>JAVDOI010000010.1:22094276-22694276 GCA_032191485.1 Leptoclinus maculatus | reverse complement strand
GACATACGGGCCCCAATCCAACGTTATATGTGCCTGTAGCCTCTTACACGTTGAGGAGGTACATTCCATGACGTGGTCATCCCTAAGGGCTGATAAATCTGCTACAGTGTTGCCAAACAATCATACAAATACTTATTGTTTCAAGCTTTGTATATTCTACACACTCGTCCAGACTGATGGAATCAGAACTGAGTCTGCAAATGTACAGTTGACTTCAGTACACACCATCTAAGTAGTAACAGGTTTATGTTAGGGTGTCAGTTCCAAGCTGGACCCAAAGCAAAACATGGGGCAGGCAGGTGGAATTTAACAAAAGGAAAGTTTGTAATACCACAAAGCAAAACCAACATGTAACATTACAACATCACAATGTATTCAACAGAGATGTTCATTACATCAGATAGTATTAATATACACCATGTCTGAATAGAGACATTTCATGCTTTTCCATTTTACTGTCCACTCTATAACCACTAAGAGTGATCATCCAATCACAGTCATACCATACTGAGGTAAAAGGTTTTGTGCCTTTGTTGCTCTGAGAAGTTTCATAAATCAATGAATGAAAATGATAAAAGAACTGGAGTTCTTTTACCTTACTGTCTTATGTAAATTGTAAATCTGTGTTATTAAAAAGCAATATGTTTTCTTATCTTTGTGCATAACTTAGTTGCAGTCCAGCTGTCACTGAGTGTGACTCATCAGTCAATCCGTTTTCTACCGTGCTCATGCTGTTCATGTTTAGAGTCTATTCAGCTGTCCATACTCCCGAGTGAATTGTGGGAGGGTTGATTAATAAGATCAGTGCAGTCTTCACAGGCTGCAAAATCATCAAATCAAATCAAGTTTATTCATAAAGCACATTCAGAAACAACCAGAATTGACCAAAGTGCTGTACAATTAAATAACGTACATAAAATGAAGCAACATAAGATGTTTAAAAAAAACAAAGATACTGTCCCATACACAACTAAGTTCAGAGGAAACTAAGCATGCCTTCAGGACATAGAAACCTGGATGACCTGCTACTTCCTGAAGTTAAAGTCAGACATGAAGTTTTTGCACTGAACACCTGTAATATACATTTTCTGATGATATAGTTACTGATATATAGGCATTGCTCTGGCATCCAGCACCACCGTAAAGAATCTCAGAGTTATCTTTGATCAGGATATGTCCTTTAACTCCCAAATAAAACAATTTTCAAGCAAAGACTTTCTTCACAAACGTAACATTTAAAAAATCCATTTAAAAAAAATGGAGAAAAATGTGTTCATGCATTTGTTACATCTAGACTAGATTACTGCAATTCCTTATTTTCAGGCTGCTCTAATTAGTCTCTTAAATCTCTCCAGTTGATTCAGAATGCTGCAGCTCGTGTACTAACATAAACTAAGAAAAGAGATCATATTACTCCTGTATTAGCTTCTCTGCACTGGCTCCCTGTCAAATCAAGAATATAATTTAAAATCTGGCTCAGGTTTATAGTTCGGGCTGGCTCAGGTTTAGAGTTAGGGCTGGCCCAGGTTTAGAGTTAGGGCTGGCTCAGGTTTATAGTTCGGGCTGGCTCAGGTTTAGAGTTAGGGCTGGCTCAGGTTTATAGTTAGGTCTGGCTCAGGTTTAGAGTTAGGGCTGGCTCAGGTTTATAGTTAGGTCTGGCTCAGGTTTAGAGTTAGGGCTGGCTCAGGTTTATAGTTCGGGCTGGCTCAGGTTTAGAGTTAGGGCTGGCTCAGGTTTATAGTTAGGGCTGGCTCAGGTTTATAGTTCCGCCTGGCTCAGGTTTAGAGTTAGGGCTGGCCCAGGTTTGCCTTGGACCAGCCCCTAGATATGCTGCTATCTAGCAGAAAAATACAATGACCAACACCCCAAATCTACCTGCCGGTCTTGGTTGTCTTTTCCAGTTTAGCTTCACACCTCTGTCCCAGTGACAAAGAACGTTCATGCACAGTAACACACTCATGGCTCGCTCTCTCTGGGTTGTTCTCAGCAACCGCATACAACCAAAGCTGCCCACAGAAACATTCATTACAGCAGAATGATTCAGTTTCTGTCAGCATCAGTGGGCAAGTCAGTGTTTGCTCTCAGCAGCTCAGACTCTGCTGGCCATATCCTCCTCTATGCAGCTGCAGCGGCCTCCTCCAGCTGTAAACACTTACTATCTGAGTCAGCAAAAACACTGTCAAACGTAACGTTACACTGTGAAGAATCCTCATCCATAACATCCTCTGCACGGATGGTCATTTTTGCTGTTGGAAACAACAAAGCAATGAGAACAAGGATGTTTTTGAGCAGCATTGCTCCCCACAGCTTCAAAGCTGAAGAAGCTCTCTGTAGTTCTTCCTCATCCCAAGTACGTCACTGGATAAAGGAACAACAACATATGCTGCAGCTGCCCCCAACTGCACTTCAGAGAACATTGCAGACATGCAATAGAGTTGTGATGTCCCATTAAACAGTTGTGACGATTGCACAGTTTAGAGAATGCTTAAAAGAATTAGCCGAAGTGTGAGATTTAACGCTGTAAACGACCATGTAAATATTGCTCCAATATGACACAAAGGTGAACCTTCTGAACAGTCATTCAGAGGCTGATGAAGATCTACTGCAGAGCAGCCTGGTGGATCGTTTCAAATGGACAGGTGTCTCCTGTAATACTCCATGCACCACTTCACACTAATGCTAATTAATGACCCTGTCAATCACAGACCAGTATTCCATATTTGGAAACGATTCCTTTACCGAGTGTTTGAACCAGGAAATGTTGATGGAAATATCACAGGAACGGCAGGGTGGCCATGAACAGTCCATCGTGACATTTTGTGTTGGTGTACTTGCACTGAATTGTCATTTTGTTAAACTTACAGTATATTATTCAGTTTGGGAAAGGAGTATATTATTTCATGTTTAGGATAAGAGATTGTTTTAGTTAGTCTAACCCTAACCTCCATTAACCAAAGACATTCATTCCATTGATGATCATTTGTATTGATGATCAAAGAAATAGGTTGATTTTAAGGTCCGTTTTCTAGGATTTCAGGGGATCTATTAGCAGAAAAATTAATATAATATTCATAACTATGTTTTCATGAATGTGTAATCAACTGAACCAAAAATCATTGTGTTTTCATTGGTGTAGAATGATATGATATTACCTATCATATGTACACAGGGAGCAGGTCCTCTTCATGTTTCAACAAGAGTTTAATTAGCCAAGTGCAAAGTGGTCCATGATAACGTACCCTCCCACACAAACACTAATTAACCCTTCACACATCCATGAACTGCACACACAACTTCAATGTATTATATACAATTCAAATTGCATGTAAATCATTTGAAGATGAAGGGCAAGGATAGTTTGAATACATGTGTGAAAACCACATAATGTGTGTTGGTCACAAAAGCTTGTTTGACAAATGTTAGTGTGTGTCATTCTAAGAGCCTTTACTGTAATGGGGCTAACCATGTAAAGTGTGTCCTAACAAAAAGCTATGGGTCATTCAAATGGAAAGAGAGTGTGTGTGTGTGTGGATGTAGCAGGGGGACCTGGGCCCAGCTTCACTGCTTTGATATCTAAAGACCTAGACAGCGTCACAGTGATTCAGACTCAGCAGCAATATACAACTTCTTAGCTAGGACAGAGGATAGTACTGTGTGTGCGTGCGTGCATGAGAGAGTATAAGTAAAGAGACATACTGTACATTCTTCCCACAGCTTGCAGACAGTTTGTGTTGCATATTTCATTCCCTTCTATATTTTGACCAACATAAATAGATCTCATCACATATAGAGTAGCTACCACTGTTGCTATGGTATGTTAGAATACTCTAGCACATGAGTGAGTGCCATGTATAACAGTAGTATGGCCAAATACCTGCTTTAATGTGACTGGCTGGGTCAGTATGGGTGGTGGAATGATGAACTGGGAGGAGCTAGTTGTTTTAGAAGGTTGTACCCCTGATGTAAACTCGTATTTAAAAGTTTTCTTCTAATGGTATGCTCAATGTTCCTCAACGTAGAAACACAAGCGTCTCGTGGATTATTTAACAATACTAGGTTTGTTTTATGCCCATCATATTTAATTATTCATTATTTTATGTTTCAGTTTGGTTTGGCTGAAAGCTCAACTACAATACCCATGTACCCCAGCATCTATTTTTTGTAAAAGACAATGTCAGAGTTGTAAATGAATGCTGTAGTGAGTTGAAAAGGCCTGCAACTGTCGTATAGTACAGGCTACAGGAAACATGGCTACAAAGCCTGTTTAAGAGAAGGTAAAAGGTCATATCAGATCTTTATCAGAATGATATCTTAAATACGCCAGCAATCACACATGGTCTAGTTCAAACATTGATTGATGGAATAGATCATGACATTTACAGCTGCTCTGTGAACTCTTTGCAGTGAAGCTTGGTGGCTGTGGCCTTTTGATAAGGATTATTGTGGTGTTTGTTTGGGCCGAAGTGATTCATTTAAAATTCAGTAAAAACCACAACCGATCAGGGCAGATTGAGAGGAGTTTATGTCTAAGAAGCCACTACGTTCTACTACAATGTCCAGCTCAATAGGGAGACATGATGGATGGAAATGTCCTAAAGATTAAAACAAAGACAGACAAAAGGTCGAGGCGTAGACCAAGACACCAGTGCAGAAATCTGTACCACTGTACTTCCAGTGCTGCAAACAGCGGCCGGGTAACTCCTGAGATTCCTTCCCTGGGTCTATAATTGTGCCCTCCACCATAGCATACAATTGCTCTGAATCGGCAAAACAAAGTTTTGGTAATATTATCCAGGCCAGCAAACATGAACAAACATATACTGTTGCTCATTTATGTATGGCGACTTTTCTAAATATTACATGAAATTGTTGGACTCTCCTTTCCAATTCTGAATTCAGAAATGACCACAGAACACTGTAAACCCGAATTTATTTCAAATTCAACTTTTGAGTGGTCATTACTTGTACTTTCGTGTTTTGAAAAACAACTGTGTCATTACAAAATCTATTTAGTAGTTTGCACTAATCAGCTGAACTATTGAGTGCAATGATCATGTTTAGCAGAGATAACTTGGTATGTTACGTTTCTGTAAGGGGGGAGGGGAGGGGCCCGTTTGAATTTCACTCGATTAAGCATTAGTGCCGTGTGCAGCGCAGTGACGAGCCCAAAGGAGTCCGCTCGTCCTGCGTCCGACCGCGAAACGTAACCTGGCTTTGACGGAGCTGCGGGATTTCTGAAACAACTTTGAATCAAGTGGAACCATATTAACTGTAACGTTAGATATCATTCTGGGAGCATGGGAGTTAGCTGAGTGTTAGCATGCTGACGATTTTCTGTGGGGTCCAGTTTATAACTTTAACACGTGTGTTTGCATGTGCTGTGTTTTAAGCTAGCTGACGATAACGTTATGTTAGCTTTTCAAAATGGTGTTTGGTTAGGTTGCGCAGGAGTTATTTATTGCATTCATAGCAGTAACTTAGCTAGCTTCTCAAGGCACGAGGTCATTAGTTGGTTATTAGCAGAGGCTGGTTAACGTTTTGCAGTGGAGTTAATGTTACTGGAACTGTGTTGTTGAATTTAATGTTGAGCTAATAGTTTTCTTGTCCTTGTTTTTACAGGTTCTTGTGAATATGCAGTGGAAGTGCAAATACTGTGAGTTCATAACTGTGAAAAGGAGTTACCTGTTAAATAGATAGATAGATAGATATAAACTTTATTTGTGCACATTTAACTCCATTAATGGACGTAACACGTCGATCATTCTATTACGGTGGTCATGTTGTTTCCTCATTTAAAATTCAGGACAGGGTCTATGCCATTCTCACTCAGGATTCTTGGAATTAGGAGGTCAAGACGGCTCTAAGGTCCACTTATCAAAAATTCACCAGAAAGCCCAGGATGCACAACTGTGTGAAACTAATTAACATTTCACTGTCACTTTATGTGATTTTTCTGCACCCTGCACTGATGCAGTTTTTTTCACTCACCTGCGCAGTACACATTTAAAAGTTCATCACAGAGTCCACTGTCCATATAAAGGATGTAACTTTTATACTAATGTGTACTCCACATTTAACGCACATATAAGTAAGCAGCACAGAACAGACAATTGGAGGATGTTCAAGACAGAAATAGTCTCTAGTGGAACTCATGAAATAGCCCAAGAAGAACATGTACCTCCAAATGACACCACTGATTTAGAGGACAGTGAGGATTCTAGTAGTGAAGAGCTTCATGATCTAGGGCAACAGTTAGAGCACAATTTAGCAGCATGCAAACCATCCTTCATATTCCAGAAAGTTCTGTACAAGAAGTGATACAACAACTTTTACAGATATGTGAACTGTCCCAGCCACTGCTGCATAATTCAGTCAGGGATATTCTGAAACAACACACATATGTAGATGATTCTATTGTCAGTTAGTCAGGGCTGCCTCAGAGAGCAATGTCATAATGAGATTTTGTGGCAAGGACGGCTCATTATCAACAACTAAAAGGAGAGCAGCATATGTGAACAAAAATGTCCCAGTGGTTATGCCAGTGGAGTATATAATTGAAAGACAAAATAAATCTACTGCTGTATATGTTCCTCTACATCCAATGCTGCAGAAAATGCTGAACAGGGCAGACATGTTGGACAAAGCCCTTCCAGTTCAAAAGAATGTACCACATGAGTACAGCACATACAGAGATGGTTCATACTGTAAAGAAAATGACCTCCTTAAGGGAGAGGAGTTCAAAATTGCTGTTGGACTTTACATAGATGATTTTGAAGTCTCCAATCCATTAGGAACATCCAAAAAGAAACACAAAATGACTGCTGTGTATTGGGTGATAGCTAATGTGCCATCAAAATATAGGTCCACACTCCAATCCATTCAGCTTGCACTTGTATGTAAAGCTTCAGATGTAAAAAAAATATGGCTATGCAAAAATTCTCTCGTTTCTTTAGAGCAACACGGTCTTTATGTTGAGAAGTTGGGAGCATGTGTCAAAGGAACAGTGTTATATGTGGCTGCTGATAACTTGGCTGCTCATTCACTGGCAGGATTCTTCGAGAGCTTTATGGTGGACAGGTTCTGCATGGCAACCAGGAACGAGATCCAAGAAGAAGAGGTCAATTCAGGCACCTTTGAACCCCGAACTAAAGACACACACAACCAGCAGGTGCAAGAGGTACAGCAGGATCCCACTTTGGCTAAACAGTACGGTGTGAAAGGAAGATGTGTATTGACCGACAGTCTGGAGCACTTTGATGTTGTTTGTGGTTATCCCCCTGACATCCTGCATGACCTTTTCGAAGGCATTGTTCTTGTTGAGTTATCGCTCTGCATTTCAGACCTGATTCTTAAGAAATATTTCACTTTAGAAACACTGAACCATGCCATCAAATCTTTTGCATATGCTTTTAATGACAAAACAGACCAGCCTCAGCTTATTGCCCGTGGCTTCTCTACCAAAGGGACCATAGGTGGAAATGGCCATGAGAACTGGGCTCTAATCAGACTGCTCCCACTTCTCATTGGCCATAAAGTACCCGAAGGAGACAATGCATGGGACATTCTGATGCTCCTCAAAGACATTGTTGAGTTGGCTGTAGCAACAAGGCACACTGAAGAGTCAGTACAATTAATTGATTGCAAAGTGTCAGAACACAGAGAACTGTTGCAAACTACATTCCCTGATTTGAGATTACGTCCAAAACACCACTTCATTGCGTTATCCTCAGCTGATTAAGGCATTCGGTCCACTTTCAGACGTCTGGACAATGCGCTTTGAAGGAAAGCACAAGTTCTTTAAACGGGTCATTCGTAATGCTCACAACTTCAGAAATGTAGCTCCTACACTGGCTGTAAAGCATCAGACAATTATGGCTTTCTATTTGGACGCAAGTTCATTTTTCAAACCCTCAGTTGAAATGGACAAGGTCACTACAGCATCTATCACATCTTACCCTGAGAATGTCCAACAAGTGTTCTGCCAGAGAGTTCCTCAACTTGCAACAGTTCTTGTTGTATCATCCGTCTTTGTAGATGGAATTAGATATTGTGCTGACATGATAATCTCTGTTGGTTCATGCTCAGGCCTCCCTAAATTTAAGCAGATCAAACAGATTGTGGCAATTAACTCAGAAATCCTGTTTGTCTGCAACGTCATGACTGCATGGTACCATGAGCATTTCAGATCTTTCGAACTCTGTGACAGCACTGACCCATCTCTGTGTGGTGCAACTAAAAGAGCGGAATGATGTTTTCCCTCTTCCAGCATACAGATTTGGAAACAATTTAATAGTGACACTCAGGCGTTATATTCTGTGTTAAAAAGCCACAAGTGTGATTGCTGCAGTTAATCCAAGGAGCATGGCTCCCAATGGAGTATAAATGTAGGCCTAAATGGTCACATTTTGCAGCTTTTTTCATGTATGTGTTAAACAGTTTCTTGATGATACACTGCACCTGTCAAATTAAACATTTCTTTATTGGAACTTTCATCTCATACGTACTTACCAAGAAAAAAAAAACTGCTATGAAAATAAGCAACCAATTTATTTATTCTTTGAACTACCCAGTGATGCCCTAGCACCCGCTCAGTGACACTCTAGCAATCATCTAGCAATGGCTCAGCAAGCAAACAACTGTTCTTGAGGATATGCATGTTTCCGACAAGCTACTTATTCTTTTTATTCCCAAGATGACGACACCGCAGAAGATGACCTTGAGGGTCATTATCACAGAAGCCGATATAAGAAAGGTCATCCTGAACATGAGGCCTGCTACAGTCGAGGATTTGATATGCAAGCTTAAAGAATCACTGGGACTTCATTACGACTGCAGTCTCCAATACAAAGATCCTGAATTCGATCTCAAGTCTTGAGTGACACACTCAGTACAGCAGATACAGAGATCCTTTCAACTTCATCTCAAGAGCGACAGAAACAGTGGCCAGAACTAGGGCTGGGCGGTATGACCAAAAATGTATATCGCGGTATTTTGTAAGATTATACCGATTTCACGGTATTTCACGTTTTTTTTCTCTCGCATTAATGCATAGTTTATTGCGCGTTAATACATGGAGCAGACATTTTTATCACAGTGTTTTTAGTGTATAGGTTAAGGACTGTGGTCTTTATAGCAATTTGATTCTTTGAAGAGATCATAAAGATATTTAACTCTCACATCTGAAATTACAAGAGCTCTGCTCTGTGAAGTCTTTCCTCGTCTCTCCCCCCTGTGTCACGGTGTGGGTACATCTCAGAATACCCTTATTTGATTGGCTAAACTGCATCACGTGACGTGATTTACAACGCATTGGTCGGTGTTTTTCCTGCACCGCTGAACAAGTGCCGTAAATTCTGGAAAGGATCGTGAATAACTCCGCTGCATAAAGTAAAGGCCCGCGACCCACTGAAAACGGGTCCGCGACGACCCACCAGTTGAGAATCACTGGTCTGCAGGATCGTGACGAGCGTGAACAGCTGTTTTGGCGTGTCTTCCATCTCTTCCGGTTTCCTTCACCTACATTCCCCTGGGTCCTAAGCCCCTCCATGTACAGCTTCGTATCACCCTCTATGTACCAACGTACATTTATAACAAATACCACACATATTACGGTAATCAGCGTTGCATATGTGTCAAACTCTATCGGTGCATCTCCGGTCTGTCTGTCTTTGTTCATTCATTGTTCTTTAATGTAACGTTACTGTAGCAACGGAGCCTCCAAGCTGTTAGCAGACTGCTAGCAGGCGAGTGAGCTGCACCCAGCATGCAGTTCGGCGGTAAAATTGTATAAATGTATAATTATTAGTGTTACAAATTGTTTATGTGTCACAGACTGTTGTGTCGTGGTGTTTTGCTCTGTTAAAGGGCGTTAGTTGTGGGTTGTTAATTGTTATAAAGTTATGACCATGACTAGGGGTCCCTCTCAATACATATAAGGTAACTAGCTCCGACTGCAGCGCTCATAGCGGTGAACAATATATTTAGCTTCATGTTGAAGACAGACAGCAGTTGTTCCGGCTTTGCACCGGTATGACGGTATGTGAAAAATTCATATCGTACGGGAAATTAAAACCGGTATACCGGTTGAACCGGTATACCGCCCAGCCCTAGCCAGAACTATTTGATATCCCACATGTTTCTGTAGATGTAGAGTTTAGACTAAGGCAAGCAGATCTGCTGCATCTTCGTGATGGCACAGACCTAAAAGTATCAAAAGAGCTGAAACATGAGATCCTTGAAAGATTGGCGGAGAGCATGTATAGCAGGCCTGGCCAACCCGCAGCTCTCGAGCCGCATGCGGCTCTTTGCCTGGTTTCATGCGGCTCTTACGTTCATATCGAAGTTTGTGTTTGTGTTTTTTTTTATGTGCGTGTTCGCTTCGCTTGAGTTCAATACGGTATTTTCGTCAAACGCGCATGTGCGTGAGATGAAAATACCGCAAAGTTTCCCAGTAGGGGCAAAATCATTTGAGTAAACAATTTGTGTCCAGTTCGCTCTCAAAATGGCAGGAAAAAATGCACAGCAAAACGAAAAGATGAAGATGAACACAGGACGTTTTTAACAGAGTGGGAGAGTTTATATTTTTTTGTTGAACGTAATGGCGTTCAACCCGAGCTCTCGGACCTCGAGTGGATTATGGATCTGGCCTTTTTGGTCGACATGCTGTGTCACTTGGACAGACTGAACCTGACCCTGCAGGGTAAGTTAAAGATGCTGCCTGACCTGGTGCAAAGTGTGTTTGCGTTTGTCAACAAACTGAAGCTGTTCAAGGCGCATATTCAAAAGGGAGATTTAACGCATTTTCCCACTCTGCTAAAAGCCAGCGGGCAAGTCACCAGCGCCGCCCTGAATAAGCAAAGAGCCAGATATGCAACACTGATTGAAAACCTGCACGAAAGCTTTGTGACCCGGTTCCGTGATCTACAACTGAAAAGGCCACAGATTACGTTCCTCGTCGACCCATTTAATGCGGAGACGGACTGTTTGAAAGCCCCGCTAGTCACAGATGAGGCCGCGGCTGAGTTGGAGATGATCGATCTTTGTGAGGAGGACCAACTGAAACCTGCTTTAAGGGAAGAGACCATTGAGTTCTGGAAAAGTGTGCCAATGGAAAAATACCCCAATGTCAAACGGGCTGCGCTTAAGATACTGTCAATGTTTGGGTCAACATACGTCTGTGAGTCTGTGTTTTCTACCCTGAAACACGTGAAATCAAAGCATCGATCTGTTCTGACTGACACAACGGAATACAAGCCAGATTTGAAGAGGATTGTTCAAGGCAAGGAATGCCAGAAGTCCCACTAAGCAACATGCATAGTAAAAGACAAACGCGATTGTAAATTATTATATTTTTGTTTGTGGACTTGGTTGAACTGAGAGTTTGTGTGTGTGAGACAGTGCACACAATGTTCATTGTTGAAAATGACTGGCCTGTGGTCTTAGTACTGTAGGAGTCAATTTCTGTCATTATCATGTTGGTGTGTGACATTTACAATAAATCTGGCTGAGCAGAGGTCTGTGTGTGTGTGTGTGTGTGTGTGTGTGTGTGAGGAAGGGATGGGGTGATGTTCATGTGTGCCCATGTGTATGATGTGGCTCTTTGCGGTAACACAGTAAAAAATGTGGCTCTCTGACTGGTTGGCCACCCCTGATGTATAGCTTCACAGCATACCCAAATAATGCTTAGTACGAAAGTGTTGCAGCAGCACTGATAAGCAAGCATCCCTGTCTCCAGGAACAAGGCTCAACCAGTCGCTGTAGTGGATGGAAAAATAGTCTAAAATATAAAATGGCTAATCACAGAACAAAGCGCAGAAGATCAGGATGCCTTGATGTTGCGGTAAATGCAGGTAAATGGGGAGGGCATTCAACAGAAGGAAAACCAGCTAACAAGAATATCAAGAAGGCAGCTTTCTTATAGACCATTCATTTCTTGTCATTCTAGCTGTGTAACTTGTGTTTTTCCCCAAAAGACTACAGAGCCAACTGATATTTGGACACTGGTGCTGAGAGGGCTTCCTGTAATCCTTGGTGACAGTCCCACAGACTTCTGCAAACCAGCCTTTGTAAGTAACTCTTACTTTCTGAAAGAGTATCTAGAAGGACCATCACAGCATCATTTAGAACTGTCACCATTATTTGATGAACCCTGTGAGCATAGTTTTATAGAATAATGTTCACACCTTCCCTCATGCATCTGATTCTCCTGTAACTAGGCTACATTGCTTAACATTATTGATGGTTATTTAATGAGAAATGTCATAATTGTGTTTTTACATTGTTATTATTTGTTAAGGACTCGGATGATGATGACTCATTCCGCAACATTGAGATTGGGATCCTCCTCGTTGAGAAAGAAGGTGCTGTGTGCTCATCTTCCCTACATCTCAGTCCAGTCTCGTTGAAGATCATCGTTGAAGGACAAGTTGTGATGGACAACATTCAAGACCTGCCAAACGCTATGTGCCTTCTGTTTGGACTTGCATACGCACTGCATCTGAACTACCCCAAGTCTATGAAGCTCACATTCCAGTTCATCCAGCAGGTACTTCTCACGTTGGGCCACAGTGAACTAAAAACAAGGTTACAAACCTTGAAGAACCAGCATGCAATGTAAATAATGTACGTCAAGTCTACTGTGAGAAGCCATGTCTGCGTTAGATTTTCTCATGGCGCACCATGCAGCTGCAGCCAGGGGTGAATATAGGTCCGTATATATGAGGTGGTCTCAAAGGAGGCCACACACTCAAAATATGTAAGGAGCTGCCATTTAACAATGTTTTCACTGTACAAATATTTACATTCCAGTGTTAGTGTATTGTTATTAGGATTGTAGTTCTGTAGTGTACATATTTGCTCAGTACTGCATATTTGTGTTCAGTTGTTTCGGATATGTTCAACCCAGTTCCTCTGTTTTTATCCTGTCAAGTTAAAATTGAAAATTGTAGTTTAAATGTCTGTCTTCATGTGAATATTCATGCACAGGGCAGTTACTGTGTAATGCTGCATTCCATGTTGGAATTATTTTCAGTGTTAAGTTACTACGTATTACATTGATCTACAGTTTGAGGCAGTAACGCACAAAGAAGCATACACAGTATATGTGGAAAGGCAAGGAAGGAGCGGAAAGGTTTGCAAGCTAGCAAACATTATTGTAAACATTGAACATTTTAAGAATATATTGAAAATTCACTCTTGAATGCGAAAATACATACGCAATACATTTTGTTGGGAAAACATCTAAACAAAAACTTAGTTTAAAAGAAAAATCCACATGCCACCTTTAAAGTGGAAATTGTAATTCCATAAATAAATGTCATAAATTGTTCATCTGAAAACGCCCACCTGTAGCAACGTAAACAAAACAAATTTCTTCTCTTATCCAACAGCAGCAACAAATGGCATGAATACCTGCATACACCTACGCTCACACCAACATACACACACATCTCTGTAGGTAACTAAAGCCATCAGGCAAACACAGCCAGAGTGACACACACGGCTGCCCATGCCAATGGAGCGTTGAGGAGTACGACATGCAGGCCAGTGTGTGTGTGTGTGCATGCCTGTGTGAGTGTTTGTGTATGATCTAGATCAGTGGTTCTCAACTGGTCTGGCTGCGGGACCCACCATCACCCCTTAATGATAAGGACCCACCATCACCCCTTAATGATAAGGACCCACCATCACCCCTTAATGATAAGGACCGACCATCACCCCTTAATGATAAGGACCCACCATCACCCCTTAATGATAAGCCGAGACCCAAATCGAGGAACATTTTCAACTTCTCAAATGTATTTAATGTAAAGATGGTGCAGTTTGAACCTGAGCTGAAAATGTCCTCTGCAGTCGTAGTAGTAAGGAGCTCTCTTCAGTCAGTCCCCGTCCCACACATGTTTCACGTAAACCAGTAAAACTGCTTTGTTTGTGATGTCTGTAGATTCGTCCATTTGTAATGCAAAAGGACCACTTGCCTAAATTCGAGCTGTAGTCTGTTGTGTGATGTCATCTGACATGTCTTCAATTCAATACTGATAGTGTCATTAGACAGAGGTATAGTTTTCAGTTCATCCTCTGCTGATATTAGCATTACAAGGCATTAACGCCAAATATTGTTAAGGAGTGTGAATAGACGGCACTCCGCTGCATAACAAATCTGATCTAGATCCTTATCTCAAAGCATTGCAACACGATTAGGGCTAACTGTAAAAAAGGCAATGGCACCGTAGTCAATCACCCACACACACACACATGTACACATACACCAAGAGAACAATTTACCTAGATTAATGAGGTAAAAAAACAGGAGAAATGAGTATTGAGTATCGCTCATGATAGAGGCTAGTCGCACAATCACTCAGTGTTCAACCCACTTCCTCTGTTTTTATCCTGTTAAGTTAAAATTGAAGATTGTAGTTTAAATGTTATGTGAATATTCATTCACAGGGCAGTTACTGTGTAATGCTGCATTCCTTGTTGGAATTGTTTTCAGTGTTAAGTTACAATGCAATGTTTTGAAAAAATAAAAGTCATTGGAACAATAAAATGTATTGTTGAATTTCTTTCCTTCTGTACAATTTTCTTGAAACAATGCATTAAATCTCAAAATCAAATAGTATAATTAATTGTATTAAAAGTAAAGACATTACTTAAATAAACTAATGATCTTAAGGGGCAATAAATAATGTTATATTAGTGATTTGTTTATATATGCTTATGTATGTTGAACTTAAAATAGTTATTTCATTAAACTTAGACTAAAGAAAATAAATAAGTCAAGTGAACTAATGATTTTTAGTAAAGATTACTAATGTGGACTTAAATTTGTCTACTGCATCCATTTGAGGTTCTATGTTAACACAACTTGATCTGTTTAGTTCCTCCATGTGTAAAAACTTAAATGGTTTGAGGCAACGGGTTTCCACACAATTTTCTAGTAAAGTCAACTAGTCCGGGCTAACAGTGAAGGTAAACCTGTTATATTTAGGTTAATGGATTTGGAAATATCTGATTAGTAGAGGTCCATTTGTTTTGAAACCCAATGACTTATTCATGCACGCCATAACATGACTGTATCACGGATACAAGCGGCCAAAATGTGCTTCCTTCGTAGGGTGTCTGGGCTCAGCCTTAGAGATAGGGCGAGGAGCTCAGAGTAGAGCTGCTGATCTCATCAAGTTCCTCCTGGATGCCTCCCTTTAGAGGTTTTCCAGCACATCCAACTGGTAAAGGATCCGGGTACACTCAGAACACGCTGGAGGAATTATTTATACCATGTCTGGTCTAGGAACACTTCGAGGTTAGTCAGAAAGAGCTAGAAAATGCTGCTGGGGGAGGGACATCTAGAATATCCAGCTAAGCCTGCTGCCCCCGCGACCCGGCCCCAGTAAGAGGTAGATAATGGACCTTAATATGAGAAAGACCTTGGACAGTATCTCTGTCGTACCATTAACTGATCTGCACTCAAAGCTGAGCAAACGTCATTATTTCCCAAATAACTAACTACAACTTCACAAATCTTATTAAAACAGTTACGTGTAACACAGACAGAAGTCTACTTTCTAGAATTACTGCTAAGACAGTATCCCCTCTTCTTGACGAGCAGTCAAAGTTCTCTCCGATGACGACAGGTGACCCACCTGCCCCTAATGAACAGTCGCCATTGATTATGAAGCCTAATATGGACCAGGCATTTTGACAGAGAGAGAGAGAGAGAGACAGAGAGAGAGAGAGCTGTCTAGTTGCCAGTGTTTTCCTTGCCATGGCATTCAGACAGTAACAAGGGAATGGAAGTTAATCAATAAAGTGTTGACATAAGTTAGCGTGTGCATGACGTTTTTTTCATATTCACTATTCTCATCAGTGACTGATGAAAGCTTCTGCATTTCTACCTGTCAACAAAAGCTTCGCTTGTTTGTTTTTTTCTTAGTTTTATTTTATAGACAACCACAGAAATCTCTTCAATAAACATGAAACCTGAAATGAATTGTCATTGGAACTCTGGGGATGTAACTGCTTTTGCTCTGCATGCTCCTGCTTTAAAAAGGGGTTATGACACCAGATGCTCATGTAAAATAAAAGAGCCAATATTAATAAGATGCATACAGTCACCATGCCTGATTATTAAACATGTAAACCAGGTACTATGTATGGGCAAGACCTGCTGATCTCTGCACGTGCAAGGACACACATGCGTAACTACAGCGCAAGTGTGTAATAAAACATTTATCGATGATACCGTAAGAGTAGTCAACTACTGAAAAACAACTAAATTCATTTAAGCCACACCACATCATGAACTTCTCTTTTTACATTGTAATGCGTCTTGGCGTTTTCCTAAAATTGTGAAATTAAGCAATTATTTTTCAGTGTTCATGTGTGCTCCTGACTTTTGCTTTAAGACAGACGGTAAAACAATGTGACCCTATTCTTTTACATCCCATTGTCATACTGGCACCACAGTGCTCTGTGTGCATTAGGCCTGCTGTTGAAACTTCTATGTTTAAACTTCCAAAATAATTTGATACATTTAAATATTAAATATCAGCATTAAAGCAAGAGAACAGACGGAGAGAGAGCAGATCATGCAGAGGGAAGGATAGGAGAGGAGAGGGGGGGGTAAACAGGTGCAAATCCCAGAACCCAGAAGTCATCAATCTTCCACTGAGGTGGAACAAGACGAGCTGCCCCAGTTGCAGAAACTCTCCACGATGCCAATGTATTGCTCTCATTCATTTCCAAGTATCATTTCCTTCATGATGGATTTAGTCCGGCTTCAACTAATTTGTTTGTGTCCAGTAAGCCAGAGCACGAACCAATCAGCATCCATGTGAGTGTTTGGCTTAGGTGTGTGTGTCGACACAGAGAGGTGACTGTTTGTTCTGAACAACAATGGCGGCTCCTACAGAGGTTAGCATAGATGCTGCAATAGCATCAGTTCTGTTAGAGCTGGAGAGTATTTCTGCATTGAAAGAAGAGCAAAGAAAGACACTGAAGGCTTTCTGTGTAACAAACCATCTGGTGGGTCAGGTATATATATTAGTACTTATGTACTTTTACTTGAGGGTATTTTTACATTGTTGTACTGGTACTTTTACTGTACTTATCTGAATACTTCTACCACCACTCGGGACATGGAACCTGCTGATACCACATTACAAGGTCAAAACGGATTTCCTTAATTCCCTTAAAGTTGTTTTTACCATGAATTACTGTGTTTTGAAATAAAACATGCTGTGTGTCAAAGCAGGAATTATACTGTTTTTTTTTCTTCACATGAGCAATTTCTGTAATTTTGTACTAATTTGTTCACTGGTGTGTATAATAATAGTGATTTGATGTGTTGTTTAAGATGCAGACCAGGAACAAAATTAATTCCATTATAAATGACCACATCTGTGTCCCCTGTTGCTGAGAGCAAACACTGCCGATCACTGCTGTTCACATCTGCCTGGTCCACTGGGGCATAAAGTCAACGGTGAGTAGGATCTTCAAATTAAAAGTGTGTAATGTAGAGGCTACAATAAACAGTTGATGTATGTTATGGGACCAGTATCATCTTTTCTCCCACTATTTATTTCTTTGCCTCATTGTCCCCCAGCATGCAAGTTATATTTTCACCTCCTTATATAACTGAGCACAATTTTTTGACCAAATCTTATAACATATGTATGTGATGATGATCTTGGAAATTGGGAATGTCTTTCCCAGACCAGTTTAGAACCACAGATTAGATGTTTCTGGTCATTGCACCATGGATTCCTCAGTTGTGTCTTTCTTTTTTCAACATGACAATACCTCCGTGCACAAAGCTAGATCCATGAAAATGAGTTGTCTGTTGACTGGCCTGCACAGAGCCCTGTGCTCAACCACATCCAACCCTCCGGGACTAAGATCTCTGCATTATTACCAAACCTCATTAAAGCTTCTCCTCAAAACTAAATCTAAACTCAAGATCCACTTACTAGCATTTTCCAGAGCTTTCAAGCATGTCTTTGTGGTAGACTTCATACTGTTGTCACCTCTGGTTACAAATCAAGCCTCAAAATGCTTGATAAGATTGTAAATATTACACCTCCTATTAACTCTGTGGCAAAAATAACGCTTATTTTACAATCAAACATTGCAATGTTCATTTCTATGCTGATGATATCATGTTTTATCTTGCCGGCTTTGGCGCAACCAAAGCCTTACAATATACTTTTGACGACCTCCAGACCTCTTTTATAAATTTACACTATGGAGATATATTGTATGTTCATGCTGCCCTTAAAAAACTGAATGTATTTCCCGTTGTGACAGCTATCATGCTATGAGTGTGTGTTAACTTAAAGTTAAGGTTCAAAGTGCATTTGTGACCTTGGAAATGGTAGTTTGATGAACAAATCCCAAGTCAACGTCCATTTAACATCTTTCAATCATTTTTTAAGCTAACAAGAAGCCCTACAAGTGCAATGGATGAAATCCTAATAGTTTGATTTAGTGAACGTTGCTTTGTCTAAGTATGAAGAGTGGGGGCTGTCATAGCATTGTGCTGATCTAAATAATAACATGAATAACATGTTCAACAATCACACATGGCTGTAATGTTTGGGGCACACATACTTTATGCACCTACTGCATATAAGCTAGAGTAGTTCCAAGTAAGAGAAGAATGCAGTTGGAATGTATTACATCTATTTTAGACCGCCATGCATCTGTGAACACCAACATTTATACTAAAACCAAAATCTTCTCTCATAGCTACGGTGGCCTTCAGGTAGAGCTTCTCTTATCAATACTCCTTCATGACTATATAATTGCATTTGAAACATATATAGAATTAAAAAAGACAAATAAATTCAGAACAGGATAACAATCTCTTTGTATTTTAAATATAACTAAATATTGTTCGACATTAGTCAGAATCAGTCTTTCCTCCTGCCCTCAACAAACTAAGATAAACAGTCTACAGACAAACAGCTTCTGTTGTAACTTAAAATATAAAAATGTGTTATTAGCAGAGCTAGCGCGCTGCGTTTGTGTAAACACAGCGGTTGTGGATGAGACTGAGGACAGAGCAGAGTGAAATAGGTTTCTCTTATAAAATATTATAAAAATGTTTTATTGCACTAACGGTAACAAGCGTAGTTGTTCTCAGCTCGAGTATTCTTCACTTCACCTGGTTCACTTCAGTGTCTCCACCACAGCCTCTCTGACTTCAGTCTGTGTGTGTTTGCGTCTATGTGTGTGTGTGTGTGTGTGTGTGTGTGTGTGTGTGTGTAGTTGGAGGAGCTCAGCCCGACACAGAGAGCAGAGGAGATGCTGCAGCGTGACAGTAAATGACACCAGAACATTCAAAAGTACTAATAAAAAACACCAGTACCATCAGGGATTATCAATACTTCGGTCTTTAATAACTTAGCACTTGTTTAATAACGAGTGCCAGTACTCATCCCTAATCTTTAAGCAATGTAAAAACGTGAAAGCCTCTCTCTAGAGCCAGTGTTCAGTTTGTCCCTTCTGGGCTGCTGTAGAAACATGGCGGTGCAACATGGAGGACTCTGTGGAAGACGACCTGCCCGCCATGTAGCTGTAAATGGCTTTTCCTAAGCTAACAATAATCATGATTCTTAGTTTCAGGTCATTATACACTAATGAAAACATAGTTCTGAATGTTATATTCCTATTCTGCCAATTAACCCCCCTAAATGTTACACACGGTTCCTTTAATCTAATGTAGGAGGTTAGTTTGAGGTAACTCCTTCAGTACTAAAATCCTCTACCTAGGGCCCAGGTGCTATCTATATATCTCTTGGAGAAAAATCAGTTATACAGCTTTGCCACGTCCAGCATATCACTCCAGTTTGGATATTTATTTTACCATAAGTAGACCTTTCTTCAGTGTGTAACAGTCAACCCAGTTTGCCACAGGTGGATACAGTATCATCAGGCTAATACTACACAACACCAAATTCAGACAGATACATACGGGAAAGGTGTTTTATGCAGGTAGGGAAGCCTTTGTCTAACAGTGAAAACTCCAAAGTACTCAGTTAAGAATGCTAATAAACATAGAATCCTCACATTTGAGAAGCTGCCACCAGAGGAGGTTGGCATTAGTGCTTGATAAGTGACTTAAACACCTAATCTAATCAATTGGTATTAACAGATCCAAAAATAGTCTCTTTATTGTCGACTTGAGGCATTTTTATTGCTTCATTGCCCACACGTTCCAGATTAGTTTATGTGGTTGTGGCTTTTCAAGTGTCTCAAGACTGTTTTCATCATGATTGCTACTCTAACATTTGTGTTAGCTCATCAGAGCTCTTAACTACCACCTAAATACAGTGTGTTAACAGTTTATTTCCCACTGATTCACTAAAACACCTCCTCCTCATCACGTTTTGACCCTGAACACGATCTAGACAACTGACAAGTTCATAAGTCTGACTTAACTAAGTCGTTTTTGGTCATAGACATTATCTACAAGAGTATAGTGGAAGCTATATTGGATAATTCTTCAAATGTCAGAGAGAAAGCAGTCTGACTTTGAAAGGGATTTTAGTAAGTTTTATAGCCTAATACAAGCACAAATCTATACAAAAACATGAATTTATATAATGTGAAAGGGGTCGCTCGTAATGACAAAACCACTGGAAGTCATCAATTGGCTGCATGTACCAGAGAAATGTAGCTGCGAGAAAAAGGTGAATATTAACTTCATCAGCTAATTAGGCAGCTGTTATATATACATATTATACTCCACACAAGTGGCCAACAAATCAATTATTGTAGGTTGAACCAAGGCTTAAACCATCAGGTGTCAAAAGTTAATCGAAAACACTATCATTCAACTGCTGTATCTTTGCTTATCATCGGGTGCTGGTCCCACACTATTGTGAACTCTAGCGTTCTAAGGGCCTTTCCACAGCGAATAAAAAACACCCAAATGTGAAATATTGTGAATATTTCCCATGAAAGCTATTCATATCGGCAGCGATGCAAATTTGAGACAGTTGCAACATTTTTAATAAAAGGTTTGAATAGATTCCTGCAGGCAGAGGACCAACTACCAGGATCCTATGGACCAGACCAGCGTCTGTCAGTCTGTCCGAGGTAAACGGTTGCATAACCTCATCTACTGTAAGATATGTTATCAAGTTTCCTTTTAATGAAATGCTCTGAGTGAATTGGAGTTCCCTCTGGTTATAACAGTTAGTGTTAATGTGTTGTGAAAGGTGAGAACAGAAGGAGTGGAACTGGTCTGTGCTGCCTTTGTCAAGGTTGGAAGGAGAAAGTTTTGGTTCAAACTACGGAGCGTCCGTGTTGTTGTACACTGTACATATTGAATATGTCCGCTCTGCACAACGTGGCTTGATTCAGTGCTAAAGCTCAGAAAAATCGAGTTCACGAATGAATCAACAAACGCCTTTAGACTGCAGATCCAAACCAGCCTCCAACTCATCAATTGTCTTAACCCTCGTTGTGTCATCCTTTTACGACTTCCCCCATTCTGTTCATTGAGTTCTATTCATAACGACTGCATTAACATCCAAAACAGAGCACAGGGGAATATGTCTCTTCTCACTAACTATGTGAATGTTACAATGACCGTAACAATTACAATGTCTCTGTTAGGAGAAGAATATTCCTCATCTGGCATGTGAGGGAATTCAAAAACGGTGTGCTGCAGCCATCAGTTTAATATAATGTAAACACAAAATGACATAACCAGGTATTCAATATAATGATGATTGCTGTGCCATCAAATAAGATCCACCCTTCAGCGTTCCAACGTGCAATGACAGATAATGTAACTATGTAAATGACAGTGGAATTAAAAAGAAAAGGGTTATCACATTAATGATGAGCACTTAATATTACATCACTGGGAAATGTAAATGAATAATGTTAAATGTTAATAAGTCAATGAAATACAAGCTTAAAGATGCATTCCGGAATTTTGGGAGCGCCACATTTCCCCGCAGCATAAACTCAGCTCACAGTCGAGTTGTAAAAGACCAACAGTCAACTTCAAGACCACTTTTCGTTAAGGGGCCAATATAAAAGAATATGTAAATGTATCTTTAAAGGAATGTTCAACCTTGATGTGTTGACCCACCAATCCACCACAGCCAGCTGAGAATACAACGGCAATCAAGCTTCACATCACATAATCATAAAGTGAAGGGCTTACACCACAGAGTGAACAGGCTTTCCTGCTTAGGAATGCACAACATGTCCGGATTGCAGCTCCTCTCCTTTAGCTGTCACTTCTTTAATTGATTTAAGAGAGCCCCCCCCCCCCGGCTGACTGTCCCACCTCTCCCGTTAAACACTTCCAGAATAAACCTTGAGATTTGGCAACACATGAAATAAAGCAGCATTAAGAAATAGAGGAGTACCTCAGAGACTTCATTTGAAAACTCTGGTGTAGAGTCAGTGCTCGTGTTCATTTTCTCATCAACAAGCAGTGCTAGGAGTAAAAGCAGAGCAGTTACCTCACACAAGCCTCTCATTGTCCCTCCGAGATGCTGCTGAGTGCACTAAGTCCACATATTTCCTGCAACTCTCTCCGTGGACACTTCTGTCTCCGTCAGTTCACCCTGTTGAACTACAAGCACGCTCTATCTGCTCTCTTCCTCTACGACTCTTCTCTGTGTATCCTCTCAGCTCTCTTTATCTTTTTCCCTCTAAGTCCCTCCCTATCAGCCTCTCTCCCTCTCATACACCCCTTGATCCTCTCCCTGCCTCCCTCCCTCCCCTTCTGTCTCACCCTCTCTCTCTCTGTCTCTCGCCGTACTTTTATCCAATCCTCTCCCTCCTCTTTCCTTCTCATTCACTCTCTAGGTTTTTCTCTAAAACTGAAATTTGCTTTATTTGCCTTTGAAAGTACTCTGTTGCCAAATCTGGTATTATACAAAGTAAAATGATTGAGAATATTTATAGAAATTCTGTATAATACACATATGTACATTCCTTTGAAGGGTGAGATGAAAAGGTCGACATCAATCTCATCTCTGTGTGATAA
Organism: Leptoclinus maculatus; assembly: GCA_032191485.1. NCBI lineage: Eukaryota > Metazoa > Chordata > Actinopteri > Perciformes > Stichaeidae > Leptoclinus > Leptoclinus maculatus. Next base: position 22,671,262 of record JAVDOI010000010.1, on the reverse strand, counting down.
TGCTTTATTCACCCGATGTTGGCAGAATGGGAAGAACTGAAAAAACATCAAAGATGGATGCTCCTGCTGCTAGCCATGTAGCCACACCAGTTAAAAAGCTACTTATGTTGTGTTGAGTTTCTTTAACAAGGAACTTATGGAACAATTGGGATTTTGGTCTTTTCATCATGAACATTACTGAATTGTATTAATAGTTAAAAGCAAGTCATCAAAAATAATGGTATGACATTACATTTTGTATGTAGTTATATGTAATTATAGTTTGTCATTCAGCGCAGTCTGTTGTTGAGAATGTCACTAAACCCATATATACCCCCCCCCCCCCCCCCCCCCCCGGTAAAGAAAGTTCAGAGTTGTTGACAGTGTATCAGTCTTGAAGATTCCAGGCAAACAGTCTGTTTCACTGCCGGCTGTTTTCAATGTTTTGTAGCTGAGACGCTATCTGACTGCATATCCCCCTAAGCTTCTCAAGCAGTACTTAATCACACACACACACACACACACACACACACACACACACACACACACGCAGTCTTACAACAATGCTTGTTAAGACAACCAAGCGCACAGTGACTCCTGCTGCATGAATATGTGCACAAACACAGGATGACTTTACCAGCAAGTGTATGAAACAAAAGACGTTGTGTATGCAGACGGATAAACACAAACACACCCATGGAGTAACCCAATAATGTGATATGTATGACATGCATACTGAAAACACACAAACACTTCTTGTGTGACTCACGGCCACACATGCAGCAGGTGAACACACAAGCACAAAGAGTAAATTGTAGATTAGCGGCCCCTCCCCCTTCTTAAAGCTCGACGCTGCAGGGGTCTGTGGTGCTACAAAGACCCTCATCTAGCGCCCATCTTAACCAATTACAGACCTAACACGTGATGCCGTGTCGGTGCATGTGTGTGTGTTTACAGCAATACATTGGTATGAATTACATGCAGCCTCATTACTTGACAGCATGCAGCTGGGAGCAGTGTGACTGATGATCAGAGCGGTTCTATATGTGTCTTTAATCTAACTGCTCATCAGAAAAGCTGAAGCTGTTGCATTTTTGATGGATGTCCGTCTCTGCTGACTGACCTATTTGCAAACACTCCAACCTCGCTCTTGTATGGCTCCTGCTATTTTTCAGACTTTTTTTCCTGTGTGCTTTTATCTCATTGATGGACTACCCCCCCCCCCGCCCGCGTCACCTCCACTTTGTCCCTCTCTTATCTCGCTTGCTCCTCGCGTTTTCTAAAATCAGAGGCCGAGAAAAAAACAGGTGAGATGGGCAAATGTACATTTGAACTAGAATCATCGATCTCAACAGTCCCTCCACGAACTGATGGTCTTACAATTCCAAGAATGATTAGAGATCTTGAAACTGTGTTTGATCTATTTCTGCAACAAATAAAAAGAACACATCAAACTAACTGATTCAATATATTACCAATATATTACAGTATCAACTGTTTACACATGTTTTCTAAAGCTAGAGCTGTGTCCCAAATATGTCTCAACTAATGCTAAGCAGTGTGAGTCTGTGATCTGTTGAATACCTCGAGTGAGACAAAGAACAGCCTTGCTGAATGCTAACATGCTATCAGTGTTAACATGCTAATGTTTAACATTGTCACCATCTGAGTTAGCATGCTTTTGCAGGTATTTCTTTAAAAAACTTAAGCACGGAGCAGAACAAGCAAAAAAATAAATAAATACAAGATTTAATCAAATAAATAATAAGTCACAATTTGTATTGATATCTGTTGATGAGCATAGGACATCCTTTTATTTGTGTACAAAATGTGTGGATTTCTTGTATAGTAACAGCAAAAATCAGTAAACTATGACAATTAGTTAACAGATAGGTAAGGTATCACACCTCGATACGTTATTGGCTCAGTGTGTGTGTGCCTGTGCCTGTCATGTTGCATTTGATTGAAAATATACAGCAAACATACGACAGAGTAGTTCTAAGCAATGCTTCGAAATGCATACTGTACAAAGCAAAACGCTGTAGGACGAATATATATATATAAATATATATATATATATATATATATATATATATATATATATATATATATATATATATCTTACTAAAGCTTTAATGAACTGTGAGGAAATAATACAGTATGTCAGATGTTCTGAAACAGAGGACAAACAGTGATGCTGTATGGATAGCATAATAAACACAGTACACTGTAGTATACTTCAACTTGCTCTTTCACACTGAATTAGTATTGAATATGAATTATAGTATATTTAACTATGTTAATTATCCGCACTGCTTTACTGAATAATGTATTGTCACACACTGAATGATACGATTTTAAAAGCTGCTACTGGATCAGCTGTGAAAAGCTGATCTTCCCCCTTTGGCAAGCCGTCAAGCAGATCCAAGATCCAAATATCATGTAGAACTTTATGTACAAGAGGAACACAAAGTTTCCAATCTAAAGCACATGCTTAGGTTAGAAAACATCAAGAGACAGGAGGTATGGTGCAGCTTTTTGCTATGCCACTGGTATACATGCTTACGTGTGTGTTGTTATTGCCATTTTTGTGTAACTTTTGTCAGCCTGTGCTCAAGGGGATGCATGTATTACACACACATGAAATGGTTGAACAATTCTAACTTTGAGCAGTAAAAGAAGTTCAGTATATGTCTGAGGAAAATAATCAATAAATACACACTAGATCTTATGTTTCCGTTGTTCAGTTAATAACAATAAATTCAATCTTTTCTGTCACAGGTAGTAGTTCCTTTAAGAAATACAGGAAGTTGATAACAGGAAGTCACCTTTAAATGTGACAATCTTGGTCTAGGTTTAGTTTGGCCCAATCCCAATGTCCACCCTTACGGACTCACAGACGTTGAGGCGCGCTCCCGCAAAGTCCGTGAGGGTTTAGGAGTGTTTGAGGCTCTCTGGCAGACGTTTTGAGCCCTTTATGAACCCTTTCCATAAGTCAGCATTGGATGCAGACTTTGGGGAATCCCTTATTACTTTAACCCTTGGGGGTCTATGAGCGCAGTGATGCGTATATGCGGCGCTCACTCGATGTTTCTATTAATATCTCGGCAAAAAACGGCACAGAATTTTTTTTAGAATATCTGTAGAAAATCTGTACTCTACTTCTGTGTCCATATTCTCGTGAGATTGTACGTGACTCACACAGGGAGCTATGATGCTTATGACGAGCTTATGACGAGCTGGGCACGCAGCGATGCTTCAATAGAGAGCAGCGGACGTGTGTGACGTCATGGCTTCCTGTGTCATTTACATTTTGTGTGAAAGTAACCAATCAGCTCAGGGAATCACTAAGGACCGCCCATCACCTTACGTATAAATCAGTCAACATTACGTCAGGTCAGACTCTGGTCACACAGAGCAAGAAGACGACGACGAAGGAGAATAAGGAGAAGACGAAGGAGAATAAGGAGAAGACGAAGGAGAAGAAGGAGAAGAAGAAGAAGAAGACGACACAGACAGACACGAAACGACACAACACCATGTCGCAGAGAAAGCCAATGCAGAAGATGTTTACGACAGCTGAGGCAGTGGTTGAAATCGTAGATTACAAGAGCGAAGATGACAGAGGAGCTTCAGAGCCTGATGACTTCGATTCCTATGACGAAGAAGAGTATCAGAATAATCGCGATCCAGTTGAAGATGGGTAAGTCCATTGTTTACCTCGTGTAGCTTTGAAAATGCATCTAAACACTAAACATAGACGAGTGTTAGCCTTGTTGTTAGCCTTGTTGTTAGCCACGCTGTTAGCCACGTAGCCTATCGTCAACAATGCAGCGTTCCCCATGCGTTGTGATGTAACTTTGTACAGAGACATGTAAACATGCACTTAGTCGAGTGTTACTGAAGTTGAATACATGGACAAGTTTTTCATGGACAAGCACCAGCGCACCCACCTCTGATGTCTTGGAAGACAGACAAAGAACCGGACACTGCTCCCCCCGTCTCCAGGTTTCAACCAGCTCGGACACCAGGGCCACAGCTCAGCTCCACCACAACATATACACCCCAGTAGTAATATATATGTTGGTATGCGCGTGCACAATTAATTGGTCCAAAACCTTTGCGCGTGCACGTGTCCATATATGACACATGCGCCTGAGGCGAACACATGGTACTGATCACATGACATATGAAACTTCTTTGCGCGGGCCTGCGAGCGTGCCCTGTAGGAGGAGGTGTCACATGGAGGAGGGGTCATTTGAATGATACAGCATAAAGCGAGCCGTCAATCACAGCATTGGCCTTTTCCCCTGACAACTATCTGGAGCAGATCCATTTCGTCCGTATCAAGCCATGACTACTGATCAAACGTAAGTATTTTCTTCTTTCATTTTATTTATTTATTTCGTGGGTCAGTGTTTATTTTAAATCAGACTTGTTTTCTAAAGGCTCTCATCAACAGCGGGCAGGCCTGTGTATAGGGGGGGAAGATATTGAAAACAGACCACCGAGCCTCTTCTATGGTGCGTATTTAGTTTTAGGGTTTAAATACCATTTTTATTCGGTTAATACGATAATCTATTTTATTTAACTATTTATTTCACTCCATATCATTGTAGATTCATCAGATGATTTTCAATCACCGGAAAAAAAACGAATCCATCAGGGGTCTGTGAGAAAACCTGTGAACCACTGTGAGTGAATGAATTGTAAATACCAATGTTCTGTTGTATCCCTTCCAAAAGAGAATATTAATTTCGTTTCATTGTAAATAAATATAGACATCAACGCTCCCAAACCTGGGAGATTATCGTCGAGATATAAACGGGCTGGTGTTAAAAAAAGGTGTGTACATGTTTAATTTACCATGTTGTTTATATATATATATATATATATATATATATAGTTAACTATTGTTTTGTTCATTAGGACTCTGTCTGAGAGACCCCGACAAAACATCTGTAAGCCTGCATATGAGAGCGTTGGAGCACATGACCGTACATCGATTGTCGAGCCCCGACAAACTAAGAGTGTGTCTAGGTGTGTGTTCGTTAAATAATGTTTCATTTATTTACCCCAGGGGGTTTTCATCTATATATTACTAATATTTGTCTTTGTTTATCAAGGGTTTTACCGGAGAGGCCGCAATCCTGCACTAACGCCCCAGATGAAGCGGGCATAGCCGTGGCGGCACTCCTCCAAGCTGAACCCGATTTGACTGCAACTGCTGCTGCCGGGTGCTGGCCCACCACCGGATCATCTGCCCGTTTTGCGATCAACTCCCCGCCGGAGCACCTATCAGAGACTAAAATATCTGTTGCAGAGGCTTCAAACAGTGAGTTCGAAACCGCTTCAAAGTTTACTGAATGGCCTGTGGACACCGCACAATTTGTATGCGACCAAGATTTTGATGGTAATGATGTGTGTATAGAAACAGGCCCACTGTTTACTGACCAGCCGTTTGACCCCGTGCGATATTTGTACGAACAAAGTATTGCACCTGTTGATACTGTGTGTATACCTGTAGGCCCTATTAATGATGTACAGTCTGGTGCTGATGTAGATTCACATGATTTGTTTGATGTAAGTCAGTGGATTGATGAGCAGGAGCGTGGGCAAGGCGCACAGTACATACAGCCGATGGGTGAAGACATGAGCGCTAACATTAGGACCATGCAACTACAGATTGTAAGGCTAGATCGAAGGATTACTTTGGGGAGGGAATCTCAGGAGGAATTCATTCGCGCGAGTGTAATACGTACAAAACACATATTTAGTACTCTCAATCATATTATGTCAGTCATGGAAGACAGAGTCTAGGCAGGCTCGATAATTCACTAGACAGTTTTAGTTTTTGTTTCTTAGAGGGAGGGTTATACACTGGGTCAATATGGAGCCACCCCGGAAATTTTTAAAACTTGACATAGATACTGAGGTTGTTAATAGTGGGGATACCCGTGTGAGTGTTTACGCTCCAAACACGCCTGCTAATGATCAGGTTTTTTATAACAACGCCCCGCCCTCTACCATAGCACAGGTTATGATTGAATATGGCATACTGATACAGGAGCTGGGTGTAATCTCTCGTAGAGCGCGCATCCTGGCGGAACGAAAGATTGCTGTTAAAGCTGCGGCTGCAGCGGAGACCGCTGAGAAGAGCTGGGCGGCTCATTTTACAGAACCGTCTTTATCTTATGTAGATGAAGGGTACACCACGCTGCTTGATGTATTATGTGGCAGCAATGAAAGACCAGACATACATAGTGCTCATGCTGCCACGAGTTCCCCCTCCTCCTCCTCCTCCTCTCCCACAGCATCCATATGTTCAATGTCTACAAGTTATGAGTTCATAGACCCCACAGAGATAGGGACCCCCCTATGTAATGAAGCCCTGCATCATGAGGGACCGGGTGATTCGGAGACCCCTAACAAGCCCATTGAGGCAACCACAAGCCCATATCAATCGCATAATCTTGGGGGAGGTATGTGTGGGGCTGACTGTTTGAGGCTCAACATGTTGGATGCAAACAGGGGTTCAGAGATGCTTGTTGAGACAGTGAGGAAAGGCCCCTCCACTGTTCAATGTGGCGGGGTCATCCCCTCTGCTAATCATAGAAGGGTGGGTGAGCCCGGGCGTATGCTATTTATTGATGATGAGCCAGACGTGGGGGTTATCGAGTCGCAGTCTCAACAAGCACCTCTGACCCCACGTTTGCATCCCGCCGGGGGAGCATCAAACGGGGGGTCAGAGATGCTTGTTGAGACGGCGATGAAAGGCCCCTCCACTGTTCAGTGTGGTGGGGTCATCCCCTCTGCTAATCATAGAAGGGAGGGTGAGCCCGGTCGTATTGAGTCGGAGACACCACACAGGCACATTCATGTAGCAACAAGCCCGGGTCAATTGCATAATCTCGGGGGTGCATCCACGGCTCCAGGTGGGGGAGACGGTGACTGTTTGACGCTCCCCCGGGGGGATGCAAGCGTGGGTTCAGAGATGGTTGTTGAGACGGCGATGAATGCCCCCTCCACTGTTCAGTGTGGGGGGGTCATCCCCCCTGCTATTCATAGAAGGCCAATCCCCATTTTTAATGCTTTTGAACTGAGGCAGCGTGTTGATTTCAGAGGCATTAGTTTAAATGACATAGAACAAGTCCCAGACATGGTTCGAGGATGCGTCTCTGGAGTGATCAACCGGGCTATAAACACGGCCCCTGCGGGCAGTGTTTTAAATGTTGTGCTGCGGGGGCCCTCACTGGCTAGTGATGTACAGGCGGTTCTAAATGCAAACGATGCATACAACGTAGACATGTTTATGGAGCAAATTGCACAGGTCCTTCAGAGTAATGATGAATCTGTGTCTGATGATGCATTGGAGCTAGTAGTCACTGTAGCACAAAATAGAAGTGGGGGAGGTCGTCTTAGGTTAGGGAACATCCCCTATAATGAGATATTGGCTAAGAAAGGCCGTTTTCTACACATGCCAGTCATCAGTGAGGGTCATAATCTATGTTTCTCTCTCTGTCTGGCCCATTTCAACAACTCCTCTTTGACAGAGCATGCTAAATTAGCATATGCATCCCTACTACACAGGACCGTTGGCTTTGATCACATGCATCGTGTATCATTCGCTGATGTATCCAGCTTTGAGGCACATCTGGGGGTGAAAATTGTAATATTTCACCACAATGACGGCATTAAAAGACTGCAGTGTTTCAAGACACATGACACACCCCACAAACAGACAATCTGGCTATATTTGCACAATGACCACTATTACCTGATTGAAAATCAGACAGGGTTTTTCGGATCATCTTATGTATGCGGGTTCTGCTACCAAACATATGAAACACCTCTATACCACAACTGTCAATACCGATGCAATGTATGTTTTACAGAGTGCCATAAGCACCCTGGCTCAACAATCAAGTGTGACGGCTGTAACCGCATTTGTAGATCACAAAATTGTTATAACCAGCACAAGCTTCCAGAAGCTGTTCATAGGATCATCCCCTGTGATACTATGAAATACTGTGACATGTGTGGTAAAACGTACAAGGCCTGTAAAAAGACACACACATGCCCCTCCCCTATCTGTTCACACTGTAGGGTGCCGATGTTGGAGAGCGATGTGACACATGAATGTTTTATTCAGCCCCAGGAGAAAAAAGATGTGGAAACGAAGTACATTTTTTTTGATTTTGAGACTCGTTATCATAATGGCAAGCATGAGGCAAATTTTGTGTGTGCGATGGATATGGATGGGAACAAGTTTTGTTTCAACACCTTGAACTGTGTCGATGCGTTTGTGAAGCGTTACAGAATGCCAAAGTACAGAGGTTACACATTCATAGCACATAATGCCTCCGGCTTCGACAACTATCTCCTGCTGGAGTACTTTGTTCAACAACAGATTACACCGGAGGTGATAATGAGGGGGAGTCGGGTTATTCTGATGCATGACAAGGGTTTACAACAGCGCTGGATTGATTCATTCAGCTTTCTCCCCATGAGTTTAGCAAAAACCCCTGCAGCTCTGGGGTTCGAGGATCTGGTGAAAGGATATTTCCCTCACAAATTCAACACTAGGGCGAGAGAGTATTACATAGGAAGATACCCCGCCCCCTCTTACTATGGCTACAACGAGATGGGTGACAGTGCCAAAACCTCCTTCAGGAGCTGGTATGACACCGTTTGTGACAAAACATTTGATTTCCAGGCAGAGATCAGACTCTACTGCGTGAACGATGTAGCAGTGTTGCGCCGAGCGTGCACTATTTATCGCGAGTCTTTTCTGGAGTGCACCCAGATTGATCCATTTGCATTCACCACACTGGCTTCTAGTTGTATGGGGGTGTTCAAGACCCTGTTTCTCCCCGTAGACACTGTGGCTCTAACGTATGAAGGTGCATACATGCCCCAGAACAAGGCATACTCAGATGTCTCGATACAGTGGCTTGAATATGTGGCACACACAAAGAGCGTCACAATCAGGCATGCGCTCAATCATGGTGAGCAACGGTTTCCCCCGTTCTATGTGGACGGCTTTAATGCAGACACAAACATCTGCTACGAATTTGCAGGGTGTTTTTTCCACGGATGTGTCAAATGTCACGTGCCATCTGGTTTGAACCCCGTCACCAAGGTCACCTACGGCCAGCAGTACAGGGCGTTCATGGACAAAATACACGCTCTGCAAAATAAATATCGTCTGCGGGTTGTTGTGATGTGGGAGTGTGAGTGGACAGCATTAAAGAAATCCCATCTGGCTGTGCAGATATTCATGTCTACGTACAAGATGCGGGTCCGGCTCAATCCTAGAGAGGCGCTCTTTGGGGGGCGTACAAATGCCTTGAAGCTACATCACCAGGCTGGTGATGATGAAAAAGTCAGATACTATGACTTCACAAGTCTGTATCCGACTGTTCAGGCCACAAAACAGTACCCCGTTGGACATCCCCAGATTATCTTTAGGGATTTCGATTCCATAGATAATTATTTTGGGTTTATCAAGTGCACGGTGCTCCCCCCAAAAGGTTTGTACCACCCCGTCCTGCCATACAGGTGTCACAACAAACTAATGTTCCCCTTGTGCTGCACGTGTGCTGAAGATTTGAACCAGACGAGTGCATGTGCACACAGTGACAGAGACAGACAGCTGTCGGGTGTGTGGGTCTCTTTCGAGCTGCAGAAGGCGGTTGAAAAGGGTTACCAGATTGTGTCCATGGATGAAGTGTGGCATTTCCCCCGCACCACAGACACATTGTTTCAGGGTTATGTCAAGACATTTCTCAAGTGTAAGCAGGAGGCCTCTGGCTACCCTGGACATGTCAAAACACCTGCTGATCAGGAGAAGTATGTCGCTGACTATTTCGAAAAGGAGGGCATTAAGCTTGATCCCAGCAAAATCAAGGTCAACAAAGCAATGAGAAGTTGTAATAAACTACTCCTAAACTCTTTGTGGGGCCGGTTTAGCATGCGGACCAATATGCCATCCTGTGAACTGATCACGGACCCCAACAGATTTATGCAGCTCATGTTTAGCGATGATTTCGATGTGCGACAGTTCTGCTTTATTTCTGACGAGTTAGCACTGGTGCAGTGGTGTTACGCTGATGGTCGGGCCTCACGCATAAAAGATGTAAATGTGTTTATAGGAGCCATGACAACGGCCCACGCGCGGTTGGTGCTTTATGAGCTGTTAGATACGCTGCAGGAGAGGGTGTTGTACTGTGACACAGACAGCGTTGTATTCACATCACGGGAGGGTGACAGGGTCCCGCCCCTCGGCTCGCATCTTGGTGACTTGACAGACGAAATAAACAACGGGGATGTGTGTGGCCTCCCTGAGGAAGACTACATCACAGAGTTTGTATCGGGGGGTCCAAAGTGTTATGCATACAACACGAAACACGGCAAAACACAGGTAAAGTGCAAAGGGGTGACATTAAACGCCAAAAATGCCGCAGTTGTCACCCCTGAGGCACTGACTGGTCTAGTCCATGCATTTGTAGCCAATCAGAACACCAATGCACACATGATGACTGTGTCTGACAACATCACCAGGGATAAGAAGAAGTTCCATCTTAAAAATGCGTCAGTTTTGAAGAAAGTCCAGGTGGTGTACAATAAGCGCAGAGTGTTGTCTGATTACACCACCCTCCCCTATGGATACTGATCAGGGCTTTGATGTGAGGTTACAACATCCATTTAGCTTAGTGGTGAGCGGTCCCTCAAACTGTGGTAAAACATTCTTTGTCAAGGATATTATCGAAAATGCATCGAGGGTTATTTCACACAGTTTTGATAATGTAGTTTACATTTACTCCTGCTGGCAGCCTTTATATGATCAACTCCTTAAAATAAGAGATATCAAATTTGTAGACGGTTTACCCGAGTCTCTGTGTGACGACGTACTGCTCCCTCCAGACAAAAACAACTTGCTCATCATAGACGACTTGATGAACGATGCCAGTAATAACATAGAAGTTCAAAATGTTTTTACAAAATATGTACATCATAGAAATCTCAGCTGTATATATTTAGTACAAAATTTGTTTATTCAAGGTAAAGCTAGCCGTACTATTAGTTTAAACACAAACTATCTCATTTTGTTTAAAAACCCCAGGGATAAATACCAGATTACACTATTGGCTAGACAGATGTTTCCAGGTAATACTAAATATTTTCTAGAGGCGTTTAATGATGCCACCGCCCCCTCTTACGGATATCTCCTCATAGATTATAAAGCAAAGACCCCTGATTATTTGAGACTCAGAACAGCCTTGCTATCAGAGCACCCGGTTGCATACATCCCTAAAAAACAAAAGAGGTAACAATGTCGTCCCGAATGCAGAGGAATTTGTCTCTGCTGGAGTTGATATATAAGGCGTCGCCGAGAGTGCGAAAGGTCATTGTGAGTAATGCAGACGCAGACTTTATTAACTCTCTGTGTGAGATAGCTCTCAACGTGTTGAGAGGTAATATTCCTTTGACTGACAAACAGTACAAGCTTTTAAGGAAGAGGAAAGCTCTTATCAGACAGGTTGCTGATAAAAAAGTAAAACTTACAAAGAAGAAAAAAACCCTCAACCAGACAGGAGGATTTTTACTACCGCTATTAGGGGCCGCTATTCCGTTTATAATTAGCCTCATCAACAGAGGGAGGTAACAATGGAGCACACCCAAAAAATGTTTTTGGTACCCCAGAATCAGATGGATGCCTTAAAGCTACAAACACAGCATCCCCAGCAGCAGCAGCAGCAGCAGCAGCAGCAGGACCAAAACACTGGTTCTATAAGACAAGTGGTGCAAAATGAACTTGATAGAGCCATGACCGATGTATTGAAACTGCCTGATACAGACATGTATGAGAAGGCTAAAAAATATGCGGGTATTTTACAGAGATACCTGACTATGGTGAGACAGGGTGAACGTGAAAAGAACGTGTTGACCTTATCACTGCCCTCCGATGAAAGTAGTGGGCTCTCAACCCCTCTCGTTTCTCAGGGTGATAATGATGTGTCTCAAAAGGGTCTGGTGGTAGGGGATGTTATAAAACACATGCCTAAAAAGAGCAAGAAAAATGCTCAATACATTTTGGATGCCTTAACGCATGCTAAAAAAACTATCTCATGGTCTGAACAGGGGGAAATGATCGCTGGTAATCACAGGGTCAGAGGATCGCATCTGTATGATTTGGTGAAAAGTGTCACTGCTTCACATAATGTTTTAGACAGTTCTAGACCTACAGGGTGGAGGATTTTTTTTAAAACATTAGCGGATATAAATGTACCGTTATCAGCCGTCCCCAACACAACGGTACGTAGGGCCATAGCCGAATATAAAATTGTTAATGATGATGATGATGATAGTACACATTCGGGTGAGGAGCGTTTTACACCTAGGGGTAGAGGGGTCCGGCCTCTAGATGCCTCACACGGGCATAGCACCCCAAAATCAAAAAGGAGGAGGAAGAGGGGTGATGATTCATGGGAGGGTTTTTGATTATTTTTTTTTTTTGATTATTTTTATGGAATTATACCTATCTACACCAGTGTGCCATATCGAATGTCAGACCTATTGATTGTATTTTGTATTTTTTTCCCCATCTATACTGACCATGGGAATAAAAACGCCTTTCTTTGATGATGATGTATTCCCTGCATACATGTGAATAAAAATGCTTTTCTTTGATGATGATGATGATGATGATGTTGTATTCCCTGCAATCATGTGATTAAATAATTTTCTTTACACATAAAGATGGCTTCTATTTTTTATTTATTTTTCTCAACAGTTCTACTTGTTATATCAGAGAGCACATTGTACACAGGTAAAATGATCCCCGCAGCACACAGCAGGTTGTACTCTGTTAACAAATCGGGTAACCATTGCATCATTATTAACAGGATTATTACCATACAGGTCTAACACACATGAATAAGACATTCCTTTCTGTATGTGACATAGAAAAAACACACAGTGCTGGCCGCATGTTGTAGCAAAATTATTCTGAACCTGTTTTCTAGAATAAGATACATCGGTGCAGTTATTCTTGAGGAAATTAACTATAGCCTCTGGAAACATCGTACTATCTGGAGGGTTCCCAAAACTGTCAAAGAAATAGCCATTCCTGTGTTTTGTAATATAGATAGCCAGCCAATGCTCCCCAGGCCTGTTAGAAGGATGAGTGTTCACAATCACCATTGAAGGATGTTTACACACAGGGGATTGTGGAAGCTGATCGCTTGCTAGTACACCCATGAAATCTGTGCCATTAATAATTCGCTTTCTAACAACACTAGTCAATTCTATGGTATTCATAGTGTTTTAGTAGTAATCCAATAACACCTGCCGTCTGTTTGATATCTCAATAATTGAGTCAAAAACAGCATAGCATATAAGATTAACGGTGCGGGGGAGTGGTACTCTGAAACGGGCTTCCATACGCACATTCCCCGTTTTAATTAGTGAAACATTCCCTGAGCATCCGTCATCGGGCTCCAGATTAAAACAGAATAGTGTGTAGCCGGACCCAAAATCACCACGTGTTACAGCCAGCGATCTGTCTTTTAAATGACGACCTGTTGTCTGTATCATCTGGTAATATTCACGGGTATATTGTCCTCTCGGGAAGTAAGGCTGAAAAGGTTTCGCCGGATAGGAATGTCCATCTACATGTAGACTCATGAACTCAGTGTCATAGTGCCCAAAATTAAAGGGATTACGGACACAGCTCCCTGTGTAACCCTCGTTGTCGACAAAACCGATTATGATGAATTTAGGGACCTGTCCTGTGTAGAGGTTTTCCTGGTTGCACACCCTTGTCCCAGCCGGGATGGAGAATGTTTTCAATGCAACTCTGTCGATAGCATATTTAGCATTCGTATGCTGTAAAGCCCTACTGTGGGCCAGTCTGACTGTAGGGGCCACAGCCACTTTTTTCACAAATATGCTAGCTGACACGATCTTAACAGCGTACTCATCAGCTGTAGCTGTCATCAGAGAGAATTCATCTTTTGAGCGCATAAATTTCAGAGAAATATCAACCCCATTGAGTAATAGTTTTTCTTGAAAAAACAAATCTGCATGTATAGGTGTAATCATCTCCACTATACGGCTTGCTCCGGTGAACTTTCCTCGCTGCACTAGTCCCATATTGGTACCATTTATGGACGTGCCGTCCATATGGCCCCCGGTGTCTTTACAAAACAGACCCGTGCTGAACTGTGTGTCAAGAGTGTCTTGTCCATAGTTCATTAAACACTCGATTATGCCGCGGTATGGGTATGTGTTTGAGGACTGTGTAATAAGTCTATCTCCCAGCATTATATCGACCTGGGAGAACAGTGTGCATCCGGGGTAGTTTATAAAACCCACATCTGTATCATTAGCTATATTTGTTCCATCAGCTTTAGTGATTTTCACCTTCATAAACATATATGTATCATTCAGATCAATGTAGTCTTCTCCGCTAGATGATATATAAAACTCCAGGGGTCCTGTGTCTGTTATTGCAGATACGGGAGGGATCTCGATGAATGTAGATTTCTCGATGGATGTCTGGGTGTATGGCACAGTGAACAGATCCAATTCCGTTTTCACACATTCTGCAGATTGGTTATGAATGAGTGCCATCTTGTTTCCAGCTTCTTCTTCTTTTTTCACCCTTAAAATATGTCTTGTAACAAAATCCTGGAGCGTTTGGTGGGAGCTCTGCTACGTGCGGCTACCGATTTCTTTTTGACAGCTCGGGGCTTTTTGACAGCGGTTTTACGCTTTTTTGAACCCTCCTGGCTACGCCCCCTAGAACCAGGTGGTCTTTTCAAGGATCTGGATGTGCGTACTAACATACCATGCCCCTCCTGCTTCTTTGTAAATGCACTTTTAGTTATGTTTGACACCACGTCCCCTATGATGCTAGTTGCTGCGGTCTTTAAATGGGGCTTGGCTAGGCTGAACCCCCGTTTTAACAAGGGCATGGCCATCCTGAATAGACTACGAAATATACCTCCTAGTCCATTACCATACTGAGTACTCGCACCAATAAATCCTGGTAAATCACCACCGGCCTGATTCATATAGTATGCCATATATCGAGCATCATCGCGAATGTATGGAGTATATGCCATCTTTATAAAAACTGTTTTATAGGCCTAAAGTGTAGCTTGACAATCACTTTTCCGTGTGAGAATGGTATATGTTTGTTCTGATCGTTTTTTAGCGATATCTCAATATCATCGATAACGCGCTTCGAGAGTGATGTGTAGTGTGGCCGATCATATGTTAAAGTGGGGATGGTTCGTTGTTCATCAGCGATATTTATACACCTCAGGAGCGGTACAGCGCTGTCCCCCACTAGTTGATAATCCACTATGTCACTATAAACATATATATTATACCGCCCAGCATGAATGTCGGCAGGGTGAGGCGCCTGAAACATCTCGCCACATACATTCTCTTCCCCCGGGTTGAAACCCAGTATCTCAGCCAACCGGCCTTTAAATGTTATGGTAGCGCCATCACCCCCAGTAAGCCAAATACGATTCTCCGCATTATCATAATTCATATAAGGGGTCCTGGCTGCTACTGTATTGAACGCTGCCACTACATTGATTATAGCCTCATGATACCCCTGCTTCAGCAGGATAGTTGATGTCTGACCTGTTTTAGAGTCGCGTCGGGTCACACCCGCATCACTTGCAGGGAAGCTGAGCCACGTCCTTGGGTACTGTATCTCTATAAGACCCACCTCATAGGGCTCGCTCAGGACTATAGGTTTAGCTAATTTTGTCCTGTAGTTCCATATCTTATTATTTGGATATACATCCTGTGAGGAGTTACTAGGTAGTGTAACATAAAAGCTGTTCATGGTCGCTACTGCTACTACTACGGCTACTACTCATCCCAACAAATACCTCTTTAAGAGTGAACACTTAGGCAGAGTGCTCCTGTGTTTTATCAGGCCTCCACTACATCTTTTTCTGGGAGCCATGAGTTAAACTTCTCGGGCCAACCCAGCCATTTTACATGGACCATTTTTTTACCCTTGGCCCCTTTTCTAGATAATATTTTTTCTATTTTAAACACCTTGTTTTTACCAATGATTACTTTTTGTAACTCCTTCTCATAAAATGTCCCACTCACAGTCTCTCCCGTGCAATCTGATAATTTATAAACAGGAGGCTCTCTGGCTATGCACTTTGATACTGTAAAATGTTCATCAGTAAATGTTTGCTTATATCCTTTCCTAAACACTCCTCTGAGTTTTGATACTCGCACTGTATCCCCCTGATTAAATTTAAAGATCACAGTCTTCTGGGGCTTGTCCTTGTACAAGTGTTTGAAGACCATTTTTTCATTGTCTCTATTTACAGCCGCTGGGGACATCTTTATCGATCTATGATACGTGTTGTTATAAGCTTTAGCCAGATCCTGAACAACATCAACATATCTGCGTGAATTAACAGACGTCAGATATCTCCACATGCGCGTCTTGAATGTTCTGTTAAAGCGCTCCACCACGCTGGCCTTAGTCTCATTCGATGTTGAAAAATGCGTAATTTTATGCAGGGTCAATAGCTGTTGAAACTGCTTATTATAAAACTCTGTACCATCATCTGTTTGAAGTTTCACCGGTACACGCCCCTCGCTCAGAATGTCTTTAAAAGCCTTTGTAACAGATGACCCCGATTTGTTGGCAAGACATCTAACCCATGCATATTTTGAAAATACATCGATACACATTAATAAATATCGAACATGATCGTTTTCCTCTGTATATTCACCCATATCAACTAAGTCGATCTGAAACTGCTTGTCAATACCGTTAACCAAAACCCTATTCCTAGGAAAATGTATGGCCGCCTTGGCATGGAGTGTGTACACATCTTGGGCTAATAAAAATCTGTTAACCACAGACAGTGAGGGAGTCGCTCCAGTGCATTCTCTGACGGCCTTACGAAGATTATCCACACTGCCCAGGCCTCCTGGATGTGCTGGATCATAATATATCTTGTGTAGCATACTATCCATGTTGGAACCAAAAGTGTAGAATGACAACGCCGTCTCTGTTACAACATATTTTATTCAGTAACATTGTACAAAAATACACCCCTGATAGCAATAGTGTGCAAAATAAAAAAATCACATAAACACACACACCTAGAATAGTACGAAAAGGATCCCCTTTTTATTTTACTCATGGTGCCCCAGACCAATCCCTCCACAGATGGTTTAGCAGAACTACTTTGTAGTCGTCGGGGGATAGCTCAACATCATACATTTTTAAGTATTCTTCGAAGTCATCAGCGTCATGTGCTTTCATGTCGTGGATCACACGCTCTGCAACCCCATGGATACGGTCACCGCTGGCCTGGATGTCGATGATGCGCAGATGACGTTGTATGGCTGGTATAAAACGATCGCTCCATAGGCGGTCCTTCAGCTCCTCAATGTTACTTTCATAGTAACCCTCAGTGACGGGCCACATACACTCGTGTTGTTTCTGACTGGGGTGATTAACCTGACATCCATTGCAGTTCTCCTCCCTGTATTTGCCAATAACCCTCTCCAACAGAAATAGAACACTCCGTTTAACCTCATCTAGGAACGTCACACACGCCACAGCTGGTATCAGAGTCTCATCATCCTCGTCATAGGGGTTTGCTGCTGCTGCTGCTGCTGCTATAGCTGCATTAGCTGATACTATTGCTAAGGTCTTGGGTGTGTTCATCACGGGTGGAGAAGGAGAGGGAGGAGGCGAGGGAGATGCCCCCGCACTTGTGTCCAGATGCATATCAATGACGGGGAATGCCTCCAGGTGGGTCCTCCTCCTCCTCACACCCCATATCGGATGAGGAGGAGTGACACACGATCCGTATGTAGGGGATTCCATGTCTGCTGCTCTGGAGGTCAGAGGGGTGTAGAGCAGGGGTGTCTGAGGAGATGGTGGTGGAGACGTCGATGGGGGTGCCCAGCTGGGCGATGAAGAGGTGTCGGTAAAAAGAAGAGGAGAGGGGGGTTGCCAATCGCCTCCTGTCTGATTATGGTCCTGAGCTGGTAAAACAAAAAATACAACACAAATTTCAGTTGTTTGTAGAAAATAAAACATTTTTATAAATATATTGTTAATGTTAATAATACAACCTACCATATCAATCATTGTTTGAGGTCTGCTGCGGCTGCACTGATGATGCCTTGCCCTTTACGCATGGCATTATGTAACCCAAAAGACGTAGAGCACGAGGGACGGCCGTATACAAGGCATTTTCTAACATCGCCATAAGCAGTGTTGACGGTGTCTCTTTTGATCGCCTTGTCAATTTCGCTAAACACCGCTTGCATAGCTTCCCAGTCACACCACTGAATATAGAGAACAATTGCAAAAGCTGTGTCAAGAACTGACCGCTGCTGGCCCCACTCTAAAAAGGGTTTAACACTACAATCCCGCGCTTTACGGATACTCAGAAAGATAAAATCCTTTACATGTCTGCTGCGCTTTGTTGTCAAGTGATACATTTCAGGCCCTGTAACACTGTCCCACTGAGACGAGTAAACTCCGTCTAGACTACCCAGCTCGTTAAGGTCCGCACAGATATCAGAACGGAACAGGGCCCAGTCTTTTACAGACATAGACCCGTTCACACGCCAATCCGAGGCACCCCCCATCTCAGGGACCGCCCCTGAATCTCCCCCTACGGAGGACTTGAATGTCACTGTCCCATCCTGATACCCCACGGTGTACACATACCCTCTGAGGCCCTCCACTCCCATCTCTAACAACCCGGGCTTGTTAGCAGTAAGGCTTCGCATTCGGCGTCTCCTTTGGTTAGGAGCATCCACAACCACATCTGTAGACATACCTATGGCATCTGGTGTAACATCCATACCATCAGGGCATGACATGGCTGATAGGTAGAGTGGATAGCAGAGAGCACAGCAAAAAAAAAAAAAAGATCGTTCGTAGATGTTGCTGGTGAACCGAGACAGGTTGAGCTCCTACAAAATCCAGAGGCCAAGTGTTTTTTTGAAATGCAATAGTCTAACACATATATATACAATCCTATACAAGCTCCTCCTACAGGTGACACACGCTCGCAGGCCCGCGCAAAGAAGTTTCATATGTCATGTGATCAGTACCATGTGTTCGCCTCAGGCGCATGTGTCATATATGGACACGTGCACGCGCAAAGGTTTTGGACCAATTAATTGTGCACGCGCATACCAACATATATATTACTACTCACCCCTCGACCTCTTCAAACTGTTTTTCTCTGTACAAGCCGTACAAACACTGTGTCAAAACACAAACAAGCGGGCTGCTAAGCAACTGGCAGAAGGAAAGAAATACACCTGGACCGACTTGGATGTAGGTTTTTTCTACAGGTACATTGGGATGCTTCTCTACATGGCCATGGTAAAGCTGGACAGTATTTTGGATTACTGGAGACTGAATCACCTCTTTTCCCTGTGTAGTCCATCACTCATCATGCCGCGGGACAGATACAGAGCAATATCGTGGAACCTTCATCTCAGTGACCCTGATGAGGATGTCCATAATGACAGCAAAAAGGGCACAGCTGACCATGACAGACTCTTCAGACTGAAACCCCTCATGGACACCATCCAGACTGCCTGTAAGGCTTTTTATCATCCCCACATCATCGTCTGTGGATGAAAGAATGGTCGCCTCCAAGGCTAAATCTGGGATGAGACAATACATGAAGGACAAACCCACAAAGTGGGGCTTCAAGCTGTTTGTCTTGGCTGACTGGAGGAATGGCTACACAGTGGACTTTTCAATCTACACCGGCAAAAGCACCATCCCCTCCGGACAGGGCCTATCCTATGATGTTGTGATGTCCCTAGTGAAGGCAGGCTACCTTGGCACAGGCTACCACATCTACATGGACACTTTCTACACAAGCCCCAAGCTCCTCAGGGCTCTCCATGCATGTAGATTTGCTGCCTGTGGGACTTACAGGGAGTACCGCAAGGAGTGCCCTCGGACAGATGTCAACGCCCTCACAAAGAAGTCGGAGAGAGGCTCCATGAGATGGATCCGTGATGACCCCATCGTCTTTGTGAAATGGATGGACACGAGGGAAGTATCGATCTGCTCCACAATCCACGCAGCATACTCAGGGAAAACTGTGCTGAGGAAGGTGAAACGCAAAGATGGCTCCTGGTCAAGGGTTTCAGTCCCCTGTCCCACACCAGTTGCAGAGTACAACAAACACATGGGTGGGGTTGATCAATCAGACCAGCTCATTCAATACTACTCTGCACAACATAAAACCATGCGCTGGTACAGGAACCTTTTCTACCATTTTCTGGACATTGCCACCACCAACAGCTACATCATTCATAAGGAACTCTGCCTGGCCCAGCAAACACAACCCATGACACACCGAGTTTTCATGGAGGAGCTGACTGCTGAGCTCTTGGGCATGCCTCTCCACACAGCTCCTGCCCGGGCACCTGCAGGTCATCTTCCTGTGGCCATCGCTGCTGAAATCGCAGGCCCCAGCTTGAAAGCCGCCACAGGTCGCAAGAGGTGTGAACATTGCCACAGCCACGGCCAGCGAAAGGACACTCCATGGAAATGCCAGGAGTGTGATGTTCCCCTCTGCATGCAGTTGGACAGGAACTGTTTCGCAGCATGGCACACGAGTTGAGAAACTGGGTGCGCAGCTAGTTTGCCTCACCTGGCAGCTGAAACAATTTTGTAAATAGTGTGTTTTTGTTTTTTGTTTTTATATTTAGTAAATAAATTTGGTTTGGTTTGAAAACAAAAACTGTTGTAATGTTAATTTGTCATTTGCACATCCCATGAAGCTTGTAGTATGAAGTCATCACTCAGTCCCATTTCATCTCAGTTCCTCTGAAGTAAAGTGACAGTCCCTCTAGTGGTGAGAGTAAAGTGACGGTAAAGTGACAGTCCCTCTACTGGTGAGAGTAAATGATACCTACTAAAAAAACGATATTACAAAATTTGGTTTGACATTTATTATACATCTATCTACTATTTTATTCATATATATTCCACTACTTGTGTGAACCTAAGACTTTGGTAAACCAATTTCAAGCATCCTTACAGTTCGTCCACATGAGTAAAGTCGAGATTTGAAGAATTTTCAAAAAATTGGACTTCCAACTTTTTTTTTTTTGCCAAATTGCACAGTGCCTTAGGACAATTGGTGCCTTATTATATAGATAGCTGAGATTGTTCTGCACATTTTGATATAAGACAGGGGTATGTAGCATATATGAAAGTGCCTTGAAAGGTGAGTTTAAGAAAACATTTAAAAATCGAGAAAATGGCCTAGACCCCAGAGGGTTAAGGGAATTACCCACAAATCATTGCAATGTGACGTTAAACATGAGGTTACCAGTGGACGCATGGAGACGTAAAAAAAAAGGTAAACAAAGAGGACGGATCATGTGTGTTCAGCCTGTCATATTACATTTACTCAGAAACATTAAGGGTTAAAGATGGAACAAAAAGAATGACATCAGAGGATATTTATATTTTCATCAAATATTTGATTTTGTCATTGAAGCTGTTTTGACAAAAATGAGTAAATAGATTATATAAAATGACCTCTCATCTTGTGAGGAAAGAGCCTGGAGGACTTTCAATTCAGGGAGTACAAAGTATAAAAGAAATACCCACAATACATCATATTTTGTTGTTTTCATGGTAACGTGATATGTTGCAACATTTATTGTAGCTAATTAGCGCAAGTTCGGGAGCAGGACCACGCCTCTAAACACACCTCTTCCGGTATTCCATAAATACCTCCCTAACCACTCTTCCTGTCCCGTTTACGTTTTCTAAACCACAATCGAGGGCAGGCAACACGATATCTAAACAGTAGGAACGTAAGTACTATACTAATTATCACTTACCTACCTAGCTTCCACCATGGATGCCATCGCGCTTTCCCCTTCTGACGACGACGACGACGACGACGACGACGATCTCTTCAGAGAAGACCAACACGAACCACACAGAAGTCCCCAGGATTCCACAAGTTCCAACGGCGTCTCCATGATACAGACACCGTTTTCCTCACCAGAGAAGCGACCGAGTCTAGCGAGCACTCACAAAGTTC
Organism: Leptoclinus maculatus; assembly: GCA_032191485.1. NCBI lineage: Eukaryota > Metazoa > Chordata > Actinopteri > Perciformes > Stichaeidae > Leptoclinus > Leptoclinus maculatus. The sequence goes on along the minus strand of JAVDOI010000010.1, from coordinate 22,649,165 downwards.
CTTCCAAAGTCTGCATCCCGCCCGGTTCATCCCTTCATAGCCTGCAGAACTATCACAGTTCACCCGACAAAATACCAACGCTCTCCAGTTCACACTCTTCATCAGCAAAAAAGGGGACGAGTCCTGTCAAAATCCGAAAAACGCCGCCGCAGTTCGCCGACTCCTTCACCCACGAGAACGATGGCAGCCTCCCGACCTCGTCCCAGCTGTTCCGGGCTCACCACACGCAGCCAGACGCTCCGCCACCACGCTCCGGTGCGATCCCCAGCAATTCAGCCTTCACCAACCTCCAACTGGACCGTCGTAAATCTGAAAAAAGCACTAAAGAAAAACTGAATCCCTTTCCGCAGTTCCGACAATAAAACTAAGCTCATAGATTTACTCATGTCCAACCGCCGTGTTAACCGTCCGGTAAACACCGGTTCTCTTCCGGATGACGTCATCGCGCCAACACCACGTCTAGACGTCACCTATCCGGTTAAAGACACAGTACACCCAAATCACCCAGCACATAAGCAGCAGCAAGATCACCTGCAAAACAAACAACAACGTTCAGACAGAGCTTACTATACCGGTATGCCAAATTCCACATCCTCCCAACAGCAGCTTGCGGCATCCAGGGAATTCGATATCGGGACATCAGCACACCTCGCCGTCCAGCACCAGCTACCTCTCCAGCTAGCCTTAGCGGAACACCTAGCATCGGGATGCTAGGGCCCCTCACCGCCAATCCCCCACTACAGCAGCAGCTAGCTCTAGCCGGGGCTCATGGCACCGGGATGCCAGGGTCCCTCACTGCCTATTTCCAACAACTGCAGCAGCGAGCGCTAGCCGGGGCTCACGGCACCGGGATGCCAGCGCCCCTCAATGCCTATTTCCAACAACTGCAGCAGCTAGCGCTAGCCGGGGCTCACGGCACCGGGATGCCAGCGCCCCTCAATGCCTATTTCCAACAACTGCAGCAGCTAGCGCTAGCCGGGGCTCATGGCACCGGGATGCCAGCGCCCCTCACTGCCCATTTCCAACCACCGCAGCAGCTAGCGCTAGCCGGGGCTCATGGCACCGGGATGCCAGCGCCCCTCACTGCCCATTTCCAACCACCGCAGCAGCTAGCTCTCGCTCATGGCACCGGGATGCCAGCACCCCCCACCACCCTCTTTCAGCCACCCCAACAGTTCGGCGTAACCCCTGGCACCGGGATGCCAGACCTTCGCGCCTCCCTGTCGCACCATTCATGGCCACCCATGCTAGTTGGAGCTACCAGCACCGGGATGCCAGCTCACAGCATTTACGGCAGCAGGTCTTCACTCTAGCAACCGCTACCCCCCCGTTCGTCACACCAACACTCTCATATCTCGCCCTTCTCCAGTCCCCACTAACCTACGCAAACAGATCATAGACGGTAATTACATCGACCTTGCCGTCCTCATATTGCCTTCCCTTCACCAACCACCCGCTAACAGATTCTCGGAAGACCACGACCAAGGCACTCACCCCAAAGAGAAAACACCCACCCGTTCCAAAGATCTCACACCCACCGAATTCGCTTACGCTTTCTCTCTTTTCAGAGACGTGATTTCTTCCCAAAATCCCAGCCGCCAAATGGAATTGGACAACTACTTGACCATCATTCTCAATCTAGCCCTCCGCTTTGGAGGCAATGGTTTCTACCAATACCACATCCACTTTGCCTCGGAAGCTGCTGCTCGCTTGCAGCAGTTCAACGAAGACACATACTGGGGCGCCATCGACAATGAAATTTACTGCCGCATATTCGCCGCTCGGGCAGCCACCTTTTGTTCCTTGTGCCAGGCCCCGTCCCACCCAGCCAGCTACTGTTCCATTCCCGCCCACGCCAAGCCACAGCAAGCTCATAAAAGAGCTTCAACTTTTCCTCGCCTATTACCCCTGACCCTCCCATTACCCACACAAACTACAAACCATGTAGTACTTAACTACAAAATCCCATTCCTCGTCCATCTCTTAGATGATTTCCTAATCATCTCCCCGCCTTCATTGCCACCGGCTTCCGGCCTGGTTACTCTGACATCAGTGTTTTCCGAACTCGGAGTTCCTCTTTCCGCAGAGAAAACAATGGGACCATCCACGTCCATTGAATTTCTTGGAATCACTCTCAACACCAAGTCTTTCGAGGCTTCTCTACCAACCGAAAAACTCAACCGCATCAGCCTTCTAATTTCAAACTTCCTCCTTACCACACGCTGCACCAAACGCCAACTTCTTTCCCTTTTGGGCCACCTAAACTTCGCCCTACGCATCGTCCCTCAAGGGAGATCATTCATCTTTCACCTCCTAGCAATAGCAGCATCCGTCCCATCTCTCTTGGACTTCATCTCACTGGACAGTTCAAGCCGCTCCGCACTCCGTCTCTGGCTGAACCTTCTCTCCAATTGGAACGGGATTACCTTTTTCTACGACGACAAAATAACACACGCACACACATTACATTTGTACACGGACGCCGCTCCTTCTGTTGGTTTTGGGGGCTTCTATAATGGAAGATGGTTCGCAGCAAAATGGCCCCCCGAGCTTGTGAGAGATTGCCTAACAACTTCCTCTGCGCTCTTCGAGATCTACCCCATCATAGCCGCGGCCATTCTGTGGGGCCACGAGTGGCCTCGCAAGTCCATCCTCATCCACTCAGATAATCTCCCAGTAGTTGACATAATCAACAAAGGACGCTCCAACGCGCCATCCATCATGCCGTTCATTCGCCGTCTAACCTGGCACTCATTCACACACAATTACCTTCTCCGTGCCGCTCATATTCCCGGGTATTCTAACACCATCGCTGACTCCCTTTCTCGCTTTGCATTTCAGAGATTCAGAAGATTGGCCCCTCATGCAGAAACCCATCCGACGCCGGTTCCTCCATATTCGGCACTGACGTTCAACTTGTAAACCCTGCACTCCTACCGCTGATCACCAGCTCGAAAAACGCAATACTCGATAGCCTATCGGCTTCCACCCTCTCGTCTTACTGGACAGCTTGGAAGAGCTTCCGCAACTTCCACGACCAATACAAAGTAACCTTCCCGTCATTCGATCTTGTCTCCGTGGCATGTTTCGTCACCTTCGCTCATTCCAAAATGGCCATCAAAACGCCTACTATCAAAGCCTACCTTAGTGGCATAAACTTCTTCTGCAAACTCTTAACCGGAAACCCATGCGCAGCCTCGAATCATCCCCAATTAGCCTCGCTCCTCAAAGTCCTCGTCGCCTCCCCCTCACCTTTGACTTACTGTCCGCATGCATCATCATAATCCGTTCCAGATACAGCAACCCACACGTTGCCTTAACCTTGGAAGCCATGTTCTCCCTGGCCTTTTTTGGTTTCCTCAGATGCTCAGAGTTTACTGCTTCAACCCTCACTTTCGATGCACGCCGCCATGCTTGCACATCCGACTTATCCTATCTTTCAGGAGACACCATGACATTCTTCTTAAAGCAAACAAAAACTAACCAATCAGGCCGACCCACGCCCGTCTTTTACTTTAAGATACAGTCACCACTGAGTCCATTCGAGACCCTTTCCACATACTTGCAATTTCGAAAATCTCAGAGCCTATCACCAACAGAGCCACTCTTTATCTCAGAATCCGGCAAAGTAGCTACCAGATTCTGGTTCCACCAGCACTTCCGCCACATTCTCTCCTCGTCCGGCATTTCTCCCACCTTGTACTCCGGACACTCCTTCAGAATCGGAGCCGCTACCTCAGCCTCCCGTAATGGCATACCAGAACACCTCATCCAAATCATGGGCCGCTGGTCCTCGCAAGCGTACCACCGCTACATCCGCTCAGATCTCAAAGATCTCCAAGCCGCGCAATCGCATCTAAAATAATTGGAGTTTTTGGGGGTTCGTCGTGCCCGGGTGCCACGGCGGATCTTCCGACCGACAACTCCCCACAACTCATCCGACCGAATAGATGGAATCGACGAACGATTCCCCTATCATCCGTGTCTCACAAATAAAATTGTTAAAACGCATTCAGTTGGTGGCGTGGTCCTTGCTAGTGAACACGTATTTACACCATTTCAAGCCCTCAGTGTCTCACATTCAACCACTTACCAGGTGACGTCAGTAAGTCCTTGAGGGTTCAGGGTTTGAGGCTTTAGGGGGGACATTGGGACTGGGCCTGAGTTTACCGTTTTAATTGAAAGGTCCCTGTCTCCTGTGTCCCTGTGGTGGTTTGACTTCCTGTCTTTGTGATTTTCCCTCCTTTTTTCACCTGTGTTGTATTTGTCTCGTCAGCCTTGCTCTGTCCCTTTTCGTTTCTTCCACCTATCAGCTTTCAGCCTGCCCTTGTGTCTTGTTGTCTGATTAGTTCCTTTTGTATTTATAGTCCTGTCTTTTGTCTGCTGGTTGTCAGTTTGTCTATTATGTTATCTTTCTGTATCCCTCGTGCAGTTGTCCTTTTACCTTTTCCTGTTTTGTTTGTCATTTTGCCCGTTTCTTAATTTGGGATTTTCAATTCCTCACCTTTGGACTCACCTGCCTTATGAGATTTTAGTTTTTGACACTTTCTTCCATAAATCCCTATCAAATGTCCATCTGCTCCCTGTCTGTCTGCATTTGGGTCCATCTCCTGTTTGTTTGCCACACTGAGATTAACAGCTCATGTGACTTAAATCAGGAAGTTGATACTCATGGCAAGGAAAACATTTCCGAAATCACCTGCACACATCTTATGCCATTCGTAGCATTGTTGCTATGTTATGTAATTTTTTATCCTTATCAACAGTTGTAATTTATTATGTGGTATAAAAACATTGCTTTGTGAAGTTTGACATAAAATGGCCAAGCTATTGTGGGTTGAATACATTCATAACCAGTTCTGTCTACAGTCACTAGGCAGTGATTGACAACACATTGCAATCAGACTGTTATAGGTCCCTTGGTAGTTTATTAAATATGTACATATATACATATGTAAACATGTAATTTAATTAATGATAAAAGCAAGAGTCGACAATTTGTAGTGAATGTCGAAGGAAAGATAATAAAAACTGAAATGTGACTATAACAAGGATGACCAAATCTTTACTGATATAACTCTCAGGACTCCTAGATCACTCAGTAGTTGAATCCTCAATTAGCCATGTGCTAAGCAGATGACTCTTGACACTCAAACCGTTTATTGGGTTTTATTACCCCACCTTTCTTGTTTTCCGAGCATCTACATTCCTGAGTAGACGTACACAGAGACACATCCAATTATACTCAAACGACTTAAAGAAACTGGGTTTGGATGCAAAGTAACATGCACCTTAATTGATATGTTATGCCAAAACTAGCATATGTTTATTAATAGGAAGAGGACCTTCTGTTGACATCTCTACAATACTATGATTCCTTGAGGTAGTGCTGGGCGGTATACCGGTTTTAATTTCCCGTATGATATTAATTTTTCACACACCGTCATACCGGTGCATAGCCGAAACAACTGCTGTCACTCTTCAACAGGCAGCTAAATATATTGTTCGCCGCTGAGGTCGGAGCTAGTTGTCTTAAGTGTATTGAGAGGGACCCCTAGTCATGGTTATAACAACAATTAACAACCCACAAATAACGCTCTTTAACAGGGCAAAACACCACGACACAACAGTTTGTGACACATAAACAATTTTTAACACTAATAATTGTACATTTATAAAATTACCCCGCCGAACGGCATGCTGGGTACAGCACAACAGTCTGTTAACAGCTAGAAGAAGCTCCGTCGCTACATTAAAGAACAGAAAAGAGCGATGCAGGAGGAACAAAGACAGACCAGAGATGCACCAATACAATTTGTGCCCAAGAGAGGAGCTGTGTCTGCTGTTTGGAGTTTTTTTGGTTTTAAAAAATCCGACGTAGATCAAAAGACGATATATTGTAAAGTTTGTCGAGCCGCTGTTATTGCCTCTGGTGGCAACACTAGCAATTTACTCCATCACATCAGCCGAAAACATGTGTTGGAATACGAAGAGTGTATGCGATTACGGTCCTCGGATTCAAGGCCGTCAACCAGTAATGCCAGTGCGAGTGAAACAGTGAAGCCAAAGGGTCAGACATCGCTTCAAGAGGCACTTGCTCGAGGCACTGCTTATTACAAAAAAAGCAAGCGGTGGCGTGACATTACGGACGCAATAACGATCCAGCTCTGCAAGGACATGGTCCCGCTACAGACAAGTCGATTAAGACGGGTTCAGAGCAATGATTAAAACACTGGATCCAAGGTACATCTTACGGTGCACTTCATCAGTGATGACTGGGAGTTGCGCAACCACTGTTTGCAAACGTCGTATTTCATAGAGGGTGATAAGAAGCTGTACATGGAGGGATTTAGGAACCAGGGGAATGTAGGTGAAGGAAACAGGAAGTGACGGAAGACACGCCACACAAACAGCTGTTCACTGCTCACTGGCCGGTTCTTGTGTTAGTTTTCGGCGTTAATTAATTAATGCGTTAACGCAAAAAAATAAATAATACCATGATATACCTTGAAACCGCCAGAATCTTACAAAATACCGTGGTACACATTTTTGGTCATACCGCCCAGCACTACCTTGAGGTATAATCTGTGAGTAAATTAGTTTTTACTTTGGCCAATTTCAATTTATATAGCTTAAATATTCATGCTAATAAATAGGCCTGTCCTTTCATATTAATCATTTGGTAAGATCCTGGCTCACAGGTGCTTTCATATATTCATATTTTATATCCATAGGAATCTTAAACACAAATTTGAATGCACACTAATTAATGCACATGGTTAATCATTGTATTTTGTATTCATATTTTCAACCAACCTCGGCATAAAAAAATGACTTTATTTGTAAACCATTAAAAAAATGACTTAACTGTTGCATACATTTACATTTGTTCTAATCTTGTTCTGTAGTCATACAAAACTCACCTTCCGTTACTGACTCACTAAATATAGTGTGTCTTTATACATTAATTTTTCAAGCCTGAAGTTTACAAAATCTACAACAGTGAAATCATCTGAGTCTGTCTCTTTCATGATACCAAGGTCTATCTGTGTTGTGTAATTGTTTGATTCATTCTATTAATTAATCAGGTTTAATTCAGTGATTATTTTAAACTGTTTAGTACCTTTCTACAGCTGAGAGCCCAGCTTTCAAATATGGAATAATTAAAAAGACTATGTAAATTTACTAGTATACATTTTGTAAAAGAAGGTTAAATGAAATAATCAAGATGGTTGTTAGGATGGGAGTGGTCTGCAGCCCCTTTCTAAAGAAGATAAAAGCAGGAAGTCAGAAGTCAGGTCTTCTTCTCTGGACTTTGAAGCTGAAGGCTGATCTCCAGAATCCTACCCCCATGGCCTAGCAGCCAGTTCGGTCCGTCTACAGACTAGGAAGGCCCACTGCGAGCCAAAACGTCGCCACAGGCTAAAAGGACATCCAGCTGACCTGAGAAACAAGAACCTGAAGGATCTGAACCTCTGGTTTTAATATACTACAATTATGATTAAAATCTTTGAATCCGGCCCTTGAGGCTCTGACGGTTCTCCTGCTTGTTTTGGCCTTGTGTTACTAACCTGCCACCTACAGCCATTTGTGAAGGATTTCAGTATTAAGCAAAATAATAAGAATGTTACCATGGGTTAAAGAGTTGCAATATATTTATCTATGAGATGTATTATGTTTACAGGAGGTTTACAGATAGAGGATATTATATTACAGTATATTGACACATTGAATGTATTAAGCCATATGTATAAGCCATAAAAGTATTAAACACTGAAGTATTAAACACTGTAAGAAGGGTCAGATTTAGGGAATATCTAGGGATATCTTCAGATGCATGAAGTGAGGAGCATTGGAGACAGGAAGACAGAGAGTCATAAAAGGCAGCAGGAATGCGGAGAGGACAATGCAGAGATGAGCTTCAAAGGACGTCTCCAGCTGTGAAGGCACCAGAAGGGCTGTTGGAGAGAGAGGAATCGAAGTACAGCCAAATGGTTGTAACTGAAAGACAGGCATTGATTGGTTCAAGACAGTGGCCAAGATGATCAAATGTTTGAGTAACACCGATTGGCTCACCTGCAGTTTTTATGACGATTTGACCCCCCTGTCTTTTCTGCAGTATAAAAGCTTTGTTTGAGGGAACAGAGGTCAGACCCACAGACCTACATGATCCCTCCACAGAACATCCTTTGATGTGAGACCTGAGAGGGTGAGAGTGTGTGGTCTCTGTTCTCGAGAGCATTTTACTATCGATAGTTAATTCAGATTGCATTTGATATTAAATACAAGTTTTACTTTTGAAACCTGAATTCAGCAACTTATTTGGTGCACATGCGCAGTAACTAGTAAACAAACCAGGCCAGCGCTGGACTCCTGTTTATATTTATTGCCTCAACAATTTGGCGACCACGAAGGGACAATGGGAGATTAGGGGCTTTGAATATTCGACTCTGAGAAGGCTGACATGACGTGAGATCAGTAGACACTTTCGGAGTGCGCACGACTATAAGGTGAGCAGAGCCGTTTTAATAGAAATCTGTTAGGTAGAATAGGAAATCTTAGGAGGAAGTGTCTGCATGTTCGACGTTACTGGAAGCTGGACAGAGGAGGAGATCGCAGCCAACTGGTAACTGTATTGATTTAACTTTAAAGTGGTTGTAACTCTGTATGAATAGCATCTGCAAGCTGAATTAGGAACATATGTGTGCTTTGATTACACGTTCTTTGTTGTGAAATCCTACCGGTGAGGCCTGATTTGCAGGTAACCCCGAGAGAGGGGGATGTTGAATTATATGTAGTAGGATTGATCACGCTATAGTATTAGCTATTGGAACTAAGCAGCTAGAAAGAAGCTTGAAGCGGTCGAAGTTCCGGGCATCGTGTAAACCAGGCGGACTAAAACTGTGTGGCAGGGTTACGTGGGGATAAGGCGACGGTTCCCCCATGTCTTGCATTGGCAGTCTTGGGTTTGGTGAACTGATGACTCTAGTGTGGGAGGGAATAAATTATAGTTTCGAGGGCCAAGATCTCGGGTAGAACAGGGTGTGTAATTGGGCGATACTGAATTATGATGCATGGACGTGCACGTGGTTCAGGTCCAGTGAACATGCGTTTAAACTGCTGCAGAGACTGGCCGCTACGTTAAGTTAATTGTAATGAGGGGAAATAGTGCATGGTACTAACTGTGTATCTTAGACAATTAGGGGTGGCTAACGTGGGGTTGAGCTCTTAGAAGAGTAGCAGAGAGTTTGTAAGCTATGGCGAACTGGAAAGCGTAGTTAAGGCTTCGTGGGCCCTGTGTGAATTGGGCGAACTGCGAAGTGTAGCACGTTTTTTGGGTCTAGTAAACAAGCGTTAAACTACTTAAATCGAAGAGACTGGCTGCTACGTTATGATAAAACCTAAAGGGGAAACAATACATGAAACTGTGTATTTAGGCGTTGCATTGTATTGCAGTGCTAAGATAGCATTGTGTTGTGTGAATGATATGGTAAGCTGGAGACTGAGTGCAGCTCTGGTGCTACCTTAGATCGTGAAAGAGGAGACTATTGATTATAATATCCGGTATGGTGGTGAGAAGCCACGGCCAGGACTAGTTTGAGAAGGTGTGTGAATGTGGCATATTGTAAGAGTTGAGACTACGGTGCTTTGTGTGTGCTGAAGATACGTTTTGACCGTGTAGCTTAGCTAATAGCAATAGCCGCTAATAGCATTAGCTTCTTTGTTCGTTTTCGCGCCAGTTTTTTGAGGAAAACACCATAGAAGAAGAGAAGACAACTTCGACATCTAGCGGTTGGGGGTGTAATTGCATGATAATTACAGTAAACTCCACTACCCAGAAAACCTAGAGGTGAAATAATTATAGAACTACAGAACGTTTCACCACCTATTATTTGAAGGAGTAATTACTTTAGGACTACCAAATACTTAGTCATCCAGTAGATTGATAGATAAATTACAATAAGGTGAGTTTTTGGTGATAAACTTGTGATATCATTGTTTTGGACTCTATATTTTAATTTGCATTGACTTAGATTGTTACTTTTAGTTTTAATTCAGTACATTAATATTGATAATATTAATTGTAACTTAAATTATTCATTTAGTTTCAATTCAACAGTTCAACTTTAGTTTAGTAAGTTTAGTTTGATCCAATATTTTAACCTCCAGTTGTAATTCAATTGGTATCCTACAGTTGTTTATTTTGATTCAATATTTTAACTGGCATAGTTGATTTTGATCCGACATTTGTAATTTTTTATTTTAATTTTAGTTCACAATTTTCATTAATTTTGATTTAACATTTAGACTTTCAATTGTTTGGTGCTGACCAATAAGATACAAAGACGTTAACTAACATGTTTTAAGTTTTGTTTTTACAGGTGATGAAAATAGAGGCAGCTGCTGACAGGAGAAAGCAGTCTCCTATTGTATTACCAGGTAGCTGGCTGTGGATGATGTCCATAGGTGCCAACAAGTTGGATTGGACCATGAGAGATCCATTTTAGAGAAGTTTACATAGATGACATAGGGGTACCAAGGGGGGTGCCTAATGAATTTAAAGCTAGAAATCAAGTAGGAGCCGGTTTCGAATCAGCATTTTTTTTGATGGTCGACAATCAATAAAGATGTGGATTGGATTAATTACATATATTATAACCAGCAGTATTTTATAAACTTCACTCGTGATGCCATAGTGGGACTTCATGAGCCGGTAGATAAGACTAGTTTAATGGCCTTGCAGAACAGAATGGCATTAAATATGATTTTAGCAGGTGTGCAAAATGTTTGGATTTGCTGTAGTACTTTCATTCCGAACAACACAGTTCCTGATCATCTTCACTGGGATTCTGAAGGACCTGATTGAGTCCAGATGGACTTCTGAAAACATCCGGTGAGATATTGAAATTTTGGAAAATTGACTGTATAGTGTTTTGTCAGTTTGTTTTGGGATTTTTTGTTTTTATAGGGTAAAATTGGGATTTAAAGATGCATTGAATTAAATATAATTTTTGTTAAGTGAGCAGACAAGCTTCTCAGAAATTGTTCTTTCTATTCCTCATTGTACAGGATGAAACCTGAAGCATGTCCTCTACCATATGCGCCTACCACCAACCAGCATCACGACAAGAGCCGCTCACATCAGCTACAGTCCTTGTCCTCTGTGGATGCCGTTGTATTCGTAGACTTTTACAGGGGTTAATTGATACTGTGCTTAGTGAGACAAAGATGTAGGGAAATTGGTTAGGTATAGATGATGAGGATGAATTTTAACGACTGATGATTACTGTTTAGTTGGGGAAACTTACCCTTGGACCATAAAGGTAACACACTCTGAAGAGTGTGTTAGGGGGGATTTGTGAAGGATTTCAGTATTAAGCAAAATAATAAGAATGTTACCATGGGTTAAAGAGTTGCAATATATTTATCTATGAGATGTATTATGTTTACAGGAGGTTTACAGATAGAGGATATTATATTACAGTATATTGACACATTGAATGTATTAAGCCATATGTATAAGCCATAAAAGTATTAAACACTGAAGTGTATTAAACACTGTAAGAAGGGTCAGATTTAGGGAATATCTAGGGATATCTTCAGATACATGAAGTGAGGAGCATTGGAGACAGGAAGACAGAGAGTCATAAAAGGCAGCAGGAATGCGGAGAGGACAATGCAGAGATGAGCTTCAAAGGACGTCGCCAGCTGTGAAGGCACCAGAAGGGCTGTTGGAGAGAGAGGAATCGAAGTACAGCCAAATGGTTGTAACTGAAAGACAGGCATTGATTGGTTCAAGACAGTGGCCAAGATGATCAAATGTTTGAGTAACACCGATTGGCTCACCTGCAGTTTTTATGACGATTTGACCCCCCTGTCTTTTCTGCAGTATAAAAGCTTTGTTTGAGGGAACAGAGGTCAGACCCACAGACCTACATGATCCCTCCACAGAACATCCTTTGATGTGAGACCTGAGAGGGTGAGAGTGTGTGGTCTCTGTTCTCGAGAGCATTTTACTATCGATAGTTAATTCAGATTGCATTTGATATTAAATACAAGTTTTACTTTTGAAACCTGAATTCAGCAACTTATTTGGTGCACATGCGCAGTAACTAGTAAACAAACCAGGCCAGCGCTGGACTCCTGTTTATATTTATTGCCTCAACACATCCCGTGCCGTCTAATGTGCCATGCAGCTCTGACATGCAATGCACCAACATTCTTTTGCTTTTGTTCCAGCAAATACTGAGAGAAAAAGACTTTAAAATAATTTAAGATGAAAACTGGCAAACGTGCCATAATGACCCCTGCAGCTACAAAGGGGGCTTAACCTCCCATCTGCCCATCAAAACAGTCAGGTGAAAACAATATAATTTCCAGATGTGAATAAGTTTCATGTTTCCTGGCAAAATACATTTAAATTGGATAGTAAAATAATTAGTGCTGGGCAACGATTACAATTTTTAATCGCGATTAATCACATTGTTATGCGCAAAGTTCAATAATTAATTCAAAAGTAGTATAATTGCGCACTTTTATTTTAAAAGTACTGCTATATGAACAAAAGTGCAATAACATTTGGTTTGCAAACACTTTAAACAAGTAAGGTACTTTTTAACAGCAGTATTCCCTTTACACAGTAGCAGTTAAAATACAGTTATGATGATTCTGATAATAGATATTCAGCTTCACAACTTTATCTTCATGTTTAAAGAGATGCAATTTGAAATATACACCTTGAAAACTGCAAACCTATCTACGTCATGTTTTTTTCCTTTTTTTTATGTTTGTCAAATTCTCAGTAGTGATAACTAAATGATATGCTTATTATACATATTACTAACAAAACAACTTTAAAAACTCTAAAAAAAATATTTAAATGAATCATTTCTTTTTTTGGTATTTTGGTCAGACACATATGCAACGCTGATTACCGTAATATGTGTGGTATTTGTTATAAATGTATGTTGGTACATAGAGGGTGATACGAAGCTGTACAGGGAGGGACTTAGGACTCAGGGGAATGTAGGTGAAGCATGGAACCTGTAGTCTGTACCGTGGCAGTAACGTGCACGAGGAAGTTAAGCTAATAAAGAGTTTAGTTAAGAGCAGTTTGTTCTCTCGTGCTTATATGTTTATTTAAAAACACGACAATATGTATTTTGATATTGTCACGATCCTGTAACGAGACGATCGCGAGACAGACAGGAGGGACCGACGTGACAGAGTGAAGGGGGGTTCCGGACCGGGCGTGTCACCCGGTGGGGGGGAGCGGCAGCAGAAGGAAGTGACGCCACACAAACACATCTGTTCACCGCTCGCTGCCCGATTTTTGTGTTAAAAATGTCTGCTTAATAATAATAATAATAAAAAAACTGCGTTAACGCGCGATAATATAATTGTCGGCGTTAATTAATTAATTAATGTGTTAACGCGATAATTTGCCCAGCACTAAAAATAATCTTAGATTACCGATCAATAAACTTTGGACCTAAAGTAGGATCTCCCTTAAATTAGAACTAATATCTACTTTTCATCACAATCTTCCCTGATGCTTCTCAAACTATCAACTGCTGTATGGTGCATAAATGTTTTGAACCACATTAAATGTATAAACTTAAATCGACGAATTTAATTGTTAGATATTAATTAATGGTATCAGTCACTAATTATCCCTGGTCACATTCAATCTTTTTAATTTATTTTTGGTTCGTTATTCATTTTACTTGTCATCGTATTTTTGATTCATTCCATTTATTTTGTTAATTTTATCGTTTATTCATTTACTGTGGCTCAGTGGTAGAGCAGGGTCCTCATTCAATCAGAGAATCGGCGGTTCGATCCCCGGCTCCGCTAGCCCATGTCAATGTGTCCTTGGACAAGACACTTAATCCCAAATTGCTCCTGCATGCTGTTCTTGTGGTGTGTAAATGTTAGATAGTCCTGATGGGCAGGTGGCACCTTGCATGGTCCATTTACCAATTATTTCTGTTTAGTAGTTTAGTTATGTAGTTAGTCCAATACATATTTCATTCATGAAGAACTTGATCATTTCATGTGTGTGTGTGTGTGTGTGTGTGTGTGTGTGTGTGTGTGTGTGTGTGTGTGTGTGTGTGTGTGTGTGTGTGTGTGTGTGTGTAATATAAGCCCCTGTACAACATGACAAGAACTCCGTAGCAACCCTGAGATCGACACTTAATTGATAAATATTAAAATATCAAAAGACCTAAACAGTCAAACAGAAATAACTGCAATTCCTTGGTAATGAAATTAGGTCACACTCACTTTCCAAATTGTCTCTGCCTAAACAAACCACCATTCAACTGTTTTCTGAGATTAGAAATCTTCAAGGACTTCATAACTATAGAAATGGAGCATGGATCGGCGCTCTACATGATTTAATTAGAATAATTGTATTGAAGCTTACAAGCAGCAGATCCCTGTTATCATAAACTGGGTACACGAAACTCCATCCCTTCATGCATGTTTAGTAGACCCTTTAGAAATCCCCTTGTTTGAAGGCCTAATCAGCTCCAACAGGCCTGTGACTGATCATCGTTAGCAGCTGCACGCAGCTGGTCAGGTGTGCCTGATCTCCGGCTTGCTGCTTCAACATTCCTCTGGGACGAGATACTTTTCAACCTCACTGAAAATCAAAAAACTTCAAGAGCACTGTATTTACTCAAAGAAGGACAGAAAAACAACACAATATTGGTTCCAGCAGGGCTACATTTGACCTTGTATGTGCACTGTTCAGTGATTTATATTTTTGACATAACCACTCTAATATTTGCATTGTATAGAAATGGGACTTTCGCCTTAATACTATCAACAACAGGTGCTGGCTTGCAGTCAGCCTGAAGGAAAACTTTACACACACAAGGAAAACTTTACACAGGATTTTGCAATATTTCAGCTGTGTTGGACCATGAATGTTTGGGGTGGTAGCAGCTAAAACAGGAAATGAGATTCCTGGTGTCAAAATGCAGGTAAAGGTCCTGACTGTCTTTAAAAAAAAAAAAACTTCTGTAAAACTATAGTCAGGCACTGCCCATCAAACAAAATCAACAGAGACACAATGCTGGCTTTCAAAGTTAGATACACTGAAGAAGACACTGCGAGGATGCAGCCAAACGTATGGCTGATGTGATAAAGGAAATGCCAACACTGTTTTGCTCTGTTTGGTGCAAAACTCACATAATAAATGAATGCTATGCAAATTGGAAGGTCAGAGGTCAGATTTGAAAAGTCTGTTTTCTTAGTTTATAGTCAGTCTGTTCATATTTTGCATTTTTAATTTCTAATTAAGAGGAATCCTTCCTCTTAATTAGGTCCAAACTCCGAGGGAAATGTGTTAATATACAGAGTAGTTGTCTCAGAATGATATACTTGCTCCTCATTAGGAACACAGCCACATAGACAAACATGCAGTGAAGCACAGAAACAAATCATCCCTTATATACAGTATATATTAAGTGCAGTTGGTTGTCAGTGCTGGAGTTCCTACATCTCTGAAAGCCATTAGTAAATCAAATGCACTCTCTTCTCCATCAGCACAAATTAATTAAGAGCAGCCTTTAGATTACACCGCACACACAGCCATACTACATAGTCTCTGTGTGAGTGTGTCTATTTGTGAGCACATGTGCACATGCACAGCAATGTAGATGGTAAGTGTTTATCGTGCCATCATGACCAAACCACGCATGCTATTGTTGTTTCATCTCCTCTGCAGAGTCAGTTAGGGTGGTCGACAATGAAGTGATTATGAGCAGACTCAACTGTGTGTGTGTGTGTGTGTGTGTGTGTGTGTGTGTGTGTGTGTGTGTGCTCTTTGGTCAGCTTCTGAACAGATGGTATGCCATGCCCCGAGATGCACAACTTAATCCCTCAACCACATGGTGGTCTTAATCGGACAGTGTCCGGGGGGCGGGCGGGGGGGCATAACTGCACACAAACTTATTAACAAACAAACTTGCTGTATTAGAGTATGCTCTTTGTATTTTTCATAAAATAGGTGAAATAAGATTGTTTCACTGTCTTCCCTGCTCCACTACTCACACACATGCGTACACACAGCTTTCCACAGGACAGAGAATGGTAATGACGTGGTCTGATTTGGTTCAGGTGCGTTTTTGTTGAACGTTCATCTTATCCTGGGCACACCTGCTCTCCCTCTCTCATCTCCATCACCGTCTCTCTTTCTTTATCGCCGTCTCCTCGTCACGTCTGTTGTCCTCTCAAAGCTGAGCTTTGACAGAGTCTTTTCATTTTAGTCTGTCTCATTGAAGAAAGTTAACACAGGGTCAATTGATGTTTATATTTAAAAGTTGACGGCCTCCACTAAGATTATCTTGCAATGAAAATAAAAATACGTAGGGGTACCTCATACAACATTAATTTAAACCCCATATGCATGCTAACTGTCAGCTAGCAAGCATGCTAGCTTGGAACAATAATGTCAGGTGGCCTGGAGGGAATTCTACATTATCAGCAGAGCAACAATAAAATCACAACAATAAGACTATAAGACTATAGATTTCTTTACTCTAGTCTACTTTTTTTCTGGGCTTCTAAGAGAACACAGATATGTTTTCCATGAGCAGAAATCTTGATGAAACACGTGTGAGCTATGCAAGTCCAGACATTTATGAATTAATTCAAATGATTATTAAATGTAAATTTGATGTGTCAGAAAAAATCTATGTCCATACTAACATTCCTGAGAATGCATATCACATAACCACTGGGCGTGTGTGTGTGTGTAAACAGGAACGTAACATGTACGGTTAAAAATAAGGACATGAAGCTGAACAAAGAAACAAATATAAAATAATTTGACTACTATAGTGGATGTACAGTGATAATGAATTCAATAAATATATATATATATATATGTATATTTGTCTTTCTAAATATAAATCAACAACAGTTCTGTTCTTAACAGTAATACAGTAACATGCTCCCCGGGAGAATTTTATTTTAAATATGAACTTTCAAATGAAGCATTCTGGTTTACTCTGAGAATGAAATTAAGTGATAAGATAATATTTACTTTAAGCAAAAAAAAATTATTCAGTTATTAAACAGTATTTCAGCTCTAGTTGAAGAGCTGGCTAGCTAGCTTCTTTATTTCTCCAATCAATATTATTATTAACCTTTATTTAGACAAAATCCGTTGAGGCCAAAGTTTTAGTCATATAAAAACAAAGATAGCAGAATAGCGAGAACCATCGCCTGTAAAAAAAAAAGTGATTCGTTTTCATTGAACCCTGTCACACTGTATGGCTTAATATTAACTTCCACTGTTACTGTAAAGCTGTTAGAATTGTGGCCTAACTTCTATTTGCATTTAATATGCATTCAATCCAGTTAAATTATTTAAATTAAAATGATAATCTACTCTGGCTAAAGTAGCTTATCAAGAGTAAAATAATAGCTGTGATCTATACACACCTCTGCATTAGCAACCCGCTGAAATGAAGGTACAGGCACCTTAACACTCATTACTTCAGGGCCCTTGGGAGTAACTGCACTTGGGATTGGAAGTACACTGGCTGTGGTCATTACAGTTAACACCTTCTGTCTGGCAGTGTGATGAGAGGGCATGTGAGCCCTTGTTGCTGTAATTTATCTCCTTGGAGCAGAGGCTGCATTTAGCATACCCTGCCTTATCAATGTATTTAAAACACTGTTGCAGCGGGAAGCTGTACTGCTCTCCCTTCACGTCTGTTTAGACCTCCACCTTTATCCAGGCCCAGCTCCACTCACATCTCAAGCTGCGCGGCACAAACAGCATCCTCTTCCTGAACCTCTTTGACCACATCATCTCATCAGTATCTGGGCCTCATGTTTCGTGGTCTTAAAAGTTATTATGAACACGAAATCGCCTCATTTTACTTTGAGTTAAAAAAAACAACCTGCAACCAGATGCGCCGGTGTTCCGGTTTAACGTTAACGAGTGACCGCGTTAACTGAACCGGAACACGGGGGGGCTGCATGTTTCATCACGTTACGTTTTTTGCTCCTAAATCGTGATAATGACGAACGTTAACAGTCGACAAAGTTCCGCATGCAGTGGATGTTAACTTAACCAGCAAGTCTGAACGGTAACGGAACATAACGGAACTTAAACTTGAATGGAGAGAAATGAAGACGGTGTAGACATCTTAACGCTGATTGGCCAAGACTCAACACGTCACATCAAAGATGTTTTATTGCGAAGATCAAGACATCACCTTCCTCGTCTCACTCCACGCTGGCTGGCCAGTTGACCCCCCCCCCCCAAAAAAACTCTGCGGATCTACACGATTCACGTGGATGACATATTTTTATTCAAAACGACGAACTTCGCCGAAAAGCGACAAGTTTGCAGGTATGATGGAATGATTTTAGTCCCCTTTGCCTGTACAGAATTACATTGGTTCCCTGTTCGTTATTGAACGAAGCTTAAACTTTTAGTTTTCAATTTTTAAATATTTGCATAGATCAGTGGCCGCCAACCTGTCGATCGCGATCGACTGGTCGATCTCGGAGACTTTCCCTGTCGCTCTCCAAAACCATCCAACCAACCAACCATTTCTCTTGGTGCTCTGTGTGCTCTCTCTCAACTGAAAATTACTTCTAAAGAAAGGTTGAGGTGTTGTCACAGCTCTTTGACCATGAAAGTGACATAGAGGAGAATGTGTCTGAGACAGAGGATGATGTTGAGGAGGACCCTGATTATGAGGCATCCTCCTCTGATGAGAATGAGACATCCTCCTCTGATGAGAATGAGACCCTCAGTGTTGACCCTCCTGTTGTCTCTCAACCACCAGCAAACACACTACCTTCCAAAAATGGAAAGTTATTATGGTCCGTCTCCCCACTTGAACAACAGGGTAGACTTAGTGCTGCTAATGTCATCAAAATGGTTCCAGGCCCCACCAGATATGCTGTCAGCTATGTCCAAGACATACAATCAGCATTTGAGCTCTTCATAACACCATCAATCGAAAAGGATATACTTGAGATGACAAATTTAGAGGGGAGATGCGTGTATGCGGACAGTTGGAAAGACTTGGATGTGACCCACTTGCAAGCCTACATTGGGTTGCTCATTTTGGCAGCAGTGTACAAGTCAAAAGGCGAAGCAACAGCAAGCCTTTGGGCTGCCGACACTGGAAGGGCAATATTTCCAGCCACCATGTCTCTAAACACCTTCCATGTTTTCTCCCGTGTCATACGCTTCGATGACAGAGAAACAAGGCAGGGCCGACGAGAGCGTGACAAACTCTCAGCAATACGGGATGTATGGGACAAGTGGGTTCAGCGATTACCCTTTCTTTACAATCCAGGCCCCCACGTGACTGTGGATGAATGTCTGGTTGCATTTCGTGGACGCTGTCCCTTCAGACAATACATTCCGAGCAAACCGGCCAAATACGGTATGAAAATATGGGCAGCATGTGATGCACAGTCCAGCTATGCCTGGAATATGCAGGTGTACACTGGTAAATCCCCTGGGGAAGCACCTGAAAAAAGTCAGGGTATGAGGGTGGTACTTGACATGGCTGAAGGACTGAATGGTCATAACATTACATGTGATAATTTTTTTACATCGTACGCCCTGGGTGAAGAACTGCTGAAAAGGAAGGTTACCATGTTGGGGACAGTGAGAAAAAACAAGCCGGAGCTTCCCACTGAGCTGCTTGTGATGAAGAACAGGAAGGTAACATCTTCAATGTTTGCCTTCACTGACAGAGCCACTGTCGTCTCCTATTGCCCCAAGAAAGGGAAAAATGTCCTGCTGATGAGCACCATGCACAAAGATGCTGTCCTGAGCACCAGAGAAGACAAAAAAACACAAATGGTCTTGGACTACAACGAGACAAAGGGAGGGGTTGATAACCTGGACAAGGTCACAGCCATATACAGCTGCCGACGCATGACTGCCCGTTGGCCCCTTGTAATTTTCTTCAACATCATTGATGTGAGCGCCTACAATGCCTTTGTAATATGGAGGGAAATAAACAAGGACTGTCATATTCATATTCTGTCAGTTCGTATTCTGTCAAACTAATTTAAGTGACTATGTAACTTTGTTTTTTACTATCTCACAGATACATATTCGCATTAATAGCACTTAGAGTAGCATAGAACAATCCCTGACACAATGCACAAATGTACTTTTTTTTAATAGTTTTTTTGTATATAAAGAACTGTTATGTGTTCCTTACTGATGTTCTGATGATGATGTTCTGTTTTAAAAATAAAATCCTTCTAAATTTTTGAAATTGTGTTTGTTTTTCCTGGGGTCAAATTGACCCCGAACATAATACATGTTACTATTCTTGATAACAAAAATTGTTTTTCATTCCAAATGTTATGTTAAGTACAACAAAAAGATGTACTTAGAAATAATATAAAGCCATTAAAACACCAAAAAGATATCTCTTTCCAATTTTGAGTCAATCAGTGAGATTTTATGGTGATCTGCATATTTCTCAATGTCGCATTAAAACAAGTGTTCTGGATGTATAAGGGGGGTGGGTGGGGGGGATGTTTTATTTAAAGGGCTATTTAGGTAGTCAACAAACGTTGTAAAAGTACCTGACACATAAACTTGGGTAACAATTCTAATTATAATCATTTTCTGGAGGTTTAAATTGCTGGGGTCAAATTGACCCCAAGGATAAAAGATGTTAGTAAATTTGAAGGTAACAGGAGGGTTAAGAAAACTCTGGGCGATTTACGACTGGTCTGAAATTCTGGTCTAAGTTCAGAACGAATCCCAGATGAGAACTTTCCCAAAAACCGCGTAAGTGGAGTTCAGAAGAAATGTCTTCCTATCTTCTTCTTCACTGCGTTGGAGAATGAGGCCCATTATGCCTGATTGACGTTCAATCAATTTGAAAGCTGGACCAAAGTGTTTGATTTCATTCAATTACAATTATGCCAAATAAAAAGCCTCAAGTTGTAAGTACAATCTGGACAGTCTTTTTCTCTCAACGCCTCAATAGGTAGATCTTGCCTGTCACCAAGGCAGAGGTCAGGGATCTTGGGCTTAAAAAGGTTGGTGACCACTGGCATAGATGAACTACCAAGGCTTTGACCCTTACACTGATGCTCCATAATGTGAGCTCCCAGTATTCAGGCACATAACACCGATGCTCCATATTGCAATTGCGATCTTCATTGTTGTGTTGACAACAAGGTCATCAATTTTCATCATGCCAGGTTTGGAGGCAAGATTTTCAAATGCAGTCTTCCATCAAGATTCCTTTAAAATAAAACCCCAATAAGATTATGCCAATACAGCATAAAACATACAAAACAAAATACATTGTTTCGAAAACATAACGGAAAAAATGACTTAAGTGAGAGCCCAGAATTTCTTCAGTGGATATAGGTGAAGGTAAAGAAATGTCTTTACCTTCTTTTCCGTGTGCTCATCACAGCAGGGAGCAATGGTTTCCTAAAACAAATTATATTTACAATATTAAATTAATCATATTAAGTATGCAAGTTTTTATCGTTTACATTTTTTTGACAGTTTTAATCATCCTCCACACCCATTTTTTATGCTGCACCATATAAGGGTCACTTTACATTTAAGGTTTCAACCATATGCTTCAAAGGAATTAATGCCAGTTTGCAAAGCATATTTACAATATTGAAGGGTGAAAGAAGTCCTCACCACTTAGTTAAATGATGAAATCCCTAAGTGGCATGTAACAATACGTGAAAATATAAATATGAATACATAAATATACAGTAAATGTCAATGTAAATGTAAATGTAAATTTGGTGGACCCAAACGCAGACATGACTTTAACAGTGTTTTGGTTAAATTGATCCTGACCTTCAGCGGCTATAATTATGACAGTCCGCCTGGTCCTTTTTGTCTTTTTTCTTCAATAAATGTGTTAGAAAATGTCCTTTTTGAAAGTTATTTTGCTCCTTTTTTCAGCAGAAATGTAACTTTAAAAATCTGGCAAGTATTTGTCATTAATATATGTTATAAATGCTTAAAACAGTGTAATAACAAAAAAGTAAATAAACGGATTTGAATTCATCAGGTTTCTCTTTATAAACAATTGTAAATGTACATGAACAGAGCTTTTGAGATTACAAAAAGGAAACTCAACCTATTTTACATATTCTCAAACAATTTTGTCTGCCTAGAGCTTTCAGTGTCCATGCTACAGGTATTTGTCCATGTCTAGGCATTTTTTAGCTGCAGTGGTAGTCCCTGAAGCAGTTCCTTTCCAGCTGAAGACAGAGCCCAACCTTGCACTCCTCACACATCCAGGGTGTGCTTTTATGGCAGAGTGCACTGTTTCCTCCCTAGGCTTGCCTTCTGTCTTTTCTCAGTGTCCTCTCTTTTGTTGGTGGGGACAGGAAAGTGGCCTTGAGTGGGGGGCTTAGGTGGGCCAGCCAGTGGCACGCCGAGCAGCTTTGCACACAGCTCCTCCTGGAAAGCCTGGCGTGTCATTGGCTTCTGCTGCTGCCTCATGCTGAGCTCCTTGTGCACAATAAAGCTGTTTGTGACAGCAATGTCCAAAAGGTGCTGAAAAACTGTCATGGGCCATATCTTGGTTTTTCTGTGCAAAAAGTTTGTTCCCAGCATCTGGTCAGAGGTGTCCACTTCCCCCATGTACTTGTTATACTCACCCACAGCTGTGGGTCTGGGGACAGGGACCCTCTGACGGTGCCCATCACCGGTCTTCTGCCACCGCAGGACAGTCTCGTCTGTGTATACAGGATGGACAGTTGTGCAGATGGAGACCTCCCTGGTGTCCATCCATTTGACAAAGAGCAGGTCACCATCCCTGATCCACCTGATGGAGCCTCTCTTTGATTTTTTGTCCAGGGCATTCTCCTGAGTTGTTGGCACACCAAATCTGCCCTGCCTGTAAGTTCCACAAGCCCCAAACCCCTGCTGGCTCAGATGACGGAACAGGAGAGGGCTGGTGTCGAAATTGTCACAGTAGACAATGTAGCCACTCCCCAGATAGTCCTTGTTCACCAGCTCCGCGTCACCACCACGTCAAATGAAAGCCCCTTCCCTGAAGCACCCTGGTTAATCCCTGTGTACAGCTTGTAGTCAACTGTGTACCCATTCACATCAGCCAACACAAAAAATTTGAGCCCCCACTTTGTCGGCTTGGCTTTCATATACTGTTTAATTTTGAGCCTAGCCTTTGTGGCAACCATCCTCTCATCCACCGAGATGTGCTGCTTTGGATGGTAAATGCTCTTGCAGCGGTTTCTGATTATTTCCAGGAGAGATCTGAACTTTTGCAGGCAGTCATAGTCCCCTGTCCCCCTTTTCTGGTCTTTGACTGCATCCTCTTCTGGATCACTCATGTGCAAGTTGGAGGTGATTGCTCTAAACCTGTCTCTTGACATGACTGTAGCCAGAAAGGGCTCCTGAAAAATGGTTTTCCTCCTCCAAAAGTCTGACATTTTTGGGAGGTTGTACACAGACATAAACAGCAACATGCCCAGGTATTTTGTAAGCTCCTGTGGGGTGATGTCAGTCCAAACAAACTTTTTCCCCATCCCCAAATTTTTGTTTGCATATTTATTTGTGTTTGCACACAAGAGCTTGAGTACCTCGACGTCAAAAAAAATAGCAAAAATATAATTTGGTGTTTGGGTGCCATAGGTGAGAGGGGGTTGGGCACCAGGGCTACGCTTGGGGATGAAGGTGGGTGAGGGTTGGCACTGTCAGGGTTAGGGACATATTATGCCATTTGGGCCCCGGGACATGCACTGACTGTCACCCGAGGATCGATGCTCAAAATCATATAAGAAATGGTCATCCCTTGCCTGGGTCAAAAAACTTAAACTTTTTTTGGGGGACATTAGGGATGTATTCCGCCATCGGGGCCCCGGGACACGCACTAACTGTCGCTCGAAATCGGGTACAATACCAGCACTAGACCCTGATTTAGCCGAAACATTTAAACGTGTCGGATTTGCTACAAACTTGAAAAACTTGGTTGTCTATTGACAATTGTGCTTCTACTAGAGTTTCAGCTTCCTAGCCTAGGGCATTGATTAGTTATGTCGCTAATTCATTTTAGTAACTTGTTGGTACTGGGTGCTATGATTAATTAGGGTAAAATGTCCTAATTGCCTCCATCCCTGAGGACACACCAGGGCCAAGTAATGCAGTGGGTGACCAGGAGGAGGAGGAGGAAAGTCAGCCAGGGCCAAGCCAGACAAGACAAGGAAAGAGAAAGGGAGAGCAAAAGGATGAGCTGATGAGAGAAGACATGAGGTTGCAGAGGGAGGCAGAGGAGAGAAGAGCGCAGGAGAGCAGGGAAAGAATGGACAGGCTCTTTTCTCTACTGGAGAAAATTATTGATAAATAAATGTAAATTAAATCAAATAAAGTTGTTTTGTTAAATACATTTATTTTCATGTTCTTTTATTTACATAGGACTGGTTCCAATATAAAATATAAGACATTAACATCAAAAAACATTAACTGATTAATTAAAAAACAAAAAACACTATTAATTAAGAAAAATAACTATAAATGAATATTAGGAACATCAAAAACAACATGAACTGCGTGTGTATATATATATAAAATAACTAAACTCCTGATGGGGTGCCACAACAAAGACCCTGGTGTTGTGGTACATTTGGGTGGTCTCCAGAGTGTTTGGGATGCATCTCTGCTGTCCACCGCATCGTCTGCCAACTGGGTTTGCAGGGCTGGCTCATCGACGGCTGCCATGTCACTAAGAATTTTTTTCAGAAATAAGGAAGTATAAAAGACTGCATACAAAATACTTCATGCACACGCTTATTTTGAAAGAATCAGTCCTAACACAAAATGTTTCAACAGTGCTACAAAACATTTTTAGTAGATAGGTATCACAGCTTTAAAATTGTTATACTTGCCTAACAATAGTCGTGTTCACCAGGCACGTCCTCCAGGGCAGACACCTCTGCAGACAGCTGGTCCCGCCAGGGAGCACCTGTTGCCTCCAAACCGTTCTCCCCCCCATCCTCTGCAGGATCGTCCTCTGGGGCCATAATGTCCCCAGCCCTGAGGCAGATGTTGTGGAGGACGGCACATGCTGTTATGACCTGAAATGGTAAAATGGCAAATATAAATATGATGTGATCTACTGTTCTTTAGTATCCTAAAAAGTATTGTTGAGTGATTACTTACATGAGGTACGAAGGTGTGGTGCACCTCCAGCGCTTGAAGGAAGATGGCCCGGAACCGGCTCTTCATCATTCCAAAAGCACGCTCTATAATGGAGCGTGCCCTGGAATGATGGCCGTTGAAGCGCTGGGCTTCCACACCTTGCAATGGCCTCTTGCATGAAGTGATGAGGGGGAGTGGGTGTTGGAGGCATGGGTACCCGCCGTCTGCAAGTATGAAGTACCCTGAAGGAGGGTAGAGTGCACGCCGGTACAGCGGGCTGTGGTGCAGCACTCTAGCGTCGTGGACTGACCCAGGCCAGCCCAGGTGTCGATAAAGCGGCCCTGATGGTCACAAACAGCCTGCAGTAGAATGGAGGAAAACAATTTTCTGTTTTTGTAGCAGTGACCATCAGGGCCGCTTTTGTGGCTTGATTCGGACATGGCAGCCGTCGATGGCTCCAGCAGCTTTCCTAAAGGCTCGGTGTCTTCCCAGCCCTGCAAACCCACGAGACACTGCCTCCAGGTCTTCTGGGGTAATGGGGAGGTGGATGACCTTGTGGCGAATGGCCACCACCTCCTCACAGACTCTGTGGATGATGCGGTGGACAGTGGATCTCGGCATCCCAAACACTCGGGAGACCACCCTGTAGGAGGCCCCACACGCCAGCCAGATTAGAAAGACCAGGGTCTCGATTGTGGCACCCCATCCATGCCTCCGATCCTGTTGGAGGAGGTCCAGCAGCACTGCCAGGGCCTCCCTGCTGAGCCTAAAATCAGGCCTTGTGTCCTGGTTATTGAAATATCTGTCCAGGACAACCATGGCAAGGTTGATCCTGCAGTACAGGGGTCTGGGCTGGTTTAGGGAAAGAAGGAAAATAAAAACTGTTAAATCAAGAACAATATTAAATGTGGGGAGCTTAGGTAGAATAGGCTTATATCTTCATATTATATCTATCTATCTAGTTATATGTCTATCCATCCATCCATCCAACCTGTTTCAGGTGAAAAATGACAGTATGATTTTTTTAGATTACAGTAAAGCCATTTTAAATATTAAATTATAGAAGTTGTAATGACATTAGCCACACAAACTACGTTAGCTAGCTGAAGTTAACATTACTTTTTGATAAAAGTACATGGATTAACCAATTGTAATTTAATATTACCTGAAAATGGTCCTCTCTGAGCCGGATATATATCACACGGCGGTGATTCGTGTCTTCCAAAAGTATTTGGAAGACGATTTGTTAGATTAGATTAAATTTGTATTAGATCTCTCTCTCATTCATATATATATATCTCACTTGATAATTTCAAACTAAAATTGTCAGCTTTATCTTGAGCTCTCCAGGAAGCAGTGTAAGTGTCTGTGACTTTTATTATTCATGATACAGTCACTGTTGGAGCTATTTATTTTATATTAGTATTTTGTTATTTAATTAATAAGTAGTATTGTTTAATAATTCTAGATGTTTGATAGATTGCTTTTTCTCTTTAATAGTAAGTTGTTTAGTTATATTATTTTTGTTTGGGTAATTACTGTGGGCACCTAATTTACCATGGTACCAGTATCTAGATTCGTAAGGAGAGGTAATGAACAATAATAGGACACCACAATGAGCAAACACAACACAGTTAGGTTTAGAGCAAGATGATTGTAATAACATACATTTAATAGAACAACTTTACTATTGCCGGCATTCAACCTTTTTCTGTTTGAAATGTCTTTTAAACTGGGTGCACCCTAAATAAAATAAAATGTTTCTCCTCCCAAAGGAAAAAAGAATGTTCTGTTCAATTGTTCTGAGGCCTCTCCACTCAGTCCTACCACACTGATAGCAGGACAGGTGAAGAATTTCAAGGATCCTTAACCCAGTTGTTCACATGGGTGGCTCGCCATCCCCCTCATCAAGGAGAAAATCCAATCCAATCCAGGATTCAGGGGTATCCAAAAAACCTAGCTGAGAAAATAAAAGAATAAAACGAGGTTCCAGTATTCTCAGGGTCTTTCAATATCTGACTGAACTATGACTTATTCAATTAGTTTAACCATAAAACACAAGTAACATGTAGTATGACATTTCAGTGTCTCAGACGTTCTTTCTCCGTACTTCGCTTGCCGTCAGGTCAGACTGCGTCTCTCTAGTCTGAGCGAAGGAGGCGGGACTTGCGCCGTTTTGCACCTATGGCAATCACTTATTCAGTCTTCAACCAATAACTTTGGCTGGTTGTCTAAGTTTCAATAGAACACTTACACTGTAAAATTAGACCTCTGAGCTTAAACTAAATAATAAATTAAATACTGAATAAAATAAAAGATGTGGTCATTTTCTAAATAACATAATGATCAGTGAATGGGGATAATCCTAAATATTATAGTAACTATTTTCCAATGGGTACAGTACCATTACCATGCTAGCTAACATTAGCGAGATAGCTAACGTTAGCCAATGCCATGCTAGCTAGGTTGTCAATTTACATGGTAATTGCTGTCTGCATTAGCTAATGGATACAGCTAATGCCAACAGCAATTACCATGTAATTTGACAACATAGCTAGCTAGTTTTAGCTATAAATTTCCCCCTGGGGATGAATAAAGTATACATCTATTAACGTACTGTTGTTTTTCAGGATGGCTTCAGAAGGCAGCACAGGACGTATGCCAACCATACTGATGGTAGAAGGCCCTGTATGTTACATATAGTTTTCTATTTGATCTGCATGTTTTTACATTGTGATTATTATATGTTATGTTTGACAAATATTGCACTGTGCCATTTTGCAGGGCGAAGATGATGTGGCCGCCGAAGACAATGACCAAAAATGAATGATCGCCATCTTTGTCTTCACCATCGTCATCATGATCAACTGCATCCTCCTGATGTTATTTGGCTTCGGGATTTTGAAGTAGATGCAAGGTATAGCTTTTAACATAATCTATTTTCTTCCAAAATTGATATGCAGTTTTTTGATTGATGTTTTTTCTTCTGTAATATTTTGCAGATGATGAGGAGGCACTTCAGAATGGACAAAATTAATTTTTCATTCATTTTTTGTACATAAAATAAAGTTCTAATGTTTCATCCTTATACCCCGTGGTGTGGAATATACCATACTGGATGATTGTTGAGTTATTCTTCTGGAACCTCTCTGCATCACCACGAGCAATGATATCTTTCATGAAGTTCACGTAGTCTGAGCAGTATTTCTGGTCTCTCTTGAGCTTCCGTTCCAAGCACATTAGACGCTGAACAGCACATGACTTATGATTGGGTAGATTTGGTCTGTCTTGTTTGAAAGGTAAGGACATTTCATAATGATCATCTTGTTTGTGTTTGATTCCATCTTTCAGCTTAGTCATGAAGTGGAGATCTTCCTGAGAGACAGTTGCCTCTTCAACTCTTTCACCGAAATCAGATTCTAGCACCTTAATTACATCATCTGGACTGATCATTTCTTTGATCGGAGTCTTGCGAACATAGTGAACTTCACTTTTGAGCTTAACTGTTGGTTTGGGTTCAGGCGTTACTTGCCTTACAATGATGCGGTGACTTACTCCAATTGCATCGCTGTAGTGCTCATCGCTGTAGTGCTCTACCATAACACACTATGCTCCAACCTGGGTTGGTTTTCTTCTGCACATACGACTTCACATTCCTTTGGCGGCGCAATGTGTTCTGCAAGATGCTCCAAATGAGGCCATGCCATAGCGGTCTCTGGAGTTGGGATATGTGTCCGATTAGCAGGGATAAATTCACGAGTGCAAGTTGTTGGCACTGTGATCTTATTTGTAGGCCTTTGAGTCTTTTACAGGTTACAATTGTTCCTTTTGACGACATTGTAGATAGTTTTAGCTTCACTTGTTCTGCGTTCGTATCTAGAACATTTGCCACTTCCTCAAGAATGAATGAAGAGTCACTTTGGGAATCTAGCAGATCATAAACAAGAACTTCCTTGCTTGAATCACTTTGTGTTGACACATAGACAGGTACTATCGCTGAAGTCTGTGTACTATTGCCATCTTGCACAACTCTGTTGGATGTGGTTTCCTTGATAACTTCTTGTAGTTGTGTTGACTGTGGCTTTCTTTCTTTGCTATAGCGTAGTTCCTTATAATTTTCTCTCCTTGGTTCTTGTTTTGAGCAATCTTCGTGTAGGCACGTGGGATGACGACAGGTGTCACAGACCATCCGGCTACTGCGGCTCTTGGATTGATGGCCAAAACTCAAACATCCGAAGCACAGTCTCTCACTCAGAATGAACTTGACTCGGTCAGCGACTGGCCTTTCAATAAGTTTGCGGCACTTGTGTAAACTGTGTCCAAATTTCTTAGAAAACACACATGTGACTATGTTTCTTTCACTGATGTTGGTCGTGAAGATCTTGGCACCTACAGTTTGGTTCTTGGAGGTAACTATGGTTTGGTTTTTGATCTTGGCTTTATCAGGTTCACTTTGTCGTAATGCATGGTAAGATGTTATAGGGTTGCACGCAATACTAGCTT
The DNA here is from genome assembly GCA_032191485.1 of Leptoclinus maculatus. Lineage (NCBI taxonomy): Eukaryota > Metazoa > Chordata > Actinopteri > Perciformes > Stichaeidae > Leptoclinus > Leptoclinus maculatus. The sequence goes on along the minus strand of JAVDOI010000010.1, from coordinate 22,619,506 downwards.
CCATTGACAGGAATGTCACAAAATAATTAAAGCTGGCGAACCTTCTGTGTTCCAGTTGGTATTGTGTGGCCCTTCGGTTCCATCTGGTACTTAACCAGTCGGGTAGTTTTGCAGTTAGTTTTTGATTCTCAAAATCATCATTAAGAACCCTTAGACTCTCATTGTGAGCAATAGCGGATTCACAACTACGTTTATAGTCATTTTCTTAACTCGGCACTCTCCCAAAATGTTTTTTTTGTCCAAGCATGTAATTTGTCTCGGAAGGCTTTGGCAATTACAAAAGGCTCGCCATATCGTTCATTGAGCAGGTCCCATGCTGCGTGATAGGAATCTTCTGGATCAATCAGAAAATGAGCTTCTGATATATATACTTGTAAACACATGCAATGGGCTGGCACAGGGTAATTTACGTCACAAAGGATCACACATGAATTGCGTTCATTCAGCTACGTATCTGGACACTAACAATTGGTTCTCGTACAAAGGTCACTTTTATCGAAATCAGGAAGTCATGGTAGTATTGACGCCTCCATAGGTTTATTATGGCTTATTTAGGGTAAACATTGTTGAAGTGTTCTTTCTGCAGCCAGCTCATATCTAAAAGACGAAACAAGTGTGGTGCTTGGTGTCAGACTGTTCACGCACACATATTCAGCAGAGGACGCAGGCCATAAACGTTCACGTAAGGACACCAGACTTTGTAAGCACACATTATCAATAGTCATTTAGATTTTGACCCTAACATAACCCACCTGTTTATACTATTGTATAACTTCTAATAAAATCAAAATTAATACATTAATAAACGTCCAACCACCTTCTATAAAATTGAATAAATCAATAATTGTCCAATCAAACTACTAATAAATGAAAGCATAAAACAAAACATCAAAAACAATGAAATTGAATGTATCAAGAACACACATATTTTAATGTTTATATGGATTATACTAAGAGTAACATATTGAATAAAAATAATGTTTTAACAAACATTCTGTGTACTGTCTTTATCAGCTACAGGTAATACTGCAATCATCATTTTGTCTCTTCTCTCAATTTTCGACATACGAATCATCATTAAAACCTTATGTAACCTGCACCGCAAATTCCGGTTCTGAACAGTACCAAGCTGAACCGCAGAATGCAATTTTCAGTAACAAATATAATATTTCCACAACAATGCAGCATACCGTTTGAACGAAGAATCTCCCATGAATCGAAGCATGTGTAACACTTTTCGCGTTCATTTGGCCGAGACACGTATCAGAAATAGCCTCTCAAAAGTAGTTTTTCAACCGTCCATGGTAAAGCTAGGTATTTAGCAACAATAGCATTTGACCACGCTTTGAACGTATATCTCGGATTTCGTTTCTGGGAGATGCTTCAAACATTACCGGGGGTACAGCAGCCCCCAGCATCTATCACTTTGCCAAAAAAAATCTGGGTCGGTACTCACGTTTTTGAAGCAAAATCATCAAACCGTGTCCTTAAACTCCATTTTGACCGGCTCATTCTGTACCACTTCCGTTCTAATAAAGTTGTCAAATAAAAAAAGGGGGGTCAAATAAACTGGGGGGCAACATTCCAGTGAGGCAGTCTCGCGACTTTTACGCGCCGGGTCCTCGGCGTAGATCGGAAATTTTTCGGAAAACTAAAGACTTCCTGGTAAATCTGTTAACGCCATTCGATTGGCCACATTTAGACACGTGCACAGAGCAAAAATAAACGAAAATCGACCAACCAGGGGCTCTACAATGGCGCAATACACACCAGCTATTGCGCAATTCTCCCGTAGGTCGCCGGCCTGGAGAGGCTTTGGAGACGGTTCCAGCTCTCCAAAATGATTTCTAACTGCTGTATGTGATAGATTGTGCATGTAGAAGGATAAAGGAAGTTAAATATATAGTTATTTAGGTTGTAAAAGTACAATGGAACAGCTGGAGAGGCTGTTTCTCACATGACGACCTCTCGTGACCTCGCATAACATTTATGTCTCTAAATCTGGCATACTTCACTCAATTCACTCCAATTATTTTTCTATTCACTACTGCTGTCGTTTGCTATGATGGTGGGTGGTTTCTAGGCGTCACTGAGCCTCATTTAATATAGTATTATGAATAATAGTGCTTTTTCACCATACGAATTTGACATTTTCAAAGTGGAGCTGTGTTCCATCTTCATGAGCTATTAACCAGTAATATATACATAATATTTACTCTATTCATATGAGCAAACCATTCTTAGTGTTAATAATCCCTTGGAATTATTAAAAAAGACCTTGTAGTTAGAGTGTGGGGCCCCTTCGTTCAGAACCGGAATTTTGCGGAATTTGCGGGTGCAGGTTACAGTTCAGTGTAAGCATTTCGTTAAAACAGGGCTATTACGCCCTTGTCTTAGTAGTCACTTCCCAGCTCCTCACCATCCTGCTGGGAAATCTGTAAGTATACTAGCATGTTTAGTCATGGCAACATAAATTCATCGCTGCAACAATCTCCTCAACCATGGTATGAAAGTACAATCAAAATTAACCAAACATTTGTTGTAGACTCCTCCCTTTTTCCGCCAGCAACACCTCTTGACCCCTCTACCATATTGTTGCCCACCAAAATAGTACTGGTTCCAACCCCGCAGCAATTTGATTTCCCATAGGGACCCCAATGTCATCTATGTACACAGATGGGCTGACCTTTATAGTTGTGTTCTGTTTCTAGGAGGTTACGCAGGCAGGAGCCATCCATAGGTCATAGAATGACCTGACCAACTGTACCAAGGCGCAAGTTCCGCTCCACTGCTTAGCTTACCTCCACAGAACCACTAGGTGTCAGCCCTGGGCATCGTCCATCAGTTGTCTGTGTGATGTTTAACATAACATGCACCATATCAAGGTCTCTACAGGAACTACTTCTGAAAACAAATAGTTTGCTCCATCGGGTGAGAAACAGGGTGGCATCTTGTTTTAACAGGTGGCAACAGATAGTGTAGAGTGACACAATTGTTGCCTCTAGTCAGTTTGAGGAGGAGAAAACAATTGTAAGGCACATTTTCAATTCAATTCAATTCAAATTTATTTTGTATAGCCCAAAATCACAAATTACAAATTTGCCTCAGAGGGCTTTACAATATGTACACATGACATCCTCTTGTCCCGGAACCCTCACATCGGAACAGGAAAAACTCCCCCAAAAAAAACCTTTAACGGGGAGAAAAGAGGAAGAGACCTTAGGGAGAGCAACAGAGGAGGGATCCCTCTCCCAGGATGGACAGAAGTGCAATAGATGTCAAGTGTTGAACAGCATAACAAAATTACAACACATGCAATGTAATTTCAACACATTCAATGTATGACAGAACTACGGCAGGTGGAAAGACCAGGTCCAGGTACAACCCGGATCAAGAGGTACCTGCGAGGCGATAAAGCACAGAGACTCTGGTGAAGAAGCAGGTCAATAATGTGCATTAATGGTACCGGTAATATGAAATAGTAATGTAAGTAATAATAAGAGTGTTATTTATTAGTGGGAGTCAGCAGGGTTAAAGCGGGTGGAAGGACCAGGGTCCAGATGAAACCACGATCCATGGAAACCTGTGAGGCGAGAAAGCACAAAGACTCCGGGGAAGAAGTAGAGTTAGTAGTGAGCATTAATGGGACATCAATTCATACAGACAGAGATGAAGAAGAGGAGAGAGGAGCTCAGTGTATCCTAGGAAGTCCCCCTGTAATCTAAGCCTATACCAGTTTGTCTAAGGGCTGGTCCAAGGCAAACCTGAGCCAGCCCTAACTATAAGCACTATCAAAAAGGAAAGTCTTAAGCTTACTCTTAAATGTGGTGAGTGTGTCTGCCCCTCGGACTGAAACGGGAAGCTTGTTCCACAAAAGAGGAGCTTGGTAACTGAAGGCTCTGGCTCCCATCCTACTTTTTAAGACTCTAGGAACTACAAGTAACCCTGAATTAGTGGAGCGCAGCTCCCTAGTAGGATAATATGGTACTATAAGCTCTTTAAGATATGATGGTGCCCGACCAGTTCGGGCTTTGTAGGCGAGTAAAATAATTTTAACTTCTATTCTAGATTTTACGGGGAGCCAGTGCAGAGAAGCTAATACAGGACTAATATGATCTCTTTTCTTAGTTCTTGTTAGTACACGAGCTGCAGCATTCTGAATCAGCTGGAGAGATTTATTAGAGCAGCCTGAAAATAAGGAATTGCAGTAATCTAGTCTAGAGGTAACAAATGCATGAACTCATTTCTCTGCATCGCTATGAGACAAGATGTGTCTGATTTTTGAAATATTACGTAGGTGAAAAAAGGCAGTCCTAGAAATTTGTTTTATCTGAGAATTAAAAGACAAATCCTGATCAAAAATGACTCCAAGATTCTTTACGGTGCGGCTGGATGTCAGCGCAATGCCATCTAGAGAAACTATGTCATTAGATAACTGATTTCGAAGGTGTTCTGGGCCTAGTAGAATAACTTCAGTTTTGTCTGCGTTTAACATCAGGAAGTTGCAGGTCATCCAGGTTTTTATGTCCTTAAGACATGCTTGTAGTTTAGTGAGCTGGTTGGTTTCATCTGGTTTAATCGATATATACAATTGAGTATCATCTGCATAACAATGAAACTTTATGGAGTGTTCTCTGATAATATTACCTAAAGGAAGCATATATAAGGTGAACAAAATTGGTCCAAGCACAGAACCTTGTGGAACTCCATAACTAACGTTGGTCCTCATTGAGGCTTCATCGTTTACATATACAAACTGAGATCGATCCGATAAGTAGGATCCAAACCAGTTCAGTGCGGTTCCTTTGATGCCAATATAATGTTCTAGTCTCTGTAACAGGATATAATGGTCTATGGTGTCGAACGCAGCACTAAGGTCTAACAAGACAAGAACAGAGTCCTTTGTCTGATGCAATTAGAAGGTCATTAGTAATTTTTACCAGAGCTGTCTCAGTGCTGTGATGCTTTCTAAATCCTGACTGAAAATCCTCAAATAAACTATTGTTATGTAGAAAGTCACACAACTGATTAGCTACTGCTTTCTCAAGGATCTTAGAGAGGAATGGAAGGTTGGAGATCGGTCTATAGTTAGCCAACACCTCTGGGTCGAGAGTGGGCTTCTTAAGAAGAGGTTTAATTACAGCTACTTTGAAGGACTGTGGTACATGGCCTGTTAGTAAAGACAGGTTGATCATATCTAGTAGAGATGTGCTAATTATTGGTAGCACTTCTTTAAGCAGTCTAGTCGGTATAGGATCCAAGAGACAGGTAGAAGGTTTAGACCTAGAGATTGTTGAAGTTAATTTATCAAGATCGATGGGAGCAAAGCCATCCAGACATACATCATGGCCTGCAGCTGTTTCCAAGGGTACCCCACTTGAGGAAAGATCGGTACTAGTCGAGGGCAGTACATTGTTAATGCTTTCTCTAATAGTTATGATCTTATCATTGAAGAAGTTCATGAAGTCATTACTACTGAGGTCTATAGGAATACACGGCTCAACAGAGCTGTGACTCTCTGTCAGCCTGGCTACAGTGCTGAAGAGAAACCTGGGGTTATTCTTATTTTTCTCTATTAACGATGAGTAATAGGCTGCTCTGGCATTACGGAGGACCTTCTTATATATCTTAAGACTGTCTCGCCAGACTAACCGAGATTCTTCCAAGTTAGTGGAACGCCATGTCCTTTCAAGTTTTCACGATGTCTGCTTTAATTTACGGGTTTGAGGGTTATACCATGGGGCGAACCTCCTTTGTTTTACTAACTTCTTTTTTAGAGGAGCAATAGAGTCTAGTGTCCTTCTCAGTGAGCTTGTAGCACTATCGACAAGATGATCAATCTGGGTCGGACTAAAGTTATCACAGGAGTCCTCTGTTATATCAAAGCATGGTATTGAGTTGAATAAAGATGGAATCGCTTCTTTAAACTGAGCTACGGCACCATCAGATAGACATCTAGTGTAATAGCTCTTGCTTAATGGCGCACACTCAGTTAGTAGGAATTCAAAAGCCACTAGATAATGGTCTGACAAGAGAGGGTTCTGTGGAAAGACCACTAAATCTTCTATTGAGATGCCATAAGTCAGAACCAGGTCGAGGGTTAAAACAGTGAGTGGGTTTCTGTACACTCTGACAGAAACCAATCGAATCTAATAATAAGATAAACGCAGTACTAAGGCTATCATTCTCGACATCCACATGAATATTAAAGTCACCTACAATAATTACTTTATCTGTTTTAAGGAGCCTCGAGGAATGTGAGTATTAATATGACTTGGAGGAGTTGATTCATTTAGGCTGACATATTCTTCATTACATAGCCAGGTTTACAAAAATAAATCAATATGATTATCTGATATTAACTCATTTACTAATACAGCTTTAGATGACAAAGATCTGATATTTAATAGTCCACATTTAATTATCCTATTTTGTTGCACTGTTGCGTTAGTTTTAACTTGGATTAGGTTATTTAATATAACTCCTCGACTGTTTACTTTTGATTTAATTAATTTAAGTGGCCGTGGGGCAGACACAGTCTCTATATGGTTTTGGGTAAGTAGCTGCTCTAATGGAAGCTCAGAGAAGTGTGTAAGACTACAACTCTGCTTCCTGGTCTGCACCCTGGGTTGTCATGGACCAGATCCACAAAGAAACTGGGTCAGATTTGCAGAAATGAGATCTGCTCCATCCAAAGTGGGATGAATGCCGTCCCTCCTAAGCAAACCAGGTTTTCCCCAGAAAGTCTCCCAGTTGTCTACGAAGCCCACATCGTTTGCTGGGCACCACCACGACAGCCAGCGGTGGAACGATGACATGCGGCTATACATTTCATCAGTGGTCAGATTCGGGAGAGGGCCAGAGAAGACTACGGAGTCCGACATGGCTTTTGCGTATGTACACACAGATTCCACATTAACTTTAGTGATCTCAGAGAGCCGTAGTCGGCTGTCATTTCCGCCGACGTGAATAACAATCGTACTGTATTTACGGTTATCTTTAGCCAGTACTTTCAGATAGGACTCAATGTCGCCTGCTCTGGCCCCAGGTATACATGTAACTGTAGCCTCTGGATTCGCTAGCTTCACGTTTCTCAAAATAGAGCTGCCTATAACCAGAGTTGGTTTCTCTGAAACGTGAAGTGGCTGCTGGTGAGCCGAGTGCTTCGTTTTAGACACATGCTTCCTGCGAGCAGTCACCCGGCCCCCCGGCTGCTCGGGGGCTGCCGGAAGACGGCTAGCAGGAGCCACGTCTGTTTGGTCCACACCGGCTACACCTGCGGTAGCTAATGACTTAGCCTCCATAGTGCGGAGCCGTGCTTCTATCTCACTAAGCCTAGCCTCTAACCATTGAATTACCTCCGTCTGCGCCAACGAGCAGGTGCGAAGGGTAGAGGAAGCCTGGGGGGATCCTCCTGAGAGTCTGACCACAGCCTCCCTCAGAAACGTACGGCGGTCCTTCCCGGTGGCGGAGCGGTGAGTCGTCAGATCAGCGCTGGCCACAGGTGGGACAGACGTGGCGGGAGTATTGTCCGTCAGGATTGCGAAGTGGTTGGAGGTGGTTAGCGGTAGCTTCCCAGCTGGTTTTCTCCGGCGGCCGCGGCCCACCACCTCTGTCCAGGATGCCGGTTTCGGAGTGGAGCTATGGGTCGGATCTATAGCGGGTTCTCTCAGCTCGTGGTCTGGGGACTGACTACACTCCTCGGCCGCAGGGTCGGTGTGCAGCGAGGGTAGCCAGGGCAGAGTGTCCGCAGTGTCCGAGACCAGCTGAGATTGCATAGATGAGATATGCTTTGCCTGGGCCGCCGCTACAGATACGAATCCGTCGATCAGCTGTTCCTTTTTCCGGACTTCAGACTCCAGGCGGTGAAAATCGTCCCTTAATTGAGAGTACGCGAGTTTGCAGTCTTCACACGTAGCCATACTCGTTTGTATTCAAAAAATAAAGTTTAAGTGATCCGTTAAGGTACGTGACGTTCATAGTTTACAAGCTAACTAACGTTAGAAATGTGCTCTGTGCTGCTCTGTCGCTCGCATGTGTGCGTGCGTCCGTCCGTTCATGCGACGTGACACACTGATGCGCGACACACTGATGCGACGACAGATCAGACAGCAGCTGTGAGTGTGTCATAAGATCATAAAGATTTGAAACCTGGAATTGTTCCCAGCGTGTAATGTTAGTGTGGTTGTACTTTGTATTAATTGTCAATTTTATCTGCCGTGCTTCCCATCGTAATATTGGATTCATTATTCTTAAAGCTGCTAAGCAAAGCAAAACATAGTTCCCCTTATCCCACATAGCCCTGGCTGTCTAATTTTACCAATTTCCGCGATGTTAGTTCTACCACTGAGCTCTTTTGTTTCTTACAGACACCCCTAAACCCCTCTGAGCGTGTTAGTATCTTCACTGGTCAGACAAGCGGCCACTACTGTTACTCGTTTTTGTTTCCACGCTCCTACATTGATGACCCCGGCTCTACTCGACGTTTCCAGAGAGAAGATGACGACACACGCAGTTTCGCTGAAGCTGCTCAGGAGTAATTTGCAAAACAAGATCAGCTGTCAAAACCATTCAAGTATGGAGCGACGACGCTGCTTCACTTCTGCAGGACTGCTTTGAAAGTGTTGCACAGGGAGCTGACCTGGAGGAGTACACCTCGGCTGTCCTGGCCTACCTACACTTCTGCACGTCATGTTTGGATAAGGCTACATTACCCATGATCCTCAGCAACTTGGCTATGATACGGAGCCCGACTGCTCTGCAGTATTTTTTGAAAACCGGATGAACTACAACTGTGGTGCTGATTGTATCGAGATGTAAGGTGCAGCTCTAGGGAATTGTAGTTTTTTTTATTTATAGTGTATTTCCTAAAATTGGAAGTTGTAAATACTGAATTGAGAGTACACAGATGAGTTTAAAGGGGTAATAAACACATTTGTGTAATTAGATTTCAAATATCTAAATTGCCATATTTTACCCATAATGGACTGCGCCCCCAGGTGTTGTCCATACTCACACGACAGCTGAGGTCAATAGTTCTCTCTTGAGAACAGTTGGTCCCACGTCTGTAGTCCCTTTTGCTGCTGAATTATAAGCCTTCGACCATGCACAAAGGTCAATATTTCAAAGCAAGAGCCATGTACAATGTTCACACTGACATATGTCACTCTCCAGGTAGAGACCTTTCCAATGATGTATTTGGTGAAGGTCTACGACAAAGTTTTAATTTCCCCATATATTGGGCACAAGCCACCACACGCATAGTTTCAGAGAGCACTTTGAAGGACAATATAATATAAATTCAGGGTTCCCACGGTACCTGGAAAACATGGAATTTATTTTTTCATTTTCCAGGTTTGGAAAAGTCATGGAAACTGAGCAAAAGTGAACACTTACATGGAAATTGAAACAGTTGTCCTGGAAAATTTGAATGGATGATGTGTAAAATAGTAATAAAATGAAACTATTGAGCACAGAATTAAGATGACATGCAAAAACCCTTTGCATGGGAACAGCTTTTACTGTAGATAGAAATGGATGATCCCATGTTGTAGAGCATGCTCTTAGCATCCTATCTGGTATATTGGATGTTGGAATTTGATTCAGGCAACCTGGTGATATGGACTTTAAAAGTATAGTTTCGGATTGGTGGACTTCGGGAATAATAACCGAGAAACGTTACTCGCGATCTCAATAGAAGGGTCAAATACATGCATTTCCCAGCCAACACGGGAGCCTTGACATCTACAGTGAAACTTCTTATGCAAGTTTATCCTCGATCGACGTGAGACAACCCGGAAGGATGGCGGCGACATCTGCGGGAAGTGAACGAGGAAAATCTAGTCTGCTAAATGTGCGACGTTTAAAACAAAAAGGAGAAACTTCTTTGAAGGCGGTTGAGCACGACTGCTCCGTGAATGGATCAGACATAGGCAGTTGGGCAGACATGGAGTGTAGTCATGGGAGTGAAGAAGAGAATGGGGGGGAATTAAGGGTAGAAGGAAATGATAATCAAGGCAATCATGTGAATACTAACAAATGAATAAGAACTGACAATGATGAGAATTTGGAAAATGAGAGCGAAGGACATGAGCAAGGGCAGAGAGAAAGACCTGATAAATGTATTGTCATAGTAAGGTTCCATGAAAAGGCTCAAGAGAGCATGAAGAAAATCAGTCCGTTTGTGTTAACAACTGCTCTGGCAAGTAAGATAGGGGAGATCATCTATGCGAAGGTCCTAATTGATGGCAATTTACTGGTGAGGTGTGCAAATGAAGCACTCAATCTAAAAGAAATAGGAAAAATGAAGGTGTTGAACACGGGGAGGGTGGGAGCACAAAATGGAGGATGTAAAGGAGTTATCACAGGGGTGCCAGTGAGAAATTTGAAAGGAGGAACATTAGTGAATGCTCAAAGACTAATAATGACAAGAGAAGGAGTAAAAATGGACAGTGAATCAGTACTGATCGAGTTTGAAGAAAAGAATGTGCCAAAGAAGGTATTCCTGGGTTATCTGAGTTACCCAGTGAGAGTGTATGTGCCAAAGCCATTGAGGTGCTTCAATTGCCAGAGGTTTGGGCACACAGCCAAAAACTGTAAAGAGAAGAGGAGATGTGCTAGATGTGGTGGCGACCATGAGTATGGAAAGTGTGGAACAGGGACACAACCAAAATGTTGTAACTGTGGAGGAGCCCATAATGTGACATATGGAGGGTGTGAAGTGATGAGGCGGGAGAATGAAATCCAAAAAGTAAGAGTGGAAAGAAGGATCACTTATGCAGAAGCTGTAAGAGAAACAAAAGTAAGGAACAATGTTACCAGGAATCAAGCAACAATGGGGGATCAAGAGCTACAAAAAACAAATGACAGGATATATGTGGACAAAAAGGATTTAGTAACATTCATTGCAGGAGTGATTAATAGCACAGCAGAAGTAAAGTCAAAAAATGATAAAATCCAGTTGATTGTCAAAGCGGCAGTGAACCACTTAGGATTAGTGGGACTGACATGGGAAGAAGTGAGGGAGAACCTTACTAATCAGTCAAGCCAGGAAGCACCATGGGTTGGTTAACACTAATAATGGTAATACTTTTACAATGGAATGCCAGAAGCCTACTGGCCAATGGCCAGGAATTCAAGCATTTCATTAAAGAAATGGATGTAAAACCGGATGTAATGTGTGTACAGGAGACTTGGTTGAAACCTACTTTAGATTTTGTAATACATGGATATTCAGTGATAAGGAAAGATAGAGATCATGGGGCAGGAGGAGGTTGTGCTACATTCATCAAGCAAGATATTCCATATAGGGTACTGGAAAAGGGAGAAGGTCAAGAGTATATAGTGGTGGAAGTGTGGGAAAAAGCAGAGCAGGTGGTTATAATTAACTACTACAATCCATGCAAACGGTTGGATTTGGATAGCCTACTAAAAATACAAGGACAAAACGGATATAAAGTAGTATGGTGTGCTGATTTCAATGCTCACAGTACATTGTGGGGGGGTCTGCAGACAGATTCAAATGGAAGGGTAATTGAAGATTTGATAGATGATAGGGATTTGATCTGTATGAATGATGGTAGAGGAACAAGGATAAACATAACTACAGGTACAGAGTCAGCATTGGATATCACATTAGTGTCTAATGCATTGGCTGGAGTCAGTAATTGGGATGTTTGGGCAGCTACAACAGTAGGCAGTGATCATTATCCAGTATCATGTTTGATAGGAGAACGAGTGGAAGTCAGAACAGGAGGTGGAATCCCAAAGTGGATCTTTCAAAAAGCAAACTGGGAAGAGTTCAAAAAGTTAAGTGAGAGAACAATGACAAAGATTGCCTTTGCAGGAGATATAGATGACATAAACAAGCAGGTAACTTCAGCTATTATTTTGGCAGCCAATGCATCTATACCCAGGAGTAAAAACAGGATAAATAAGAAACTTGTTCCATGGTGGACAGAGGAGTGCTGCCAGGCTGTTAAAAATAGGAACAAAGCATTCAGACAAGTCAGGAGAACCCATAACATGCAGCATTTGATTCAATATAAAAAGGCACAAGCAGTGGTGAGAAGAACAGTACGACAAGCTAAGAGAGATAGTTGGAGACATTTTTGCAATAAAATAGGAAGAACTACTCCTGTGGGAGAGGTATGGGGAATGATAAAGAGGATGGGAGGAGACAGAAGAGAATGGGATTACCCAGTCTTGACATCTGACAAGGAAACAGCGGTCTCCAATAGGGAAAAGGCAAAGATAATGGCCAAGGCATTTGTAAAGATTCATGGCTCAGATAAGTTGTCGGAAGAGGAAAGAAGGAGAAGGGAAAGAAGAATGAATCAGCATCCAGATGTGTTAGACAGGAGGGAGAAAACACATGATAAAATTGATGAACCTTTTACTTTGGCAGAGATGGTGAGAGCAATAAATGGATCAAGACCCACAGCACCCGGGGACGATCAGGTATGCTACGTCATGCTAAAGCATTTGGGAAAAGAAACCCTCTTGAAGCTGCTGTGCCTTTATAACAGTGTGGGAGGAAGGGAAGTTACCAAGCGCATGGAAAGAGGCAGTAGTGATTCTGATAGAAAAATTCACTCAAGACCGGTTGAAAATCATTAATCACAGGACATTTATTCTTTGCGCACAAGAAGGAGTAAGGCTGATCACATACATACAATATGTCAGAATTGCTCAGAGGTCTAACTCTGAGCCACTTGCATATATACTGCAAAACAACTGCATATGATTGGTCATGGATTGTAAAACAGTCACAATGATTGGTACATGGGTTGTTACAAGTTGAGATCTTCATCACCCGAGGTGACGCACATAAATTGCGTTCACGCCCCGCTTCAGTGAAGTGTATCAGTTACTTCACTTAAGCGTCTGCCCTGGCACTAAGGTCGTCTCCTCGCAATCAGGACGTTCTCACAACATCTTCAGCGCCTCCACAATCCTTGTTGTCATTCCGATTTAGGACCTGGTGCCGAGGGAGCTCCCTCCCTCAGCAGGCCTTCGACACTTTGATAGACTTATCAGTCGCTGAGTCTAATGTCAGAGCAAGTTCACCATAGGCAGGTCAGGAACCTTCTCATGAGGACACCAAAGCACACATATGATATTCATTTATTAACAGAAAGATTTTCATATGAGCTTGAGAAGAGAGGAATGCTGACAAGTTTTCAGAGTGGTTTTAGGAAGGGAAGGAACACCATGGACTCTGTGATAAGGCTAGAGACTGAAATAAGAAAGGCCCAGGCAAATAAAGAGTCAGTCATTGCAGTGTTTTTTGACATAGAAAAAGCATATGACATGATGTGGAAGGAAGGTTTGCTAATTAAGATGCACAAAATGGGAATTGGTGGGAGAGTATATAACTGGGTAAAGAATTTTTTGTTTGGAAGAAAAATTAAAGTACGGATTGGGTCAGACATGTCAAATCAATACATAGTTGATAATGGTACGCCTCAAGGTAGTGTGATTAGCCCACTACTCTTCATCATTATGATTAATGACATATTCACAAAGGTACCAGTAGATATAGGTAGGTCTCTGTTTGCTGATGATGGGGCCTTGTGGAAGAAAGGAAGGAACATGGAACATACAGTCAGAAAAGTACAAGAAGCAATAGATGAGGTGGTGGAGTGGGGGTATGAATGGGGTTTCAGGTTCTCAGTTGAAAAAACACAAACGGTCTTTTTTACCAGGAAAAGAATCACAGATGGGATGAAGCTAAGGATGTATGGGAAAAACTTAGAAAGGGTTGGAACATTTCAATTTCTGGGAGTTCTTTTTGATGCACGGTTAACATGGGCAGACCATATCAGGAGAATAGAGGAAAAAAGTAATAAATGTGATGAGATGTGTGACTGGTAGGGAGTGGGGAGCCAGTTGTTCAGCATTAAAAACCATGTATGTGGCCTTGATTAGATCTGTGTTGGATTACGGCAGTATAGCATACGGATCAGCAGCCAAATCTCTAATTGGTAAATTAGATGTGGTTCAGGCACAGGCATTAAGAGTATGCAGTGGAGCATTTAAAACATCGCCAATACCTGCACTGCAGGTAGAAATGGGAGAAATGCCACTGGATTTAAGGAGAACGCAACTAATGGCAAACTACTGGGCTAATTTACAGGGACACAATGATTCTCACCCTGCAAAAGGAGTATTGCAGGTGGTCTGGGAGAATGGGAGGAGTCAGAGGGATCACTTTGGTCGGGTAGGTAATGATATTGCAAGGGAATTAAAAGTATTTGATCTGAGTATAAGCCCCTCTGTAGTATACCCGGTGGTGGCTCCATGGACACTCGTGTGGCCTGATATAGATTGGTATTTGTTAGATGTCAAAAGAAAAGAAAAAGGAATAGTTGATTTGGTAAGTGCATTTGAATATCATGTAACGAAAGAATACAGTGATTATACACAGATTTATACGGACGGGGCTAAGAAACCTGAGACAGGAGTGACAACTGATGATCTAGGGGAACAACTGATGATCTAGGGGTTTACACAGTGGAGATGGTGGCAGTGCTGGTTGCACTACGATGGGTGGAAAAAGCAAGACAGGAAACGGTGTTGATATGCTCCGACTCATCTTCAGTCCTAGCAAGCTTAAGATCTTTTCATTCGAACAGCCGTCAAGACATACTGTATGAAGTCCTTCAGTCAGCCACAAGGATAAATAAACAGGGAGGTCAGGTTAAATTCCTGTGGGTTCCAGCACATGTAGGGGTGAGTGGGAATGAGAGGGCGGATGAGTTGGCAAAAAGGGCATTAAAGAAAGGAAATATAGAAATTAATATTAGAATCAGTAAGGCAGAGGTGAAATCTATTATCTGGGAAAAAATCAATCAAATGTGGCAAAATAGGTGGGACAGAGAGGAGAAAGGGAGACATTTATATCAGATTCAAAAGAGCGTCAAAGTTGCCAGGGTAGGAAGTAGGAACAGGAGAGAGGAAACGGTGTTGACGAGGTTACGGTTGGGCCATAGTGCACTAAATAAGACACTGAAAATGATAGGGAAACACCAGACAGGGTTGTGTGGGGGATGTGGAGAAGAGGAGTCAGTTGAACACGTGGTGGTGAGTTGTAGTGAGTATGAGATGCAGAGAGAGACAATGAGGAGAAATCTGAGGGAATTGGGGGAGCATGAATGCACTCTGAAAGGAGTATGAGCATGGGTGAGAGAGCACAGGTTAGGGTCCTGTTGGCTTTCTTAAAGAACACAGGGTTTTTTTATAGGGTATGATTGAAAGGCAGGGATAAGGTACAAGGTTGATAGTTAGAGTACTTGTTTGTTTTTTTAAATTTATTTATTTTATTATTTGTTTTGTTTTGTTCTGTTTTGTTTTGGGGTAAAGAGTGTACGTTTATTGTTTGATCCACACTCCGGAGCAGAAGGTGGCGGTAATGCACCAATAAGATGGATGCCAACCGCCGTAAAACCAGAAGAAGAAGAAGAAGATGGACATCCCCTTGGGCCAAAACCACAGTAGTGACGCTGCGTGTGTTCCAGCGTGTGTTCCAGCCGTGTGCTACAACCGTGTGGGCTGTTGTCATCATTGTGTTGGTGCTTTGCAACTAGTGTCGCTCTCTTGTTATAGAGTTGTTTTCTTTTGCTGTCGCGTGAGCAGCTACCCTGTTACAATAAATACTCCTTTTGTTAACCCTCAGCAGTGCTCATTCTCTCTTTCCCCGGGAAATTAACATCGTTACTCCCCGCATCCCTTAGATGCCAAAAGGGGAACGTAACATGTGTGGTAAACCTGGCTTTATCAACATTAGTTAGTAAGCAGTGCAATCTTGCTAACTAGCTAGCTGCAACTTGCTAGCTAGCAGCTTACACTAGAATTGTTGAGGTAATTTTTACCTTGCTTTTAAAATACTAGAACTATGTTTGATCCCCATATGTATTTCACTCATTGACTTTTCCTAAAACCGTGTTATTCACCACATTTAGGGGAGTTTGTTTTGAATTTGGATTCATTAATGATGGTTAGCAAGCACATGCAGTGCAATCTTGCTAGCCAACATTCAGCTTGCTAACTAACTAGCTAGTGTTTGCTAGCTTGCATTGCTAGCTAACTACCAATACATTTTCACATTAGGCTGTGACATTACTTCTACTTTTACTAGTTGACATGACCAGTCTAGTCTTGATCAATTTTGTAACATTCATTCTTATATCGACTTTTAGCTATTTTGTGATTTTTCGTTTTTTTCTTTAAAAAAAATGATACTACTAAATAGGAACATTTGGGGTGAGACATTTTTGAAAAATCATTGATCATGACCAGACTGATTCTATACATCTATACTGTTAAGCTAAGCTTACTAGTGAGGTTGCTGTACTGAGGAACTACAGGGGAACCAGCTTTATGTTTTCCCTTTTAGGTTCATTAGTTTGATTTACAAAAGCTTTTACAGAGTAAGAGTAGGCATACTACCCCTTCTACGTAAGACTCATAATCTCAAATGTGTGATGCATTAGGAGTGAGTGACAATGACACGCTGCAGATTCAAGTCCTATTGGAAAGATGACTCCCAATACAAGGACTGGATTGGAGAGGTACCAGGAGATGTCCACAAGGCTTATTGCAAGTTTTGCCGCAAGTCATTTGACATCAGCAATATGGGGGTCGCTTCCCTCAAGAGCCATTCAAAAGGACAAACCCACACCAAGGTAGCTGGACAGCTAAATAATGAAAGAAGAATGACAGATTTCTTGACTACAAAAACAGGAGAGGGAAGAAGCGGCCCAACAAGCCAGGATAACAAAAGTGACAGTCAGGTGCCCAGTACCAGCAGTGAACAGCCTACGGAAAAAGGCTCTGGAGCTCAGGGGAAAAAAATGTTTTCAAGCCAAGCTGTATTTGAAGCAGAGATTTGCTGGGTCATGAAGATGGTCAGGTCACACTTCTCGTTCAACTCCAACTCTGAACACATTTGCTCAGATGTTCCCAGACAGCGAAATTGTCAATCAATTTACATGTGGCGCAACAAAATCGGCTTACCTTATATGTTTTGGCTTGTATCCTCATTTTAAAGAGCAGCTGATCGAAGCAAAGTGTCATGTAGTGTCTTTTGCCGAATGCCTTAACAAAGTGACACAAACAGAACAGATGGATATCATTCTGCGCTACTGGAGTGAACGCGAAGGGAAAGTAGCTGTGCGTTACTTCACTTCAGAGTTCCTAGGACACACTCAGGCAGAGAAGCTCTTGAAGGGTATCAACAGATCCCTTTCACCTCTGGACCCCAAGAAGCTCCTGCAAATATCGATGGACGGCCCTACAGTGAATTGGAAGTTCTTAAGAATATTCCAAGAGGACAAGAGCAAAGAGGACCCAGATGCACCAAAGCTCATCAACCTGGGAAGTTGTGGTCTGCATGTTGTGCATGGAAGTTTCCAGACCGGAGAGAGGGATACAGGTTGGAAAATCGGAGATGCGCTGAGAGCGCTTTGGCAGGTGTTCCATGACTCGCCAGCAAAGCAAGAGGATTTCAGTGAGCTGACTAAAACGGCAAGATTTCCTCTGAAGTTCTGTGCCACTCGATGGGTTGAAGACTTGCAAGTTGCTGAGCGGGCAATCAAAGTGTGGCCAGCTGTGATGGCGTACATCCACAGCCACAAGAAACTTCCGAAGAGTAAAGTGCCAACATCTGCATCCTACTTGACAGTCAAGAAGGCAACCGAAGACCCTCTTTTCCTGGCTAAACTTGAGTTTTTCGCTTTTGTTGCAAGACAGCTGAAGCCTTTTTTGGAGGTATTTCAGACAGATGCCCCAATGGTGCCATTTTTGGCAAAGGAGCTACAAAGCACCCTGACAGGCCTGCTGTCATGCTTTATTAAGAGAGAAGAGCTGGCAAAGATCAAGACACCTCTCCAGCTCACTAAACTGGACCCCCAAGAGAAGCAAATCCATGTCCCACTCAAACACCTGGACATAGGATTTTCAACCAAGCAGGCTTTGCAGAAGGCATCTGAGAAGCTCCAGGAAAATCCAGTGAAAATCGTGGCGTTTAAAAAAGAATGTGTCTCCTTACTCGCAATGACCTGCAAGAAAATGATGGAGAGAAGTCCTCATGTATCCAGCTGTGCGGCATATGAGGTCCCTTGACCCTGTGATGATTGTGACAGAAACCGAAAGTGCAACAGCAATGTTTGAGAAACTCCTTCAGGTTATCCTCAATGCTGGATGGTGCCCTGCCACAGAGTGTGACAAAGTCCTTTCTCAGTATAAAGCATTCTCACTCGATGTCAACACAAACCACAAAACAGAGTTCTGTAGAAAGATCGTAGAAAAGTATGAAAGCATAAAAGTATAGATAGTATAAACTATAACCCTTTTTTATTTCTAAGTATAACCAGCACAACCTATAGCGTGTTTACACTTTTTATAACCATCATATTATAACTTGTTTTATTTTTTGATAGCTGTGATTTAACAAATGAACAGTTTAGAGTTAGACACTATGTGTAACCTAGTCACTCGAGCCTTATACAGTGCTGCTGGTTTTAACAGGATCAAACCAGTTACATTCTGACCCAGCTCAAGAAGAAGGAGGACTCATGTGTGAGTGAGTCATGAGTCTGAAGGAGGTTCCAGCCTGAGAGTAGAATAAAAACAGCAGAACAGAGCAGAAAGTTGAGAGAAGGGGGGGGAGAAAAGCCAGCAAGTGACTGGAGAGTGCCTCATTACAAAATCAGTGAAGACTGATAAAGAGGAATGATAGAATAGTTCTGATAGCCACTGTAACTGTTTCATTGAATTGAAATTGTTGTATGTGAATTTTGTGTGAAAACCTGAAATAAAAACACAGCCTTACATTTAGTAAGTGACTGAAACCAAACAAGTCTTCGGGTCCTTTAAAACAATTTAACCCTCTTCCCTGTCCACTAACCGTGCGATCCAGACGTGACGACAGAAGCTACCATTTGGTACTTAAGGTAAGTTCCATGGGTGAAGACATTGCAGTGTCGGTCATAAATGGTGAGAATGTTCACAATAGGCAATAGTAAAGTATAGACGATGTACATAACTATTACATACCGGGTGTTAGGGTTACATCCAATTGAGAGCGCCTAGGGCATTAGCCGTAAAATACTTTCAAAAAGACAATTAATTCCGAAATCCTAACTCGGCTACGGGGTGAGATAAAAGGCCGAAGGTATTGTCCCGACACCTAAAAGAGGATAACATAACCTCGCAGGCGGGACAGCCGACGGAGTGACCACCGGGTTAGGTGCGAAAGACTTCCCCGCCTAGAAACGGGGCAGGAGCCGCACATGCTACAGTTTCAAGAATTTGTTTACAGCTGCAGACTTGATGAATTCTTCGGAAGATATCTCAGTGGCAAAGAAGAGTATGCAGAACTGTGGAACATCATGAAATGTCTCTTCACGCTGTCTCATGGACAAGCTGCAGTAGAAAGGGGGTACTCAGTTAACAAGGATATGCTTGTTGAAAACCTACAGGAGAAGATGCTAATAGCAATGCGCTTGGTCCACGATGCAATGGCTGGGCACACAGATGAAGCTCTTCCAAAAGACCTCAAGCAACACTGCAGAGGAGCAAGGACAAGATATGAGATGTATCTGGAAGACCAGAAGAAGTTGAGAGAGCAAACCACCAAAGAGAAGAAAAGAAAGGAGCTCTGCCAGGAAATCCAGAAAGTGAAAACAAAGCGGCAAAAAGTAATGACAAGTGCTGAAACAATGGAGAAAGAAGCACATGAAATGGCAGTCATGGCAGAGAAGAAGCACGATTTTACACTGCTGTTAAAATCAAATGCCTATCGGAAAGGGGTTGCTGATAAAAAGGAAGAGGTGGCAGCTCTAGACAAAGCCCTGAAAGAGCTGCAAGAGTCTGTCAATAAGTTAAAGCAATGAGGTATGTTCAATAGCCTTTATGGATGTATGAAAGATTGTAATATTTATTGGTCACCCTCCTAAAGACAAATATAACACCATTTTAGCTTATGGAGATGACCAATTTTAACTCAAAATAACATTCTGTTTCAGATCTTCAGACTGTAGAGAGGAGGAAGAGGAGGGGGAGAAGCCAGGAGGGCACAAAAGGAAAGAGGGAGGAGGAAGTGAAGAGGGGAGAAGATGAAAGAGGAGGATAAGAGAGTAGAGGATGACAGAGGAAAAGGGAGAGGAGTTGAGAAGAATAGGAAGAGAAGACAGGAGCGGACACGAGAGGGGAGGTGTGGAGAGAAGAGGACAGGATGAGATAGGAGAGGAGTGGAAGAGAGAACATATATCAATCCCAGTGCTCATGTGTCTCAAAGTTCCAGTTCAATAAATTGTTGTTCATCTACAGCTTGTTGCATTATTTCATGCATTGATATTATCAATAAGACATAATCTCTAAGCATTTACAATGTAGACTTGACTGGCACATCTTTTAAATCAAGTAAGTAGTCAGGTGTCCTAGGGTTAGGATGTGTGTGTGAGGGGAGGGGGGCGCGGATGGGGGCGGAAAGCTTCAGGGGCCTATAGATCATCACTTAATATGGTACCTGGAAAATCAGGAGGTAGCATGGAATTTTTTTTCAAGGCAAGCGTGGGAACCCTGAATTAGGGCCAGACTAGTTACCATAATTTTCTCGCATTGCCATTGACAGTTTTTTCTATTGTCTCTTTTTGGTCCATTTAGAAGCTTTCCTCTGTTCTCAATTGCCAGGACAGAATTGTGTGAGCTTTCTCTCCCAATTCATAATATTTTTGTTTGGTTCGTAAAATGTTTTTTTCAACTTTATAGGTATGTAATGTATTGTATTTCAGTTTTTTGGTAAAGTTCTTTAGACCCAGATTGTTGAAACTCCTTTTCCAATTTCAAAATATCTGCTTCTAGCTCATTTATCTCTGCCATATATTTATTTTTGATACCCTTTGTATAAGATATTATTTGTCCTCTTAGATAAGCTTTTAGCGTGTCCCATAATATGAAACTATTGGGGGAGGAGGCGCAGTTTGTCTCACAAAAAAACGTTATCTGCTTCCTAATAAACTGGCAAAAGTCTGGTCTATGAAGGAGAGTAGGGTTCAGACGCCATCTATATTGGTTTGCTGTTTTTTCTGGCATCAAAATAGATAGGGTCAAAGGTGAATGATCAGACAGCATCCTAGATAAATATTCAGATTCTAGTGTTCTATGAATTAGCTGTGTTGACAATAAGAATAGGTCGATCCTGGTGTGAGAGTTGTAGGCAGGAGTAAAAGGAATAGTCTCTAGTTTGAGGGTGCATCTGTCTCCACATGTCAGTCAGGTTTAGATCTTTCATAAATGATAAGGTAGTTTTGGCTGCTTTTGTTTTGCATGTTTTTGTGGCTGACTTATCTAATATCGGATCTAAGCTAAAATTAAAGTCGCCTCCTACAAGTATGTTTTGTTGTCCCCCTGATACCTTCACAAAAATATCTTGAATAAAGGACTCATCATCATAGTTAGGTGCGTATAAGTTTAACAGTGTCCAGGGTTCAGAGTAGATTTGGCAGTTAACTAGGACACAGCGGCCTGATGGATCAATTAGTTTCTCCAATTGTCACTGGAATTTTTTTATTTATTAAAATAGCAACCCCCCTGGCTTTCAAGTTAAATTATGATGATAATACATGTCCTACCCATTCTCTTCTCAGCTTTTTATGCTCCTGTGTGGTAAGATGGGTCTCTTGTAAAAAAGCGATATCTGTATGCAGTTTTTTAAGGTGTGTCAAAACTCTCTTCCTTTTAACAGGTCCATTTAGCCCATTCACACTAAAGCTAACAAACTTCACTACCCTAATCATTAATACTAAGTGTGGACATCAGAGTGCCATAGCCTCTTTGCAAATTCACTGTGCAAGTAAAAAAAGATAAACCAAAGCACCAACATTAACGAAGAAAACAAACCCCTTCAACATATATAGCATAACAAGAGTGACGGCAGTGCTAAAGATAGACAGCTCCTGCTGCGTATCTGTGTTTCATCCACCTGTTGGTTCCGTCCGCCTGGTCCGTTATGTTTGTCCCGGGGAGTCGCGCAGGAATGCCGCCGCTTCTTTTGGTGTTTTGAAGAATTTTCTTCTTCCATCGGGAAGCGTGATCCTCAGTGTTACAGCTCCCTCTTAACTTGGTCGAACTCCTTTCTGCGTTTCATCAAGCTGGTGCTCGGATCAGGAAAAAACAACACAGGCTTATCTTCGTACATAATGGGGCCGTTGTTCTCTTTGGACCTCTGTGTGGCGATGCGCAGGATTTTGTCCCGGTCTTGGTATTTAAGCAGGCGTATCAATACATGTCTCGGTCTCTGGTCTGCAGGTGGACGATGTGTAAGAGCTCGGTGCTCGCTCTATGATCAGCGGCTCAGTGAAATGCTCTCGTCCGAGAGTGGCTGGGATCCACTTGGTAAAAAAGTTCACAGTGTCGTTTCCCTCGCAGTTCTCCTTCAGGTTAACGACACGTATATTGTTGCGTCGGCTGTAGTTTTCCAGCTGGTAGACTTTCTCCAGTAAAAAGTAATTTTCTTTACTTAGTTTTTGGACGTGAGAATCTAGGCCCACCAGCTGGTCCTCTGCTGTGCTAATGCAGACCTTCCGCTTCGGTTATGCGGGTGCTCAGTGTATCCAGCATCGTTTTCAGTCCAGAGATAGATTGGTTAATTTCTGCGGTTTTAGAGTAGAGTTTACCGGAGAGAGCTTGATTACCGTTTCGTATCTCTTGAAGAATGAGGGAGTTTTTCACACCGCCCATGTGCTCTTGTGCCGCCATGACATGAACTTCTTCGTCGCTATTCTCGGGAGTTGTTTTAGTTGTCAGAGTTTGCTCACCAGCTGAGTTTAGTTGTTTGTTTCTGGTTCTTCGGACCATAATAAAGCTGTCCGACCAGGTTGGGACTGAGTTTGGGTGTTTTAAAATGGATTTGTTTGAAGAGCCTCTGGGCCAGCATCTACCTAGCTTCGCTGCATCACGTGACCCCCCGCTGTTCACTTAATTAAAGACAAAGTATATCCTCATTTCTTTGTTAACAAAGAGTTTAGTGACGCGGTTGTACAGAACATCGGTGCGGTTCAGTTCTAGCCAGAGGTCCTCCTGCGAACGTGTTCATTGAGTTGTAGATCCACTCGGGTCTCAGCTAAAGTTTTCAAAAGCACCGTAGCTTGTAAGTGTCCTGTCGTGCTATGGTGTCGTGTTGCTGCCTTGGTTAGCAAATCTAGTGTAGCTCCAAACACCAAGATGCTCAGTCGCTAATAAAACGCATTCTTAGCCATAAAATGTGCAATGCTTCTCCGACGCTGTTGTGGAGGATTTCAGTATTAAAGATAGAATTAGTAGGATTTTAGTATTAGAATTAGTTTAGTATGATTATTAGCACCTCTTATGGTAAATAGAAGTGTCAAAATAATAAGAATGTTACGATGGGTTAAAGAGTTGCAATATATTTATCTATGAGATGTATTATCTTTACAGTATGTGTATAGGAAGCATCGTGGAAATGCCGCACATATGCTTGTAAAAAGTGTCAAAGTATCAGGAAGTACCAGAATACTTATCAAGTGTATAGTGTGTTTACAATATGTTTACTATAGGAGTGTTGAACCATAAGAGACAATTATTGGATGTATTATTAATGAATGTATTAATCTGTAAGAATAGTCGATAGGGATAGACAGGGATTTTAAGTCGGGCTTTAACAGAGGACACCAGGATTAGAGCGAGGACCCAAGAGGGACCCAAGAAGGAGGAGCTACAGACGTAGACCAATAGGAGACGACGAGGGAGTCAGCTGACTGAGGCTAGGAGGAGTCAGCTGGATTTGAGCCAATAGTATTTGAGACAGATATTTTACGGACTATGAAAGGAGATTCAAATGGGTCTTTCAGTCTCTTCATCACATTTCGTCCTTCAGGTAACAAGCTTCCTGTTTGGAGTGTGTGTGAAAGCTGTTCTCGAGAGCATTTTACTATCGATAGTTAATTAGGGCCCGAGCGGCCGACAACGTCGGGCCTGCGAAGGCCCTATTGTAATTGTAAGGGTTATTCTTTTTCTTATTATTTATATTTTTAAGCTTTGGGAGCATTTTGGGACGACTTGCCATGCGCGAAAACTCACCAAATTTTGGGGACTTGCCAGATCTGGTGAAAATAGACGTATGAAAAACAATGCATCTTTCTGTGTAAAACAAAAGGCTCTCTAGCGCCCCCTACATATTGTACCGGCGACGCCACTCGCCCACTATGTCCGATTTACTTGAAATTCAACACACATGTCCAAATCCGCTAGATCTAAAAAACAGCATCCGTGATTTTTAAGCTCCGCCTACTTAGATTTTCCGCCATCTTGAATTTAGTGAAAAACACATTCTTGCGAACTCCTCCTACACGCTGGATCCGATTACTACAGAATTTGCTGTGGATCATTAATGGACCTATGTCATCTAAAATTATCAAAAGCTTTTTGATATCTCTTAGCATTTACAAGATATGGACCAATACACTTCTTAGGGGCGTGGCATAATAATAAATACACATAACTTCTCAACCATTTGTCATAAAATCCCAAGATTTTCAGCATATGTGCACATCGCATCCTGTAACATACCCTGAGAATTTTTTTGCATTCGACCAGTAGGGGGCGCTACAGTAAACCCGCGAAATGTTGTGTCTTTTTGTCACTTTCTGCATTTTTCAGCCTTCGTACTTCAACGAACTCCTCCTACAGATTTTATGCGATCAACTTACAATTTGGTCAGGATGCTCTTAAGACCTTTGTGATTAAAAATTATCAAAATCGTGAGCTTTCATCGAAGAACTTTGACGTGGCGTGCCGACCATTTTGCCTCATTGGTTTTGAAAAAGGAAGTTGTTATAACTTCAAGGTAAATGTACTTTGGATTATCCAATCCTCACAAAACTTCTCATGCATGATGCTACTTCAAGCCTGAACATACTTCAGTTGAGAAAAATTCAATAACTCATCGCGCCGCCTACTGGCTAAAGGAAATGTCATATTTTATACTTTTATTTATTCCTCCTAGCCAGGTGACCTTATGAGTCTCAAATTTGGTAAGGATAGCCTCAAGACATTGATGATGCATCATCTTGAATATTGTGAGCTTTCGTTGAACGCTGTTGCCGTGGCGACGCGTCGTTCGCCATGAAAAAGGAAGCTGATGGTTTAGTGGCTTAGGATGCTCCAAGTTTGATGAAACTTTGTACATGTGTCAAATGCATTGGAAGAAATATTGTATGTGATTTTTGGCCTTGGCCGCTTTAAATTGCCTCTGTAGCGCCCCCTACAATATTTCAAAAGGAAGCTGATGGTTTAGTGGCTTAGGATGCTCCAAAACTCATGAAACTTTGTAGATGTGTCAAAGGCATTGGAACAAATATTTGTTATGATTTTTGGCCTTGGCCGTTTTAAATTGCCTCTGTAGCGCCCCCTACAATATTTCAAAAGACCAGCCCCAGCGCTACGTTTGAGCTGCATGTATGAAACTTTGTAGTCACATGTATCCTATGGAGACTTAAACATAAGTCTCTTGGAACCATGCTCTAAACCCTACCGGAAGTCCACCACTTTGATTTATGTGTGAATTTTCCCTTGATTTTGGACAATTTATAGGCGCTACACTTTAATATTTAGCAGTGGTGGGCCGTCAGGGCCAGCAAAGCCTTCTCTGCTGGCCTAAACAGAATCACAAAGTTATAGCTATTTAATAATTTTTCATAAATACACTACATGTATTCTAATTATTTTTCCCATTAGCTTGTTTTTTCATTGCACAGCTACTGTCTTCCAATCAGATTTCACCTCTATTTCTCTAGGTAAGAAGAGAGGCCCGAGGCCCACTAGGAAGCCTTTGCAGATTAAAGTAAATGGGGATGATATAGTCTTCAACCAATCAAATCTTTAGTTTGACATGTTGGGCGTATTCTTTGACATTTCAGAACTGTCTAGGTGGCCTATAAGTACGTCAGCATTGACGTACGGTGTGATTGGTCAGTGGGCTAGCGTCACTGTTGTTGTGAAACTGAAAGCTAGCTAGCAGAACTTAGTAGTAGTAAGAGTTCGAGTTGAAAGATACGTGAGAAGTTATGACATTGACATGACATTTTTAGCGTTTTGCTTGGTGTAGCTTTGTTTTTTTAACACTCAATGGCTGAAGGAGGAGGAGAAACGGATTTGGGAGCCTTTCTGGAGAAGGACATTTCCAGAAAAGCTGGACATCGTAAGAAAGGGTCGGCCAACCCCACAGCTAGCAGTCCTGACCCAGCCAGGAAAAGGATTTGTACGAATGGTATTCCTGGCTGACAGTGTTGAGGCAATAATATTAACAGGAGCCGTAGCCGCTGGCCTGGTTTGTTGACTAGTTACTGCGCATGTGCGCCAAAAATAAGTTCGCTGAATTCAGGTTTCAAAATAAAACATGTATTTAATAACAAATGCAATCTGAATTAAAGCTGCGAGCAGCGATGAACGGGCCCTCGCATCCTCCGCGCGTCGGGGTCGGACGGCGTGTCTGCGAGTGAGACGTTTTTGATCCCGCGTGGACCGCCTGATGCTGGAAACGACGCTCTGCAAACAGTCCGATGCTTCCCGTATCCGCTGCCTGGCGCTACAGAACACGTGCATTACGTAGCTCTGTGTCAAACGTAAACCACATTGTGTAAAAGTCGCGTTAATCGGATGGCGTTTGTCACAAAATGCAGATTTCCTTTCGCCAGCAGGTGGCGCTGTGAGTTCTAGTGAAAATTAGCTTGTAGACATCCTCGGGCAGTGAGTGTTATCAAGCGTGTGAAGTTTGGGACTGTTTGGAACAAGTCCAGCTGAGTTACATCAGCTTTTTTCACGGGGAATCACTTAAAGTAGCCGCCCGCTACGGCTAAGCCGTGCCGTTAAACGTAAAGCTTTTGATCATTTTTAATCACAATGGTCTTGAGACTGTACTGACAAAATTTGAAGAGGATCAGACAAAGTTCCGAGGAGGAGTTCGTTAACTCTCGGGGGTCTATGAGCGCAGCGATGCGTTAGCGGCGCTCACAGCGGTGCGTAAGCGGCGCTCACTCTATGTTTCTTTTAATATCTCCGTCGAAAAACGGCACAGAAAAATGTTTCGAAAATCTGTAGAAATCTGTAGATTCTCCACTTCCGCGTCCGTATTCTCACGAGATAGTACGAGACTCACACAGCGAGATGTGATGCTTATGACGAGCTTATGACGAGCTTACAGTTCATCATGTGACGATCTGGGGGACGGACTGTTTACATCGTGTAGTGTAGCTTGTTAGCTCGTTAGTTAGCACGTCTGCTAACGGCAGCGTTCTGAGACAGCTGTAGCTTTATGATTACAGACATGTAAACACACAGTTAGTGGAGTCTGCGTGACACACAGCGAGCTATGATGCTTATGACGAGCTTATGGACTGGGTGAGTTGTTTACATCGTGTAAGCTTGTTAGCTCGTCCGTTAGCTCGAGCGTGTAGCGTGTAGCTTGTTAGCTCGTCCGTTAGCTCGAGCGTGTAGCTTGTTAGCTCGTCCCCCTGGGGATGAATAAAGTATCTATCTATCTATCTTGTGTGTGTGTGGAGGAAGAAAGGACAAAGGGAGTGAGAACTTTACTTAGTAATGACTGTTCAATATTACAGAGAGGATTCACAGCTGCCAGGGTGCAGTGCACTACCAGGGTGCCCTGCACTACCAGCCCAGACAACAAAGTAAAGTGACAGTCCCTCTACAGGTGAGAGTAAATTACACTTACTCAAAAAACGATATTACAAAATTTGGTTTGAGACATTTATTATACATCTATCTACTATTTTATTCATATATTTCACTACTTGTGTGAACCTAAGACTTTAAAAAAAAAATTTCAAACACCAAAACAGTTTGTCCACATGAGTAAAGTAGAGATTTGAAGAATTTCAAAAAATTGGACTTCCAACTGTTCAGCTTTAGGGCCAAATTGCACAGTGCACAGTGCCTTAGGACAATTGGTGCCTCATTATATAGATAGCTGAGATTGTTCTGCACATTTTGATATAAGACATGTCTATGTAGCATATATGAAAGTGCCTTAAAAGGTGAGTTTAAGAAAACATAAAAAAATCCAAAAAATGGCCTAGTTCCCAGAGGGTTAAAAGTGCATTTACCAGAATCCCACGGCCAAATGGGGAAGTCTTGACTAAGAACGGCATCTGCTGTATCAACAGCTTCTCTGTCTGGCACAAGGACGTTGTAGGCTGCAATTGCTTCCTCCAGTTTCCGCTTTTCCTTTGCAATAATGTCGCGTTTGGGCTTGCGGTCTTTGTTATTATGTATTTTTATACATCTAGAAATTTGTTACAAATATACAAAATCACAATTTTTCTCTTCCTGTGAACATGACACAAATTACTGCGGCACGTAAAAGCTGTATTTCAAAACAATACAATAATAAGAATAACCCACCAGTGTCTCTGTACAGTTCTATTTTTCGCTGTTTGATTT
Source organism: Leptoclinus maculatus (assembly GCA_032191485.1). NCBI lineage: Eukaryota > Metazoa > Chordata > Actinopteri > Perciformes > Stichaeidae > Leptoclinus > Leptoclinus maculatus. The sequence goes on along the minus strand of JAVDOI010000010.1, from coordinate 22,591,027 downwards.
TAAGGACGAGGCCTTCCATGACACGCTGCAGCCCCTGTTGGTCCTGGCAAGTTGATGGACTTTGGACCTTAAAACCCTTTAACCCCTAGTCCTAATTTCGAGGCCTCTGCTCGAAAATAGCATACCCATACTAAAGAGAGTACAGATCTCTAACTGTAAGGTCTTTTTGGATAATTTTGATGGTATAAATAACACTAACACTTGTGAGATTTTGCTCAGATGTGTAAATATCAGTGTATATGTTACTGGTTTATAGTAAATGAAGATGGCACACAGCTCAATTTAAAATGTTCAGGTTCGCCTGAAAAAAAAGCACTTTTATTGATATTATTTCTTTGAAAGAATGCAGGTCCAAGCCTAAAACATCTCTCAAATCATAGCACAATATGTGATCAGTCTTTCTGCAAAAGTTTGACTTTGATAAAGTAAAGCCCAACAAAATGAGAGAGGTTTTAGTACAGAGAGTTCAGGCGAGATTTCCAAAATGTGCATTTTGGCACATCTTGGCACCATGTGTGCCATTTGACTTTTCTCATGTACCAAACTACATATTTCACTTGTTTATCACTAATGGTGTTCAATACATCCAAATACAACCGTTATGAACAAAATGAACGGTGAAAAAACTCGCGATGATACAACAACAAGCTGTGGTGTGCAGGTGCTGTGCGTAAAGTAGTCGCGTGCGTAATGGTGGTTTTCGTCTGCTGTCTTTTATATATTCTATTTGCTCATATATCAGCGATAGTATGACGGAGAGAGATGTTACGGATATGTCCGTCATCTGTGTGTAGTTGCCGTGCTTTCTGCCATCTCAGTTTCTTTGTTAGCATCGAGCTTCGATTGCTTGGTCCGGATATGTGCAGGGTGTGCACACATCCTGGCGAAATATGAATGTGGTACTGTAGTAATTATAATAGGCTTTGAGTGAGTTGTGTTTGGAGTATGTACAAATTGATTAAATCTTATTTTAACTCAGGTTCTGAAGTTTTACGTGGTATGCAACATCATTATATTTCGGTTTCATAATTAGTATATGTTCGATGGTCTAAGTAAAGTACTGGAAACGCCCCATATATGGGGCACTAGGGGTAAGAAGGTTAAATTGCATTTTATATCTATTGTGTGTATTTTTATATCTTTGCTGTTCCAATACTGTTTTGGTCTGACACTATCAGTCATACTGTGTATTTAAGTCCCTTTTGTACCCTTTGTAATTTTGTCTATTGTTCTTCAGTAGTAATAAAAAGTGTTCAGTTATTAACATTTATTGAAGTTTGTTTTCATTTACGTTTGAGAAATGCAAGATTATCACTTCGTTACAGCAGCCAAAGTCCCCCTCGAGACGAAGAAACTTGTCTTTGACAAAGAAATGCTGCTGTCTTGACTTCGAGGAGAGGATGGGATTCCTGCCATTACCTTACAGGATCTTTGAAAAGTATGAAAAGAGAGATCCAGCAGATAGGAGGACCTGGATACACAGAGTATGTATTTAACTGAAATATATAGACCCCAATGATCATTATTTGATCGTGATTCATTGGAATGCAAAGTTATTTAATGATCACAAATGTATAGAACAACGTGAGCTCACATAAGCCAGTATCTTTGTCACCGTTCTTGTCAATGTAATATTGCCCATTTCCCCATTTTAGGCTGTCCTTTTAGCATGTCCTTGGAGGCATACGAGGGGCTGAAGGTTTTATTGAAAAAAAAAACTCCAGGAGATGGAGAAACAAATAGGAGGCCTTCAGCACATACAGGGCCCTATTCCTCGTACGTCGCTCAACTAAGTCGATCAAATGTCCTATTAGCCAGCTTAAATTACCGAGATGATTGAAGGCAGGCTATCTCGGTTCCTCAAAGGATGATCAGCACTCAAACTATCTCGTTAATTAAGACCTCAGTCATCAGGATAATTGGGCGTGCCCGTTTTACGTCAAAAGGGGGAAGCGTCGATCACCGAAACCATGATTTTCTAACAGTATGGTGAATACAGTAAAAAGAGCGTCTTATTTCTCCGCTGGCGAGCAGGAGACGATCATGACAGCATATGAGGAAGTCAAGACCATAATCATGGCAAAATCCAACACCGCCACCGCTGCGAGGGCTCGACAAGAAGTGTGGCAAAATATCGCTGATAAGTTAAATGCGTAAGTGTTGTGAAAATGTATAGGCTAATTTTAAGTGCCTCATCACCCCAATCAAGCAGAATATATTTCTTTAAATGTGCGGCAGTAGGCTTAATGGAATGCATCATCGAATGAGATCTTATAGCGAAAATAATCATCTCAACTCTTTCAGAATAAGTAGATAAAACAAGCCCAAAGAGTATCTAATTGATACGAATTAAGATACTTATGAGGATATATGTACTGTATGCGCTTATGTATCATACTATATATGTGTATATACATGTATGTGTAGATTACCATATAGAACTAGGAGTTTGAATATGTGTGTGTGAATCTGTGTATGGGCGGATCAGTATGTATATTATTCAATCAATTGAAGCAGTGAAAAGAAATTGTGTGTGATTCTCTCTATTCTTATCAAGGCGCGCGCCCGATAATGGTAGCAGACACTGACTTGACAGCTACAGTACGTCACGAAACTGCAGAAATGGACCCAGCGCAGACTACAGACCTGATCCCCCACGCAGAGTGGACAGGGCCACCAGACGGGATTCTCCAATCCGGTATCGGGATCATCACAACAGAAGGAACTCGCCGCGCTGCTTCGACTATGGAGACGACAGCCGGAGGCGCACATCACCGCCGCGGGCACGTGAGCCCCGGTGCAGAGACAATCACAGCCGACAGATCGGCACAAGGAGAAACAGAGGTGATGACCATCAACAAACATCAACACGTCACCGACCGGAACAGAGGGAACGAGACGACAATAAACCCAGGTCAGCTGATCCGGACTTTACCCTTAAATGCCACATCTTACATAGAATCATCAAGGCTTTTCACCACTTTTCAAACGTGAGTACTGAGAAAACTCCAGTGTCTATCAACAAGATGATGAACCAATTAACCACGTTGATTAAACCTGCAATACCGAGTGCACAGACATTAGAATTGATTGCAGGTAACGCCAAAAACTGGGCACACATGACACTTGTGATTCTCCGTGACCACTATGAACGGGTCTTTGAAAAAGAAATAGGTGAACTGTATAAATTAGACACACTCGAGTGGCAAGCCCCCTTTGAAATAGCATCCAACTGGGCAAGGAGACACTTCGGCCGCATATTGACACCTGAAACACTGGCCGAGACGGAGGAGATCATCACAAGACGCACCGGTACAAGAAGAAGACACGAGTTGTATTAAAGGAGAGGACTACAAAAACGACGGCGTTACAACGTGCACCAGCTGTTGCTCTCACTGGAGACTACTGGACATCGCTGGGTAACCATCATCACCTCGGAGTTACAGCATTATATTGATGAACAGTAGAGCTGCATTCACATGCTCTGACTGTCATGAAAACAGAAGACAGACATTTTGCTGAAACGTGCGCCGAAACATTTTATTCATGTTGCACAGCAGTGGAACGTTTCAAATAAAGTCAGCACACTGAGCACAGATAGTGCAAGAGATATAACTGCTACTGTGTAAAGGGAATACTGCTGTTAAAAAGCACCTTATTTGTTTAAAGTGTTTGCAAACTAAATGTTATTGCACTTTTGTTCATATAGCAGTACTTTTAAAATAAAAGTGCGCAATACACTACTTTTGAATTAATTATATATATATATATATATATATATATATATATATATATATATATATATATATATATTAGGGGTGTAACGGTTCACAAAATTCACAGTTCGGTTCGGTACGATACAGTGGAGCCACGGTTCGGTACGTTTCGGTACGTTTTCAATACAGTAGAAAACTATAAATGCCAGAGAAACGTACTTGATTTTAAAATATATATATTCATTAAAACTAACATCATAAAGCTATTCTTTGACTTTGAACAATGATGGAACTATACCTGAGTGACCCATCTTCTGGGGTGTCTTCTTAGCAACACATAAGCATACAAAACTAAAACTGCTCCTTAAAAAATGTAACGTTAATGTAGTATTGTTACTTACATCTTCTCCATCATAATTTTAGTATGAACAATGATGGAAATATACCTGAGTGAACATGGCTCTTCATCTCATTCAGTGGTGAGGTAATGTGTGTTACAGTCAGGTAGCGTTGTGTAGCCCTCGACGTCCAGGCATCCGTTGTCAGAGCAGCAGCGGGTGCCTCGACATGTGATTCTCTACTTGTGCTTTTGTTTTCTTGTACAAAGCGGGAATTACGGTTTGTCTGAAATGGGCTCGTGAAGGAGTAGTGTAACGGGGCTCAATAACATTCAGCAGGTTCATAAAGCGTTTTACACTACAGAGTCGGGTCTCGTGTTCGCGGCTATACATGTACCAACCGCCGTGGTGATCGCTTTAGCCCTCATCGTCAGGGAACAGCCGCTTAAATGCTTCGGGGAGAGTTTGAAGCGCGTGTGCTGCTCCAGGTTTTCGTTTAGTTCCACCCACTTGCCACACTGGGGTGATGTCGGCGTAAATGTGTTAACATGTTTGAGATATTCCCACTGATGTAGCCGACACTCGTGTAGCAAATGCGACATAGCGTTGTTTTTTTATCCACCACTCTCTCACCATCGCCCTCATAGTTCACAGAGAAACCAAAGTGGCTCCAAACACCAGACCTGTAGGCCGTTGGAGGATCTTTTATTCCTGGTCTATTAGCCATGTTGCACCGAGCTAACGTTAGCTTCGTGTAGCGTGTCTCACAGCGCAAAGTGCCCGACTGGAGTAGGAAGTGTTTCTTTGGTGGTGGGCGTGTCAGAGAGCACGCTGTCCGTTACGTCATGTGTGTTGCCAGTTTGAGAACAGTGGCTCCACCGAAAACATAATATTTCCCACAATTTAAGCTTCTGCATTTTCCAAATGCACTAGTATTAACGTATTGTTCGGTTCTTCATGCGTACCGAACCGTGAGCCTCGTACCGAACGGTTCAATACGAATACGCGTATCGTTACACCCCTAATATATATATATATATATATGTATCAGGGACGATACAGGGAAGGACACGTCATGACTGCTAAGAACCAATCAAGTAGTGAACACGTGATCGTTTCCAAATGTATGCGTTTACGCCGTCCACACGAAGAGGAAACCACAGTTTTCAAACTTATCCATCCTCTGGAGCGTTTTCAAACTCCTCCGTTTTCGGTGCTTTGAAAACTCCGGCATAGTGTGGACACTCAGTGTAAACGTAGCAAAACATATGCATTTTTCAAATGGAAACGTAGTAGTGTAGACATGGCCTCAGGCTTTGATAAAAAATAACATGGCAATAAATAACGGTTATTTAAATTTTATTTTTTGCACAGTGGACAATCTTTCAAAGGGAACACCCTCTTGTCTTGGAGTTTGAGGTGATACTGTCACTGAAAATAGCAATAAAAAGTCAAGAATTGTCTTCATTCTTGTTCTATAAATTCATAAATACAACAAACTATAGATTTTGTATATTTAATATAACTATATATAAAACTTTATAAGCTGTGATATCAAATAGCTTTTTTTTCAGACAAATTTTATTTAGTGGAAAATAGGGCAAAATGGCTCTTTGGATAGTAAAGGTTGCCAACCCCTGCCCTAAGTACCTGGGCCCGGTGCGCTCCCACTATAAGGCTCCGCCTTCCTGGCAACAAGGGCTCTTTTTTCACCCCGTGGAGCAACGAGGCGGTTCGTTCTTCTCCACCATGCCAAGTGTTGTGTTGTGTTGTGTGACATGTAATAAATTGCTTCTGCGTCTCCCTGATTACTGTCCTGGCTTCAGAGCCAGATCGTGACAAGTTGGGGGCTCGTCCAGGATATTGATCCATTTTGCGGTAATGGGTATGTAGCTTTGTTGGATTGTTTGAGTATTGCTACTGCTCGTGGTTAATTGTTTGTAAATCTACGTCATAGTTGACGTCACTGAATTGTAAGTGGGGATTCCCTGGATTTCCTATAGCGCTGTCGGGCGTGCGCAATTCCTTTGTGGGTCTTTGTGACAAAGTGGGTGAGAACACACCATTTGTCCCCATATTACATTCATCTATATATCTAACCATGCATATAAATTGTTTGTTTACCATACCCACCATGTGTTCCAGAGACTAAAGGGGGAGGCACCCGGCTATTTCCTCTATTTGTACACTGGATGATGTCATTGGGTCGGACCAAGTCTGGGAGGGGGGAGTCAGTAATTGGTGTCACCTGCACACCAATTACTGGAACTAAATCCTGCTGATAGGAGGCTCAATATAAGGAGATGACTTTGACTGAACAGGGGAGAGGAAGATCAGTGTGTAGCTGTGTGCACGTGATTATGTTATTTTATGATGAGTTGAATTTTATTTAGTTAAGCTAAGTTAAATGTTTGTTTATTTGTTTGGTTACACGTGTAGCAGGGCACTTTTGTAAATAAAACACCTTTTTGTTATTGGAACAAAGTCTCTCGTGTCTGCCTCCTACCACTTCAGAAGCCACTCCGGTCAGGCTTCACCACAGTCTTATAGCGGGAAACAGGCGCTTTTGTTTGGGAGATGCAGTAGTTTGTATTCATTTTTTGGCGGACCCAATCATTAGCAGTATTCACTCTGCTGGTGTGGCAACACAACGTGTGCACTGAAGCCGTCGTTACCTTAAACACAGGCAGCTGCAGTTCCAGATAGAGTTCTCCATTTCTGTCCTGCAGGTTTGAATGATGCTTATGAGCCTCGTCTTCAGAGATTTCTCCTCTTTAATCATCATATCCAGCAAACTCTTAAAGTTGATTTAAAGTGGCAGGCAGTCAACTTATCCTTTTAAGAGATTAACACAAATCTTTGTAATAAATTGTCATTAGGACTGTATATTAAATACAGAATTTAAAATAAATTTAATTCAGATCTAGTTTACTCTACTTATCATTGATGCTAGGTAAAAGGTGGTAATTTCCCTGTATGTTGTGTTTTTGTTCATTGAAGGCAGACTAAATATTTGTTTTCCCCATCAGAATAGAAATGCTCTGGAGAGACGTTTATGGCGGCGTACTTGATATCTTCTACACCATCTTTACCAACCTTGACAGAGAAGGCCTTCTCAATCCTGACAACGAAATGCAACTCTATGCTCTGCACTGGTGCTTTGTACCCCACAAACAGAAACACCTTCAGTTTTTCCAGCATGGCTGGAACTGCCACCGACTACGCCAGGGGTGTCAAAAATACGGCCCGCAGGCTGGATGACTTTGCTAAGTGTGAAAATTACAGAAAGACATAAATTGCATTTCTATAAAAGTAGCTGCTATTCCTAATCAGTCCACTGGGGGTCGCACTGTATCAGTAAGAGCATGCCATAGACTGTAAAACAAGTTAAGAGTAGCGATTTACACTGAGAACTGAGTTTGTTGTGTTCGCAGCAAGTTTCTGTGCTCAAAGAATATAATATTTGGCGCCACTATGAAACTCACCATGGCGAAAAATACGACCGCTTGCAAGGACAACTGAGAAAAGAGAACAGTCCGTTTTTACCCCGAGCCAAGAGATAAGTGATGCAGCAGTGAAAGCTAGCTACCTTATTGCTAACGAAATAACATCAGCCTCAAAGCCATACTGCGAGGGTGAGTTCGTGAAAACATGCATGCTGAAGGCTGCAGAAATCTTGTGCCCCGAGAAGCGACAGGCTTTTGCCAACATTAGCCCAACGAGGAATACTGTGACGGATAGGATTGCTGATCTTTCAGCAGATTTGGATGACCAAAAGAAGCATAAAGTCAAGTAATTTGTAGCATTTTCAGTTGCAATCAATGAGAGTACTGACATTACAGATGTTGCTCAACTGGCCATATTCATTCGTGGTGTTGATGAGACTTTGCGGTCACCGAGGAGTTCCTTGAGTTGGTACCTATGACAGACACCACTACAACGAATTAAATTTTTAGCGCTCTCGTTGAAGCGCTGGACCGGGTCGGAGTGAACTGGACCCGTGCTGTCAGTGTGGCTACAGACGGCGCACCATCAATGATCGAGAGAAAAACAGGTGTTGTGACGAAATTCAGGGAGAAAGTACAAGCTGCAAATGGAGGACAAAGTTTTTGGACATTTCACTGTATTTTGCACCAGGAGGCATTGTGTTGCAAGTCGTTAAAAATGGATCACGTCATGAAAGTGGTTCTCCAAACTGTTAACTTCATCCGAGCCAGAGGGCTGAATCACCGTCAGTTTGACAGCCTCCTCAGTGATAAAGACATCACCTGTGGCCTACCATACCACACTGAAGTAAGGCGGTTAAGCCGAGGTTCTTTTTGACAGTAAGTGAGCGGACCCAGTCTCCATTGTATCTCTACATCTAATTGGACTACAGTTGCTAGTAGGCGGTATAAAGGTGCTTTGCGATCGGCCTATAATTACAGAAATCGGGGGAGCCAGTACGAAGCATGGCCGACCACAAAGAGGTAACGTATATCTTCTAAAAGCTATTTATTTATTGCGTGATTGGTGTAACATAGTGTATCATGTTCTTTGCTTTACAGTTAACTAAGATCATTTTAATATCTTACATTGGGTTACTACACGCCATCAGAAGACTGTGCAACGGCTATCTGCCTGCAACATGAAGCTAGCAAATCTGCGTAAAAATGACGTTAATAGCTAGCTAGCTATTACGGTGTAGCTTACCTAATCTTAGCTAACCAGCGTGTATTTCTGTTGTGATTGTAAAAGTCTACTATATTTTGTTTATATCGGTATAACAGGCAGAGTTGCAAAATGCTGCCAGGCGTGTTGTAGACTTGTTAAGAAGTGCCTTGGCTAAAGAAGATGAGCCATCTTCTCAAAACCGTAAGTATGTTGTGAAACTTGTGTGAGATGACATAGCAGACAGCGTGTGACATTCCCATAAACTATATAGATTACTTCTGGCAGGCCTGGGAACTATGTTGTTAATGTATAAATCAATATGATCTAGATAGACTTACTATCTTCAACGTATTGCTCAGTATATTTAGCTCCTAGGGTCTTATAGCCAGGTTTTGAATTGTTTTCACAGATGAAGTACAGGTTCAGGGAGAGCAGGTGGCAGTAGGCAACAGACAGCCTGCTACACAGGGACAGCCGCTGTCTGCCCTTGGCAGTAGGGAGCAGGCTGGAACAAGGCAGCGTCAGGTAGGCCAGGGGTGGCAGCAGAGGACCCCTGGCTGTCCTACAGCAGGAAATAGAGTGGAGCACAATATGGCCAGGTTTGGAACTGCTGTAGGAAATTAAGTTTGTTCTTATTATCAGTGTGAGGGTACATCGTTTTCATCCTCAACTGAGGGGTCTTTGTGTTAACTTCTCAATCAATTATAATTCAGGGTCTTGTTAAATTGGAACATTAGCTCTCGAGAATTTTTAGAATTGATATATTATAAAACAGCTTCTTCGTGCCTTTTTAATCTTACACATTTCCTCAACTCCTCAGGGCTTTCCCTGGGCTGTTCAAATCTGGTAAAAACTATACGCCATCTCTCAAAAGAAGGGCTGTCAAGTCAACGTCAATCCAGTTTTTTCTGCTGAATAAATGCACAGGGCATACACCGAAGTCTTCTGACGAGATGGTCCTTCTTCGGGCTGGACTTGGCAGGAGGACTATAGGTATTCCGGAAACTGCTGACCACTCCCAGGTAAAATAAAGGTGTAGAGATGTGCTACTGTTTGCCAATCCAATGAAGTAGTACCTGAAACAAGTCTACCTGAACAGAGAGGACATGGGGGAGGGTTACAGTAGTAACTGCACACTTGTTTTCCGCTTTCCACATAGATATCAATGATACTGATGGAGACATATTCCAAAATGGTACCACTGGAAGGGGCTTGGATGCTCCATAAGGCTGCTGGTAAGATGGAATGTTCTTACTAAATTCAACTGTGTGGTGTAATATGTCAGCAGTTGAATAACATGTAATATCATTCTACTACTCTTATAATGGCTGGTTTACATGTTCTCATTACAATAACTAAAAACACCTTTTGTCTTTTTCCACCTTTTCCAGCGGAAACTAAGTGTTTTGGCACCTGAGGCAGAAGGATACACAGGGGCCTACCTTACCAAAGCTTTTGGGGGAAAGAGCTGTCTCTATATTATGCCCATCCAGGACACCTTGGACACCTCCCCCTTGCCCTACTCAGCCAAGGAGTTTGAAAAAATGCCAAAAGCGCGATGTGCCAATTGTCATCTGAACATGCCTGTTCAGCTGCTGACTTTGCATGCGATGGAATGTCAGCTGGGAAGTTGTTCTTCTTTTGAACCGGTAATGTTGTCACAGTTAACTATGCGGGGGTCCTTATTGTCCTCATATTATATTGAGAATGAAGCATTTTGTGCAGGTTTAAGCTTCGCGAGCGGGAATTTTGCTTGCGGAGTGATGTAAAAGCGCTCGCCAAAGTAAAATTTGCGCGCGCGCATGGATCTCATTTGCGCTCTCGGAATTTGACATTGATTTGCCTTCATACTCATTTCCCTCATCTAAGAAATGTGCAAATGACCGGAGTTACTGCTGACATGAGTCGCTACAAAGACAAAATTACGGAATTGCTGCAGGAGTTTGAGCAGCGGTTTCAGGTCTTTGGTGAGCTTGAGACCGAGTTTGCAGTTTTTCGCTCGCAATTTATAGTTAAGGCTGCGGATCTGCCCGTCGATATACAGCTTGAGATAATTGACTGACAATGTGATCAGGATTTAAAGGATACATTTGAATACTCACAGCATGGAGGAGCAGTTTGTCAAGCAGCCATCTCCTGTTCTCAGATGTGACTGGAGGCAAATCCCAGGACAGTGCCAACTCATTAATTAGGTTATTTTCTTCTGATGACAATTCTGCTGTACCCTCCAGCTAATAATGACAATTAGAATAGATTAGAATTCCTGATTTCTCAAGACTTGCATAATATTCAGATTTGATACAACAAATAGAGATAGGACAACTTGTCAACTATCAATCACGTGGTTGACAACACCCACTGGTCTCAAATCATGCCAAATAATGTTATTTTTTATCACTTTAGAACAGCATGTTGGGAACCTGTTAAAACTGTTTGCTCCAAAAACACATTTTACATGGTGACATCCGTCACTATAATTACGTGTTTTAAAGAAATGTACTTGCGTTCATGGTTTTAATATTGCTTCAGCACTCCCTGCTGGTTTAAATGATGTGATTGTGGCATTATAAATATCTGAAAGTCCTCACTCTGATCCCTGCTTTTGCCACCTTCGGATAATTTGAGTCCCTATACTGCACCACTTCTCTGGATCTTGTTACCTTGAATTCTTCCAAGGATTTGAATGGCAGTTGCAGTTTGTTGTTGTGTCCGTAGAGTGCAATGCTGCTCAGGCTCTTTGGCAACCCCAGCCATCTCCTTAGGTGGTTGCTGACCCTCTTGTCTAAGGTCTCAACTGTTGAGATTGGGACTGCATAGATGAGGAGGGGCCACATGATTCTGGGAAGAATGCAATGCTGATAGACCCAGGCTTTGAACTTTCCAGGTAGACCCAACTTGTCAACTACTCAGCGCAGGTCGACTGGATGGCAGTTGTGTCCCTCAGAGAGGTGTCAGAAACCTTGCCCATGCTCTTGACTGGCTTCTCTGGGATGGTTGTCCTCCACCATCCCTTTTCTCAGCACCATGGATCTTGATTTGGCAGGTTTGAAATGCATCCGGGCCCAATCCACCGGCAACCTGGGACTGATTCTGTGCCTGTTACTGCTGGTTGTTGTGATGGACTGGTGTCAGTCAGGGTGCATACCTGCAAACTTGTCGCTTTTCGGCGAAATTCGCCATTTTGAATCAAAATATATCATCCACGTGAATCGTGTAGATCCGTAGAGTTGTTGTTTTTTTGGGGGGGGGGGTCAACTGGCCTTTATTTTGTATAGGCGATGGTTCTCGCTACTCTTGCTATCTTTGTTTTTATATCACTAAAACTTTTGAAAATGATGCCGCGAGTGCCCCATATATAACGCACATGTAGTACAAATCACGTTTGCTAAACGAATACAAATTATATTTTATGACATATCATATACCTACATAACGATGAGATTCTGGCCGAAAAAAACCTAGAATCATTTTACTCACTCAAAAAACAGTTATACACAAAGTAATTAAATATACCAGAAGTACTACTACAGTTTTACGTATTTTTTCGCCAGGAAACGCCGAGCTACGCACTTCGTTTTCAGATACCAAGACAAAACTAACTGCGATCATGGCCGACCCGTAGATCAGAAAGCACGAGGACTCGACAGCGAATCCACTCGTATCTTTCATATTCCTCTCCTTGAAACCATTAAAAACTTATAGCAAGAAAACCGACGAACAACGGCTCAACAACGCTTCGTACCTTGAGATGATTTTCTTGAAGAAAAACGCTGGAAACTGCCGGTAATCCATTTCAGACGTGTTCGGACATGTTCTCTCGTCTGTGTGTGTGTGTCTCTGTGTGTTTCAGTGTGTCTGACGAAATGGCGGACTTTTACAATGCATGTATGACGAGATGGTCCGCCTTTTACTGTTGAGCCAATGATTTTACTCTCGGGGGAGGCTCGGCGCGCCTTTGGCTTTTTAGTGGCTAGAAAGTCAGTGAGTCATCTCAAGGAACTTCCTGGTGCATTCGTTTCATTCTCCCGGTTCGAAAAAGTGGTCACATGACGAAAATCCGCCAATCACAGGCCTTAGGAAGAGCCACATGCACACACACACAGAGACGAGAAAATTCCATGAAGGAGAATTATGAGAGCGTCAGAGAGCTCAAAATGGCTCACAATGGCTCAAAATGATGTATGATGATGTCATTGAACAATATTAGTGATAAACAAGTGAAATATATAGTTATATAGTATATCAAATTAAAATAGAACAGCTGCAACAGCTGGTTCCAAAATGAGAATTTTGGCTTGACCTCGCTTGATCTCGCATGATTTCTCCGTACTGAATCCTTATAACGTGGGCCTGCTTCACTCAATCGAAGTAAAATCGGTTTTGTGGAGACTTCAAACATGTTGTGCTATGATTGTTGAGTATTTTAGGCTTCAATCTGCATTATTTCAAATAAATCAATCAATATCAATCAGGCGAACCTGAAATTTGTTTTCCATTTGAGCTGTGTTCCATCTTCATTTGGTATTAACCAGTAACATATACACAATATGTACACCTCTCATCAAAGCTCACCCACTTGAGTGTTATTAATAAATTGAAATTATTCAAATAGACCTTGTAGTTAGAGAGTAAGGCCCCCTTTGAGTATGGGTATAGTATCTTCGAGCAGAAGCCAAAAGGGGGCTGTGGGTTAAAAGGTTAAATGTCTTATCACTTAATTTTCTTCTAAGAGTACACCAGAATGCTACATTTTAAAGCTCATTGGCTGGCTCTTAGACTGTGGAGCTGCTATTTTAGGTTGACGATGGTTTTCTCTCTCAGGTGCAGCGACTTCACTTTCCTGCTGCATCTCCTGGACCTCTCCTTTCAGCTCCTGCAGGGATGCCTTCAACTCATTTCTCACCTGGCTATGCAGGTCTCTTTGCTGCTGTGCGGACTGTAGAAAGATCGTAGAAAAGTATGAAAGCATAAAAGTATAGCTATTATAACCCGTAACCTTTTTGAGTTCAAAGTATAACCATCACAACATATAACTTGTTTACACTTTTTATAACCATCATAATATAACTTGTTTTATTTTATGATATATGTGATTTAACATTTAAACTGTTTAGAGTTAGACACTTTGTGTAACATAGTCACTTGAGCCTTATATAGTGCTTCTGGTTCTAACAGGATCAAACCAGTTACATTCTGTTTCGGCCCTAGAAAGAGGAGGACTCATGAACCTGAAGGTGCCAGCCTTAGATCAGCAGAAAAAATGTTAGATTTGGGCTTTTCCCCAACGAGATAATGGGATAGATTTCTTGAATAGATCCTTAGAGGTCTTACCCCCCACCCTTAGAATAGAGGACAAGAAGACCCTTCTACTGTCTTACCCCTCAGAGACGAGGAATAGAAGACGCTTTTGCTATCATAGGAAAGATAGACCCCCAAAAAAGTAGGAATGTCAGAGAGCTGACTGAGAGTGCCTGCAGAGCAGAGAGAAGAAAAAGGAGGGGAGATTTTCTAGGATAGAAGCTGGACTTTATTCCTCATAAGCAAATCAGTGAAAGCTGAGAAAGAGGAAAACCCCATTACAGTAGGAGAGTTAAAATGTGTTCTTGGAGCACAGAGACTTGTTTCATTGAATTTAAATTGTTTAATGTGATTATTGTGTGAAAACCTGAAATAAAAACACAGCCTTACATTTAGTAAGTGTCTGAAGCAAAACAAAGTATTCGGGTCCTTTAAAACAATTTAACCCTCTTCCCCTGTCCGTTAACTGTGTGATAAGATGTGACGACTGAAACATGCAGAGGAGCTTAAGGTAAGTTCCCTGGGTGAAGACTTGGCAGTGTTAGTCATAAATGGTGAGAATGTTCACAATAGGCAATAGTAAAGTATAGACGATGTACATAACTATTACATACCGGGTGTTAGGGTTACATCCTATTGAGAGCGCCTAGGGCATGAGCCGTAAAAGACTTTCAAAAAGACAATTAATTCCGAAATCCTAACGATTTAGCTACGGGGTGAGATAAAAGGCCGAAGGTATTGTTCCGACACCTCCAAGAGGAACGTATATCCTCGCAGGTGGGACAGCTGACGGAGTGACCACCGTGTTAGGTGAGAAAGACTTCCCCGCCTAGAAACGGGGCTCCCTAACGGCTCTCTACTGCTCCCTCTGCTGCTACTTAGCAAGCTACTTTAAGTTAGTGCAGGCCTAGCCTGTGTACATCCTTATGTGGAAGCTTAAAAAATAGAGTTTGGTGGATATGAAGGGGCTTATATTATTATTCTACTACTTCCCTTGGGTGAAAGGAAGACTGCTCTAGAGTTTGGAGCCTTTTATCCTTAGCTTAGTGTAGCTTTGTTTAGCATAGTTTTCCCACTCCTCTTCCGTCATTAGCTGTCACGTTAGCTTCTCTGTGACTCTTTACTTATCTTGTTTTCTATAATCCTTTTCGTTTTTCTGTTTAATTAATTTATCTTAAATCATTTCTGTAATTGCTTCTCTCTCTCTCTTTCGATATCTTACTCTCTGTCTCTCTCTCTTGATCTCTCTCAATTCAGTTCTCAATTAAATTTAGCTTTATTGGCATGAACTAAATATGTTATTGCCAAAGCATTTTACAGAACACATATATTAAATACACAGCTATCATATGCAGGTTATACTGATACAGTTCAATATCATACAATACAGCACACTACAGTTTTAAACAGCTATTTAAATATACTTAATTTTGGGAATCTATTTGTGACTGTGCTTCCCTCAAGCTGTGGCAGGCAGGTACATATTTATCTGCTAGAGGAGCTGTTGTCCCTTCAATTAGAAGCACTGACAGTTTCTCTTTTGGGCTTAACATGAGACAGTTTGACATTGTTTAGTTATTTCCCCAAAGTCTTCCTGTCTCTACTGCCAGTTGGTGGTCACTGAGCCTGTATTTGGTCAGGATCAGTCTCAGTTTTCTATCTCGGACAGAGTGCAGATATTCAGCAAATTTCTATTCTCTGTTCATGGTCAAATAACAATTTAGTCTACTTTGGCTTTTTGTTTTATTTATCCAATGTTCTAAATATCTAAAGATCTTTGGACTGATTCATAATTGATTTAATTCTGTTGTGATTTGAATCCGTGCTGATGGGAGCCTGGTTAGTTAGCTTCTCCATCAGCTGACTGAGAGGACTGTTGACAGGTTTCAGTTCTCGGGCTTTTAGTGCTTTAAATGTCTTTTGGATTTGTATTTAGATGTCATTAAAATGTTAAAATTTCTTGTTTCTGTATATTCAATAGCAATCGCAACCTTCCCAGTTCTGCTCGGCAGGTGTTGTTTGGTGTTTTCTTTGACAGAATTTACTGTGGAGAGGAACAATTGAAAGCATCCTGACTGCAAACATTACAAACTGGCATGGGATGTGTACGGCACAGGATAGGAGGAATCTACAGC
Organism: Leptoclinus maculatus; assembly: GCA_032191485.1. Taxonomy (NCBI): domain Eukaryota; kingdom Metazoa; phylum Chordata; class Actinopteri; order Perciformes; family Stichaeidae; genus Leptoclinus; species Leptoclinus maculatus. The sequence continues at coordinate 22,574,887 of JAVDOI010000010.1, read as the reverse complement.
GGGCGATTAAAACCGCCCAGAACATTATTGGCACCCATCTACTTAGCATCAGTGATATTGGTGAGAAGAGGAGCTTGGGAAGAGCTCAAAAGATATTAAAAAACAAAACCCACCCAGCCACAACCTGTTCACCCTGCTTCCGTCTGGAAAGAGATACAGAAGTATCAGCCGCCGAACCATCAGACTTCAGAACAGTTTTTCTTATGTAGCAAAATTTGACTACAAACGGCATTTTGTTGCACACGCCTGTTGTACAATGACAATAAATGAACCTTGTGTGAAGGATTTGGAGTTACTTGACCGCACATTGTCTGGAGAAGTTCGGAATAACGGATGTAATGTCATGTTTAATGTAGTGCATGTAATGTTTAACTTAAACAGCTTTGCTGTTAAGTTAAACAGTAAGGTAATGTCATTAACCTATCAATGACAAATATGTAATGATTACATTTGTTAAATTACTTGCCCAAAAATGCAAATCAGCACATCTATTTAACAAATTTCCCCTGGCAAGATTATTAAAGTATCTATCTATCTATCTTTCAAACTCCATGCCCCCAGTTTTTAACCTCATATTGTCACAAATTAGCAGTCTACATGAAGAGCATCCATTCACTACAATCTATGAAATATGTTTTTATTGATGCACACATTCAGTTCGGGAGCTTATTCAGGCTTGCCTCAATACATTAATATTGCAGAAAGTGGAAAGTTTTCACTATCATTACACATTTAATCTGATCTTCAACCATCAATCCTTGGTATAAGCCATGATCTTTACATGTTATAGGTCAGACTCTACAAAGAGCCACACAGGATGCGTTACAACTGTTTCAAAGGCTGCGTAGAACTCCTCAGGACAAGTCATCTTGACGTGCAAAATAGGTGGATTTCAAAATCATTATGTTCAGTAATTTTGATGATATTTAACTCCAGTCATCAGTCTTAGCCGATGGTCACTGCCTCCTTTTCTTTTAAAAGTGTTCCATGCCCCACTGTGGTTTTCTGACAGTTTTGTAATGGATGAAGAGACCGGGCAGGCTGCATAGGAAAAGCTTTTCCCAAGAGGGCACTGAAGTCCTTGGACGCAGATGGCATGCAGCCAAGGGCAGATGATGTTCTTTTTTAGTTGAATTCATATGATTCTGCAGGCACTGAAATCCTGTCATGCTTTGCATTATTTTGTCATTACCATCCAGTTTGTTTTCCTTGAGTGATTAAGAAGTTTACATTCACTTAATCTATGGCAACAAAAACACACAGACAACAATGCCAAAAGAGCAAATAATGCAAGGACAGCCTGCAGTCTATTTAAACTACCTACACAATTCCATTACTTTAAAGATAATAGCATTACAAGACAACAGTTTTGGATGAGGACATGTAGTTAATAAATATGGGGTCCAGGTGAAAATCAGTGACGCAGATATAAGAGCAAACTGTGAACGTCCTGAAGGTCTCTGATGGAGCTGTGTCTGACTTCTGATCATTTTCACTTTAACATGATGCTATGTGGAATACCAAGCTATGACCAATCAGTTAGATGTTTCCATATGCACAGATATCGTTTTACTTTCTCTTGCCTCTGTTCTAATTGGTGGTGGTGCTGCTTCCTGTGAGGCACATCATGATTTCAGTGAGATCGATAACCACTGTCTACTCTCTCATTGATTTTGTTTTAATCTCTTCACTCTTTTACATATCTACTCTGTTACTGCGCTAAATCCAAATGTTGTTAGACTTACATATTATTTTCGAATCAATCTCGTTCCAGGTATCCTCTGTTGCTTAGCTCTGAGCCTAGCCTACTAACTTAACCTATTCACCCACAGCTAACACTACCTTTGGCTTAAGTGCCCCTCTAAAACCAACATGAGGCTATCCTGAGATTGTTGGCCATTTAGGGACAAGCAGGGGACCAAGACACACATCCTCACTAGCTTGAGCAACATTGTAATCCAGGTTGCCACCAATGAAGTATGGATGAAGCAGTCAGAGATCTCAACAGTTCAATATCACCATAAGGTTCCTTTGAGACTTCCCCATTTCCAAAAGAAAAAACTGAGATTTTCCCATGAACTTCATGATCATTGTATTAAGTAGATGTTATGCTGTTAGAAATGCATGTTGGTCAATCTCCATCACCAGAGGTCCCGCGATACGATATTATCACAATACGATTTTATCACGATATTGCGATATGCTGAGTATTGCGATAACATATTATGATATATTGCAATTTATTACCTTTTTTCAACTGCAAATTATGTTTTATCTAATAAGATAAAGTTTTCAGTCTGTTCATCTCACTTCAATCATTTGTATTGTGAAATGTCCGACGTGGACGGCGCATTTCTGATTTCTTTCTCCGATGTCTCCATCTTTCTTTTGACCAACTTCTAACCAATCACGCTGACCTCACCAGAAAACAACTCAGCACCATCTAGTGGACTGAAAAAGCAATTGATTTTATTTTTCTAGTACCAAAACGTTTATAGTTTATATAATAAAAGATCGATACTTGGCTTCCGTGTATCGATACAATATCGTCACGCAAAATATTGCGATACTATGCTGTATCGATTTTTTCCCCCACCCCTAATGGATAATAATGAAATTATGGCAAACTATTTGTTTCTCTATATGCACTTTCTTTTCTAAATAAAATCTAACAACAAAGATATCTGGTCAAACTTTCAAACAATACTATTTGGCCCTCATTTGTTTATAAAGGAATCACACAAAAGGTTTTGCTAACTTGTGAAAATAATTTGTTTATTTTCATAAAACATGAAAATGACAGGGTGGACATGTTGTGAAATGTCATTGAGTGGCCTCATAAATGCAATAAATCTAAAGGAAATGATGTAAAGAAATGTCAGAGGTCATTTTCCCATGTAGGGGTAAATTACCAGTTGAACAGACTGGTTTTGATCCACTCTACCTGCATGCGGCCACTGAATAAAGATGCCCAAAATGAGCCATTAATGTGGCCTTCTAGTGTTAAACTCTGTACATCATTCTGCACAGTAAAAGTCAAACATTCAACTGTAGAACAAGAAGAAAAATGTTTTTAAGGGAGAACGGTTGATTTAAAAAACCAGCATGTTACAGAGAGATCACTTAGACCCGTCTCCAAACAGGCTCTCCCTTTCTGCAGACATGGCTCAATTCTGCTGTTGCTGTTCCACATACTTCCAAGCAGACGCTTCAATCTGTACAGAGCGCGTGTTCAGAGCCTGTGGTTCTGGTATTAGGCAAAGTATCTGCCAGTCATGGTACAGATGTCCTCCCGGAGACTTGGCCAATGGAACTTGTTTATGCCATTGCGGTGCATACACTTAACTTTCGCACTGTGCCCTTCTGCATCCATGATGACACCTGGGTATGCTTCATTGTCGTAATTACCGACACACCACTCCAATGTGCTTTACCTCAATCATTTCTCATTCGACTGACATCTCGAAGAAAAAACGATGTAACGTTTCGACTGACGCACCTCCTCCCACCCCACGGTAGGTAAGATCCACATGATACTTTGCTCTCTTCTTAGAGTAGCCAAAAGCAGTCTGGGTATGCTTTTGGAGCTTGTACTTTTTCAGAATGTTTCCACTGACCACTTTTGCTATCAACTGCTTTTGTTTTTGCATTTTCATATTTTCTTCTAATATCTTCAATCAGGGACGTATGGAAAAGAAGAGCTCTTTTGATGGGTAAATTCACTTTTAGACGTCCCAACAACGCATTGACTTTTGCACGTGGTGATTTGGACGCACTTTCTTTCTTGTCCCTATGGAACCTCTTCTTATATTTCTCAGTTTTAGTTCGCTGTGCCTCCCAATATTTCGATCTGTTTTTTCAGTTTCCTCTTCGAACTCCTTCGAATGCTTTCCCCTTGACGCTGTTGCCTGAAACACAAAATATTTGTAAGGATTTTTAGTACGATTTTAGCGAGTTAGTTATTAACAGTTGATAATTGTCCTTCAAATAAATCTAAACTTTCTAATAAGTCTCATCAGCTAAACTCCAATGATCTAACCTGGAGGGCCCTGGCTCAGGCTGATTTTCAGGAGCTGCAGGGGAGTTGGGTGGTGTCTCTGACTGTAGCAAAGCACTGGCCCTGTTTCTGGCTCTGGCTTGACTTTTTGCCGATATCGCCAAAAAAGTCCATATTGTCCACTCCTATGTATAGCATGTACTGTTATGAAATGTGTGTAATAGCTGTTGTAATATGTGTAACATTATCAGCATGTGGCATAAACTATGCGCATGTCCTTCATGTCACGAACCATGTCCACCCTGTCATGGAAGGCTTGCTGACAGGGTGGACAATGACAGGGTGGGCATTGTTGGCTAATGTTAGCATTTAATAAGCACATGGTGGATCTTCAGTTAGCAACATGATTCAGTCAGCAAGGTGACTATGTACTGTTTAACAAATATATTTCGAATTTCTGAAAGGTTTTTATATTAATTGATATTTCACTATGACAGAGTGGACATGTTAAGCTTGACAACATCCAACTGCACATATAAGATGAAAATTACGAAATATAAGTGTAAATACTTACTCTGCAACTAGCCACTATTTCAGCCTCCATTGAAGAAAGACAAAATGGTGGTAGTAATGTCACTGAAAACATCAGAGGGTTTCTTAACCCTCCTGTTATGTTCGTTTCTCAGGTACAGCAATGATGTAATGGTGTAAATTGCATTATTCTACCATAACATGTATTTTAAAAAAAAAAAGAAGTACATTTTGAAACTTTATTTTTTTCTTGGGGTGATGTAGATAAATAGAGATGAGACACCTCTGCTGTTCAGGGTCATATTGACCCGCTCACTCAAAATCAAGCCAAATGAGTCATAAGGATTTGTATTGAAAGTAAACTTTACTTATGTTTATTTATAGTGTTAAGAAACAGACATTTACAAAAATTAACAATCATTTAACCACTTATTACACACTGTAGTTAGCAGAGCAGTGTGTGAGACATGCCAAAATCACAGTCATCCATTGAAAAAAAAAAACGGTATAAAATGAAGGAAACACATTTCAAGAGACTTATCATTGCACTGATATGTGTGTAAATGTTTGGCCATTTATAATAAGACCTAGTGCTGGGCGGTATGACCAAAAATGTGTATCACGGTATTTTTTAAAGATTCTACCGGTTTCACGGTATGTCACAGTATTTTTTTTCTTTGCGTTAACGCATTAATTAACGCAGTAAACTAACGCAAGAACCGACTGGCCAGCCGGCGGTGAACAGCTGTTTGTGTGGCGTGTCTTCCGTCACTTCCTGTTTCATTCACCTACATTCCCCTGGGTCCTAAGTCCCTCTGTGTACAGCTTATCACCTTCTATGTACCAACGTACATTTATAACAAATACCACACATATTACGGTAATCAGCGTTGCATATGTGTCTGACCAAAATACCCCCAAAAAGCAAAAAATAAATTTAAATGATTTTTTTAGAGTTTTTAAAGTGTTTTTGTTTGTAATATGTATAATAAGCATATCATTTAGTTACCGCTGCTAAGAATTTAACAAACGTAAAAACATGACTTTTAGGGTTGCAGTTTTCAAGGTGTATATTTCAAATTGCATTTATTACACACATGAAAATAAAGTTGTGAACACCGGCTGAATATCTATTATCAGAATCATTATAACTGTATTTTAACTGCTACTGTTAAGGCTTCACTTTCTCTGAATGGAGGGGAGGCCGCTAACTGGATGCCTTGTCTATTTACTACTTACTGTGCAGGCGCACCCAAAAAGTTACAGAATCCGGTTTCAAAATAAAACAAGTATTTAATAACAAATGCAAACTAAATTAACTATTGATAGTAAATGCTCTCGAGAACAGAGATCACACACACACTCGCCCTCATAGGTCTCCATTGAAGGAGGTTCTAAAAAAAGCAAGGCATGATATGATCTGGCTGCTGCTCCCTCAAACAAAGCCTTATATATTGCTGAATAGAAGGAAAGTGTTCCAACTGTCACAAAACTGCTGAAAACAATGTCTGAGCCAATCAGTGTTTGGCTTGTTGGTCAACTTGGTTCCTCCTCTAATCGACAATTTATGGCACGAGAGTCCCTCGAAGCACCTCATGGCCGAATTCTCATCCCCCTCTTTATGGCCTTCCTGCTGCATTCTCCTTTGATGTCTCACTGGCTCCAACTCCCTGCTCCAAGCCTCACTCACTATATCTGACCCTTTAAGACTTATTCTCTACAGTGTTTAATACCTACAGTGACTATGCTGTTATGGCTTAATACATTCTATGTGTCAATATACTGTAACATATAATATCCTCTATCAGTAAACCTCCTGTAAACATAGAATACATTCCATAAATAACTATATTGTGAATCTTTAACCTATTTTGTGATCCTTTATCATATTGTGACACTTATTATTGTGACACTACTATTCACCATTAGAGGTGCTAATAATCATACTAATACTAATTTTAATACTTAAATTCTTCACAAAACTTATACTATGAAGTGCCTTTAGTGTCATCATGAAAATGTAGCAGAATAATTAAACTGAGGTCTTATTAGGGCTGGGCGGTATACCGGTCCGGTGTACCGGTTTTAATTTCCCGTATGAAATTAATTTTTCATATGCCGTCATACCGGTGCATAGCTGTCGCTCTTCAACAGGCAGCAAAATATATTGTTAGCCACTGAGAGCGCATCCGCTGGAGCTACTTGTCTTAAGTGTATTGAGTGGGACCCCTAATCATGGTTATAACTTCATAACACAACAATTAATAACCCACAACTAACGCTCTTTAACAGGACAAACACCACGACACAACAGTTTGTGACAAATAAACAATTTGTAACACTAATAATTGTACATTTATAAAATTACCCCACCGAACGGCATGCTGGGTAGAGCACAACAGTCTGTTAACAGCTAGAAGAAGCTCCGTCACTACATTAAAGAACAGAAAAGAGCGATGCAGGAGGAACAAAGAGAGGAGCTGTGTCTGCCGTTTGGAGGTTTTTTGGTTTTAAAAAATCCGACGTAGATCAAATGTATTGTAAAGTTTGTAGAGCCGCTGTTATTGCCTCTGGTGGCAACACTAGCAATTTACTGCATCACCTCAGCCAAAAACATGTGTTGGAATACGAAGAGTGTATGCGATTACGGTCCTCGGATTCGAGGCCGTCAACCAGTAATGTCAGTGCGAGTGAAACAGTGAAGCCAAAGGGTCAGACATCGCTTCAAGAGGCACTTGCTCGAGGCACTGCTTATGACAAAAAAAGCAAGCGGTGGAGCGACATTACGGACGCAATAACGATCCACCTCTGCAAGGACATGGTCCCGCTACAGACAAGTCGATTAAGACGGGTTCAGAGCAATGATTAAAACACTGGATCCAAGGTATGTCTTACCGGGGCGAAAATACTTCAGCCAAACTGCCATACCAACTTTATACGAGCAACACCGAAGCAAGCTGGAAGCGGAGCTATGTACAGTCGCCCACTTTTCTACAACAACGGACCTGTGGTCAAGTCGCACAATGGAGCCATACCTCAGCATAACGGTGCACTTCATCAGTGATGACTGGGAGTTGCGCAACCACTGTTTGCAAACGTCGTATTTCCCGGACGACCACACCAGAGAAATAATTGCACAAGTCTTGAGAGAGGCGCTTGATTCCTGGAGACTGGGAGAGGAGAAGCAGGTGGCCCTAACAACTGACAGTGGGGCCAACATCGTGAAGGCAGTCAAGCTGAATGATTGGAGAAGACTCCAATGCTTTGGACACAGGCTTCACCTTGCCATAGGTAAATATGAATATTTGTATTAATTAAACAATTCGTTTTTTTTAAGTAATTATATTATTAATTAATAGCCTAAAAGTAGTAAATATTTAAAATTGTGTGATGTTTTCAAAAATGCATGGTGTTTTTATTAACGTTTGAATTAGCAGGCTATAATATTTCTTAATAGCAAAAAAGTACTAAACATTGTGTTTGTTGGTTTTACAGAGAGAAGTGTAAAAGATGCCCGCATAGAACGTGCAGTCGGTGTGTGCAAAAAAATAGTTGGTGCCTTCTCGTACTCCCGGAAAAGGAAGAGGGACCTGGCCATTGCTCAGGCTGAACTTGGCCTGCCAAAGCACCAGCTCACAACAGAGACGCCTACTAGGTGGGGATCACGACAAAAGATGATCCAAAGACTGACTGAGCAGGAGAGAGCCAGGTGTTGAAAGTGGACAAGAAAACAAGGCACTTGGTGCCCAGCTGGCAGGAGTGTCAACAAGGTGTTGAGCCCACTTCAGGAGTTCACAGATGCCTTGTCTGGTGAACGCTATGTTAGTGTCTCATACCTCAAGCCAGTACTCCATCTCTTCAATGAAACCATTCTTGCTGAGGGATAAAATGACACTCAACTGACCAAAGACATGAAGACAACCATTATAACCTACTTGAATGTAAAGTACTCAGATCCTGGCACAGATGACCTGCTAGACATGGCTTCTCTTCTTGATCCCCGCTTCAAAACTACCTACATAAAGAATGAAAAGGTTGATAAAATCAAAGCTAGAGCAGTAGAAGAGATCAAATCACTGCTGACAGAGCAACAGGCAGACACCACTGGCACTTCATCAGCTCTCCCAAGGGCTGTAGCAGCAGCAGAGCAACTCTGTCAGACGAGGAGACTATTAAAGTGGAGCTGAGAAGCTACCTGCAGGCCGTGGAGGTAGACAGTGAAGCTGACCCATTGGAGTGGTGGAAATGCCACCAAGCTATTTTCCCTCGTGTAGCAAAGCTAGCCAGGAAGTATCTGTGTATTCCTGCCACCAGTGCCCCATCTGAGAGAGCTTTCAGTACCGGTGGGAACATCGTCACCTGCCACAGGTCCGCACTGAAACCAGATGCTGTGGACAGACTGGTTTTCCTGGCACAAAATTTGTAATGTCTCAAGGAGCTTCAATTACCAAAACCTGTATTTGTAATGTTAATTTGTGCAGGTACATTTTAAAATATTTAGTTTTGAAAAGGAAGCCATGTTTAAGTTGTTGTTGGCATATCTATTTATTTTTAAGTTCTGTTTTAACTACATTGCAGTTTGCACAATAAAAATTGTTTACATTCTGCAACTGTTTCATGCATTCTGATTCCTTCATATATTGTAACATTTTGTGGGGCCAAGCAAACCCTATAGTAATCAAAGCCTTTATACTAGTGCTGGGCAACGATTACAGTTTTTAATCGCATGATTTGTTTGCGATTGATCGCATTGTTATGCGCAAAGTTCAATAATGAATTAAAAAGTAGTGTATTGCGCACTTTTATTTAAAAAGTACTGCTATATGAACAAAAGTGCAATAACATTTGGTTTGCAAACACTTTAAACAAATAAGGTTATTTTCCTTTACACAGTAGTGTGAAGAATTTAAGTATTAAAATTAGTATTAGTATGATTAGTATGATTATTAGCACTAGTGGTGAATAGAAGTGTCACAATAAAAGAATGTCACAATATGTTAAAGGATCACAATATAGTTATTTATGGAATGTATTCTATGTTTACAGGAGGTTTACTGATAGAGGATATTATATGTTACAGTATATTGACACATAGAAATGTATTAAGCCATAAAAGTATTAGTCACTGTAGAGAATAAGTATTAAAGGGTCAGATTTAGGGACAACTGAGTGAGGCATGGAGTAGAAGAGTTGGAGCCAGTGAGAGCAGCAGGAATGCAGAGTGACTACATCAAAGGGAGATGACTACAGGAGGACCTTAAAGTGGGGGATGGACAGGCCGAGCCAGGTCCGGTAGAGGGGGATGAGAATTCGGCCATGTGGGCTGCTTCGAGGGACTGCCAGAAACCATCGATTAGAGGAGGAACCGTGTTGATCAATAAGCCAAGCACTGATTGGCTTAAATCAGAGTATTCAGCAGTTTTTGATGACAGTCCGAACACTTTGTCTTTTCTGCAGTATATAAGGCTTTGTTTGAGGGAGCAGCAGCCAGATCATGTCATGCCTTGCTTTTTTCAGATAAATTCCTTAAATGGAGAGCTGTGAGTGTGTGTGTGATCTCTGTTCTCGAGAGCATTTACTATCGATAGTTAATTTAGTTTGCATCTGTTATTAAATACTTGTTTTATTTTGAAACCGGATTCTGTAACTTTTTGGGTGCGCCTGCGCAGTAAGTAGTAAATAGACGAAGCACCCAGGGTACTTCTCAAGTCTCTTAATTCTCGTTTCCTCGCTCCTCGCTTGAACCGGAAGTTGTTTCTGCGCCGCCATATTGACGGCCGTCCCAAAGCTCTAATGTAGCTCGGAGGAGCGAGGATGGAGGAGGGACCTCGGAGGAGCCATGAGCGAGGATGGAGGAGGGATCTCCGAGGAGCCACGAGCGAGGAACCACGAGAACAGACTTACAGGAAGTCTTTTAACGGCCGACACGCCCCCTCATTGTTCATCTGTTATGTGATTGGACGCTGCAGCCGATTGGACTGACTGACTGGAGTTTAACACCAGAGTGAAGACAGATCAGATTAAACTCTAGTTTTATATTTGATATGTTTTCTGATTCAACGTCTGGTTTAAATATATGTTCATTGTAGGTCCGAACAACAAAACGACCACAAACAACTTTCTTCATTTATTAGAAAGATTTGTGTTTTCATGATCTGATATTTCCCTCAATAACTTTATTATGAAACAATTAAAGTGAGAGAGAGCTGGAGAGACGAAACACTTTTTACATCATTCCTGAGTGTTTGATGAGTTCTATAATTTAAGAGAAACAATAATCATATTCTGGGTTATTTAATAATGACGTCAGTCACAATTTCAAAACGTACAGATGCAAATAATTCATAAATAAGACGATCGCATTCCGCCGGTAGAAATCGATCCTGATCTCATAAACAGAACACAGTTTGTTAACAGACTACAGAGAGAAACACCTCTACAGTGATGATTACTGTGTGTCTTTATTAGTATTATTAGTTACTATTAAGTACAGTGATGATTACTGTGTGTCATTATTAGTTACTATTAAGTACAGTGATCATGTGAACAGACACAAACTTCTCAAAAGTCTCTCCAGCTGTGATCAGCTGATCCTCCGTCATCAGAAACAGACGTCGCTTCAGGTGACGCAACTGAGGAAAGGACGTCTCATGTCTCTTAAAACATATTTCCTCGTTCCTCTCTCTTCGCATGGTTTCCTCCTTGCATCCCTGGTGGGAGGGACTAAGACGCAAGGAAAGGACCCAAGTGAGGGAAACGGGGATGCAATTAAGAGACTTGAGAAGTACCCCCAGTCAGCGGCCTTCCCTCGATTCAGGAAAAGTTTAGCCTTAACATTATATAATATTACACAAATAAAATAAGTTAAGTTTAAATGGACAGGTTTATAATATTAATTCCCATCTAAAACACGATGGATCTGATTATAATTGAGTTAATGTGTGTAAAATGGAGAGACATACTGGGTCCATTTACCATCACGGCCATGAAGGGAAGGTTGTACATTTGGCCAACAACACCACAAAAACAGTGGCCAACATCGATCAAATAACTGTTTTTACTGAACCAGAAGAGATGATTCCAGCAAAGCTAAATAAAGTATAAGACTCCCCTTTGGCTCCCCCATCCCCACTACCACCGAGCCTCTCCACCCCTGACAAACCTGCCAACTTTACTCCTCTCGAAAAGTATTTAATAAACAAGCGAAGCTAGAACATTTTCAAACTGTATTACTCTATCGATATCAATATGTCCCATAGGCCAGAGTCCTCACACGCCCCCCCCGCCCCCCCCCCAATAGGCCAGCACAGTTGGTCAGCTATAGAGAGGTAACGGCGCAGACTGAAGCAAAAACCCTCTGGAACTATCTTATATTTAAAAGTCTCTGTCCGAAAGTTTAAATGTCCAGTATCAGCCTCTGTGATTGAAATTCAATAGCCCCTCCTGGCTTCGGGCTGTTATCATTCTCAGTGTTTGGTTGAAGTCGTCCAAACTCCTCCTGCTCTCTTGGTCATCTGTCCAGTTCTCTCTGTGTCCACTTCCTGTCCTTATATGGTATCTGAAAAGCCTGTCTCAAGAATGTTTCCATCTGCCTCTCTCACCCTCTCTCACCCTCATGGCTCAGAACCTTTACTTTAATACATTCAATGATTATATTTTAAGACCTCTACAAGAAAACCTATTGTAAACATATAATATCCTCTATAAGTAAACACACTGTAAACATATAATACATTCCATAAGTAAATATATTTGTGACTCTTAACATATTTTTGACATTCTTATTATTGTGACACTTTTATTCACCACTAGGGGTGCTATTAATCCTACTAATACTACTTTTAATACTTAAATTCTTAACAGTTTTAGTCTTGTTCTTTTATTCTTACATTGTAAGTCTGTTTTGCTATAGCTAATATATAATATCCTAATAATCTTTTTTAATATAAAGCACAACCATAGTCTCTTTTTGTCTCGACAGCGCAATTGTTTGGTGGCAGAAAGGATGGACCTCCATCTCTCATGCTTTCATGTTAGAAAGCAGTGTAGCTATGTAGTTACTGATGCCTACGTTGTTTCCACAGCAACCCATGCAGATAGGTTGGTGATGTCTGGACACACAAATCTGATCTGATGACGGTCTGTGTTCAGCTCTACTGAACTTTGTAGTATTTTTTTCCAAACGTGGGATTGATTTATTGCTAATTTTTAATGTGTGTATGAGACGTTTAGCTTGTGATGGAGTTCTGCCCATAACTGGCCAAAAGTTCTTGATTAGTGCTGCCTGAAGTACATTTGTCTCACAATTCTTTGACTTTATTACATGTAAAAGTCAATATTCTGAATATTAATTTCAGGATTTAACATTGTGGTTTTTATATTTACCATTTTACTTAAAGTGAGACTATGTAACTTACACAATCTTAATTTAGCAAACAAAAACTTGTATTTAAAAACATTAAAATGAACCCTTGTTGAACTCAATACACTCAAGGGTTTTATGGTTGCAGTCTCACCTGGTCTGGTGAGACTAGTAGCTTATTGTGGTGGTTAATTCAAAGTAACGACAAAACTAATGATAGATCTTGCTGTGTAATTGACACTACTGAGTCAGTTCTTCTCTACTTGGTCACAGTGGCTGCCATAAAGCCAACTCACGCTGTTTGTAAATTACATGAATAAACTCATATTTTTGGAGACTCTCAGAAATGGGTTGTAGCTTGTGGAATTTGTAATTGTATTATGTCTGTGTACTGTTGGTGTTTTTATACACCAACTTGCTATCAATAAAGGCATCTGCATTACTCTGCATCTATTCGTTATCAGGGAATGTTGTATATTCAGCTCATACAGCAGCTGCTGTTCATTGAGCATTTTTCTTAGCTTGTCTTAAAATGGAATAAAAAACACAATTAATTTACAACATTAAGTATCTGAATGTTGAAAATTAAGATGTTTCATGTGTTGGTGAAGATTCATATACTGTACAAGCCTGCTCTCTAGTGTGCAATTGATAAAATGACTGGTAAACTGTTCAGAACGTGTTTGATGCTGTTATTATTGGTGTTAAACTTAGGTGTCAATTATTTAAAATATTCTCCAAAGTGGAATAACCGGGTGGACTTTCTGGGAGAGAAAACGAATGTGAGCAGTCTGAATTTAGAGGAAATATTGGTGATATGCTACTGGCCTTAGTAAGCTTCTTTCTCCATTCAAACTGTGATTGATACTCATGGAGGGGTTTAACAGATCAGTATTTGTGTATACGTATATTTGGAAAAACAAATGGTTGCAAGAGCCAAGTAGCAAAGTAGGCATAGGTCAGCCCTTACATTCAAAGACACAGGTCCAACCAATGGCAAGGTAGCATCAGTCAACACTGTTGTGGTAACACAACATTCTTCTTATTAACCCACTTTTCACGTAATTACAGTAGGGGTGTAATGGTACACAAATCACGGTTTGGTACGTATCTTGGTTTTGGGGTCACTATTCAGTGCATTTTCGGTACATTAGGGAAAACAAAGAAAATGCAGAAAATAACTTGTTAATTTATTTTGAAAATGATTAAATTCAAGAGTTGCTCATTGACCATAATTCTTGTTAAAACAATTAAGGCACTCAAATCCTGGCATAATATCAATAAAAAGAAATATTTACGTTAAAGACATTTCTGTTATTTAGATTCAGATTCAACTTTATTGTCATTGCAGAGTACAAGTACTAGGACAACGAAATGCAGTTTAGCATCTAACCAGAAGTGCAAAAAGAAGCAGTAAAGGTGCAGTGCAATGTGCTAGATAAATAACAGTATGAGTAGTATAACAATATAGACAGTATAAACAGTGGATATGAAATGCAAGATATATACAGTACAGCAGTGGCGGGTCGTGCATTTTATACCTGGGCCTTCAGTGCTCTCTTGCAGCTGAAACACCACCTAATAACCTCATGATGGTGCCACAGCTAGGGTTATTTGTTTCAAGGGGTGTAACAATACACATATTCGTATTAAACCATTCGGTACGAGGCTTACAAACCGAACAATACGTTTGAATAATACTAGTGCATTTGGAAAATGCAGAAGCTTAAATTGTGGGAAATATAATGTTTTCGGTGGAGACAACGGTCTGTCTGTCTGTTTAGTTTCCGGGTCAGCATCTGACCCCAGGAAGCAAAACAAAACACAGCTGAGGTTCTGCGAGGCTATGCTAAAGTAGCTTAGTTAGGAAAACAACATGCACAAACTCACTCTACATTCTCTCCGCAGCATTTAGGTAGATGTTCCCTACTGATTCAAACAGGGCTAAGCAATCGCCACACAATCCCCATTTCTCCAGACCATAATTCTTGCTTTGGAAGAGAAAACAGCCCAAACAGATTAAATTATCCGGACCCTAAACCCACGCAGGACTGTATGCTTCGTAATTAACGGACAATGCATATGGTCAAAATCAATGTAATTAACACAATGACAAGAGCGAACTCACAAGAACCAGTCACATTTATTTACAACAAAGCATGACAAAACTCACACTAAAGAGCAAGGGCCATTCAAATAGTATTTACATCAGGGAACAATATCCATAAACGACACGATAGGCAAAATTAACACACTGCAGATGTAAAGGAAACAAAAGCAGTTTCACTTACCAAATGCTGTTTTATTTAAATACAAAGTCCATCCTCCTGTCTTTGTTTACAAAGAGTTCAATAACGTACATCCGTGCGTTTCAGTTCCAGCAAGAGGTCCTTTTCGATTGCCATGGATGCCGTACTTTGGTGTCGTGTAGCGGCCTTGCTCAGGCAGCTCAGGTTACCAAATCCAGCGTGGCTCCAAACACCAAGACGTTCAGTCGCAAATAACAGGCATTCCCAGCAATACAATTGGCAGCTCTTCTCCGACCCTGTCAGCCAGGAATACCGTTAATAGTTTGCGGACTGAAAGTGGCGCACAAATCCTTTTCCTGGCTGGGTCAGGGCTGCTAGCTGTGGGGTTGGCCGGCCATTTCTTACTATGTCCAGTTTGTCCGTAAATGTCCTTCTTGAGAAAGGCGTTCTCAGTAACTCCGCCACTAAAATCAGTTTCTCCTCCTTCCGCCATTTGATGTTAAAAAAACAAAGCTCGGTAAAAATAAATAAAAATGCCTTAATTTCTTCCATATCTTTCCACTTGAACTCTGACTGCTACGACCTAAATTTAGCTAGCAAGCATAAGTTTCACTTTAGTCACGTGTTCGCTCACTGACCAATCACAGCACACTCTGCACCTCGCGGCAGAGCTGCACCTGGACACTGAGCTGCACGTAATGCTGATGTAGTTGTAGGCCAGCTAGCAGGCTCTGGCACGTCAAAGAATACGCCCAACATGTCAAACTAAAGATCTGATTGGTTGAACACTATGACAATCAACAATATCGTCCCCATTCACTTAAACTGCACATGGATTCACTTGTGAGTCTGCAGGCCTCGGGCCTCTCTTCTTACCTAGAGACACAGAGGTGAAATCTGATTGGATAAAAGCTCTACTTAAAACAAGCTGCACTGGAAGCAAAGCAACTGAGGAAGACAGTAGCTGTGCAATGAGGAAATAAGATAATTGGAAAAATGGGGGGGTAACTGGGTTTGGGGGCTATCACGGTGGTGCAGAGTTTAGTAAAGTGACAGCTGAGGGGAAGAAGCTGTTCCTGAGCCTGCTGGTCCTGGAACGGAGATTCCTAAAGCGCCTCCCAGAGGGGAGGAGGGCAAACAGTCTATGGCCGGGGTGTGAGGTGTCCCTGACGATGCTGCGCGGCCTCCGCAGGGAGAGCTTGAGGTAGACGGTCTCGATGGCAGGGAGTGGAGTACTGGTGATGCGTTGGGCAGTTTTTACCAACCTCTGCAGTGCTTTCCGGTCTGAGACAGGCAGTTGCCATACCAAACTGTGATGCAGCTTGTAAGGATGCTCTTTTTTTTAATTTATTTTTGTATTGGTTTATTTGATAAGAGACAGTGCACATTAATAAAAACATTTCTGTAAATGCGCCAGAGTTAGCCAAAAGGCTATTTTTCATCTGTAGTCCCAAGAGGCAGATGTTACAAAATGAACCTAAAAACAGAATGCACGGAAGTTCAACACAGACAGAGGTGCAGTTACATTATAGTGCTGACAGAGCTGGGCACTAACTAACCATTTCTTTAATTGAGCTTTAAATTAATTGTATGTTTGTAGTTCTCTAATGGTCACTGGGATGGAGTTACATTGTAGTGCAGCTTGTACTGAAAATGCAGAATGACTGAAAGCACTTTTCCTGAGTGGGATAATGCAATCCCCTCTTGATGGTGCAGCAGTAGAAGTTCACCAGGATCAGGATAGTTTTGCTATTTATTTATTAACCTATGAACCTCTTAAACTGTTAAAAAATATTGATTGAACAGACATTTAGTTACTTAATTCAGCTGAATGGATAGAGCTCTTTCCCCACAGATGGTTCAGAGGTCTAACAACAAAGAATAGTTTAACAAAGTATTAGGGAGAACGGGGTTGGTTGTCACATTATATCTCGCCACCAGAGGGCGGTGTCTCCTAGATTTTGGTATGGAAATTTCCAGAATTGGGATCAGAGCTCACCTACATAGGGTACTTCTCAAGTCTCTTAATTGTCGTTTCCTCGCTCCTCGCTTGAACCGGAAGTTGTTTCTGCGCCGCCATATTGACGGCCGTCCCAAAGCTCTAATGTAGCTCGGAGGAGCGAGGATGGAGGATGGAGGAGCCACGAGAACAGACTTCCAGGAAGTCGTGAAGCTTAGAAAGCCGACGTGGTCCGCTGACTCCGCCTCCTATTGACATCTGGGAAATTCAAACGAGATGGCGGAGAAGTGTTAAGGCAAAGAATATCTCGATCAAGCTGCAAGACCGCAGAGCTGGTCCGGTTTGTTTACTACTTACTGCGCATGTGCACCAAATAAGTTGCTGAATTCAGGTTTCAAAAGTAAAACTTGTATTTAATATCAAATGCAATCTGAATTAACTATCGATAGTAAAATGCTCTCGAGAACAGAGTTCACACACACTCCAAACAGGAAGCTTGATACCTGCAGGATGGAATCTGATGAAGTGAAAGAATGATTCCTTTGAATGTCCTTTCATAGTCTGTAAAATATCTGTCTCAAATACAATTGGCTTAAGTCCAGCTGACTCCTCCTGGCCTCAGTCAGCTGACTCCCTCGTTGTTTCCTATTGGTCCTGGTCTGTTGCTCCTTCTGCGCGTGCGTCCCTCTTAGGTCCTCTGCTCTGATCCTGGTGTTCGCTGTAATGCCTGACTTAAAATCCCTGTCTATCCCTATCGACTATTCTTTACAGATTAATATATTCAATAATTGTCTCTTATGGTTCAACACTTCTATAGTAAACATACTGTAAACATATTATACACTTGATAAGTATTCTGGTGACATTTCACATACTTTGACAGTTTTTACAAGCATAATGTGGCATACCACATGCTTCCTATTCACCACCAGGGGTGCTATAAATCCTACTAAAAAACACTTCTAACTCTAATTCCTCACAGAAGCAACACAAGTGTAAGTGCCAGTTATCTGATGTGGTTTTCAAATATAACGTTACACTAATGCAACACGGACTTACGTTTATTCTATCCGCAACCCGTTAAATTGTGTCATAACAGCACCTTCTTGACGAGTGCGTTTTACAGCAAAACATATTTATCAGAATTCAGTTAAAAACACACGCTTGTTCATTCCATGTCAAGTCATTATGGTAAGAGATGTGCTGGCGTACACGTAACTGCATCTATGTTTAGCTGATCATTTCAACATCCATGTCACCCACATGGTAAAACAGTAATGTATTAGTTGTTCTGTATATGCGAGTGAAATAATGTGCGCCTGTGTACCGACATGAAATGTCTCTCATTCAACAGGGTGTAAGGGCCTGAGGGGCAGGGTAGTGGCTGGCATCTACATTCCAGCCAGAAGGCTCCACCCACTCCTTCAGGAGAGCATTGACATCAGGTGTGGGAAGAGACACACCTGATCCTGATCGCCTCATCAGGGAGGGGAACAAAAGGCAAGGAGGGAAACAGAGCAGAGAGAAGACAACGAGAGGAGAAGAATATCAAGCCGGTAAGTCAACGGCCCGGCTGATTTAGTTTATATAGTTAACTGATCGAGCTGGGGACTGAGCTACGTTTTCTGTTTTGTGTTTATTGAGGTTTGTTTGTCTTCACTAGTGATGACGAGATGAAGCTTCATGAAGCATTGAAGCTTTCCATCCAATTGGTTCACTCATGGGCCGAAGCTTCATGGTGCTTCATTTGCTCTACTGTGCCATCAAGTGGACAATAAATGTAAAACAGGCAGAGTGATGATAATGACACCATGGCTTTCGTGTGTGAAGCTTTGAATTGAATAATTTAATAAATTGTTTGATGCTCGTATAGATTGCAAACAAGTTCAAAGTAGTTCAAGGACCCGTCGATACTGTGGGAGAGCCACACGTCTCCCGGCCGTGACAAACACTGAGCCGGTTCAAATTATGATCAATGGTATTTAATTTTACAGAAGTTAAAGCAATTGCAAAGTGAATCACACTATGTACACTATCGATAGAAATATGATCCGCGGAAAAGAGTTCACACACGCTCCAATCAGGAAGCTTGTTACCTGCAGGATGGAATGTGATTAAGTGGAAGAATGATTCCTTTGAATTTCCTTTCATAGCTTGTAAAATATCTGTCTCAAATACAATTGGCTTAAGTCCAGCTGACTCCTCCTGGCCTCAGTCAGCTGACCTCCTTCGTTGTGACCTATTGGCTTTGGTCTGTTGCTCCTTCTGCGCGCGCATCCCCCTGTTAGGCCCTCTGCTCTGATCCTGGTGTTCGCTGTAATGCCTGTCTTAAAATCCCTGTCTGTCCCTATCGACTATTCTTTATAGATTAATACATTCAATAATTGTCTCTTATGGCTCAACACTTTTATAGTAAACATACTGTAAACATAATATACACTTGATAAGTATTCTGGTGACATTTCACATACATTTTTACAAGCATAATGTGGCATTCCACATGCTTCCTACATTTCACTATCCACCACTAGGGGTGCTATAAATCCTACAAAAAAACACTTACTGACACAAAAACACAACTGATTTGTGGCAGGTAACGGAAGATAAAGTCTGCAGCCTGGTGGCAAGAGAGGACCTAAGTGAAGGACTAAAAAAATCAAAATTATATTTTTGGTGAAAATGTAAAAAAAAAGGCCAGGAAAGAGTCCGTTAAAAAAAAAAGAGAGAAATGGGCCAGGAGGACAATTTTAAAGTGGGGGGGAAAACTATTTGACCGGCGCAAAGAAAAGGGGGAAAAAATGGAGGCAGACATGTTGGGACCCTACAAAATTGTCCAGCTGGAAGGGAAAAATGCTGTCCTTTCAACAGAAAGGGGTAAAAGAGCCATTAAAACAAACATTGATCATATGACTCATTTCAAGCCAGAGGAGAGGATCCCAGCCAAATTTTAAAAAGTGTTGGATCCTTCTCCTCTGGCTGGTCCACAACACACATCCACCTCCACATCATCAACACCACCACCGACTGGTTGTAAACCTCCATCCATGGACTGCAAGGCCCAAGAAACAACCAACGTTGAAACTTTTAAGTAAACTGATACAACATACAATCCTGAATCATGCATTTCTCAAATAACTGTCATTGCTATATTTACAGTAATCCAAGACATATGGACAGGGAGGAGAGGGGAGACGCTGTGGTCAAGGATTGGGCCATATAAGATTTTTTCAGAATTTGATGGTCTTGGCCCCAGGAAAGCAGTTGGAGGGAGAGGTTCTTCAAAAAAATATGTATATATATATATTTTTTTTTAAATATTTTTTTATTATTTATATTGTAATGATATTTTACTTTGACATTGATGTCAAGTTACTGTATTACTCATAGATCATGAATGCATACCTTACAATGGTGGGAAGGAAAGCAAATGCTGCCATTTTGGATACATATATGGTGACGGCACTCTGGCAGGGAACACACAAAGGTGGTTTAAGAAGGGTGAGTAGAGCAATATAGTAGGACATGTATGTGTGTTTTGCATTTATTTAATTAATTATTCATTCAATTAATTACATTTTTCAGTTGGTCCTTTTAAAACATGATGTGGCAGCTGGAGCGGTCTGTTAATGGAGGACACTGGACACTCATTGTAAGTAATCTTAAATGTTCAGATCTAGACTCAGTCATCTGATGTATGACGGCTTGGCTATAATTGGTATTTGCATTTCTATAGATCATGTATCTTAAGGAGATGCGGTCCTTATACCTGGACCCATTTGGAGCCATGGATAAATAAATGCAAAAATGTGACAAGGTGAGTGAAATATCAGCTTTAATGTGTGAATAAAAATCATGCATTTAGGCTAATCTTTAAGGAGCAACACATAGCTCATTAAATAATAATCCTTGTTACTACTACTGCTTAGACTAGAGTGTTTTTTTATTTTTTTCAAACATCTTTCATCTGATCCTGAATTGTTATGTTTGTAAAAATGGGGCTTTCTGGGCCCTGACCAGCCCCAGCTGGGGCTGTCTCGGGCCAGTTTAGCGAAGAGCGCATCGTAGAATGCACTTTTCAGAAACTCATATACTTAATGTAAAACAGTGTTATATACGAAGAAAGTATGAGCAACGTAGTCATCTAAATCACTTTACACACTGCACACACAATTATACACAAGCTCAAATAAGCAACTAAAGGAATTACCACAATGTCACTCTTTTTTCGCCATTGCCGAGCTGACCACACACTCCGGTAGGCGCTAATAAGAAGAAGCTAAATGCTAACACGGAAAACCGAAATAGCACAAATCAAGCCAATAACGCACACAATCCAGCACACTCTCCAGAATTTCTCTCCATGAAACCATTACAGAGCTGTGAGCAAACAAGCACCAGAACAACAAACCGCTTCACCGCTAATATTTCAGACGCTCCTTACCTTTATGCTGTTTTGATGTAGACAACGGCATAATTTCCCGGGTCCACTGTTCTATCAACATCCTGTGATGTCTCCTGAAGAAATTGGGATCAATCTAACTTGGGGGAGAAGGGGGTAGGCATTTGACTTTCGGCGTATCGAAGGATGGCTTCGCGAGGGATGGCGTGGTTTTGTTTCTGACTGGCTAACCAGTGCTGTCAATCACACCCACAAGGTTATATTTCAATTCCATTGGTTCTAACAAATCCAAAATGGTGTCACTTTGAAGTTGTGTGTAAAACAGCTATAACAACTACAACTATTTTTCACTACTTTTGTGGAATTTATTGAGAATAAGATGGCAAAACGAGGAGCAAAGAAGTATTTATCTCCGGATGAAATCCTCAGAATCCTGGAAGAGGAGCCTGGAAACGAAGTGTGCCCTCTTGATTCATCATCAGATGAAGAAGAGCTCCTTTATCCCGAAAGGAAAGGACACCAGTGACTTGGACTCTCTTCCGTCATCGGAAAGGTATGGATTGTGTTATATTTATTAGTGTCGCAATGTCTATCTAGCTAGCTAGCAGCTCTAGTAAGTGAGGAATGAGAGTGGGCACTGCATGCGGTGGGGGGATGGGTGTGTGGTGAGGCTACAGGTGTGTGTGTGTGTGTGTGTGTGTTTGGGGGGGGGGGTAGTGTGGAGGATTTCAGCACAATAATAAGAATGTTACCATGGGTTAAAGAGTTGCAATATATTTATATATGAGATGTATTATCTTTACAGTATGTTTATAGGAAGCATGTGGAATGCCACATTTATGCTTGTAAAAATTGTCAAAGTATCTGAAAGTACCAGAATACTTATCAAGTGTATAGTGTGTTTACAGTATGTTTACTATAGTTAATGAACCATAAGAGACAATTATTGAATGTATTAATCTGTAAAGAATAGTCGATAGGGATAGATAGGGATTTTAAGTCAGGCATTTACAGAGGACACCAGGATCAGAGCAGAGGACCCAAGAGGGACCCAAGCAGGAGGAGCAACAGACCAGACCAATAGGAGACGACGAGGGAGTCAGCTGACTGAGGCTAGGAGGAGTCAGCTGGATTTAAACCAATAGTATTTGAGACAGATATTTTGCGGACTATGAAAGGAGATTCAAATGAGTCTTTCGATCTCTTCATCTCATTTCGTCCTTCAGGTAACAAGCTTCCTGTTTGGAGTGTGTGTGAAAGCTGTTCTCGAGAGCATTTTACTATCGATAGTTAATTAGGGCCCGAGCGGCCGACAACGTCGGGCCTGCGAAGGCCCTATTGAAATTGTAAGGTTTATTATTCTTATTCTTCTTATTCTTATTTTTGCCTTTTGGTAGCATTTTGGGGGTACTTGCCATGTACGAAAACTCACAACATTTTCGGGACTTGTCAGGTCTGGTGAAAATAGACGTATGAAAAATAATGCATCTTTCTGTGTAAAGAAATGGCTCTCTAGCGCCCCCTACAAGTCAGACCGGTGACGCCCCTCGTCCAGTATGGCCGATTGACTTGAAATTCAACACACATGTCCCAATCCGCTAGATCTAAAAAAAAGCCTCAGACCCCTAAGCTCCGCCTACTTAGATTTTCCGCCATCTTGAATTTAGTGAAAAACACATTCTTGTGAACTCCTCCACGCTGTGTCCGATTACTACAGAATTGTCTGTGGATCATTAATGGACCTATGTCATCTAAAATTATCAAAAGCTTTTTGATATCTCTTAGCGTTTACAAGTTATGGATCAATAAACTTCTTAGGGGCGTGGCATAATATCAATACACAACTTCTCAACTATTTGTCCTAAAATCCCCAAATTTTCTGTATATGTGCACATCGCATCCTGTAACATACCCTAAGAATTATTTTGCATTCGACCACTAGGGGGCGCTACAGTAAACCCGCAAAGTTGTGCTTTTTGCATTTTTCAGCCTTCTTACTTCAACGAACTCCTCCTACAGATTTTATGCGATCAACTTACAATTTGGTCAGGATGCTCTTAAGACCTTTGTGATTAAAAATTATCAAAATCGTGAGCTTTCATCGAAGAACCTTGACGTGGCGTGCCAACCATTTTGCCTCATTGGTTTTGAAAAAGGAAGTTGTTATAACTCCAAGGTAAATGTACTTTGGATTATCCAATCCTCACAAAACTTCTCATGCATTATGCTACTTCAAGCCTAAAGATAGTTCAGTTGAAATAAATTCAATAACTCATAGCGCCGCCTACTGGCTAAAGGAAATGTCATATTTTATACTTTTATTTACTCCTCTTAGCCAGGTGACCTTATGAGTCTACAATATGGTAAGGATAGCCTCAAGACATTGATGATGCATCACCTTGAATATTGTGAGCTTTCGTTGAATGCTGTTGCCGTGGCGACGCGTCGTTCGCCATGTAAAAGGAAGCTCATGGTTTAGTAGCTTAGGATGCTCAGAAATTCATGAAACATTCTACATGTGTCAAAGGCATTGGAAGGAATATTGTTTGTGATTTTTGGCTTTGGCCGTTTTAAATTGCCTCTGTAGCGCCCCCTACAATATTTCAAAAGGAAGCTGATGGTTTAGTGGCTTAGGATGCTCAAAAACGCATGAAACTTTGTAGATCTGTCAAAGGCATTGGACGGAATATTTGTTATGATTTTTGGCCTTGGCCGTTTTAAATTGCCTCTGTAGCGCCCCCTACAATATTTCAAAAGAGCAGCCCCAGAGCTACGTTTGAGCTGCATGTATGAAACTTTGTAGTCACGTGTATGCTTTAGAGACTTAAAAATAAGTCTCTTGGGACCATGCTCTAAACCCTACCGGAAGTCCACCACTTTGATTTATGTGTGAATTTTCCCTTGATTTTGGACAATTTACAGGCGCTACACTTTAACGAACTCCTCCTAGGGACTTTGTCTGATCCTCTTCAGATTTTGTCAGTACAGTCTCAAGACCGTTGTGATTAACAATTATCAAAAGCTTTACGTTTAACGGAACGACTTAGCCGTAGCGGGCGGCTACTTTGAGTGATTCCCCATGAAAAAAGCTGATGTAACTCAGCTGGACTTGTTCCAAACGGTCCCAAACTTCACACGCTTGATAACACTCACTGCCAGAGGATGTCTACAAGCTAATTGTCACTAGTACTCACAGCGCCACCTGCTGGCGAAAGGAAATCTGCATTTTGTGACAAACACCATCAGATTAACGCGACTTTTACACAACGTGGTTTACATTTGACACAGAGCTACGTAATGCACGTGTTCCGTAGCGCCAGGCAGCTGATACAGGAAGCACCGGACTGTTTGCAAAGCATCGTTTCCAGCATCAGGCGGTCCACGCGGGATCAAAGACGGCTCGCTCGCAGACGCGCCGGCCGACAGACGCGCGCGTTCTCGGACACGCAGGAGGGAGTCCCGCCGGCAACCCCGACGCGCGGAGGATGCGAGGGCCCGTTCATCGCTGCTCGCAGCTTTAATTCAGATTGCATTTGTTATTAAATACATGTTTTATTTTGAAACCTGAATTCAGCGAACTTATTTTTGGCGCACATGCGCAGTAACTAGTCAACAAACCGGTCCAGCGGCAGCGGCTCCTGTTAATATTATTGCCTCAACAGTAGTCAGTATTTTGCCACCTATAATTTAACTATGTAACAGTTGTATTTCTGCAGACAAACGTGAAATAACCACTTTGTACATATGATTTTTTTTAATGGAATCTTGTTGTGTCCTTTTACAGCAAATGGATGAAATATTTGGTGGCTCCGGGGTGGGGAGTGCACCTCCAGGGACGGTCCTTGCCACAACACTATTAACTCAATTTGACATTGTGTTCTTGGCTGGTTGAATTCTTAATTTTATGGCTTTGCTTTTCTTGTTGCCTCTGATATTGTCCACATTGTGCATTTTCACCTCATGACAGCACCACAAACATCTGCCTCATTAATTTGCAACGCTACAAAGACATTTTAAATTGTCGGATTTTAAACAGTCGCCCATTTGTTTCGGAAACCAGCTGTATTGTAAACTGTAAAATGCTCCATGGTACACAGGCAGTGTTGATCTGGTTGCCCTCTGCTCTTAGGAGCGACTGCTGACTGTTTTACCTTGTTTTATTGTATGCCTACAAGACTGATGTTGTGCCAATCGTGGTACCGTCTGACTGCTGACTATTACACGTACACCGTGAAGTTTTGATATGTTTTATGTAGTGCTGCGCATTAATTAATTAACGCCAACAATTATTTTATAGCGCGTTAACGCATTTTTTTTATTTTATTTTGAAAATCCGTTGCTCACTGGCAGCGGTGGAGGGAGGCTTCAGACTACGTTGATGCAGCGTGTGGGAGAAGTAGAGATAAGCAAGACAAGCTAACAAATGCCTCAGAGAAGTGGATACAAACTGCAGCCGGTTAGTGTTGTGGAAGATGTCGGTCTGAGGAACGTTCTCAAGGTGCGTTCGCGTCGCGTTTGGTGTGAACGCACCTTTAGGATCGCAACGAGTGACGGCACGTATGAGCCTCAAGAATGAGCTAAGAAAGTTAGCAGATAGATTAACGTGAGACAACATCCGGTTTCTTCAGACGAACATCCGGTTTTCAGAATAAGATGCCAACAAAGTATGAATTATATTCACATTAAGTATAAAACATGCTACCTGCATCACGTGAAGGGAAAATACACCTAAATTGTGCGTAGTGTCTTTAATCGCTGGGTAACCATAATTACCTCGGAGTTACAGCATTATATTGATGAACAGTAGAGCTGCATTCACATGCTCTGACTGTCATAAAGACACATTTTTGCTGAAATGTGCTGAAACATTTTATTCATGTTCACAGCAGTGGAACGTTTCAAATACAGTCGGCACACTGAGCACAGATAGTAGCGATCATATTTCTTGCACTATGTAAAGGGAATACTGCTGTTAAAAAGCACCTTATTTGTTTTAATAAGTGTCTGCAAACCAAAGGTATTTGCCCTTTTGTTCATATAGCAGTACTTTAAAATAAAAGTGCGCAATACACTACTTTTGAATTCATTATTGGACTTTGCCATAACAATGCGATTAATCGCAAATTACGAATTCAGTCAGTTTAACGAATATTGATGGCAAATCCATGCGATTAATCGCGAATCAAAATTGTAATCCTTGCCCAGCACTAGTTTTATGGTTTAATTTTGAATCACGCAAAGGGAGTACGTAATGCCAAAAGGCCCGGTCATTCATGACATGCTCAGAAGTTATCCATAGCAGCTTTCAAGCACATTTATTTCAACCAATTCTGGGGGAATGGCCACTGAAATGGATGGCATGCTTCCTCTGTTCAGGTGATTGTGTGGCAGAACCATTCTGCATTATTTCTTGTGGAATGGTACAATCAGCTGTGCATTCACGTTCAGAAACGTAAACATATTTTCCTTTTGAGCAAGCAACTGACTGTTTTTGACATTTTGACCTGATGCAATGCTTAACTTGATTAGGAAACAGAGTCCTGTGACACACTGTAGAGACATAGGTGGGTCCATGCTGAATTATTTCAGAGAATGAAGATATGGCAGCTTGTTGATCACAGGCTAGAGTTCAACTTCAGGCTGTGGAGCTTGCTAGCAGTGATTTATTATCTGTTATTTCTATTTTATTTTGAATGCACACTGCAAAATACAGCATTTGTAGTCAACTTGTCTCTTTTGTACTGGATACAGCGCCGATTGTGATGCAGCCAGGCATCACATACCGTGGAGCCAATGTGGAGGTGTTTTAAAACTTGCATTCTCGCTACTGGCAAGGATGGAAGGACGTAGTACGGTCAATCTGCAATTGAGACAGTAGCTTACTGTGACTCAGAAGGTAGAGCGGGTCGCCCCTCAATCGGAAGACCGGCTCCTCCGGTCCATGTCGTGGACGTACAGGGAATTAATGAGTCATGTCGTGGACGTACAGGGAATTAATGAGTCCCGCATCATCCGCTACTTCTGTACCAGTGGCACAGCTGCACCGCCAACGCTCTGTGACCTGTACTGGTCACAGTGGCTCCAAGGCCTCCAGATAGTCAAAAGTAGATATCTCTGCAACACGTCTTTGACCCAACCTTAACACTGTAACCTCTTCACATTCTGGTGATATTACTTCATTAAAATTCTGGCCACATCTTACGCATTGACCATAATAATGACCATATAATTTGTAAAGAGCTACAGTCAACTAACTTGATCTATCAGAAAAGGACTATGTGGTTCCCGTTATGTCTGTCCAAACCATTTTTGTGCTTCCACCCACTCACATTGCCACAACATACAGCCACTGTCCTGGGATCCACACTGGTATTTTATATGAGGCAATATCCATCAGAAACAAATAATATATTTTTCACTTAATTCAGTTTTTCAGGGAGAAGTGTGGGAAAGCGGGAGGGTGATGCAAACAGGAGCAACATGGTGGCAGAGAGTATCCGTCATAAAGTGCCCTCGGCACGACTCTCCAAGGATTTTAGAGGAGAGACAGGGCGTGTTCAGCCCAATGCGCTCAGGCAATGTGAAGATGACTAATTTTAAAACGGCTCAGACCACTGATAAGAGCTAAAGGTTAATACTGTCATCAACAGTGTATGGAGGTGGATGTCTTATAACCTAGAAAAATAAAACGGCAATGAAAAGTGAAAAGATTAATTCAATCCATACCTCTGGGGAGAGAAGGATGAAGAAAGATCTTGGGATTTGCACCCATGTGGTATCTACACTAACTACTTGTTAAAAAATTGTTTAGCAGACAATTTCAAACCAATCCATATCCAAGATAAAAAAAATGACATATGCATTTTATTTTTTTTAAAATGATGCAATTGACCCCTCACCTTTCTCATGATCAATGATACCGCATGAGGTGAGATCTTGCATGGAGACCCAGACCAAGGGCGATTGATGGTCATTATGTGTTCTTCCATTTCCGAATAATTGCACCAACAGTTGTCTCCTTCTCACCAAGCTGCTTGCCGATTTTATTGTAGCCCATTCCAGCCTTTGTGCATGTCTACAATCTTGTCCCTGACATCCATAGATAGCTCTTTGGTCTTGCCCATGGTGGAGAGGTTGAAAACCTCAGGTGTCTTTTATACAGGTAACAAGTTGACATTCGGAGTACTTTCTTAAAGCGAGAGGACTAATCTAACCAGTCTGTGGGAGCCAGAATTCTTGCTGGTTGGTTGGGGATCAAATACTTATTTCCCACAATCAAATGCAAATCAATGTATAACTTTTATATGATGTGATTTTCTGAATTTTTTTTTAATATTCTGTGTCTCACAGTTAAAATAAACCTACCATTACAATTAGACCGTTAATTTCTTTATCAGTGGGCAAAACTTACTAAATCAGCAAGGGATAAAATAATTATTTCCTCCACAAGTGCTGGGCAACGATTAAAATTTTTAATCGCATGATTATGCGCAAAATTCAATAATGAATTCAAAAGTAGTATATTGTGCACTTTTATTTTAAAAGTACTGCTATATGAACAAAAGTGCAATAACATTTGGTTTGCAAACACTTGAAACAAATAAGGTGCTTTTTAACAGCAGTATTCACTTTACACATGTGAAGAATTTAAGTATTAGAATTAGTTTAGTATGATTATTAGCACCTCTTGTGGTGAATAGAAGTGTCACAATAATAAGAATATTACCATGGGTTAAAGAGTTGCAATATATTTATCTATGGAATGTATTCTCAGGAGGTTTACAGATAGAGGATATTATATGTTACAGTATATGGACACATTGAATGTATAAAGCCATAAAAGTATTAAACACTGAAGAGAAGAAGAATTAAAGGGCAGATAGGGTCAGATTTAGGGAATATCTTCATGAGGCATAGGATAGAAGCGTTAGAGACCATAAAAGCAGCAGGAATGCGGAGGTGACAATGGAGGGTGATGACTACAAAGGATGTCTCCAGCTGTGATGACTTCAGGAGCACAATGCAGCAGGAAGGATGACTCCAGGAGGACAAAGCAGTGGAAAGAAGGAGTTGACTTACATCCATGTGGTTGTAATAAGCCAGACATTGATTGGCTCAAGACATTAGCCAAGATGATCAATGTATAAGTAAAACACTGATTGGCTCACCTGCAGTTTTTATGACAAATCTGACCCCCCTGTCTTTTCTGCAGTATTTAAGCTTTGTTTGAGAATGCAGCAGGAGACCTCACGTGATTGCTTAGTGTGTGTGTGGTCTCTGTTCTCGAGAGCAATTACTATTGATAGATAATTCAATTTGCATTTGATATTAAAATACAAGTTTTACTTTTGAAACCGAATTCAGCAACTTATTTGGTGCACATGCGCAGTAAGTAGTAAACAAAGAACCAGACCAGCACTGCGGCCTCGCAGCTCCAACAGAATATTCAAGCCTTAACACACAGTAGCAGTTAAAGTATTTATTGTATATTATATATATATTTTATGAAATAAACAAAAAAAAGCAATGTGTGTTGAAATAATATTCTATGAATAATTTAAGCTACTATAATTGAATCGAAAATCTTCCCCAGATTGGACTGCTTAGTACTTGTTGTGGAAGTCCCATATATTAGGAAACTAAACGCCGTCTTGTCTGGTTTATAACATAGTCCGGAGGAGCTCCGTGGATTTTATCAAGCTATATTCACTGTGTCTAGCAAGCCACACGTCGGCTGTTTACTACAGCTGTATGTAGACAAAATAAACTGATTTTGCTGTGATTTAACTGCAATAAACGGACTAAAAGGGACACTGAAATAACTACGTAATGATGCCGATTTGTAAAAAGTCTGAATTCATGTTTTGTTAGTTCCCTCCACAAGACGACAAGCAAATAACTTTTAAAATACTTATTTTCTCAATGGAGCTCGGATCGATCGGTGCTATGCTATGCTAACATTGTAGCAGCTCCATCAACACTCAACATAACGTCATCTAGACGTAAATACGGCAGCGTCTATTCATTGTTTGTACCATATGGTTTACACACAAACATTTATATACATTGTTTGGTCCGGTCTCCACTAATATGAGGTATCGTAGAGCTCTGGGTGAACACAGACGGATACAGTATTTGTTTCCTGATTCAATGTCAGGACATCAGTGATGACAGGAGGAGCATCTCAACGCTGATAGGCTATCGCGCCGCAGCGCCCACCCCAAAACCCCAACATCCCGCCCCTCCTGTAACCCATGGTCCGTCTGCATGTGTATTCAGAGCCAGTAAAGCAACGGACTTTCAAAATAATCTAAAAAAAACCTGCGTTAACGCGCGATAAAATAATTGGCGGCGTTAATCAATTAATGCGTTAACTTGTCCAGTACTAATATATATATACAATAAATTACAACATCAGTCATATAGTTTAGTTAGAGACACTGATGTGAAGGAATTAACCATGTGTAGCAGATGGCTATTAAAGTGATGTTGGCCTGATAAATGGCCACGCTGTCCACCTGCACAGATATGATTGGATGATGCTTGTCAGATGATCACCAAAAAGAGGGTGAATAAGCCTGTGATTGTAAATCATGAATGAAAAAGTTGATGCCAATCGAACGATGCTTGTGAGACTTCAGTACTCAGTACTGACAGAACCAACACTGAGCTCCATGGATAATGAGATAATTGATGGATAATGGATAATTAATTTCCTCTCGCCTGCGTCTTCAGTCAAAACTAAAATGTTAACACATTGTGATGCCCTGTGGACACTACAATGTACAAATAATTAAAACTGCAATATTTGTTTTGCATGACCCAGGTGCTCTGCTGCACAAGATTCAGTTTCTGATGTTTCAGCCCAAAGCCCCAAATGACAGATAATCAGGAGTATTTTGGGAAATGTGCGTCACACAGGGGCGAGGTTAGGATAAGAGTAGCTGCACAGTGATTGAAGTGTGTCTGCCGATGTCACACCAGACTGCAGCTCTGCTAAATAACACACAGCTCCAGTCCCAGAATAGCTCAGGCCTCTAGCGTTTATGGAGTTGATGCTTGTGACCTTTTCGTTGTCTGCCAGAGACAATCTGCAGTATGTTGTACTCCCTTCAGCACAGAAAAAAAACATGTTTTAGCTTCTCCTCTAAACCTGAATATTGTTTTAGATCTTTAAATTCAATATGCAAATGCATCACTACCACGCAGGGATTTGAGTTGTCATGATTTTGTTCAAGCTGATTTCTTGCATAGCTACACAGCCTAAATTCATCCTTCGGATTAAAGAGGACAGAAGTGACATGTTACTTGTTCTGCTCTGAATGTAGTACAGTATCTCCACAAATGGAGTCAAGAACATTAAGACACCAGGTGTTGAAAACAGTTAATTTGCTTTGGAATAAATGTAATATATTGTCACATTTCCTTAGGAGAAGTTAAGGATATTGGTGCTTTAACTCAGGTTAAACTGTTTTTACAACTCAGCAGAACTCTGCTTTCCCTGAAGGGAAGGCACAGCCAACTGTAATCTACCTGAGAATATAGTTCCAGCTCTTTGTTCATTAAAAAGTTTCTAGTGAAAGGACAAGGTCTTTTTCCCCAGAGGGGACAGCGAGAGCTCCCAGATCTATGTGACACTACAGCTCATTAAAAACGCTGACAGTCCCACTGCCGTTTTATTACCAGCCTTTTTCTGTCTCCGATTGCACCAGTCTGACATGTTTAAGTAATGAGGATGTGTGTACATGCAAGTGTGTGAAAGTCATGAGGGAGGGGGAGAACAGTGAGAGGTACAGATATGGTCAAATAGAGCCTTTGTGTGCTCTGATTAATTCAACCTTAGCTTCATTTGTTTCTGGTTCAGAACTTGAATGCCCTTAAAAAAGTGAACCCAAAGGCAAAGAGCCCCACCCTCATGGGATTCATTTGAACAAGAAGGGAACCCTTTTCACCTGAAATTACATCATATTTTTCAAGTTGGCATTTTTTTAAAAGGACAGTTTCTTTTCAGTGATTCATTGTTTCTGTGGTTCTATTATCTTCACTGTTCTTGCACAGTCAGCCCCATCTCCACAAACGGATTTCAATGTTTTCAGGTGAAACATTTCACAACAATTTAGATTTCCATAAATTAAAATGATGCCTACTTCAAAAAGTGGGTGCTTAGCAAGACAAGAAAAGCTGTTTGAGATTAGCTCCCCAAAAGGGCCGGCTGGTCAGCCTCCATAGCCATCTTTGGTAATTTACAAGTGGCTCTGAAATATTTGTAGCATTTAAAATGTTACATGTATTCCTTTCTCAACAAACATTGGCTGATGTAAATAAACATAGTGTGGATTACAGGCATACATTTGTGTTAAATCGTAAATGTGCCCAGCTGAGTGGGTGGTGACATCACGATTGTAATTAATGTTATTCCAGTAGCAAACTGAGCATCTTCATGTCTTGCAAGTTTGGCCTTGAATGTTCCAAGTTCAAATTAAAAGCCAAGTGCAATTTCTAACTTAGAAAGACCAGTGGCCAGATGCATAGAAATGTGCATATGCATTCTTTTCATCAGACGAGGTTCTCCAACAATGCCAGAACTGCTGCTATTACACACAGCTGTCACACACTGTTGTGGCTTTTTAATAACCATAATTGGCGGTTATGTCTCATAATTAAATGTCATAAAAGATTTGTTTACAGTGCATTCATAAAAGTGAAAAAAATTCCTCCCTCATAATTATTTAAGGAGAAATTTATAGTATGCCTTTGATTGACACTTTATAGAATGCTGTGCACAAATAACAGTCAGTTAAACTGGCCAACAAACATTGTTTTACTATTGTCACAGCCCGACTCAGAGACTGAGACAAACCAGGGAGACAAACAAGCTGGCTGCTAAGAAAATTGCCACACAAATATAATTTAAGCGATACAAAAGGTTGGTATCAGTCCTTAGGTGCATGTATGGGTGTGTGTAGCAGCAAATGGCAAGAACAGAAATATCAATCCAAAGAGGAGTGTAAATGCTGGTGACTGACAAGATCTTCTCTCCTAGAGCGAAGCTGCCAACTGAAGAGGGTATTTAAGGCAGAGCCACACCGGCTCAGGTGTGGCTCATTCAGCTGACGACCCTCCAATCAGCACCTGCAACAGATAATAAAACCCAACCGCAGCACCTGGTGTATGGGAGGAGGGGGGTTGTCACACTATTAGTTTACATCTATCACCTTATATTTCATATCCTTATATTACCTGCACTGAAGACAACATTGTTATCAGCAGATGAGTGACAGCTGTGTTCGGCTTTCTGTAACCATGTGTAGCACTGAAGCATAGTGAAATTAACAAGTTAGTTAGTTAACTAGTGCTTGCTAATTCCGCCCTGTGCCAGGATTCACAAATGTATTTCATGTTTTTTATATAAATGACTAAACAAAAATATTTTTCAATGCACAAAGAAATTGTATTGTATATAAAAGTTTCATTTTTTATCTATCAACAGGTTGACAATTTTGGGAAACATCTGTTGTATGGATTGTCGTGAATTTAGGTAGACATTTTGCCAAAAGATGAATAACAATAACTTCATGTTTCTAACATTTCATTATCAGGTAAAAATTTGTATGTGTCCAATACTTTGGTTTATGACCAAATACCTTCAAAACTAATGAGCCATCAGCTTCAGCTATACTTTGTTTTAACTGTTAGTTAGCAAAGGCTAGCTAAATTAAAAATGATGAGCAAGGTTAAAAAGTATTACTTGCTATGCCGAAGTACTTGTTTACTTTCAAGGGGCAACTGCCGGTTCTGAAAAATGAAGCTATTGCTGCAGTCATCATGATCATCATCATCATTCTCCTACCCAGCCAGTATCTGCACCTCCTGCATAACTGCTCACTTAATCTCTTTATTTGCAAGATTATGCTTTGTGTGACGTGGTGCCAATGTGTGCCAGTGGCGTCACCAACACATGAAGGCATACCTTGCTGCCCAACCGTTCAGCAGCTGTGTAGCTGATGTCATAGAGCAGGGGTCTTCAACGTTTTTTAGGCCAAGGACCCCCAAACTGATAGAGGTATTGTATAAAATTGTGTTTTATATTAAACTGGGCCTAATGCGATGTATAAACATACCTTTTTATTGTGCATTCAATACTAAGCTTTTAAAATAATACACAGGTTCATATATTCATGTTCAACATGTGCAAGGTACAGTGAGTAGGGTGGCCGTGCCACTGTCATTTATAAACATACCTTGTCAACTTATACCAATGCCAATATCAACATTGTCTGTCAATTGCATGATAATCATGCATACGAGCTATTAAAATTGACGTTTTTATTTTAAACGAAAAATGAGTGATGGCCTATTAGTGCCACTGCCATGCATAAACATACCTGGTATCTTGCATACAATACTGAACTATTAAAATAATGGACAGATTCATGTTTGGGAAAATAATTATTTTTAAATATAAAGAAATATGAAAAATTGTCTAATCAACCAAAGATTTCACGACCCCCCCTGCAGTACCTCCGCGGACCCCCTGTTGAAGACCTCTGTCATAGAGTACTTTGAGCAAGGACTCAATTATCCCTAGTTCTAAAGGACACGGGATACAGTTTGGTTCTTGAAACAACTGATACAGTTAAAGTCAATCCATTTGGGAAAGGACTTAAAGCACCAATCAAGGTTTCAACAAAGTAATGTGCCATGGCTAGTTTTTAACAAGCAGTCAGGTCCCCGTGGGCTCAAGGTTATAAACAAGAGCAACTAGAGAACATAATCCAGCCGTGGTGCCAAATCATCACGGGGTGGAGGGGCTCGGGCAAAGCCAACAAAAAGAAGCGAACAGCTGTGGTGCAGCAGCTAGAAAGCTGTGATATCCTTTTTTAGCCATCTCTGCCGCCAGACCTTTCATAAACAGGAGACTTGCACATGGGGGGTCAACATAGAATGGGCTTGCTCACATATGCAGCAGCAGACATGATTTCTGCGGCAGAACATTGGCACGAGCAGCGTATACTGTGAAGTTCGCACACATTTATATTGGCATGTACTGATTGGGGGGGT
The DNA here is from genome assembly GCA_032191485.1 of Leptoclinus maculatus. NCBI lineage: Eukaryota > Metazoa > Chordata > Actinopteri > Perciformes > Stichaeidae > Leptoclinus > Leptoclinus maculatus. The sequence continues at coordinate 22,539,328 of JAVDOI010000010.1, read as the reverse complement.
AGCTTAAGAAAACGGTGCAGTCACTAGAACTGAGTTAGCAGGATCTACTGCAGACAAAACTGATAAACGGGACTACGGTCCCCTGTATTTAGGTTGGTTTATCCTTCAACATGTGCCTTTTTCTGATTCAAATATGAGACAAGAACTGTCCAGGTTTCAGTTTTAATCTGTGATTAATATAACAGAGCCATAACATATAAATGTTGGGAGGTTTGTGGGGATGACCATGGGTAGCACCTCACAGACCAGAAGTTACAGGGAGTGCCTAAAGGTGCGTTCACACCAAACGCGGCGCGAATTTGCACGAGTAGATTACATACAAAGTCTATGCACAGACACGATGAGATTGGAGTGACGCAAATTTGCGATGGCGCGGCGCGATTGACGCAAATTTGCGTCAAACACCCCAAACGCATGAGTTGACATTTTTCAACTTCGGCGACGCTGTGGCGCGATTGCCTATCAGCGTAAATGCGAAAGGCTCTCGCTAGAGCCAGTGATTGTCCTGGGCTGCTGTAGAAACATGGACGTGCAAGATGGTGGACTCCGATTCTTAGTTGCAGTATATTATAGACTGATTATAACATAGTTGTGAATATTAAATTCCTTTGCTGCCAATTATTCCCCCTAAATGTTACACACTGTTCCTTTAATACATCGAATGGCTTTTTAATTTAGTACCTGATACAGAAATGCCCAGGTTAAACTGTCAAATGCCTTTTCGGCATCAAGACTTTAAGGCTGCACTGATCAGAATCAGCTTTATTGGCCATGTATGCGTACGCATACATGGAATTTGACTCCGGTTTCCACTTTGCTCTCGCTGTACATACACGAATTTACAACAAACAAGAAAAAAAAAAAAAAATATATATATATATATATATATATAAAAGGGGGGGCAGCAGAAAAAACAACAGATGTAGTATAAATATTTAACAATATGTACAATATGAGTATAAACATATATACTAAAAAAAAGTATATATGTGTATATATATATGAACATAAACCTATAAACAACAGTGACAATAGAATGAGGTAGTAGTGCAAGTAGTGGTGATAGTGCAGTATGGCTTATTTATTGTTCATGAGAGTGACGGCCAGTGGAAAGAAGCTGTTCCTGTGTCTGGTGGTTTTGGCGTACAGAGCCCTGTAGCGCCTACCAGAGGGGAGGAGTTGGAACAGCTTGCGTCCAGGGTGTGAAGGGTCTGCAGTGATCTTTCCAGCCCGTTTCCTGACTCTGGAGGTGAACAAGTCCAGGATGGAGGGCAGGCTGGAACCAATGATCCTCTCTGCAGACCTGACAATCCGTTGTAATCTATTTCTGTCCTGTTTAGTGGCCGATCCAAACCACACAGTGATGGAAGAACAGAGAACAGACTGGATGATGGCTGAGTAGAACAGGATCAGCAGCTCCTGAGGCAGGTTGAACTTCCTGAGCTGGCGCAAGAAGTACAACCTCTGCTGGGCCTTTTTCCTGATGGTGTCAATGTTGGGGGCCCACTTCAGGTCCTGGGAGATTGTAGATCCCAGAAACCTGAAGGTCTCCACAGCAGACACCGTGCTGTTAAGTATGATGAGGGGGGGCTCCTCCTGAAGTCCACTGTCATCTCCACAGTTTTGAACTTGTTTAGCTCCAGGTTGTTCTGACCACACCAGAGGACCAGCTGTTCAACCTCCCGTCTGTACGCAGACTCATCACCGTCCCTGATGAGGCCGATGACCATTGTGTCGTCTGCGAATTTCAGGAGTTTAACAGACGGGTCCTCTGAGGTGCAGTCGTTGGTGTAGAGGGAGAAGAGCAGTGGGGAGAGCACACATCCCTGGGGGGCGCCAGTGCTGATAGTCCGGGTACTGGATGTGATTTTTCCCAGCCTCACTTGCTGCGTCCTGTCAGTCAGGAAGTTTGTGATCCACTGACAGGTGGAGGCTGGCACAGTGAGCTGGGAGAGTTTGGGTTGGAGTATTGCTGGGATGATTGTGTTGAACGCAGAGCTGAAGTCCACGAACAGAACCCTTGCGTATGTCCCTGGGGAGTCGAGGTGTTGCAGCATGTGGTGCAGTCCCAAATTGACTGCATCATCCACCGACCTGTTTGCCCGGTAGGCAAACTGCAGGGGGTCCAGCAGGGGTCCTGTGATGTCCTTCAGGTGGGTCAACACCAGTCTCTCAAAGGACTTCATGACCACAGACGTCAGGGCGACGGGCCTGTAGTCATTTAATCCTGTGATGGAGGATTTCTTGGGCACCGGGATGATCGTGGATCGTTTGAAGCAAGAGGGGACTTCACACAGCTCCAGTGATCGTTTGAAGATCTGCGTGAAGATAGGGGCCAGCTGGTCAGCACAGACTTTCAGGCAGGAGGGGGACACACCGTCTGGGCCCGGAGCCTTCCTGGTCTTCTGTCTGATATTTCTGTGGTTAATATGTTAACTTATGTGTAGGGTTCTCCTCATGTTATCTTCATAAAACCTGTTTGGTCTTCATTTATAATATCATTCGTGAAGTTTATTTGTTTTCAGTCTACTCATTGCTTTCTCTTTCTATTGTTGTGATGGGTCTTTCCCGATTGCTGGTAGGTCCAGTATCTCTAGACAAGTTCTAATTTGGTCCGTGTCAGTAAATGGAGGTTGGCTATACAAATTTTGATAATAGTTCCTGAAAATGCTTTTAATCTCTTTGGGTTCATAGGTTATTTGATTTGTATCCCTTATCTTATGAATTATCCTTCTGCCAGTTATTTATTTGCTCTAAGCCCTACCTCATAATAGGGTTGATTAAGAAATGTTGCTTTCTTTTCTATCTCTGTGTGTAATAATGTATCTATACTATCTCTAATTCTTTACATTTTTGGTAGCAATCTGAAGTCTCCAGTATTTTTGTGCTGTTGTTCAATGTCAAGCAGTTTTCCCTTTTGCTTCTTGTATGTTTCTTCTTTAGCTCTCTTGATAAATGCTGTCTTAGCAATAGGTTTCCCTCTCACGACTGCATAGCTTTTGTATTATGTAACTCTTCTTTCCATACATATTTATTCAATTAGGTTATTATTCACATACATGGAATGGTGCCTTCTCTTTTGTAGTGTAGACTATATTGTTTATTTTGGCTTTAACATGCCCCACATATCATGAAAAAGTGTTTTTTCATCTTCTTTTGTATCACTGCTATTTTATTTATTTTTATTTTTTAAAACCTTCCTCTGATGCAGGGAATTCCTTTTTACCCTTAGTCTGAACAGACCAATTTGTGTTTATTGTTGTTTAATTAAGACTTAATTGTACACAAACAAATGATCTTATGCGAGTAGATGGTAAAAAATGCCTTGCTCGCAAAACCTGGAGGTGAGGATGTCCTCGAAAATTCGTCAGAAAATTCACTGAAGCACCTCACCCGTAGACAGCTTGTCAACATATTGGCTAGCCATATGACTGAAATGCATGGGGAAGTGTTTCTTCCATAAATTGTAGAATTTTAAACCTTTTCAGACTGAAAGGGTTCATATTAAGAAGGAATGCATCTCATTTTCAAAATGCATGGCAGGGAATTAACAAAGGCGGGGCCCTATAGTCATTAGTGGGGCATTTAAATGTCATGTTTTTTTTTATTGTCTTTGCTCTAAAGGAGGATTCCTTCCCGTAACCAGAAGAAGTTTGCCCTGGGAATCATTACACTCTTTCCTTCGCTGAAGGATCTCTTTTCTCCAAAGAGCTATGTAAGTTTTTTAAAAGGATTACTTCCAGAATACACACCGGTTTTACGGAGTAGATTACATACAAAGTCTATGCACAGACACGATGAGACTGGAGTGACATGAATTTGCGATGGCGCGTCAAACGCGTGAGTTGCCATTTTTCAACTTCGGCGAAAAAAATCGCGTGATGCTGTGGCGTGATAACAAAGGTGGGGCCCTATAGTCATTAGTGGGACATTTAAATGTCATGTTTTTTTATCGTCTTTGCTCTAAAGGAGGATTCCTTCCCGTAACCAGAAGGAGAAGTTTGCCCTGGGAATCATTACACTCTTTCCTTCGCTGAAGGATCTCTTTTCTCCAAAGAGCTATGTAAGTTTTTTAAAAGGATTACTTCCAGAATACACACCGGTTTTACGGACTAGAGTTTTGGGGTTTTCTTCAAAACTCATAGTCCAAAAGAATGGATATACAAACACACACACACACAAAAGATTCTATATATTGATTTGATTGACATTGTTATGAAGTCATTCATTCACAATCCCATAATTGCCTTTTATATAAGATCAATGAGTGACCTTTGTAATTTCAGATTTTTTAAATAACTTAACAGGAGCACTTCTATGATGGGGAAAAGGCACAGGATATTTAGCATGGCGCCTCAAGACCATGTCCAGGAATAAATATCAACGGCCAGGCAAGGCAGCCACAGAGCCTCAAGCACAGGGACCAAACCGCTGAAGATCAGCAGCCACAGTGCCTCAGCAGCTTGATGGAGATGCCTGTAGGGAGGCTATATCATTTCTTGTTCACTCTCCCGATGAAACAAGTGTGTTTCAGAAGAGGAAGATGACCTTGCATCATTGACAGGACCTAGTGTGTGTATGACCCGCAGAGAACCACAGATGTCTTAAAAACATTTCCACGTTTTTTAGATGTCAACTGAGCTGTGCCGACTTATGACAGCTTCTGAGAACCTGGCAGAGAACGATCACACCACTAAGCTACATGATATTGGTTTATTTTCCAAATGGCTGGTGCTATTAACTTTGTGCATTCCAAGTACATACTAATGACTTGTTTTGCCTCATTTACTCCTGGTAGACGGGGACAGTGACATGGCTTCTCTGCTGCTCCTTCTCCATCTCTTACCACCGACAGCTGGATGGAAGAGGATCAAAATAAGTCCCAGTGATGCAGTGGGCAAAATGTTGCACTTTCATCTGTTTAAATCCCACAAGCCAGTTATTCAGTTATTTTAACTCAATTAAAAAGAGATTTAAGTTTGCAAAAAGACTAATCTGAACGTCTCAATGTTGCAAACTTTACAACAATTCCTCAACAGCGAGGACTTTTTGGACACACAGTAGCAGACCCAAGTACAGACCCAAGTATGCAGGGAGCAGTCGAAAACTTGCCAACTCTTCCTTTTCCTACTGTCAAGTTATCCTGGTGTTAAAGTACATTCAGCTCAGCCCAAACTTGAAAACGGCTTGTTCAACCCAAACAGTACAAAGGGACAACTCGGTTCCGTTCTGGTGTTTTTATTTTCCTTCCATAGAATAGTAGTAGGAACAGGAATAGGTTGATAACCTTGAACACAAACAAAAGGAGTAGATTAAATTCTACATCAGAATGGCTTTAAACAATAATAATTTAACATTAAAGTACACATTTTTTACCAAACAAAGCAATTGCACAAGCAAATCAAATTCAAAGATCAGATGAAATTGCCATCTGCAAGTATTTCAATTGCATACATTCCATTAACTTAAACTCCTACTTTCCCTTCAAGTTCAAAGATCAAAATCAACAGAAAATAGCAAACAAACGATTGCTTCAAACAATATTTGAAATGAATAGAATCCATACCAGTTGCGTCTGTGGTTGAACACGAGCTGTGTTGTGGAGAAGAGCAAAGAGCGCGGCTAAAACTAAAACCAAACATTTTATACCCATGCTCATTGAGGCGTGCGCTGGTGAATTTGGTCCCTCCAGAAACATGGGTTGTATCTTGGGTTCCACTTTGTTTGGGTTCGTTTGGGTTCTGCCCCCTTCAGGCTTGGAGTTCACAGATGCTCCTTGTTTCAATGCATGCTCAAACTTGTTTTGACGCAACACCTCCCACTTGACCTCCTGGGCCCTATTCCTCGTACGTCGCTCAACTAAGTCGATCAAATGTCCAATGATCCAGCTTGAATTAGCGAGATGATTGAAGGCAGGCTATCTCGGTTCCTCAAAGGCTGATCAGCGCTCAAACAGTCTCGCTAAGTCGAGCAAGACCTCAGTCATCAGGATAATTGGGCGTGCCCGTTTTACGTCAAAGGGAGTAAGCATCGATCACCGAAACCATGATTTTCTAACAGTACAATAGCGAATAAAGTAAAAAATAGAGCGTCTTTTTTCTCCGCTGGCGAGCAGGAGATGATCATGAACGCATATGAGGAAGTCAAGACCATAATCATGGCTAAATCTAACACCGCCATCCCTTCCGTTGGTACGGCTTGCTTACGAAAATTACGTCACAAACCATGGCCGTTTTTGGTATCCCAGCATGCACAAAATCCTCATCTTTGCAAAGAAAACATCGATTTTCTTTTATTTTTTATGGATTTTTCACAAAAGGAGCCCAAACACACAATGTCCAAAGTCGCCATGACCGCTGCAAGTCAGGTCTTGCAGCATTTCGACGGCAAAAGATACATTACAGACCCGAATGTACTAGTGAATGTACTAGCGGATGTTACCATGGAGCTAGCGGCTTCAGAAAAGGCTAGTTCTTATAGTAGAAACCTAATACTTCTTTTTCATAAGCTGTCAACCAACGTGTTCATAGGTTTCACTTTTCACGTGCGGTTTTTTTCTGATGAATCTTTTCATGGACAGAACACTGTATAATGGTCATACTTTGTCCTATCTTCTTCAAATACATTTGAGGCAGGTGTTCACTGATAGTGTAGTTACAGCCCTATACTGTCCTTTACCTGTACAGATACAGCCACAGGCAGTTATTTATACTGAAAGATGCTTTTTTATTTTAGACGGACAAAACTCTTACATTTTTACTGACTTCAAAGGCCCACTGCTCTGTTTCTGTATGACCTACAGGTTTTCTGACACTTTCACAAGGAACTTTAGGGGGTTTTCTTTCTGGCAAGACCTCATTGATGCATATAGTCAAACTACAGACATTTTAATTTGGGTATGCCATTTTTGGCGTTTTTGCTCCAAATTAGGGGCTTACTGAGGCTCAGTAAAGCCTAAAAAACACCCACAATCATAGCAAACGATGGCAGTAGTCACACACAAAAGAATTGGAGTGAATAGAGTGAAGTAGGCCAAAGCAAGAGACATAAACTTACGAGAGGTCACGAGAGGTCGTCATTTGAGAAAGTGTGTAAAGTGTTACACATGCTTCTGTTCATGAGAAATTCTTCAAACGGTATGCTGCATGGTTGTGGAAATATTATATTTGTTACTGAAAATTGCATTGTGCGGTAGTGATCGGTACTGTTCGGGCCCAAAAGGTTAATGGAATGCATCATCGAATGAGATCTTATAGCGAAAATAATCATCTCAACTCTTTCAGAATAAGTAGATAAAACAAGCCCGAAGAGTATCTAATTGATACGAATTAATAGATACTTATGAGGATATATGTACTGTATGCGCTTATGTATCATACTATACATGTGTATATACATGTATGTGTAGATTACCATATAGAACTAGGAGTTTGAATATGTGTGTGTGAATCTGTGTATGGGCGGATCAGTATGTATATTATTCATAATCAGACATTCAATCAATTGAAGCAGTGAAAAGAAATTGTGTGATTCTCTCTATTCTTATCATGAGTACAATAATGATATGCTATGATGTACTAATAACACTGTCATATAATTATGAGTGCTTTCAAGCCCCATGTAGTTTAACCAGCCATCAAGAGGACATGGGAGCAAGTAAAAACTAAGCACACAAACATGATTCAGAATGGTGAGTCCATACAATATGTGCCATGGTAATGTATTGAACACATCCATAAGTTTCTTAAGCACCAAATAAACTTTACGAACAGCACGGCATGCAGCGGCATCGCCGACACTGTACAATAATGTACCACTCGCTCACAGCTCACGGCTCTGATCCAGTCTGTGAGACGGTCAATGCTCGTGTGGTGTTCACAATGTATGACTCGAGAAGGTCTTGTTAATAAATGATTCCTTGTCGACAGAATCGATAGCGCTCGTATAGGAAGTCATCGTGATGGGATAAGGGATCTTGGCGATCTCGGTCCGTGTACGTTTTAGTCATCTGTTTTACCGTTAAAATATGGACATTTCCGTATTTTCGTTTCATCGAATGAACGGTAAAACAGACGATCAAAACGTACACGGACCGATCTCGAAGAACTCTCTCCCTATAAAACGCTAATCTAACTAATATCGCTCCTTCATTAATGGGATGAGGAAGGGAGATGACATTTTTGCCGGAACTTATCCATCTTCCTTCAGCTTGAGCCTGTTCTGGAGCAGGTTCAAGCTTATTGATGTGTTGCCATGGTGATTGAGCTAAACCTGCTTCGAGGAACCGGAAAAGCCTGATATATGCGATCTCATCCTCAAACTTATCTCGCTAATCAGTTAGCAACGTACGAGGAACAGGGCCCTGGTTCTTGAACCCAAGGAGGCCACAGCATCTTAGTGTTGGGCAGGTTTGGTTTAAGTTGTCATTTGGTTATTTCAGTTTTGCTCTTCAATTGGAAGTAGGACGATGATACGTCGGACATCCCTGTGAAGAACGGTAGCTGAGATTTTGGTTGTGAGTCTCTTTGTCTTCTGCTTTTGAGCAGGCTTCATAGATGGGACGGGGTAACTTGGAAAGGTTCTGACGTGCACATCTCTGACGATGCCCTTCTTGTCAGCGTTGACATTGGTCACTCTGGCGAGCCTATATTGACCCCTCAGGGCATTTTGGTCCGCCAGCCAGACAACATCTCCAACTGCCACATTCCTTTGCATTGTGTGCCACTTGCTCCTTACAAATAGGTTGGGCCCAGCTAACTGACTCCATTTCCTCCAGAATCGGTCGACTTCTGTTTGGATAGCGCTCAATCTTTTGTAGGGGTAGCTTTTAAAGTCAAAGCTTCTAGGATCTCCTCTGGGTCCAGTCCGTCCAAGCAGAAGGGAATTTGGGCTGATGTAGTCTATGCAGTCTTCCCGGCTCTGCACCCTGGCATCAATGGGTCTTTCATTGGCAAGATTTGCAGCCATGAACAAGAACGTTTGAAACTCACTCCATTTGAAAACTCCTTCTCCTACCAGGTTTCGCAAGGCCCGCCTCACAGCACGAACAGCTGCTTCTGCAGCTCCATTCCGGTGAGGCGAGTCTGCTGGGTGGATTTCCCAACTCCATTCTGTACCATGATTTGAAGCTTCATTCTCAAGCTCGGATTTTTCCAATTGGTCCAGAAAGAGGTAGAGTTGTTTGAGGGCCGGTCTGGCTAACGTTTTTTCCCGGATCTGACCACAGTTTCTTCGGATGCCCTCTCAGTGCTGTGAATCTCTGGTGTGCCAATAGGAAGCCTTCAGTTGACTGGTCACTGACAACATCTGTGTGCATAGCTCTGGATGCCATGCAGCAGAAGACAATTCCCCACACCTTGAGCTTGAGCTTGACTTTCTTTCTCACCTCATCCTTGACTTCATAAGGTCCAAATAAGTCCACCGTTGTGTACTCAAATGGCTTGGCTGGTGTCATCCGCTCTAATGGAAGGTCACTCATGATCTGCTGGCATTTCCTCGCCCGAGCTTTTCTGCATGTCACACAGCTGTCAACAATCTTCTGAGCCAGTTTCCGGCCCTTTATCACCCAGGCTCTGCTTCGCATCCGGAGTAGTGTGCCTGCTATTTCTTCATGGTTTGCATTGTGGGCTTCTTGAGCGAGGAGAGTGGACACCCATGCATCATATGGTACAAGTGGTACTGCAGTTTTGTCTTCATTAAAGATTTGGAATCTTCCTCCACAGAGTAAAAGTCCAGTGTCTTCCTCCTTGTACACGACAAGTCTGTTCAGTGTGGTCTCTGGAAAGGTTACACCTTCTTGAGCCGCAAGGAACAGATCCCGGAGTGCATCGTCACATTCTGCAATGGTAAGTACGGCTTCTTTAGCACGTGTCGTTACCTCTGGTGCTGAAGGAATTCCCTCCCTCTTTGGTTTACAAGAGATTGAGGTCTTTGTCAGTAATGTTTTCCACTTCTTCACAGCTCTCCATACCCAGCCAATGACTCTGGCCAGCTTGGTCAAATTGCTGAACTTCCTGATGTCGAGGATTTTTTCTATTGCAGAACCAGCTGGTGCCCTCTGGAATTGGATTTGGGTTCTTTGGCTGACCTTTTTGGCCACTCTTCCACAGGGTCCTTCAGAAATCCTGGTCCATTCTGCCACACAGAATCCTCTTTAAGGCTGCTTTAAAGTGATAATTCCGATTCTTACGCACGCTTCACTGGGAGTGTGTTCCTTTTTAAAAATGAACTGGGACTTAATTTGGGAGGAACACACTCCCAGTGAAGCATCCAATTTTTGCAACATGGGGGCAGGTGACTGGTCAAACTGGAGGATCTATTAAACTCATGGAACAACAAGTACCACTGCATGGCTAAGAACCTGAGCTTCCACTCTAAGGTGTTCATGTTCTGTTTTTCAGCCATGCTGCAGCATCGTTGAACACCTTCAGGGAAGAGAGGCTAAACAACCACGCATGAGAATTTCGAAAACCCATTTGTTAACTTTAATACTGAAACGAAAAGAATGAAATATTTCAATGAGAAATGGGGGGTTGTGGAGCCAGTAGAAGTAATGTTAGGAGTTCGATTTGATACCAGGTGAAATAAACAAACTGGTATTTATGACCAAGTCCCAGTGAAAGACACTTTTGTTTACATTCCAATTTTGGAAACAATCAAATTCATGTGGCGCAACTCTGATATTTGCAAACTGCTTGGGGAACCTTGTGTATCAAAAACTGACAGATATGAAGACTTCTACGATGGAAATTACTCCAAGACACATCCATTGTTCTCTAAACAACAAACTTCTTTGTTCAGATGTACTATGATGACTTTGAAACGGCTAAACCACTGGGTTCAAAACATGGCGTTCACAAAATAGGGGCTCTCTATAAAAATATGGCTTTGATCCTATTCTGCAACCTCTGATTGATGACATCAAAACACTGGAGAGTCACGGCCTTGATTTGCCTTTATCCACTGAAAAAGTACTATATGTCAGATATAACAGATAACTGGGGACAATTTAGGGATGCACGCAATTCTGGGTTTTACAGTCTTTTAGTGGAAATTATTTCTGTCGTTTGTGTTTGATTGAACAAGCTGATGCACAGAATGTTTACGATGAGGATGACCCCAAGATAATCTTGCGTGGAAAAGAGCTTTTTGAAATGCACTGCAACGAGTTGCAATCAGACCCACAGAAGTTATCCGTGTTCTGGTTTAAAGAGAAATTCAATTCTTAACAGTCTGCAGTTTTTTCATGTTTGCCACAATTTTTCTTTGGACATAATGCATGACATTTTTAGAAGGGGTGGCTCAGTATGAGATTAAGTTATTGTTAGAGTATCTCTCAGAAAATATTTTGTCAAAACTTGACATGTTCGCTAGGATTTGTGCTTTTGACTATGGGTACTTTGAGCACAAAAGTCGCCCTACAAGGATTAACTTGGACGGTAGTGGCAATAACATAGGACTCAATTCCACTCAGACTCTTTGTCTGGTAAGAAACATTCCTTTGCTTTTTGGTGACATTGTGCCAGAAGGAAACCAAAACTGGACTTTGCTGCTGCTTTTACTGCAGATAATCAACATCATATTTTCAAAAATAGGACCCCTGATACATATGTGGAGCATGAGATTTGAAGCAAAACAGAAGGCTTTTAAAAACACTCTGAAAAACTTCAAGAACATCACTAAATCTCTTGCAAAAAAACATCAAATGTCCATAGGATATCATTGGGAAACATCACCTTTGAACCACATTGAGTATGGACCCTTGAAGTCCTATAATGTGGACAATAGTGACATATTTGCCCGGGCCCTGCATGCTGCTGTCCCGAAAGACATCTTCTCTACCAACTGGGTTAAAATCAGTGGGACAGAGTACAGGGCAGGACTAATCATTTGCAGTGAGATTGATCATGATATGCCTGGTTTTTGCAGAGTAAAGAAGATACTTTTAGTCGACAGTGTTATCTACTTTGAAGTGAACAAGCTTGTGGTTGACCATTTCAGTGAGCATTTCTATGCCTACCAAGTATGTGAAAGTGATGAGAAAGATGTAATAAAAGCAGACAGTCTTGTTATTTATAAGCCCTTTGACTTACAAAGTGCTTATGGTGAAGATGAGAGCCTATATATTGTACCACTATTTTCTTTGTAAATGTGCATATGTAGTTAAGTTGTGTCCATGGTGCTTGGAAGATATTTTCTGAATAAAAATATTTTTTTGTATGAATGATTTATTGTAGTTCACTGTTATGTCTTTAAAACATTTAAACTTATGTAAACATAGATACATAATTTAGTGTTAAAAATACGCTTTCACGTGTCATAAAACAACATGACAGTGTATTTTTAACAGGAAATTGTGATACTATATAAGTATATATAAATGTAATTACTATTAAAGAGTTAAAATATTAACACTATCCAAAGTGTAAATTTAACTCTGAACCGGTGAGGATTATATAAACACACGCATAGTGTTGAAAGTCAAAGTTAAATTCACACTCCTGATTTTGCTGTGTGGGTTAGGCTTGAGCAAGACACTTAACCCCAATATTCATTCATAAGTTGTATGAATGTGATAGAATGTGATAGGCAGGTGTCACTTAGCCCCTGCCATCAATGTATGTATAGGTGAATGATGACGTCAGTCACACACTCACTGGTCAGTCGATCTCGTTTGTTACTACGGAGACACGTCTTCTTAAGTGGCTGTCATAACTGGTCACCCATATCATGTTTTTATATTTAAAAAGTAACTAGTAACTTTAAGGGTGAAATGAATGTAGTTGAGTAGAAGTGTAAAGCATAAATTGGAAATAGTCAGTATGTCTAAATTGTACTTAAGTACAGTACTTGAGTAAATGTACATTCCATCACCGAATGGAATTGATACAATTAACCCCTTATTGCCTGAATTTATTTACAATTATATAAAAAAGTAATTAATTGTGTTTTTTGCTGTCATGCAGCATGCTAAATTAAGTGGAGATTGTTATTGTTATTTCAATATAGCACATACAATAGATATAAATGTAGGTATGAGGCAAATTAGCGACAGTAGGCATAATTGGGCATAATAGTAATTAAACAAATTTTCCAGTCTCAGGTATGTAGATTATTTTATTGATGCTGCTATTGCTGAAACAGGGCTTTGAAATTGAATAACAACATATGTTTCTGTACAATCATTGCTGTTCCATCATCACAGTATTTCAAATACAGCTTAATACTGCTAAATCACTTTGCTGCACAGTCCCAAGGGCTGGTATCCCCTTGTTTGCAAGAAGAAAACAGTGTCACTTGTGGAATTCTTCGAAAGCAGTTGTTCTTGTTGAGGCACAGGTGAACATTGCAATTTGAACATCTGAACAGTCTGGCCCTTGCAATTTGGGAGTTTGCAGCGTTGCCGCCCACTTTCAACCACTGGCCAGTGACCCACAGCATCTGAACAGACTTCCAGTGTTGGAATAGCCTTAGCTGGACCTATACACTCAGTAGACTACTTTATTTATTAGCAGTAAGTTTGTTAAAACGTTACGCTATAATTCAGTGGCATATGAACATTTGTATTGATATGGAAGCATGACAAACAAATGATTTTCCACCATGGGTCCTGGCAAAGGAGATGGGTCCCAGTGCTGGAGGTGCCTGAGCCTGGAGCTACAAATATCTGTCTCTTTAGCTGCTAAATGCTCTACTATGTTCACTTTGTCCGTCTGCCGTTTGGTGCTGAGTAGCAGTCGGTTCATTAAAGCCTTTTTTTCCCTTTTTAAACTAGATGCATTAGAGGGGAAAGACTTTACCAAACGAGCAGAAAGATGAGATGCTAAAAGGAGAACTGTAGAGTTAGTGATGATAGGAGTGACATCTTTTACATCACACATAGTTAATTGACCTGTTTTTAATAGTAACGTAGTGATTGGTGCATCTTTAAGTCTTGTTTAGTAACTTCATGTGCCCATGTGTGAGCCAACTGGCAGCCATTACATCCAGACTCTCAGGCTGAAAGAACATCTGTACACATGAGTAAAGGAGTCACATGTAAAGTCCAGACTGATGGTGTGGAGTCACCTACAGCAGTGATTTTCAACCGGTGTGCCGTGAGAGATCGTCAGGTGTGCCGTGGGAAAATGTCCAATTTCACTTAACCTTTTCATACCTAGCCCCATTTTTAGGCTTCTGCTCGAAAATACTATACCCATACTCAAAGGGGCCTTACTCTCTAACTACATGGTCTATTTGAATAATTTCAATGGAGTAATAACACTAAGAAGGGGTTGCTCGTATGAATTGTGTAAATATTGTGTATATGTTACTGGTTAAGAGGAAAGGAAGATGGCACACAGCTCAAATTGAAAAGTGTCAAGTTCGCCTGAAGACAAAGCACTTTTTGACATAATTTCTTTGAAATAATGGCAGCTGACACTTCTAACACCTCTCCCAAATCATAGCACAACATGTCAGTAGTGCACTCTCTGCAAAGTTTGACTTTGATAAAGTGAAGCAGAACAAAATTAGAGGTTTTAGTACAGAGAGTTTAGGCGAGGTTTCCAAAATGTGCATTTGGGCACCATGTGTGCCATTTGAATTTTGTCATGTACCAAACTACATATTTCACTTGTATATTACTAATGGTGTTCAATACATCCTAATACAGCAGTTTTGGGCTTTTTATTTATTTATTTTTTTTAAAAAAGAGGGACCCTTAAGGGACCCTCTCGGCATAAAAAGGTTTTAATGAATATTATTTAGTTGTTGCAAATAATTTGCCATTGTTGAGCTCATATGCCTCAACAGTCTGAGCTGCAATATAGTGGCTGACTAAGTAATAAATACTCTTCCATGCCAGTGGGTGGCAGTAGGCAGCGCAATATGACCTTGTTAATTTAGGACAGTAGAATGAAATGACGCGCAGGAGAGGTTGCGGTGACAAGACGAACAGCGATGGAGAAATATTTGAAAAGGAAAAATGCAGCCCTGGACAAAATAACCCAGATGAAAAGCCTAGTAAGGATCAACACATTTAGAGACTCATATGTTTATCATAACTGGCCCGCCACACCACAGAGCTCCGGGACGAAAAGTGGCGATGTTAGCTGGCTTTTTGTGCAACATAACGAAGCATCTCACTGCACTAAACCTCCAGCTTCAGGGACGGGGACGTATGATCACAGACATGTGTGATCACAGACACGTGTGATGCAGTAAAAGTCTCCACCGCTGTGTTCCCGACTGCGCATTTTGCTGATAAACTGGGCGCACTTGGCATGGAGTTCACTCGGCAATTTGCTGACTTTGCAGCTCAGAAATTTAAATTTGAACTGCTCAGCAATCCGTTTGCAGTTGACGTGGAAAGAGCACCTGTGGAGCTGATAGACCTCCAGTGTAGTAAGGCAAAGTATGACTCTGAGGGTGCTGCACAGTTTCAAAGCTTCACCCCCGAAACGATGCCTCAACTCCGCCTACATGCTGCTCAAATGCTCTGCATGTTTGGATGCACATACCTGTGTGAGCAGCTTTTCTCTGTGATGAAGATGAACAAAAACCCACACAGGAGTCGTCTCACTGATGCACACCTTTACTCCATCTTGAGGGTTTCCACAACACAGAACCTAACCCCAGATATTAATGAACTGGCAGCCAAGAAAAGATGCCAAACATCTGGCTCTGGCACATATGCATAAAATAATGTAGCCTACCTAAACATGTATTCTTTTTGCACTTTGTCCAATATCCCTTCTATCCTGTTTATTAAATGGTGACTCTATTTGGCCCTCAACGTAGTCCCAATTTAAAATGTTGTCCCTCTCTGGGATTGAGTTAGACACCCCTGGCATATATGCTGTATTATGCTAAAAGGTGTCATTTTGTAAAGTTTTTGGTTGTTGGTGTGCCGCGGGATCTTTTTAATGTAAAAAATGTGCCGCGACTCAGAAAAGGTTGAAAAACACTGACCTACAGCATATGTCTGCAGAAACCAATTTCCCTTCATCCTTGGGAGGTAAAAAGCGGAGCTTTGGTAGTGCTCCGCTTTGAGAGGTGAGCCTTGACACGGATCCCCATCTGCTTTCTATCAAGATCCACTTTGCAAACCCACATCAAACTAGATGAGTTGATGCTGAGGGCGGCGGGATATGGCCAGAGGGAAAGAGCAGGAAAGCTTGAGCGCTTAACTCAGAGGGAGGAGAGAGACAACCAAAGAGGAGAGCAGTGTTAATAATGGCGTATAAAATTGGAACGTGCACGGAAAGAGCTGGAGAACATTCTAAAGACTGACGGAGAGAAAGAAGTGCAGCCCTCTATTAATCCCTGTCCTGGAGCGCTGCAGAGAACAGTGTGTGACAGCTCATTAACTTCCATCATGCCTAGCTGTTTTCTGCTTTCCATGAACCCGTAACTGCTTCCAAGGAACTGCACTTTCTGTTTCTGGTTATTTTGTGACGCGAATGCTGTGGCTTGAGAAAATCTGACTGATGTAATAACACAGATAGAAAGACAGGGAGACGAAGATGAAGAGGGAGATGCATCATTATATGAGCTCCAAACTAAGGACTGCAACGTCCACTGAGCACTCAGAATGGAGAGACATGTATGCATTGTGAGGAAGACACCAGCATTGGCACCCGCTCTGTTGGTTGGTAGCTTGAAGGGGGGGGGGGGGTCCAGACTGGACTAGCACAGATGGAGTTAACAAAATGCTATGTTTCTATTTCCACCAAAACTGTGCTGCTTGATGCTCTGTAAGACAGCGAGTGAACAGCTGTAGGACTTATCAGTGAGGCCATTGATCAAGAACATTTAACTCAGAGGCGAGCAGTAACCATTGGGTGAAAGGTGTTAAAGACAAACATAACAATACCTGTTTAGAATGACCACCCAAAGGTGGGGTAAAGTGCCTGGTGCCATATAGTGGGGTAAGATGGCAAATGGGTATAACAGCATGCGCTTTTGTGTCTCCAAGTGATGTGGATGTTCTTCAGGGAGGGGGAGAAGATTGGGACCTGGTAAATTCATCTCACAAGAAATATTGTTTATGGTAAATGGACTGTACTTGAATAGCGCTTTTCTAGTATTCCGACCACTTAAAGCGCTTTAACACTACATGCACCCATTCATACACCGCAGGAACAGCCTGTGGGAGAAGTTTAGGGTCTCGACACGGACTACTGGAGCCACATACAGTATATACTGTATGTGTGTGTATATATATATATATATATATATTAGTGCTGGGCAAGTTAACGCAATAATAACGCGTTAACGCATTATTTAATTAACGCGTTAACGTTACAACGTGCACCAGCTGTTGCTCTCACTGGAGACTACTGGACATCGCTGGGTAACCATCATCACCTCGGAGTTACAGCATTATATTGATGAACAGTAGAGCTGCATTCATGCTCTGACTGTCATGAAAAAAGAAGACAGACATTTTGATGAAACGTGCACGGAACATTTTATTCATGTTGCACAGCAGTGGAATGTTTCACATAAAGTCTGCAAACTGAGCACAGATAGTGCAAGAGATATAACTGCTACTGTGTAAAGGGAATACTGCTGTTAAAAAGCCCCTTATTTGTTTAAAGTGTTTGCAAACCAAATGTTATTGCCCTTTTGTTCATATAGCAGTACTTTTAAAATAAAAGTGCGCAGTACACTACTTTTGAATTAATTATTGAACTTTGCCATAACAATGCGATTAATCTAAAAAAAATCATGCGATTAAAAATTGTAATTGTTGCCCAGCACTAATATATTAGTATATATTATATTAATTGTAAAATTGCCAATATGTCTTGTTTCTTCCTTGTTACTGATACGACTTCAATCATCCAATCCACCAAACAAGAGCCAATAGCAACAGCAGAATAAACTGTTTGGCATTGGCAGAGAAGATTTGGCACATTTTTCATGGGCGCAACCCACATACTCAGCTGTGCTGCTCATCCCACAAATGCATGTTCCTTACAAATGGGGCACCGTTGAAAAGGGAACTGAACAGGCTTTCCAACGGTATAAGATTTATTGCCAGGAAGCATTATTACAATAGAGAAATAATCTACCAAACACAAATTTCCGAACTTTTGTTCGATATTTATAAAGAACTTCAACTTCAATTACTTCCGATTCGTTTTTGAGGCGATTTATAATCTGTGTAGATTACGAATTTAGTCAGTTTAACGAATATTGATGGTGAAAATTTACCAAACCCTTTTTGGGGTTAAGAAAGCCCTACAAACTGTTGAGACGAGAAGCAAGTGCCTGCAGGGGTTGCTAGCCCGCCAATCAGGCTCACAGACCCCGCTGTTAGCTCGTTGGAGGTCTCTCAAGAGACGCGCCATAAGACCGTTAGTGCTCTGAGAATCAGAGGGAGATCCACTGAGTGGCTTGTTGGAGACTGTTTAGGGGATTTGGGATAAAGCCAGGCAGCTAAGAGCCGACCAAGGGCCAGCAGAGCATGTTGGAGAACCAGAGAGAGGGCGGCAGGTATGCTGTGTCCATGCTTTACTCCAATGTCCACGTACCTCTGGATGTGCAGCCTCCAACATGCTCTGCGGGCCCTGGCTCTCCATTCACCCACAAGACTGCCTCTCCTAAAGGCTCCAGATTTTTACAAACACAGTTTACCTAATAATAAACACATAGTTTTATCATTATTTTACATATTTTCATACATTAGAGTTACCATGATAATAATAATAATTATCAATAATATAAATTTTCACCTTTCATAAAACTGACAATATTTGATATCTCATTTGATTTCTCGATTTCTTCGGACCTGATGCTGTCTCTTTAGAATACGAGAACAAAAACGTGAGCTGCCTTGGCTAAGTCTACGGCGAAAAGTCTTTTAGTATCATAGCTAGGCTAACGTTAGCATTTAGCAGGCTGTAGCCAATCAGAGGCTGAGTAGGGCAGGTCCGCCCCACAAGGCATACTGGGTAGGCGTGCCCGCAAATGTGCAGCACGTTTTGGGCATCTGGGATGGATCGGGTACTGACAGTGCTGCAGCACAGCCTGGGTTAGAAAAATAAAGCGTTTTTTGAACATTAAAGCATGTAAACATGTTCTAGTAGTAACAGTTCTTCCTGGATCCAGAGACATAATGTGAAGTAACATAGTTGGATGCAAAGAAGAACTACAGGCTGCAATTTCAGCTTGGATATCTCTGAGTAGCCAGGGGACTCCATATGCTGCTCAAAAACAGAACCACCTAAACCCGCTGTAAGGACCATTGTCTAAATGAAGTTGAAAGTCAAAAAACAGAACTTAATTTCTTCCCTTTGTCTTGCAAACTAGTTACGTTTCCAACAACAAAAACTGCATCCCAAAATATGAGTGCAGATAATGTTATGGACGAGATACATTTGACAGTGATTTGGCTGACTCAGATATTTAGCCATATTATTGGAGCCACAGTATACGGCTGAAGAAATGTAGTGCAGACCAGGGCTGAGGTTGCATGCAGAGCAGGGAGGAAAATGACCAGCAGTGATCCTCCAGAATCTGCACTGCCGAGTGCAAACACCAACTGGTACCAATTTTCCTCCGAAGCCAACTAAAACAATATAATTCAGCTGCAATGAACATCAGTGTGGGCAGTTTTTGTGTGTTACTGCCACAGTAGTACTGACATGGATAGAGGTGTGCTAAAGACTTTTTTCAGGATTTCCAAACTGGAAAATACAACCAAGACCAGCAGAGCCAAGAGGGCAGATGAGCATTAAGTTATTATTTTTGTCACCTAATTCTATGGTAAGCAGTTTTGTGACATCTATTGCACCTATGCCCGTCCTGGAAGAGGGATTTCTCTACTGCTGCTCTCTCTGACGTTTCTTCCTTCTTTCCCTGTTAACGTTTTTTTTGGGGGATTTCTTCCTTTTCCAATGTGAGGGTCCAAAGACAGAGGATGCCGAATGATTGACAGAGTCTGAAGCCCTGTGGACATTTTTCGATTTGTTATATTGGGTCATACAAATAAATTAAATTGATTTTAAAAAGAGGCAGCTCTGTGGATGAAGCCTCTCTAGTGAAGCTTAAGAGGAACTTTGAACACAATTGAGAGTCATGAGGGCAAAAATTGGATAGCAATGGCCAGAAAAGAATTATCATTTGAGTGAGTTAATTGGAGATGAATAGACTCTTGGCTCTGAACCCTCCTGTCGTGTTCGGGTCAAATCTGACTGATTTACAACTTTAATCAATCATAAATATTGTGTTTTACATCTGATTGCCTCACGGCCTCATGATATCCTCCACACTAGGCATTTAAACACCGCTGATCACCACTTTCATTGAATTTTTAGTGGCTTAGTCAACTTTGTAACACCCATGGTGTTCCCGGTCAAAAGTGACCACCATGGGAAATGGATGGGAAACACTAGATTATGTCCATCCACATCCACAATTCACTCATTTTACTCTGTGAACACAATGAGTAGGCGACTGATGAGGCGATTTTCTGTCAGAGAGAATTTTTTAACCAGATGAAGAGGAGATTGAACCGGAGATAGAGGAAGATGTCTCAGAAATTGAAGACAACATTGATCCTGATTTCGATCCGGACTATTATGAGACTGACCAGTCAACAGATGGCGAGGAGGTGGCACCAAAGGAACAGGCACCTGAGGTGACATTCCAGTCCAAGGGTGGCAACTTGCTCTGGTATTCATCCTCCCAGGACAGAGGAGGCAGAGCGAGAGTTGAAAACATAATAAGGATGACGCCAGGGCCAACACGATATGCAGCATCTCGTGTGGATGACATCTAGTCCAGCTTCCAACTCCACTAATTCAACGGCGCCAGCACCTTCCCTGCACACCAGCCTCTGCCGGTCTGGTTAGGAGTCTGCAAGCCCCAGCCGCTCCCCCCCAACAAGGACAGGGGCAGAAAAGGAAGAGATGCAAGCTCTGTGCCCCTAGAGACAATAAATCAAGCCTTAAATGCTACAAATGTGATGCCTATGTTTGCAAGGCACACTCCGACCTAATTGTACAATGCCACTCCTATGCATGAACACACACACAGATGACTATTTATGTTGATGTTCTGTGAATTTGGTCTCTGTTTCGATTATGATTTTGATTTTTTACAATAAATGTTAATTTAGCGATACATTTTCAGTGTCTATTCTTTGTATATTCACAGCAGTTATTCATGTAAACCATTAGTCTGAGACATTGTTTACAGCTTAAAAAGGTGTTAAATAAAATTTGGTGATGATTAATGGTTTTTGTGTTAATGTAAGAGCAGTTAAAACAGACCGGTCAAATTTCACCGGGAACACTAAAGTAAGGGGGGAGAAACGAACATGACAGGAGGGCTAAGAGGCAATCTCCTATGATGAACATCAACTTGCCGTGTCATTCTCTACTCCACCATGTGAGGGCAGTGTTGAGCTGAAGGCGTCACATTGAATTCATTTCATCACCTATCTGACTCCCTTGACTCTGACCTGCACACACCCAACACCCACACACAGCCACTGGTGCCAACGTGTCCAGCCTCTGGTCATCAGAGAAGTGCCTTCCATCTCTACTCGAAAACAGGGTTGTGTCTGTCTAATGGCTAAATGGGCTTTTTGTCCTACATCTTCTACAGATTCAGCACCCCAACGCACTCACAGAGCAATCAGCACATCTGAGCCAAGTGAGATAGCAGGGATAGACTAAGAAAAACAAAACCTCTCAAGACTTTGAATTCAGACATACACCACCAGCTCTCCAACCTTAAAGGGCCAGTGTCTAGAATTTTAGTGGAACCTTCACCAGACATCGAATGTAATATTCATAACTATGTTTTCATTTGTGTATAATGACCTGAAACTAAGTATCGTGTTCTCATTAGCTAAAAATGAATCCTTCATACTGACAAAGGGAGTGGGTCCTCTTCAAACTCCATGTTGCATCGCCGTGTTTCAACAGCAGCCCAGAAATTGGTTTAATTAAATTTCAATTCAAATCAACTTATTTGCCCCCCTAAAAAACACTTAACAGTAGAAAAAAGGGAGAAACCTCAGGAGTACTGGGAGTTATGAGCAGGAGACCGCGGAATGTTAAGCAAAGCTAACCGGTTGCTGAATGAATCTTCATATTTAAACAGACACGAGAGTGGCTCTGCAAAAAAAGTAAATTTCTATTTCCTTTGTAATCCTTGTGTGAGACTAGATACATTAAGGTCACTTTTCCTCTGACCGCAGAGCTGCGGCTGACACCAACAGCTCTAAACGCAATAACCAGTTATTACAAAGCATTTTGATGCTTCAGTTTTAATTTCTTTTCAGACCCTCCTACTTTTTTGGGCTTATTTTCATGTTAAGCGAGTCAATCAACTGCTAGGCCAATGTTGAAGTAAAAGATGCTTCCACAGAAACCATTGCTGTGGATTAACCTTCACCTTCACACAATACAATCAAAATATATATAACCAACAAAATGTTCTAGATTTCAAAATTATGTTTTTGTCTCTATTGTGTCCTCCTTCCTGTTTTATTCCAAACCTCCTGGTTTTTTTCTGACTCAGATCAGGAAACAGACAGCTTCCTGGGAGCCTCTGTGTCCAAATTGTCCTTGGAGCCGATGCAGGGACAGCCAGAACAGGAAGTGAAAAAGGCAGTGATGTCACACGTGGGGCAGACCAGTTTTTAGTTCACAGGTGTGGCTTTAATTTAAATCTATCATCACCACCAGCTGCCGACTGTGATGGAAGCTCTTCCTGTGGGATTGGCTGGCATCACATGTCATCCTGTTTGTCAGATGGGTAGACAATAAAATGAACTATTTGCCTTTGACCATGGTAAAATCTTTCCTTTCTAAAAAAATAAGAACGAAGCAACAAGTGAAGTATCATTTAAACCATAGAGGACCGTTTTTTCCATCTGGTTTTCAGGGTTTTGTTTATGTTGTGTGCAGTTTGAAAGAAAGTCTGCTTATCAAGCTCTGAAACCTTTTATAATCGTTTTCACTTTTCAGACTGTTGTAATGAAACCTTGACATTTCAGAAATCCACCCATGCATTCTCTGAACTACTTATCGTATTCAGGGATTTGATGAGTTGCTGGAGCCATCCCAACATGCAGTGGGTAAGAGCTGGAGAACAGCCTGAAAAGATCACTGGTCTACTACACAGTGAACACATATAGACAGAAAAACGAGCACCTCTTTTCTGAAAACGTGTGCAGCGTTTTTTCAACTGAGACACATTGGTTTCTATGATACGAATAGAGATGGGAGGTTCAACTTATTTTATTTCAAGTTTGTATCAGTCTCTCACTAAAGAGGGTTTTCAAGTCACTTGATTCACAAAGGCAGTCACCCAAGGCCTAACGTTAGCGGAGAATTCAACTCCAGCAGTAACAAACAAAACATACTGACCAACACACAATGCAACATCAAAACAAGTTAAACCAACTCTGAGGTAAAGAATAACTCAAATTAAAGCTGCCCTTGCACTTTTGCGCGCGTCAAGGGTACTAGCAGGACGCTGGTTGATGTGGCCGTGCATTTCTGTGACCATCAGACACTGCATGCACGAGTTCGACAGTATTTCCTGTGTGGACCAGCGGCATAGCCAGGTCATTTTGCCAGGTCTTAAGCCTTGAATGTTTTGAGTGTATCTCCGAATACCATCATAAATGTAAGCCTTTAAAGATCAACAAAAAAATTAATGTGTAAATGCGCTTTAGTGTTTGTAACATGACAAACTGTCAAAGTAAATGCAGGTCTTTGTTAAGCGGGAAGAGTCAAGGAGAAATGGCAGAATGTATAGTTCCATGTGGAAAGAAAACATCTTTTTGTAGAGAAATAAATGTAGGCTAAGAGGTGAGCCTATGTAGTATAATCTATAGTAGGAATTTGGCTGGGTGCAGTTTGATTTTATTAAACAAACTTTACATTGTATTAAATTACTTTACATTATGACTTGCCTGAAAAACGAACAAAAACAATTCAATTTACTATTAATGAAAACTCCATGTGCAAGCGCGATCTGAAAACCTTTGTTATCCAATTTTTGCTCTCCAAACATCTTACTTTGCACATATTTAGATCAGAGAAGTCTTTTTTTCTGGTGGTGTTACCACAAACCCTTTTAATAAGTTCAGAGTTTGGACATCTGTATTTATAGAATCCTGCTTACATCCGTGGTTGCCAGTAGGTGGCGCTATGATTATGAGTTAATATTGGCATGCAGTAGTCCTTAAGCCATAACTCTCATCAAGTATTGTCAAGTTTGGGACAGTTTTGACAAAGTACAGTCGAGTTACAACAGATTGATGTATAATGGCGAACCATGTAAAATGGCCGCCACACCACGTCCATGCCGTTCCATGAAGCCTCAAGCTTTTGTTCATTTTTAATCACTAAGGTCTTGAGTTTGTACTGACCAAATTTGAAGTTGATCTAATTAATTGTCGAGGAGGAGTTTCAGTGCAGCGCCTGGAAATGGCAAAAAAACACCAGAAATTCGTACAAAATTCAAAATGGACGACTTCTGGTTGGGTTTAGAGCATGGTCCCAAGATACTTTTTTTAAGTCTCCATGTGATATATGTGCCCAGCAAATTTAGTACATCTGGGTCGAACATTTTGCGAGGGCTGCTTCGTCGGATTTTTGTAGGGGGCGCTATCGAGCCGACTTGCTACTCTGAAGCATTAAAATCATATCATACAACTACATTTTGGACTTAAAATGTGTGTGCCAAGTTTGGTTATGTTTTGGGCATTTTTAATCCCTCAAAAGCACCTGCGTTTTTTATGGCGAAGAATGTGTCACCAAGGATCAAAATTCCGCGAACCACCACGTCGCCGCCCTTAAACAAATTCTTACAATCTTCCTATTTTCTCCGCACTCCTCGTCTCCTCGAGATGCACTTAAGGGATTGTAAGATCCTCCATGATGGCGGGGATTGAACAATTTTCGGGTCAAGCAAGGAGAAAGGATGCGAGGAATCACAAGTTAGCGTAATGAAAAGCACTCTGTCTCTTGAAAACCAAATTAACATAATAGTATGCTAACATTTCTCTAAAGTTAACACAAGAGGCTCACTGTGGGGCAAAAAGTTTGTAGTTATTTATTTCATCTAAAGGGCCAGTGTGTAGCATTTAAGGGGATCTGTTAGCAGAAATTGAATATAATATTCCTAACTATGTTTTCATTAGTGTATAATCACCTGAAACTAAGAATCATTGTGTTTTCACACTGTCCCTCATATGAAAAATAATTATAACAAATTTAAATTAATTCAAACTAATCATATTTCCAATGGCTGTTATTATTATTATTATGTTTAGTCACATGTCTGAACTATTTTATTTGATTACTTTGCAAGAATTTACATTTAATATTTCATCTTTGTATTAAGTTAAGTTACCACATTATGTCATTCCTTCACACGTATTATTGTTCAATGTTCTGTGTGAGATCCTGTTCAGATCCAGCTGGTACAACAAACTGAACTGACCTGAACGTGTTTTTTTTGTGAGTGAGTGTGTTTGAGGTTAAATGAAAGAAAAGTTAGAGAGTGAGAGACTGTGCAGGTCTGTTTGAGGAAAAGGAACGATGTGTTTGAAGTTCAGTATTTTTGACCAGGTATGTGCATCTGGGTCAGGAAATACCTGACAGCCTCTCTTTGTAGTAAGGACTGCATGTGCATATGTTTTGTATTTGTGTTATGTGTGTCAGTGTGTATGGTGTGTCTCTAAATATGTGTGTGCATCTGGCTTGTCTCCCTCCCTTACATTGTTTCTGTCTGGACAAAGTCATCCAGAGAAATTTGTCTGACTTTGCCATGCCTAATTTCTTCTAATCCACAGACACACACACACAAACTGTCCTACACACACAAACCCAAATAGCACCGAGATAGAGTTGTATCAAGGAGCAGCATGCATCGCAGAGAGACGGAGCAGAACAAGTTAATTTGTACAGTGTCAAGAAACACTAATTCCTTGTAGCGTTTGTTAATTTGCATCATGGGAGCAGAGGCAGCTCTTCTGAGAATAACAGCTCCAAGCTCCGACAGGCTGCCAGTAGTGCATGTGTCTGTGTTTATATTTGTGAGTTTATTTGCTGCTGCAGTTCCAAAGATAATAAATAATGAATAAATACAATATAAAAAATACTCAACTGCACAAGATGACTTCAGAGGTGTGTTTTGCATGTGTGATTGAAGCGATTATTACGACACTTTTAAAGTGATGCATCTAATTAGGCACAACAATTAAGCTGCTGCTCCTATTAAAAACAGACAGACACACATATACACGATCCCTATGAACTTTTAATGTGACATGCACTTGCACACTGGTATCACACACGAACATCAACACAGTCACACCCCTCTTAACTGCTCCAAACTATTATTATTATTATTATTAGTAGTAGTAGTAGTAGTAGTGTAGTAATATTAGTAATAATATTTGTAGTAGTAGTACCTACTTACTCACTTCATAATATTGTAACAAATTATGTTATTGTCATTATCATCATCTTTGTAAATGTCGTCACTGTTTGTGGTATTATTATTATTATTAACACCATTATTATATTATTTGTTTATTTTCTTTTTTGTGCTCTGTGCATGTTATAATTTTCCTCTTGATAATGTTTATGATATTGTTGGTATTATTATTATTTAAATACAATTTATTCACCATTTACGTCACTTAAATCATGTTACCAGGTAGAGTAGAAAAGATCTACCGCACATAATGGAATATGATGTAACAGTGTTGTATTTACCGCAAAACTACCACAAACAGCAAGTTAAGGACTCATATGCCAAATATATGGTTTATAAATTGATCAAGAGCACCTTATAATAATAATAATAATACATTTTATTTGTATAGCGCTTTAAAAAGGTACTCAAATTCACTTTACATGCACTGAAAAAAATTATACTTTGGACTAACTTAAAACAATTACTCTAATTTGTTACACGTAAATGTATTAGTTTTTCTCAAATTATATTTTTGATTTGGATGAAACCTAAAATTTTGATGAAATACAAATCAAAATATTACTTTTGAAAAAGTCAAAAAATGACATTTATACAAAGTAAAAGTATTATTTATTATAAAGACCATACATCTTTTTTTGACTTTGGTACAACTTAATTTTAAAATTTGGAAAAACCTAATATTTTTCATTACATGAAAGCAAAGTTTTTACTTTACACTAAAGTAATTAAAATACTCTAATTTGTTAAACGTAAATGTATTAGTTTTTCTCAAATTATATTTATGATTTGGTTGAAACCTGACAATTTGATTAAAGACAAATCAAAATATTACTTTTGAAAAAGACAAAAAATTACACTCACACAAAGTAAAATAATTAATTATAAAGACCATAAACCATTTTTTTTTTACATTGATACAACTTTATTTTTCAATTTGGAAAAACCTTGTATTTTCTGTTACACACGAGCAAAGTTTTTACTTTGGAATAAACCAATTAAAACACTAATTTGTTACAGGTAATTTTATTACTTAATCTTAAATTACATTTCTGTTTTAGTACAAACTATCATTTTAATTACACAATAATCACATATTTAATTTAGTCCAAAGTAAAAAGATTACTTAATGTAGATTAATATACATTTTCTTGTTGCTTTTTTACAACTTAAAACTTTTACCATAAACAAAGGCAAAATTTGCTAGAATATAAAACATTTTGTTACAGTTAGTGTGTAATTTAGTTTACTTACTATGAGTAAAAACTAAATTCACTTCAAAAGATCAACATAAATCTTAACATGAACAATATGGTTACATCTCTCTATTTAAACATGAGACAATGTAAAAGCCATTACTGTTTCTAACATTGTAAAAGTGGTTTGTACATCCGTCATTTAAAATTTGAGACAATGTAATACACATGAAGAAGTGTAAAAATACAGAGGAAAAATACAATTAAATTGCTGGGGTGCAATCTTTGAACAAGGGTTGGTTGATGCAAACACTACACAATGCAAAAATGGGCACTTGGAGTTACAGTAATAGGGATGTTGCGGTTAAGGAATTTTCCCTGATAATTGACTCAATAGTGCAAAATGCATAAATATTATTATTTTTTGTTTCAAGTTACTTAGTTTTTTATGGAAGCCCATTCCCGCCAGCAAAAAAAAGAAAAGAAATAGAGATTAGAAGTGCGCATGCGCTTCAGTGACGATGT
This sequence comes from Leptoclinus maculatus, assembly GCA_032191485.1. Lineage (NCBI taxonomy): Eukaryota > Metazoa > Chordata > Actinopteri > Perciformes > Stichaeidae > Leptoclinus > Leptoclinus maculatus. The sequence goes on along the minus strand of JAVDOI010000010.1, from coordinate 22,511,150 downwards.
CCTCACAGGTCCCTTCATCCCCTCTCCAGTCTTACCATGAAAACGACATTCTACACAAGGTAACTATTTGGTGACTTTTGTAAATGTTAGATGTTATATTTCATTATAAAGTCTTTTAATCAGTCCACTGTTGCAGCTAAACACATTACAAGATTTCTGTTAATGTAGCTTTGACAATAATATATTTTAACTGTCGATGAACCATGTTCACCTGTAGTAACGTTAACGTTCACGCCCCTAGATGGTGTGTTGCATGTGTTACTCAAAGAGGGCTAACGTTACATCAGCCGCCACATAGCGCCTAATCAAGATTTGGTAAGTGTCAACACAGCTGTAATATCCTACTAATGTAACGTAGTACTACAGTATGTTGATAAGTAATGCAGATATTGTACATGTGCACTTAGTTGTCCTCTGTCGTTCAGACAGGCGCTTAGCAGTGGCAATGCAGTAATAAAATGAAGTAATGCTCCTTTGCTTCTAAATCAGTGGTTCTTAACCTTATTGGAGGTACTGAACCCTGCGAGCTTCATCAGTGCATTCACCGAACCCTTCGTAATTGGAAAAATAAAATATGATTTCTTCAAAACATAGGTATATATTTTATTAGTGCACAAAATTAACCATGCATCAGTTGCACACAAAATCACTGTGTGCAAAGAACAAAACCAACAAAACATGAATTTCACACAAAAACATAACTCAATGAATGATTTGCGATCAGGTACGCAACTTCGTACGATGCTGTGAGGATCGGTTTGTCGACAAACAAAACATGAATTTCACACAAAAACATAACTCAGTGAATATTTACTGCAAATCAATGTGACTTTTGCTGTTGCCTTTCAGATACAAGTTCAGAAATGCGCGGCTTCACCTTGGCAAGTGCCACTCTCATATCATTTTCGCAGCAAAGTCTGTTCCTTTTCTTAGTTTTCATGTCCACCATCCTCGAAAAGGATTGCTCACAAAGATACGTTGTAACAAACGGTGTGAGTATCTCAAGGGCTTTCTTGGCAATACGAGGGTATGGTACGATTTGGTGACACCAAAACGTTGAGAGCGTTGTTGTTCCGAAGAGTTGCTGTTGAAGCTGGCTCTGCTGAAGTTCAATGATTTCGTCGAGGCATTCATCGTTGACATCGGCTGTCGCAACACTAAACGTGAACGGCTGTCTCACCCATGCTGGATATGACTGTGTGGTGGGGAAGTATCCGTCGAGGGACTTTGCGAGCACATCTAAGTGCATGACAATCGCTTGCTTCAGCTCCCCAGGTACAGAAATGTCTCCAATTCCAGACACGTCTTCGATCTTACTTACGCAGTCGTCCAGCAGGGGAAAGTTTGCGAAGTTGTCATTCTCTGTTCGTCGTTTCCATAAAGGTAGCTTTTTTTTAAACGCATTCAGGTTTTCTTCCGCTTCGATGATGTTGACTCCACCACCCTGCATCTGTCGATTGAGATGATTGAGAGCATCGAAAATATCGGCCATGTACGCCAAGATGAGAATGAACTCAGAATCTTCGAAGCAATCTGCGTGACAATGTTGGTGCTCTCGCAAAAACAAGGCTAATTCCACACGCATGGCAAAAACCCGATTCAGCACCTTTCCCCGGGATAACCACCGAACGTTAGAATGGTACAGAAGTACCTCGAATTCAGAGCCCATTTCCTGACAGAGCTCTTTGAAGATGCGGTGCTTCATAGCACTATTTTGCACGTAGTTCACACATTCAACTACGATTTTTAGTACTTCTGCCAGTTTTGGAGGCAAGGTTTTTGTTGCCAACGCATGCCTGTGCAGAACACAGTGCGTAACAATGATGTGTGGTGCATCGGATTTCACCAGCGCTCCAAAACCAGAGTGTCGTCCCAGCATGGCTGGAGCTCCGTCCGAACAAACTGCAGAAACCATATTCCACGAAAGATTGTTGTCTCTGAAGAAGTCATCCACGAGTTTCTTCACATCGACTGCCTTGGTTGTTGTTGTAAGAGGCTTACAAAATTAAAAATCTTCCTTTATCTCGTCGTCTTTCATATAGCGCACGAATACAACAAGCTGGCTGAGATTGGAAACGTCGGTGGTCTCATCGAGTTGGAGGCTGAATTTTGCTGGGCTTGAAATCAGATCTGCAACTACTTGAGCCAAGATGTCATTGCTCATGTCGTCTATTCTGCTGCTGATCGTGTCATTTGAAAGAGGAATTTGGGATAACATATCTTCAGCAGCTTTTCCCAGCATGATATTCGCCATCTTCAACGCAGCTGGTTTCACGAGTGTTTCACCAATGGTGTGTGGTTTGCCCTGCTTTGCGATCAGGTACGCAACTTCGTACGATGCTGTGAGTATCGGTTTGTTGATGGGTACGAAGCCGAGAACAGGCAGAGTAGCCTTTTCATCGAATCTGGCTCTCTTCACCTTGAATTCTTGTATTTCCCATCATGCAGCTTTAGGAAGTGTTCCTTTAGTTTTGCCGGTGCTAGACTAGAATTGCTCAACTTGGCATTGCAAATCATGCATTGAGGACGCTGACTCCCATCACGTTGGGATGGAGTACTCTAGTCTTGATGATACTGTGCCTCTCTCTCAGGAAATGTCTTTTGAATCAGTCTTGCCTCCCTCCATGGAGGTGTTGCAGGAACAAGCCAGTCAGAGAGAAAGAGTGAAGAAAATGATTGTTCTTCATCGTGGACAGATTCTTAGAGAACTTATTGAAGTGTTTTCTGAGGAAAGTATCATGGAGGATGACGACGTTTACTTTCAAGTTATTCTTCCTGATGGAAAGCTTGAAATGGCTATGGATGATGGTGGTGTTTTGAGGGATGTACTGTCAGAGTTTTGGAAGACTTTTATGAGCAGTGCACTATGGGAAATGCCTTCAAAGTGCCATACCTACGTCATGATTTTGGTAAACAAGAATGGGAAAGCGTAGGAAGAATAATCACATTTGGCTGGCAAAAAGAGAAGTACCTTCCTGTAAAACTTGCACCTGTACTCCTGGAGCAAGCTGTTTTGGGCTTTGTGGAGAGCGATCTTGTAGACTGCTTTTTCAAGTATGTGTCTGAGCGAGCGATCTTTGAATCTTGTCGTTCAGATTTTGAAGGTGTTGACCCCGAAGAATTGTTGGAAATCATGGATATTCACAACTGCCGGAGGCTTCCAACAACAGACAGCATTGAGCAAATCTTGAGGGAGCTTGCTCACTGTTACGTGTCTTGTGTTGTGCTCTCCCTCTGATTACCCTCAGTGTCCGCTCGGGTGCCGCCCAGTTCCTGGATGCCAGCTGCTGCCAGCTGCCAGGTGATTGAACGCGGCTGCGTTTGATCCTAACTAGGCCGTGGTTAAAAGGAGGGGAGCGCCACACGGACGGCCGTTGGGCGCAGCTTTGTCGTGGAGCGGCGTGAAGCTGAACAGCACTATTGGCTCCTGTACTCGGTTCCCGAATAAATGTGCTTCGTTATACCATCCTCAGTTGGTCAGTCTCTCTTTCCCCGGAACATTTACACCGTTACTCCCCGCATCCCCTAGATGCCAAAAAAGGGGAACGTAACAGTTGGGGGCTCGTCCGGGATATGAAAGAGCTGATTGGGTGATTGTTAGCGTCTGGTAGATCGTCTCTGTTAACGCAAGATTCCACAGCTTCCTCAGACTAGACAGGTGAGTGTCCAGCTGGGCTTAACGGTCTTTCCTTCGGGCACTCTTTTATTATTTTGCCTTTTTTATTTTCGGAGTAATCCTGGGTGGGGATCAGTCCCTGTCGGAGGTAGGCGATTCAGGGTTTCGGCCGCTGATGTTTGCCTTTCAAGTCGCCTCGAGCCCGGCACGCTCCAGAAGATAGGTAGGAAAAGGTTTGGGTAGGCAGGATCTGAGGAAGTTTGGTTGTATTGAAAAAAAAAAAAAAAAAAAAAAAAAAAAAACTGTGCTGGTTGTGAGTGGCATCCGGTATTACATTTGGTAATTACATTATCACGTTGGTCACTTGTGAGGGTACTTGTGTGTACATGTCCGCTGTTTGTAGCTTGTGAGCTAAATCAGCTGAGTGTGATTAACGGTAACGTTAGCTGTGAGCTAGGGCTGCTGTGTGTGTGTGTGTCCTCTCTTTGCTGTGTTTAGATGGCAGAGTATGATATGGAGGAGTTTGTGGCGAATCCGTCTTTCACGCAGTTCGAGAGGTGTAAGAAGAGTGAGTTGCAGGAGATAGCCTCATATTATAGTGTTCCTGTTTCGAGTACCCTTTCGAAAGGAGAACTCAAGGCAGTGCTGGGTAGTGCTTTGTGTGATAGGGGTGTTCTCAGGCTTCCGGAAACGTTAGAGGCCGCGGCAGGTGCAGCGATATCTTCGGGGGACGTTGATGCTCCGGAGTGGGAGGCGGCCGTGCAGCCTTTCACTCCGGCTGCGCAGAGCGGTAGGGCGGAAGCGAAGCCGCGCACATTGCCACAGTTTGATCCGTTACTTTCGGAATCAACTCCTGGTTCGGGGGTTCAGGCTCGTTTAAAAATGCGCCTCGCTCGGCTCCAGTTGGAGAAGGAAGAGCGGGAGCGAGAGTTTGAGCTCCGGAAGGAGTTAGCATTCCGTAAGTTGGAGGCAGATACGGCAGTTAGGATGCGTGAGTTAGAGCTGCAGTCTGTTTATGCTCGCACCTCTGCAGATATACAGGTAACATCAGGGCCTACTGCTGCATTTGATGTCAGTAAGAATATTTCTTTGGTCCCTATATTTCGTGAGTCTGAGGTGGAGTCCTACTTTGGTGCGTTTGAGCGCATCGCTGCTGCGTTACATTGGCCAGAAGATGTGTGGGCCATACTGCTGCAGTGTAAGCTGGTGGGAAAAGCTCAGGAAGCTTGCTCGTCCCTGTCGGTGGAGGATGGTCTGGTCTACGAGAGGGTCAAAGGTGCCATTCTGCGAGCCTATGAGTTAGTGCCAGAGGCTTATAGACAGCGGTTTCGGAACCTTGAGAGGTCGTACAACCAGTCTTTCACTGACTTTGCACGGGATAAAAAAATGCTGTTTGACCGATGGTGTAAGGCCAGTAAGGCTGACGACCTCGCCTCGGTGTGTGAGCTCCTGATGTTGGAGGAATTTAAAAATTGTGTTCCTGAACGTACGGTAGTTTACTTAAATGAGCAGAAAGTGAGCACCCTGCAGCAGGCTGCTACACTGGCCGACGAATTTGCTCTTACGCATAGGCATGTGTTTTCGAGACGAGATGCTCAGCAGGGTGAATATTCTCAGGAACATCGGGGCGCATATGGGTCACGCAGACAAGTTTCTCGGCCAGGTCCTAGGGCTGAGAGACGGTGTTTTTATTGTAATGACCCTGGTCATTTGGTGGTGGACTGTGCAGCCTGGAGACGGAAGCAACCGGAGGCAACTTCCGGACAGCAGCCACAGGGAGTTGGGTTGGTGACGACGGTGACTCCCGTTGGCCAGGCCGCTTCTCCAAAAGTGCCGGAGTGTTTCAAACCCTTTATCTTAGAAGGCTTGGTGTCGCTCACAGGAGAGGCAGAGGACCAGCGCCCAGTGACGGTGCTACGCGACACTGGTGGTTCGCAGTCCTTCATTCTTGCCAGTGCTCTGCCGTTTAGTGACGAGTCTGCCTGTGATGCGAGCACGGTGGTGAGAGGAATAGAAATGGGTTTCGTTCCAGCAGCTCTCCACCGGGTCTATGTGAAGACCAAATTGATAAGTGGTTTCTTCCCAGTGGCAGTCCGCTCGTGTTTCCCTGTGGATGGTGTGGAGTTCATCATGGGGAACGATATAGCTGGGGGTAAGGTTTTTCCTGTGCCTGAAGTGGTGGATGTTCCCATTCCTACCGTGGCGTGTGACGACCTGGCGCAGAGTTATCCAGAAGTGTTTAAGGTTAGCGTTCTGACGAGAGCCCAGGCCCGGAAGCAGGAGGTGGACTTATCTGATTCACTGTTTGCAACTGTTTTGTCCGAGGATAAGCCTCCCCCTGTTAGTTGGTTGGTGAACAAACCCTCACAAGACCCTAAAGGGGTAGCAAATCCCAACACTGAGCCGGCGGTAGCATTGCCGCTGACCCGGGAGGCACTCATCAGCGCCCAAGGAGGTGACCCAGCCTTGGTAAGGTGTTTTGCCGCGGTGGGGGAGGGCACCAGTGGGGGCAGAACGAAGCAGTCTTTTCTGCTAGAGAATGGTGTGTTAATGCGGAGGTGGATCGCACAGGCAGGCAAGGCATCAGGTGAGGACTGGGACACCGTTTACCAAATAGTCATCCCCATTGGTTGTCGGCAGCTAGTGCTGGCAGTGGCGCATGAGCATCTCTGGTCTGGTCATCTAGGGGTCACTAAGACCTATGACAGGATCCTGAGGCATTTCTTCTGGCCAGGAATGAAAGCGGATGTGATAACTTTCTGTAAGACTTGTAGCACTTGCCAGGTTGTGGGAAAACCAAATCAGGTAGTGCCACCAGCACCTTTGCGTCCTGTCCCTGCTGTTGGTGAACCATTTGAGCATGTCAGTGTTGACTGTGTGGGTCCATTGCCTAGAACCAAGTCTGGTAACCAGTTCTTGCTAACAGGGATGTGTGTTGCCACTCGTTTCCCTGAGGCCAGGCCCTTGCGTAAGATCACGGCGCCAGTGCTAACTAAGGCACAAGAAGGGGGCAGACAATGTGGTGGCTGATGCTCTGTCCCGTGGTTGAGAACGTTTTTTGGTGTGTGATGGGGGTGATTGTGATCAAACAGATGTTTGGTTTTATGGGAGGGGGTGTTACGTGTCTTGTGTTGTGCTCTCCCTCTGATTACCCTCAGTGTCCGCTCGGGTGCCGCCCAGTTCCTGGATGCCAGCTGCTGCCAGCTGCCAGGTGATTGAACGCGGCTGCGTTTGATCCTAACTAGGCCGTGGTTAAAAGGAGGGGAGCGCCACACGGACGGCCGTTGGGCGCAGCTTTGTCGTGGAGCGGCGTGAAGCTGAACAGCACTATTGGCTCCTGTACTCGGTTCCCGAATAAATGTGCTTCGTTATACCATCCTCAGTTGGTCAGTCTCTCTTTCCCCGGAACATTTACACCGTTACTCCCCGCATCCCCTAGATGCCAAAAAAGGGGAACGTAACACTCACCAAAAACTGATTCAAGAGCCTGCTTTTGTGATTGAACAGTGGAGCAACATGCTTGCACCTGTTAGATCAGAGCTGACTTTAATTTTGAACTCATTGACAATCTTGTCATGTTTGACCTATGCACTGCATTTCCCTTTTCTAACTGCAGTTCAGTGTCATAGGAGAACGTTGGTATCGGAAACACTCTTGGCCACATCTGAGTTCTTGTAGAGACAGTGCTGGAGGGTGAGGACAGGAGCTCTGTGTCATCTGATTGAGTACACACTGACTCATTAGAGGCAGTGATATTAAATCCTTCGCTGCAATCATCAGTTATTGGGATGACCTTGAGAGTTGTCAAATCCTCAAGTTCTGCAGTAGATGTCAAGTTCACTAGTTCATCTCCAAAGTCTCTGTCTTGGTACTGCAGTCTAAAATTCCCATTTAACTCACAAACTTTCCTGACTTCATCCAATAGCTGCTCTATTGTCTCTGGAATTCCATCAGGCAGAATTAGCTTCCTGGTGTCATCGGGATTCAGAATAACTCGCAACTTGGCTGGCCTTTTCCCTGCCATGTCAGCTCATCCAAAAGGATCTATTAAAAACATGAATAAAACAGTAATATTAGTGTCATAACATTGGCTACAACATCCAATTAATATTCAAAAATGCATTGATATACAACCTTATGCATGAATGTATCTCTTCAGAGAGATGAGGCGCTGTCCACCAACTATGTAGTGAGCCAAAGGATAGGGATCTGTCAGTTCATGCACCCTAACAAGCCGTAGTTCTTTAGGAGTAGATATGACCAAGTCATAAGCTCGATAATGTTCCAGGTACCAGGCATCCACTTTTTTGAGAATGAAAATGAGTTTCTCTTGTAGAACAATCACATGAACTATTTCCCAAAACTCTGGAAGTCCAGCCAGCGACCCATGGGCTACCACCATTCCAATTCTATAGTTGAAGCCGCTGTAGGATACATTTTTTGCCAGGTTCACATTGTCCATATGTGGGTGTTTCCGTTTCACTGCAAGTGCAATATCTTCATTGATAACATCAAGGGGGGAAGTGTTGAAACATCAGTAACCTCCAAAAATGGCTTAGAAAATCTACACATGTACAGATTATATGCAGTCTGAAATTGGTGCCTTTGCGCTAACGAGTACAGTACATTTTTGTAACAGTTTGTATGACGGATTACTCTTTTGAAGAAGCTATGTTTTGATTCAAATCTCATAGTCCATAGTGCAACAAGGGGGCCAAACTTGCGTATCAACTGTGGATAATGCTCCAAGTAATGATGTTTGGGCCGAATTCTTTCATGGGGGAAAACTTCTTTGAATACTGTCCTGTGTTCAGATATTTTGAAGTCAAGATAAGAAATAGAGTCCTCAGTGTGAAAAGGTGCAACAGCAAGTTCTACAATGTCCTTCAATTCACAAAGGACCTGCCACGCTGGTTCGTTTGAAGGAACTCTGGTTCCAATCAAGAGAGGAAGAAATCTCAGTAGGCTCCAATTCTCGTGTGCATTTCCTACAATTGTTCTTTTTGTGGCATAGGTGATTGGCACAAGATGAGGACGATTTGTCTTATCAGTCCACTTAAATGGAAATGTTGTTATGGCTTCATTTAAAACCGCTAATGTAAAATATTTTTTAGAAATTAACACAGTAAGACAAAGCGCAAGCTCAACAGAGATAATGCCTTCAAAGAGATCATGAGCTATATCTGGGGGAAAACTCTGCGTCACACTAAATTATGACAGATGTTCTGACAGCACACACTTCCTTTTTACACCAAAATTATTAGCCAATGATTTTTCTTCAATAGCTTTCAGATGAGAAACATGAATGTCCTCGGTTCTCACACAAAATGCTCCTGAATTGACTTGTTTTGTTTGAATGTCTACATTTTCTGCTGTACAAAATCTGCAAACATATTTACCTGAAAAATGTTCCAAGATACCTGCGATACTGTGGGCCCCGAGATTGTCTGATTTCTGGAGGTGCCCAGTGGATTACAGATTTCATTATGATCTACATACAAAATAAGTGAAATAGCACACTCCTTTGACAATTGCAAATTGTATTTGTAATTGATACTATCATAAAAGGATTTATACTGAATTTCATCAGATTGAACTTGATGGGGAGATTTCAAATTGATTGCTTTATCCAGAAAAGTTTGACAACTTAGGATCTGCTGTAAAGACTTAAGTATGGAAACGTACTGAAAGGATTTCCTGTTTTGTGAATCAAGCACAAATTCTATAGGTTCTACAACATTAAAATGTTTTTTGTAGTAAGTCTTTCGCTTTCCAAGCAGTGGAAAGTGGGCCGTGACCACTAAAACAGGCTGCAACAGGATTTGACTTACAAAGGGTTGCTGCTAGTTCTTGCAGAACCGTTTCATCTACTTGACAGTTCATCAACAGCCACTCTAGACACGAGATAAATATGTTCTAGCTTCAGTAAGAGAGAGGCAACTTTGAGCTCAACATTATATGACAAGTCATTTAAATCCTGAACATTGAAACTAGAGTCACCCAAGTCATCTGTACTGAAATCATCTGAAGGCTCAGTATCAACACTATCAATCTGGATACTGTCAGAATAATCACCTTCAACAGAAAGACTTAAACTTGACTCCTGTTTTTCAAGTATTCCTGGCTTTAAGTAATTTACTGAACAACTCTTGTGATTTCTGCTTCTGTGAGTTCGAAATGAACCATAAATATTTGTTTTGTATGAACACCCCTGAAAAACACAAACAATCTTCGTGAAACAGAAGTACCACAGTCTTTGCATTTCCACATTCATCGGAAGACTAGGAAAGACAAAAAAAAGGACCTGTTTACACAATTGCCTTGTACTACCATTTAAAAAAATGCAGCATGGTACATTTGCACCTAATATGTAGAAAGTTATGTTTGTTGTCAGTTACTTCTTCAGCAGGAAAGACATATTTTAAATCGAGTAGACATTAATTTGAATAGTTCATAGAGTAAATTTGACTAGAGTTATTGTTATTAGTCTGATCACACCATCCTGAACATCTTCACATACTCTTCAATAATTCAAAAGCTGGATTAGGTTTATACAGTTTGAAACACAAAGAAACAGTGATTTCCTTTATGGCATGGTAACTACAATTCAGTCATGCAATGATTGTCTTTTAAATTTTATATTTTAAATTATTTATTAAAGATATATAAAACTACATTAAATGACCTAACATTGTATTTATTGTTTGGTGAAATCTATTCACATTACATTGGGTGGGTAACCTCTTGATATTTGTTTTGACTGCAGGTTATTTGTGTTTGCAATTCTACAAATATGATAATAAATAAATATTGCAAAAATAGAAATGTAAAGTGAACCCGCCATTAAAATGTCACTGTCATGTAATGTCCACTACATACAAATTCAACTTAAATTATTGAAATTACAAACTACATTAGTAAGTATACATTTGTGGTAAATTCAAGGTATTCTCTGAAGTGCTGCAATTATATTTTGGGTTTGTCATTCCCATTCCCCAATCAGTATATTTGCAGCAAGGCCAATGTGGATTCGCAAATACATACAGACAATTTTTAATAAATGCTGTCACCTTTTCACACTTAAAAAATGTTCCTATTAGTTTTGTCCACATTTTTAGCAAAAATATATATAATCTAAATATGCGAAAGAACGGTCATCTCTATCTCCATCCACCACAGATGAATGATGGTGTAAGTGCACAGTTAAGTGAGTGTATCCATGGCCGTACCTAAAAATGGGTTCACAGAGGTCCGAACCCTGTTTCCAAGGTACATATAGTAAAAGTTGTGTAAAAGTGTAACTGCACTAAAAATACTTTGGTGGGACAAAGATATTGTACAATGACAAAATTACCGACTTTATCATCTGATCCCCGTCATTGCGTGTGTGTGTGTGTGTGTGTGGGTGGTGAAGTGGAAGCTTTTTAGCATTTCTTGTTCCTGATCGATCACCGTCATTGCCCAGAATCAAACACCTGCCTGTGTATGATACTGTTGGCCTCATTCCCGGACCTTGCCTCCACGGCCTGCCTCATGTCGGATTAGTTGGCCTGATTGCCTGACTTCTTGGTATTTGACCTCTGCCTGTCTAAACAAGCAAACTGTTAATTGTTCAATTTCCTTTGTCAGTGTTGTGCTTCTGGGTTCTATCCTGCTGGTTTTCTATGGGGTCAGATCAGTCTCAATAATTGCAAATGCACACAGAAAGACTCACAAATGCAAACCGAAAGATTCACAAATGCGCACAGAACAATTCACAAATATATTCGATTTACAAATGCACGCAGAACGATTCACAAATATATTCCAATGCACACATCAATAAATTACGATTTATATAAATGTAAATAATTGTAAATGTTGTGTGTGGACTTTTTCTATTTGTTTGTGGATTTGTATGTATTTATTTGTGGATCGCTCCACATTTCTGTGTGGGTTTGTTGAGACTCCCCTGACGTGGCTGGATTTGCAAATGCGTTTTTTTAAACATGGACCTATCTGTAGCCAATCAGATGTCAGCCTCATTTTCAACCAATCACATGAGCGCAGCTCCCCCCCTCCCCTCCCCACGAGGCTGCCAGCGTAATGGTGCGTTCACGACAATATGACACTAATTTACAAGAAATAATGTCTTATAATAAAATAAATGACTAAGGAGGCAAAAAATGAAAAACTTCAGTCATCGGGTATTTGTCACTGCCAGGATGAGAAATCATGCATGCATTAATGCATGCAAACGCACGTAACAGTAACTTGAGATAAAAAATATGCAGCCGAAAAAGAGCAAAATAGGTTTAAAGAGACAGGCGCTGAACCAAAACTTTTCAGACAGAAGGTAAATACAGGCATATGCAGGCAGACTGTACGAGAAGAATGAAGTGTATTTTGAACATGATAGCATGAAAACATGTTCTAGAAGAAAATTGAGATGAAACTGACCTGAAAATGAGTATAATAGGTCCCACTTTAAAAGTGAACCTATACTTACTGGTATTTGTTGATTACTATTCTCAATGGGTTGAGCTTAAACCCCTTAGAAAAGCTATAGCAGAGTCGGTGTGGAAAATACTCATCCAGGAAATCCTAACCCGTTGGGGGGTGCCTTACTACATCCTCTCGGACCAAAGGCCCACAGTTTATCGCAAACATCTTCAAGGAAACATGCCAAAAATTTACAAAAGCCTCTCATCCTCAAACCAATCTCACAGAAAGATCAAACTGGACTCTCAAAATGATGATAGCATCTTTTGTGGGAAACAATCACAAACAATGTGATAAACCCTTACCAGAATTCTGGTTTGCCCTCAATTCTGCCCTTCAACGAGTCCATTGGAGTAACCCAGGCCGAGCTAAACTTGTCCCGACCTCTGCGAGGACCTCTGGAAGCTATCTTTCTGCTGAGACTGCCTCCACCAGATTCACCGCCATATCCAAATATTGATTATCTTCGTGAAATACAAGAATTTGTGAGAAGAAACGTACACAAAACACGGATCATACAGGAAGGAATTTTTGACAAGAACAGATTAAAAGTTTGAATTTGGCTGCATGCTCACCCTCTCTCAAAAGCTAAAAACATCTTTTGTGGCTAATCTGGCTCCTAAATGGCAAGGACCATACAGGATTGTGCAGCGAAAGGGCCTGGTCAACTGGAGAGAACCACAAAACACATCTTCAGACTGAAACCCTGGTACCCCACATTGCGGGTGGCCTTATCCCAATGTCAGAAAAGCAGCATTTTTATCTGCTGCCTCTGTCCAAAACAGCACATATTCTTGTGTATCACATTTCCAATGTGTATTACGGGCATCAATGTACTTGGCATGTCTCTCTTTCCAGTCTGGTAGGGTTAAATTCAGGGTAACAGGTTGGTGGGCATCCCCCAGTTTCAGTTACTACTTGATTTATTACCTCAGTAAACATTGTAAACATGAGTTTATGGTCTTAATCTCTAGTTTCAAGTCTTCTTCAATACAGCATGATGTTCATTTAGTAAATTATAGTCCTTGTAGAGTAAAACAGACCATCAAGCAGTGTATGCTTCAGGGTGGGGCCACCTTGTGATTGACAGGCCGCTACCACGGTGTTGTCTGGTCTGGGAGTTGTCCAAGTTTTCATCTTAATTTTAACCCTTTCACAATGTGTTTTCAGTTCATAAAAGTCAATTGTTACATTTTCGTCATCTAAAACTGTCTTACTGAGCATTCGCTTGTTGTAGCTCCACCATCTTGTGTCACTTTTGATTGCAAAAAACCAAGATGGTAAAAGTCAAAAACCAAGATGGCGACGGCCCAAATGCCGAACTCAAGGCTTCAAATCCGTAGACCACAAACCAATGGGTGACTACATCTACTTTTTGTATACAGTATGGTTGTAGCCCACACAAAGTGGAAGCAAACCTGATTTAAAAACATAACTTATCTAAATAATAAAGCCCTCTGAGGCAAATTTGTGATTTTGGCATCCAGGCTCTGACTGCAGCACATATGGAAACATTAATCTCGGTGGAGAGTGACAGCGATAACATTCCGTTTTAGGGGAACATAGACTCAGAGCATACAAGGAGGAGGATGCCGAGGTGGAGATGGAGCTTTAGAAGTGCTAAATGAACATCAGTAGCAGTAAGTGACAGCATAGCTTTCAGGTGAGAGGTGTGACAGCAGGCATACAGCAAAAGATGAAGCAGAGCAATGAGGCCTGAAGTGAACTGCCATGATCAAAAAGGTGCATGGCTGCCTGAATTAGCTTGTAAGCTTTACTTCGTTTTGTTGTGCAGATAGAACTTGTCAGATTTTTGCATTGTTGATTCTTGCAAAGTGAATGGCTTATTTTTATAGTATTAATATGTGGATTACCCCACTGGAAATGTATCTGTAGGTGTATCTGTCTGTTAGGTCTCAGTTGTCAGTCACTCTTGAAGACTCTGTCAGACATCTGTACAGCCCATTATGGTCACATTGAGAAAAATGATAGGGACATGACTTTAATTCACTTTTCAAGTGTTGCTGTCTGTGTCAATGACAGATAACGGTTTGATCACTCACTGTATTCAATGAGGAAACTGCATTGTCTTTATTTTGCACATACGTTATGGATGTGTGTGCGTTTATCTGATTTCATTAAGTTGAATTATACTGTGGCTCTGTTCAAATTAACTCCTATACAGGGGTGCACTACCAGATGAACAAATAATAAACGGTGCCTCTTCATTGAATCTCATTGTAATAGCAGAAACATTTAGATAACACTTTTGATGTTTCTCAATTAATTTGACTGATTAACATAACATTGAAGGCTATCACAGTTGTCTTTTTCCTTGGGATTCTGCTGCATTAGTTTCTGGAGCAGCACACCATGGACATTTTAATAATTGCGTTATGGTTATGCATAAGCTCAGTATGTGACTGCACACCATGGACCAGACAGTCCAAGCATTTACATCAGTTTGCATCAGATGTTCATCCCTGGATTATTACTATTACTATAATGGACACCTACGTAACATTGTAAATAAGGCACATCCTGTCTCAACAAATTCAGAAAAATGAGTTCATGCATTTGTTACATCCACTGGGTTCAGCACAAGGTGCAACGAAAAGCTGTGAGCCGGAGTGGTGCAGTAGTCATGTTGTGTCTGAAAGGGCCTTCACTGTCTGCGTTCACATCCAGACTGCACTGGTGTCAGAGAACTGCGTTTTCTGCTAAACAAAAACCTTTTTCCACGTTCACAGCTACACCTGCATTTATACCTGTGTGTATCTCAGGCTTTGAAGCTCTCCTGCCATTATGGAAATCACACTACACATTAGCCTTCTATTAGCCATCATGACCCGCTGCACTCAAAATCCATTTTCTGTCACACACTGACATTTCTAGACCTCCTTTTTGTTCCCAACAGTACAATACACTCACAATGCAATCACTCCTGTGCAACAAAACCCGGCTTACTTTTACTTAAGTACAACACTATGCAATAAAAGGTCCTGCCTGTAATGAGTCCAAATAAGGGCCATTATATAACAGCACTCTTGAGTGGACTCTCACTGACTGAGCTGTGAGCAACGTCTCTCTAAAGCCATTCATTCAAGAGCACTGACACAGAGTGTGGAAAACTCAGCCCTTTAGCTAATGAGCTCACTTGCATTACTTATAGGATACATCATTGTGAGCACATCTCTTTTAATTCCTCATCTTGCTAGAATAAATTGAGTCTGTCCTTGTTCCTCTTCTCAATCACTGGGTCTCTCTCAGTCTCTCATTGTATGTTTCCACCGCCTTGTACCCTCTGTCACTTTTCCTCCCTCTCCCTCCCCGAAATCAATGATTGAAAAGCCTTGCTTTAGCTCGTGCATCCTGAAGAGCTCACCACTCCAGTCTGAAGTGTCAATAAAAGTGAATTAAAAATAATTACAGCGCCGTCTGAGCTATTGAGGAGCAAACTCGATGTTCTGTTCTCCTTCTTTTGATGTGTTGTACCCTCTGTTCAGTTCTCTCCTTTGCACAATTCTGCAGTGCTCCATCACATCTCTCACTCACTAATGAGTCTTCTGTAGTGTGATTTAGGTTTGTTATCAGTGAGCTACTTCATAGTGAAACCTGCAATGAGAGTGGATGTATGTGAATTTGTTTAGTAGAAGATGACCATGAAAGGTACTGCCACACGTTGCTTTGTGCTGTTAAGAATATAAAGTTGAGAATATTTTATGTGAGAACTTTTATGTGCATCCAAAAACTACTGGAAAAACGCAACACACGGCACATTATACAATATTTTTTTCCTGTTGAATGATTAGTAAAATGAAAAAGACCAATAATTAAAGAGCCTCCCTGCTAGAGCCGCTGCTAGTGGTGGACAATTCATCCATGGAGCAAAGCTGCAGCAGAGCAGTCGTGCAGAAAACTAGTCTGTTTGTAAAGCATCACATATACTTTGAACTCTCAACCTCCTTGAGCCTTTAGAGTCTCGGGGAGACAAATGAAGGGTGCATACATCCACAATCCCACACATTAAGAGGAGCACAGGGAACATGCTGGTTCAGTGTGTTGTAGCCTGCTGACTGAGGGACTGGAGGCCTCAGTGTGACTTTCTGCAGGGCTGTCACTCTGTCTTCACTCTC
This sequence comes from Leptoclinus maculatus, assembly GCA_032191485.1. NCBI lineage: Eukaryota > Metazoa > Chordata > Actinopteri > Perciformes > Stichaeidae > Leptoclinus > Leptoclinus maculatus. The sequence continues at coordinate 22,494,917 of JAVDOI010000010.1, read as the reverse complement.
CCTCTGTCTCTCTCTCACACACATACCTTGAGGTCAAATGTCAAAGCACATCAGTAGGTTATTGCAGACATGTGGACTAACTAGCGTTTGCTTCTCTCCACAGGGACGGCTGGATACAGCAGGAGCTCTACAGACATCTGCCTGGTTTTCATGCAGCTGGATACATTTGTATATGGCAGAAATTCATTGTACATACTAATAAAACAAATTTACTTTCCAAATGTTAGAGTATAAAAATCAAAAATGTAATTGAATTACCTCTCATCTCATTAAAGGTATAATATGCTACATTTGTTGGCTGCTGTATAAAAACAAAGCATTGACATTTGGTCACCGAAGGTGAGAGAGCAGCAATGGTCGAGTGAGCTAGAGAGTGAATACAGAGAGGTAGTAGCGTCAGAGAGAAAAAAGGCGTTAATCAGAAGAACATTTGTAGTTATTTTCAGATTGTTTCACGTTGATTACGGTCTAAAACACAAATACACACATCCACACCTCCTCACAAACCAGCAGGAAGCTGCCAAGTTGCCAGATTTTGAACGAGTCCAGTCAAAGAGCAGCTTCATCCTGCCCTCTAGTAGCTGTGTGCAATGTCACAACCCGTTCTCATCTGGCAAATACGGCCGCTTTGCATCTGACAGAGCCAAAGGGGGACGACGAGGGGCGTGACAAAGCAGCAGTATTTGACAACCTGAGCTGGCCCAAAGAGTCTCTGTAGATACGCACATTACCACACACTTGTAGAGGTTAGAAGTGATGATTAAGAGGGATTTATTTTGTATCAGTACAAACATTGGGTTCAAGGAAATTGTTGCATATTGTAGCTTTAATCATGTGATTTGAAGTGGACAACAAATGTATTATTTTAATGAACTATTTGCACAGTTTGAAGGCTTTTTATGAAATTGAACATTTCACAAATCCATTATTATGAATTTAAAGTGTTATCTTGATTTTTGTTTCGAGTTAAATATTTTCAATGATATTTTAAGGAAATCTCAATGTAGGTCTTTGATAAGATGAGCTATTGATTTGGGGTCAATTTATAGATATATTAATGAATTGTTAAATATTAGGGTCCTTTGAAGGTAAAAATTAAGAGTTTTTTTTTTTTATAAACATGCTGAAAATCCATTAAAATCTTAAACTCACCTAGGACACCTGCGTCCTCGGCCGAGATCACTTTCTTTCTGAGGCTGAAGCAGGCTAAGTTTTAAAGCTAGAGTGAGGATACTGTGTCGGGGAAAAAGGTTAAAAAAAGCGAGGCAAAGTTTTGACCATGGAAAAACTGGCATGGCCATATTCCCAGGGGTCCTCTCACCTCAAGATATGTCAATTATTTACTATTCTGAAAATGGTGTATCTCAATATTTCTGCATTCAGGAGTCACTAAAACGTCATGGAATTGCATAAATTGGTGACTGAAAAGGTGGAACTCAATTGAACCTTTGCTAAGCCCCTCCCCTGAACGGCCACTGTCCAATCCTATCAATCGTAAATGGCACAGGAGGGCTGTCAAGCTTTCAGCACGGAACCTGCAATTCCAACAGCACTTGAACTCCCCAGAGCCAGAAAGGCAAGAGGTGAGATGTTGGACATAAGTGGTGTAGCTGATCGTTGTTGATCTGTGATTCATACGGATGCCCCCGTCACAGTTCGGCACGTATGTGAACCGCAGAAATAATTACACAGTTTAACCATCATAGTGTGAAATAAAGTTTTACTGCTGATCTAAAAAGGCGTGATCGGGGATCTCTTTTGTGCTCATCCTATCCAAGATGCATGACTCAAATCCGTGATACGATCAGAACCGTTAGTTTTAGGATCCGTTGCACCCCTGGACATTGACAGCTCAGTGTGGAAGATCTCATTCACAGCTGAATCCATCAACAAAACCTACTTTGTTTGCTTCAAAGTAAGATGCTGATAATGTTGAAAACTGAATGAAAGCTTTAGGGAGTCATAACCAAACGTTAACTTGGCTTAAAAACAACAACATATTGACTTATCCTGCTGTGCAGGAACATTGTTGTTCTCGTGTATGTTTGTCCTTCGTGTGAGTTATGAAGACGCAGGGTGTTTGAAGCTTACATTGGGATCGATTGTAATGTTCTCTTCATTCAGGATATTCCACCAACAAATTATATTGTGAATGTAGCTCTCAAAGCATATTGTAATCCTTTCGGTCTACTTCTCTCCTATATTTTACTATTATTTCAGAAATCTACTATAATTATTTGGTACATATCTCACTGATATTGTTAAAAACTGGAAGTGAAAACATAAATAAATCTTTTATCCACCAACCCAAATGTGGGGTGAACCGCTGAATTCGCATCCCTGTTGAAAAATGAAGATCCTTTTAAGGTACAAAATGAGGGGTGTCGCTTGTGTTATTTAATGTTTTTATATTTAATGTTTTTTTACCCTGTAGAAACACCTTAATTTATTCATTAAATCCATTGACAACCAGTTAGTATATTACAATCCAATTACGTATGCATTTGTTCATGGAACGTGTTTTACAAATATATTGTAAAATGTATACATACACCAAAAAATGTGACATTACATCGTTCATTTTCATAATAACATAATTTTACATTTTTTGGATTATATTTGTTTTTTCATTTTCGTGAAATTTTTTTTCCGAATGTCACTTTTTAAAATGTTGTCACTTTTCATTACTTGGTGTCAATCACATGCCCATCAGTCTATGATAGACCAGACCGCCGTTGGGTCTTCAAGAGGCATGGCTGCACCCCCTATTGGTAGAAAGAATTGCGCTGTCACATCAGGAGAGAAACTAAAAGGCTGGCGCTGCTGAGAAGCTCTGATAACAACTACACAGAGCGAGAGAGACCTCATTCTCTGCTCAGGTAGACATGACTCCTTGCTATCTTTACATAGATGATAGTTGTTTGCTGCTTTATTAATGCTGTGAATTCCGTATAGAGGACCATTCAGAAGCAGGGACATGTGACTGGCTGAAAGGGGAGAGGCTGGTGACAAGATAACTCTCGTGAAAAGGGACACTATGAAATACAATTCCATTAAGAAATCAGAACAGTAGTTAAAAAAAGGCTTTTAAAAACAATTCTATAAATGAAGTGCTATGCAACTGTTTTGTAATTAAGAACTATGAAATATCTTTCATATTGAATTTTGTACAAAGTGTTTGTACATATCGTGTCATTTATATATTTTACACTTCAGTCAGTGTTTGTGAACTATTTCCTAAAGCTATGATGTTATGAGACTGTGATGTAAAATCAGCGGCTGCATAGACAATGAATGAGACAGTGAATTAGTGAAGCCATAGGATAGTGAAACATTTGCAGCAAAACTCAGTTTATTCTGTAGCACTAAATAAAAAAGTGCCAAGAAGTTAAACCTCATTTGGGTGAAGAAACTCAGATACAAATATTTTAGGTCAACAAACACTGTGTCCCAGATTGTGTATCCCGAGACAAATTCAAGGGCCACTCCTCTCCTCAGCAGCAAGAAAAAGTGGTGCATGTTCCCAAATACTGACAGAGCTGACCTGTGACAGAAATCTTGGTGGAATTCCCTTTGAAGCCTTATATAAGATGCACAACAGTAATGAGTGAGGCTTTCTACAGTCCCTGTGATCTGTAACTAAAAACACAAGTATTCATGATTTAAAAGCTAAAATGTTAAAACAAATGACTTGTGCAAATGATTGAAAAGATGATGCAAATATTTATTTAAATACAAAAAATAAATGTCAAATAACAATCAAGATGCAAATAACATTTAAAATCATCATCATCATGCAGCTCCTCATCCCAGCCCACACACATGGTGTGGTACCATGTGTGGCAGCTGTCACACTAGACCCAAGACTGCAATCCCTTGTTCAAGGCACCGGCCACACCCCCAAACTGTCAGCTCCATCTCCTCAGGAGTGTGACCTATTAACAGAAAAAAAAACATTTTTAATTAAAGAAAATTATCATATTTTCGTGGGTTGGCATACAAAGACCGTTAACACTAAGTACACTCCATCTCCATCCTGTGGCACCTATGTTACGTTACGTTAAGTACAGTTTTTTGGGACGTTTAACCCGATTAATACTGTGAGGTTTTATGTTTTATGGTTTAATTTTCAATCAAGCAAAGGGAAATGCTTAATGCCAAAAGGCACAGTCATCCATGACATGCTCAGAAGTTATCCATATCAGCGCAACTCATGAAGTCCGTAAACAGGATCACGCCATTCGTTACTTAAGCAAGTATAGTAACAGAGTAAAAAATAATAATATTAAGTATAAAATGCACAATATATACTATATAAAAATATTAATATAAAAAATTGCCCACCTCATCACAAACCACTATAAGCATGCTCAGTTGGCATAACAGCAACTCTCTTCCATGGTGTATTCTTTTGACTTGGAAGTCGTAACGATTTGTCTACCCGTGGGCTTTTGAAGGATATCACGGTCAGTGGTTCTCAGACTCCGGCCTCCCTCTACTTCAGATTTGATATAATCTGCATCATGTGAGATATCGGACCGCAGAAGCTCTCATGTCTGGGCCAGCAACAGAAACACAAATGCCTCACTCTCATGCCTAAATCAGTGGTCAGAATTCCTAAATGTGAGCATTCCTCTTCAAGATTCATGCGATAGCATCACGCAGTTAGCTGCCACTCAAGTCATCATCGCAACCTTCAGGTAGCAGTGAAAGTGCTCGCTCTGTAAATGTGCCTGTGACGATCCCTCCCTCCCACTAGTGGTCTGTGTCCTGTTTGCTGTCCGTTCGTCTTTCAGGATGTTAATCAGCCACTGATGACCGACACCTGCACCTCTACTCATTACCATTTGCCTTCATGTGTGGCTGGTATGATGACCTTGTGTGCAACTTCTGTAGCAGAACTACCACAGAAGCGGCTCTGAGTACTTTGCCAGTTGCTTGTCCGTCTGTGGTCAGATTTGTCACAGTAATAATGTCACAATAGATGCAGTCACAAATCTTTTCAGGTGTATAGTAGGGTCACCCTCCCAAAAAAAACATAAATAAATAGGCAGAGTTCACAGATATGTGCCTTCCGAGCAAGGCCGTCAGGAGTAGGTGGGTAAGAAGTGGTGAATAGTTCATTAGCTCAGCCAACTTTACACCCTGGCCTGATTTGGCATTGTAGCGATGCAATTCCATCGCAAGATGGCCTCTTGTTGATGTATTCTACTTATTCATTCATTCATTGCGTTCTTATAGATAACTGCTATTCATAGCTTTCTGCCCATTCTTTCTATCTGTTGTACTCTGGTTAGTGGGTCACTGTCAATGCATCATGGTCTAATGTGTCCTCATTGTCTCGCTCTGGGTTGGATGCTGCTATTTGACCCCGTCTTGACTAGGCCTTGCCGTAAATATATGTCTTCCGAATTAATTAAAGGTTATTTACATATATATTGCATTTCGACCTATCGTAACTGCAGTCATTGCATCATAGTCCTCGTGACCTCACATGCTTGTAACTTTATTCTGACATGTGTTATCACATTAATTGCAGCAGCAGCATTGGGTAATCTGTTAGTGGAATAACATACGTTGTAGCAGCATTGGGTAATCTGTTGGTGGAATCACATACGTTGCAGCAGCATTGGGTAATCTGTTAGTGGAATCACATACGTTGCAGCAGCATTGGGTAATCTGTTAGTGGAATCACATACGTTGCAGCAGCAGCATTGGGTAATCTGTTGGTGGAATCACATACGTTGCAGTAGCAGCATTGGGTGATCTGTTAGTGGAATTGCATTTAATGCAGCAGCAGCATTGTGGGGGAATCTCATGTCGGGTCCATATAGAGTTCTGTCTTGACTTGCTCTATACCAGGGGTGCCCACACTTTTTCGGCTTGCGAGCTACTTTTAAAATGACCAAGTCAAAATGATCTACCTACATTAAAAATGCTAAATATCTATTTATTTGTATATATAAAGTAATTATGGTAAGTGACTTTAATATTCATGTGGATGTTGATAATGATAGCCTTAGTACTGCGTTTATCTCAATATTAGATTTGATTGGCTTCTGTCAGAGTGTACAGAAACCAACTCAGTGTTTTAACCACACCCTCGACCTTGTTCTGGCATATGGCATTAAAATAGAACATTTAACAGTCTTTCCACAGAACCGTCTTTTTTCTACTACCGGAGTGTACGCCATTAGGTAAAAGTTTCTACACTAGATGTCTATCTGATAGTGCTGTAGCTAAATTTAAAGAAACGATTCCATCTGTATTTAATTCAATACCATGTCTCAATATAACAGAGGACTCCTGTGCTAACTTTAGTCCGTCCCAGATTGATCTTATCAATAGTGCTACAGGTTCACTGAGAATGACACTAAACTGTATTGCCCCTCTAAAAAAGAAGATAGTAAAACAAAGGAAGTTCACTCCATGGTATAACCCTCAAACCCACAAATGAAAGCAAACATCATGAAAACTTAAAAGAACTTGGCCTTTCCACCAATTTGGAAGAAACCCGGTTGGTCTGGCGAGACAGTCTTAAGACGTATAAGTGTTAGTTCAATAACTCCAGCGTCAACTGTACATGTTTAAGACTTTACTCAAAACTTATGCTCAACATCAACAATGGCTACACGTCTTCCGTTCCTCTAGAACCAGAAACGTTACACACATGCGCACTGGTTAACTCAGTACATAACAAACTCCCCTTTCTCTTTAAAGAAAAACAGTCACAAAAAACAAACCTTAGAACCTTAAACAGATAAACAGGTTTAAACTTGCAACTTTAATGACTAGAGTTTGAGGGTAGTAAGGCTTTTGTTGATTAGCTCGTTTAGCCTTTAAGTTGCCATGCACCTTCGCTGAGAGCCCTCAGCAGAACAAGTGCAGATGTCCCCTTCTTAGTCAAGCAGTCAGCGAGCTGTTCCTTGGAGGCTGACCACATGATCTGCTGGATGGTCCCAGAGTGGACGAGCTCCTTGACGCTGCTGATTTCGATACGGAGTCTCTTTTCAGTGTTGGTTTTGGTGGACTTGACAGCATCAAGAAGAGAGTGATTGTCCGTTACACACACAATCAGCAAATTGTTCCGTGTGCAATCACCTTGTGACACAGTAGCTCCCAACTGCTGCATAGTGTCTTTCATTCTGTTGTACCAATACAGAGAAGCATCTGCAAGGCCATAAACACACTTTTTTAACTTCCATAGAATTCCTTTGCTCTGATCTTCTTGGGGGGGTGGGGGCGGACGAATATAGACATTTCGGGTTAACTCTTTGCCTTGTAAAAAGGCTGCTTTAATGTCCATAGAGTTTAGCTGACATATCAATGCCATAATCCTTTCTAAAGACTCCGAGGCACATGTAGGTGAGTCTTTTGGGAGCTCCTTAGTGTTCATTTCTTCAAAGCCTCTTGCAACTAATCTAGCTTTAGGTACAACACCATCAGGTGTCTCCTTGAGTGTGCACACCCACCTCGTAGCGATGCATTTCTGGCCTTCATCTTTCACCTCTTCAAACACATTATTTTTCCAGTTGCTGAGTTCACTGTGTTTGGCAGACATGAAGGCATCATCATTCACAATATGTATGTCTCCTTCAGGATGGCTAGCACATAACTCGACATGCTCAGATGGGACCACTTGAAGATTGTGTACTCGTCCTAAGTCAACAGAACTGGTAGTGCCAGAAATTTCCTCAGGCTCAATGTACTCCAAATTATACCAGTATTTGTATGTTTCAGTGGCTTTTACTGCCCTGCTAAGGATTTTTCCAGTGTGTGCTTGGCCACTCCCACTATCTGTGTATGTAACTACCTGTCCAGTTTTCAGACTAAGGCCTTCACAAGTTGTGGTTGAATTGTTCTGTGATATGTCCGATTGACCATGGCTACCTCTTTCTGGCTGTCTTGGTGTGTGAGGGGGTTCACTGTTATCCTTACCATTTGTTGGCCTCTCTTCCTCACTTTCATTTTCAGTGTCATAGTTATTCTCATTAAAGCCAGGTTCTGGTAATGTTGTATGATGTTCAGTCCCTTCCAGCTGATAGCCCACAAGCAGTGCTGGGAGAAAGGGACAATCTACTTTTCAAAGCCTGGAGTGATGTATGCGAACGTAAGTGCCTCCATGCTTCACAAATATCATCGCACCATCTTGGCCGATGACCACACCTGGACCTTTCCATTCTGTACAATCCACCAGTTTCGAGTAGACTTTGTCCCCTGTTTCGTATCGGTCATCAATAGGCCGCAGTTTTTTACGATGGGCTCTTTGGATCCTTTCAGAGCACTCAGCTTCTGTAAATGCTCTCCTTGCAGCATGTAATGTTGTGATATGCTGGGCTATCCAAGTACTCATATTAGTACCTTCCAGAGCTGGCGGCTTATTAGTGAGAACTGAAGGCAGATTTGGGTTTTGTCCAAATACCAGCTGGTATGGACTGTAGCCATGCACGTTGTGCATTGAGTTCTTTGCCAGGGCCCAGTCTAGGGCCATCCTCCAGTCACATCCATTGTCTCTCTTCACTTTCATCAGGATTTCAGTGAGGGTTTGATTATGCCTTTCCAAAAGCCCATTGCTGTAAGCTGCAGTTGTTTTCACTTCAATGTTGAAGCTTTCAGCCATGTCCCTCATATCTTCGTTGTTGAATTCACCCCCATTGTCACTGAACAGTCTGTGTGGAGGACTATGAACACTTATCCAGCAATGTATAAAGTTCTTCACAATCTCCCTGGGTTTCTTGGTGGTGACGATGCTCCCTGCACTGAAGCGCGTGAAGTGGTCAAGTTTCACTGTAGGTCGAGGCCATGGGCAAACCCACCGCTGGCTTTGGCTTGCTATATCTGATGCACGTCTCACAGTGGAGGAGAGGAATTTAATTCAATTCAATTTATTTTGTATAGCCCAAAATCACAAATTTGTCTCAGAGGGCTTTACAATCTGTACACATGCGATATCCTCTGTCCCGGGACCCTCGGGTGTTACTGTCAATGTTTTTTCTTTTCTTTAGCATTGTACCTTCTCCCATAAACAAGATTTACACTACATTTCTAGTAGCAGGTTCATTTATGTGTATGTTGTTGTGTCTGACTTTGTTTTTGTAATAGTTCTTGAAAGGAGTAAACTTCTATTGAGCCCCTCTAAAAATGCATTACAAAGTAAAATCCTTTGCATCATGTTTTTCACATCTCCGGCTGCCACAGTAACTGATTTAGAAAAGCCATCTGTCCAGGCCTTAAAGAATGGAAACATAGCTTTTTCTTTGGCAGATACTCCATACAATATTGACCCTGATGCTAGCTTGACTAAAAAAGAAACATCTCTCTTGGGAGTCAGGGTAGTTTCTTTCAGCCTCCAGGCAACAACTCCTCTCAACACAGTGACTATTATTGACCACCGTTTTTTTTTTTTTAAACCTCGCCTTTTCCCTTTTTTGCGTTTCAAAAGCCAAACTGAATCTAAATAAAAAAATGGTCTGGGCGGACCATTCATACAAGTGGCCTCACACTGTGTGAGTGTGTGCGTGCACAACTTGAACAGCTTATCTCGCTCACATCATAAAGTCCTGGCTGCTATAAAAGGGTTACATTCTTTCCCACATAAGCAAATTGTTAAAGCTGTCTTCAAGCACCTTACATCATGGATGTGCTGCTGCACTGCACACTGTTTACAACATGTATGTGAGATTCTACATTCAGTATGAGCTTTTAGGCAACATGATAGAATAAAAAGTTAAGCGTGAAGAACAGCAGAAACACATCTGACTACACAGTCCGAACAAAGGTGATTGTGTTGTCAGAGCTAATATGGTTAAAGGCTTGAACACAGTTAAGTCACTTCTCTCAAAGCAACAACGTGGTGCAAACTGAACTGCCAAAACTAACTGATTGACTTGAAGAGTTTGCACTTTATTAACCACTTTTTAGTTGAAATGAAATCAGTGATTTGTCAATTTCAAACTTTAACGTTGAAAAACTTTAACACACATTTGTGCTGTTGACTGTGTTGATAGTGCTGACCTTTGTCTTCTACTGCCATTTATACTCATCATACATATATCTATGAGTTTAGCTGCCAGCAAAGAATTACAACATTTTACCAACGGACTTGAATTATTGAAATAATAATTTGGATTTGCCACCCCCCCCCCCCCCCCCCGCCCCCGAAAATAAACAAACGTATTTTTAACTGAATCTGAAAGAGGGTTGTGTAACTGTTAAGGGTCTGGGTGGAAATCAATTGTAAAAATAGACCAAGAGGTTAATGGGGGAAAACAAGTCCATAATGCATGAATTTCTTTATAAACTGGAGGTGGTGTATATGATGGGGCCCTGGTGAATGCAAATTTGTTCTGAAGTGTCTGATGAAAAATGCTATTGACAAGAAAATTAGCAGGCAATTTTGAGACAGCCCCTACTTCAGCTCCTTAGTTTACATCTTCTGTCGTGGCAGGTTTCAATATTGGATCATGAGGTAAAGATAACACCTCTGGAGCATTGGTCAAGCTTCATTCCATACTGCACAACTAATCTGTGTTAAACAGATGAAAAGTTATTGAGAATATACCTAATCTGAAGTCAGACCTAAGAACACCTCTGTGCGTTTAGCTTATTGGTTCACGTTTTAGCACATCTGTATCATAGTAACTCCTTCTGTTTTGGCTGCTAGCACTCCCTCTTCGCACTTAACGGACAACAAACACCTGATTTACTTTTGATACAGAAATCTAATTTATATGATGTGGATGTTTTTAAACAAACCTTGCATACTTCTGCTAATGGGGCTGGGTTTATTGGGGTCAGGAGTTGCTCCCTGAATTAGCTTTCTCATTATACAGCAGAAACAATGACTGAGATTGCAAATGCTACTGGAGAAGGAAAAATAATTGCAGTTGGAAAGAGTTTGGCAGTAAGCAGAAATTGACAAAGCATTGGTATTGCCAAAAATGGGCATTGTTTAAGGTTACTTTTATGAGCCACAGAGCTAGCCAAGCTTATAGGTACATTGATATTCCAGTTTGTTAGGAGACATTCTATCCTCAACACATATTGAATCAACATTGACGTAGGAGCTGCAAAGACAATAAAACTGTTTTTATTGAGTCGGTCCAGAGAAGCATCAGTGTATGGATTCAGAAATCAAATATATGCTTCAAGATTTAATTCCTTCAACCATCATGTTAAAGCTAGGCTTCGTCTTGTTTGCTTGCGCTAAAATCAGATAATATCCCTCATTTTTAGCTAATCACTGTCTCCAGGTTTTATAAGACCCGTCTTAGTAGTATGGTCAGTTTAGGCTTTCTGTATGTTTGTATTATGTTATATTTGTTAGCCTGGCAGCATGTTTTCTTATTATTGTCTTATTGTCCTATTTGTTAGAATTGACATTTATTGTTGCATTTGTTAAACTAAATGAATCTCAGTTAAATTTTATTTTTGTTAATCCCTTGCCTGTGTCTCCTTTACTTGCTTTGGTCTCAAAAGTGAACAGTGTTCACATGAATAATGCAGACATGCTTGTCTCATTAATTGATACGATCCACCTGACATGCTACCTTTCACCTTCTTGGCATGGATAAATGGGAGAATGGAGTGCTCTGAGTTGAAGATGGGGCTGCTTAAAACGGCATTCTCAGTCATTACTGCTGACGAATTGTAATAAAGTTCTATTTTCTTATTATGGTGAGTTGTTATGTAGACCGGTTTGCTGAATGATTTTACTGTTGCATTTTTAAATTTAAATATTATACATACCTGTTCTATCAACTGAGTCCTTGATACGAAGGTGGGAATATTTATTTCAAATAAATATATATGTGTGTGTAAGGGTTAGGATTTGGTTCACTGCAAAAAACAAGGATCATTCACCCTAAGGTTGCTACATACCAGGAAAGCAGATCATTTTACATGTCAAAAATGCAAATGAGTGAAATACTACTGCCTCCAGTTTAATGCCTTGTTTAAGAAATGCCAGTAGTTCTAAAAATAATTAAATTGTGTCTATAAGAACCCAGTCAGCATTAATAGGAAGTGAAATGTTTGTAAAGTTCACATCCTAATGTTTTTTATCCCCCCGGGGCAGTTATCCTGTTCGTAATACACTCTTGTTTAGGGCCACCATTTTCAATTGAAAAGGATTTCCCAATGATCATCTCTCATTGTGATTTTTGTAATGTCCAATCAAAGTTTGGAAAGTTGTCAGTGTACAGAGGCCTTAAGGGATGTTTCAAGTGTATCTTAATGCAATAATCACATATCATTCTCATACCACATGCATGTTTAAAAATGAATTAGTTGTTGTGATCATTCCTCCTCTCCATACCAGTTGTGAAGAGATCTCCTCGTGAAACACTAGGAAAAGACAAGGGATTTACACTGTGTGCACAATTATTAGGCAAGTTGTATTATTAATTTTATTATTGAACAACTACAGTGCTCTCGCTCAATCCAAAATGTTAATAAACCTCAAACCTGAATATTTAAGAAAGTAAAAGTGAGGTTTTGGCTTTCTTAGGAGAATATAATATATGTTCGCACAATTATTATGCAACTAAATGAAAAACAAGTAGCAGGTGAGAATAATAAACAACTCAGAATTTCTCAATAGGGTTTAGGTCCGGTGAGGAAGGGGGCCATGTCATTATTATTTCATCTTTAAGGCCTTTACTGGCTATAGCCACGCAGTGGAGTACTTGGATGCATGCGATGGAACATTGTCTGCATAAAAATCATGGTCTTCTTGAAAGATGCAGACTTGTTCCTGGACCACTGCTTTAAGAAAGTGTCTTCTAAAAACTGTCAGTAGGTTTGGGAGTTGATTTTGAGTCCATCTTCAACCCGAAAAGGTCCAACTAGCTGGTATTATTAACATTCTGGACCCTAGCCGATTTTTGGGCTAATTCTCGAAAATGTTGCACATACCTAAAGGGGCCCCACACTCCACCTACAAGGTCGATTTGAACAATTCCAAAGGATTATTAACACTAAGAAGGGTTTGCTCATATTAATTGAGTAGATATAATGTATATGTCACTGGTTAATAGCTAATGAAGATGGAACACAGCTCCACTTTGAAAATGTCTAATTCGTATGGTGAAAAAGCACTATTATTCATAATACTATATTAAATGATGAACCACCCACAATCATAGCAAATGATGTCAGTAGTCACCCACAAAAGAATTCCGATCGAAGCCGAAGACCCGGCTTTTTTTTTTTAAACGGAAATGTATTGTTGGAGCTCAAAATGGAGTTTATGGACACTGTTTGATGATTTTGCTTCAAAACTGTGAGTACCACCCCAGAAATCTTTGGCTGTGTAACTGTTGCTGGGGGCTGCTGTATCCCCGGTAAACTTTGAAGGGATTCCCGGAGAGGAAATTGGAGATGTACGTTCGTAGCGTGGTTGAATGCTAATGTTGTATGCTATGTAGCTTTAGCAAGGCGGCTGAGGGGCGACTTTTGAGGCACTATTTCTGATGCGTGTCTCGGCCAAATGAACGCGATAAAGTGACGATATTTAGCACGAGGCTAGGAACGTTGTCGGAGATCGTGTTTGATTGTGTTTTGTGTGTATAAAGTGTTATATATGCTTCGGTTCATGAGAGATTCTCCGTTCACACGGTATGCTGCATTGTTGTGGAAATATTATATTTGTTACTGAAAATTGCTTTCTACGGTAGCGTTCGGTATTGCACGTGGTCCAAGTGTGTTGCCGGCGAGCGTTCATGTACTCAAAGAGATGAGCTAGTTGGACCACCCAGATGATTCCACAACACCAGGGTCTTTGTTTTGGCACCCCATCAGAAAATGTATTGTTATTTTATATGTTCAGTTCAATTATATGTGTATTTATATATATATATATATATATATATATATATATAAATATACATACTGTTAATGTTTTTGATGTTCCAATATTCATCTATAGTTATTTTTCTTAATTAATATTGTTTTTTCTAAATTAATCAGTTAATTAAATCAGTTAATATGTATATAATAAATAAAATAAACAATGTATTTAACAAAAAACTTTATTTGATTTAATTTACATGTACATTTATTCATCAACGATTCTCTCCAGTAAAGAAAAGAGCCTGTCCATCCTCTCCCTGCTCTCCTCTCCTCTGCCACCTCATATCTTCTTTCATAAGCTCCAGCAGCTCATCCTTTCTCTCTCTCTCTCTTTCTCTGGCTTGGCCCTGGCTGGCTTTGCTCCTCCTCCTCCTGGTCACCCACTGTGTTACTTGGCCCTGGTGTGTCCTCAGGGATGGAGGAAATTAGGAGAGGGGGGTTTATAGACGGCCTCTGTCTCAACACCTCATCCATGAGGACAAACCACAGCCAAGTTGCAGCAGTGGATTTCCCACTCACTTCCTCTCCTGACTCTGGATACTTGCAATCCTAAGGCAGAGGACATCAATCAAGACAATTAACAGCAGCTAAATAAATGTCAGCAAACGTGTTTATTAACTTGTAGTAACACATATGCACATTCTTTGTATTTCTTTAGGTTTCCCATTTTGTTTTTTGCTTGCAAGGGAGTCACCCTCCCCTGCAGACACATTTTCTCCCAAATTGTCGTAATCATATTGAGAAAATGATGAAAAGTTAAAACGTTATCAATAATGTTAACACAAGTATGCAAACTTAAAAGATTTACACAGCAGAATATACACAAATTCACATAGAAATCATTTACATTGATGCCTTATTTTCAATTTCAAAAAGAAAAGAAAAACGTTACAGTCACAACTGTCATCTCTGTGACAGCAACAAAAAACAAACCAGAAGTGTATTGTCCTCTACTGGTTGTCCTGTTAGTGAAGGCTTTGTGTAGGATGAGAGCTAATGTAACTGTAACCTTAAGTACAGGATGGTCAAATGGAGATATTACAAATAGACTAATGTCTTAATTCTAAGCAACGCTTGCAGAATGTTTGGCCCCGGTGAAGAGGTCATCGTTCTCCCCCCTCAGCTTGATGAACTGAACCGTTTGCTCCTGGCCCCCTGAAACAAAAATGTTAGTTAGTTTTATTTCACACCACAAAACAGAATTACTAAAATACTCAAATTCAGTTTATCCGTGTAGTTAATCTCAACGTTTGTAACGTTAATAATAATAATAATACATTTTATTTATAGAGCGCTTTTGAAAATACTCAAAGACACTTTAAAAACATTAAAATCATCAGAAAAAGCTAAACACTAAAAACAGAACACACAACATTTGTCACACATTAAAAAGCAGTTCTGAATAGGTGGGTTTTGATTTGGGATTTGAACATGGAAAGATCGGTGCAGTCTCGGATGTGTTTGGGGAGAGAGTTCCAGAGGGAGGGGGCAGCTATGGAGAAGGCTCTGTCGCCCCATGTCCGGTGCTTGGTCCTGAGTGGAAGAGACAAGAGGTTGGCATCAGAAGAGCGAGTGTGGTGGTGGAGCAGGTCGGTGAGGTAGGAGGGGCCCTGATTATGGAGGGCTTTATGAGTGAGGAGAAGGACTTTGTATTGGATCCGTTGTGGGACGGGGAGCCAGTGGAAACTGGACTTAAAGTGATATTTCAGGTGGATAACCGGTCTACCTGAGCTCACGTTGGTCCGTTTATGGACACAATATGAAGTATAAATCATCTGTAAAATCGTCACAATCTCAGTAAGATATTAGTCAACCTCTGAGGTTTGAAAGTGAAGGCATTAAAAGTTACTTTCCAAGGCTAAATAACTACGGTCGGATGCAGGCAGACGAGCTGCCGTTATTAGCGCAGCGGCTCCCGGTAACGTTAGCTAGCTTGTCAGCTACTAACAGCACACAACTTCGATCATTTTAACATAACATAACCGAGGGTAAAGAGTGTCTTCCAACTTCTTATTTTTTGTGATTTCCTACCTATTTAGAGTTTAAAAAAACATCTTACAATTTAGACTTTTAAAAAATTATTTAAATTTTTTATTTTACAGCATGTCCACTGTAGTGGACCACAGGACCATTTTAGTGTGAAATACATTCAACTTGATTAAAAAACTAAATCATTCATCCATCTGGTTTATTTGAAGAGTGAACAGTAGAACTAAATTAGAGAACAGATATATTTATTTTAATTTTGATTTAGTTATTTGTCAAACCTAAACCAATCTACTTTTGTTCATCATTCTTTATTGTTCTTCATTTCTTCTTTTGCATGTTTTATTTTTAGCGGTAATAATCCTGGAAGCAGTTTGATCCTGGAAGTGCAATTTGAAGTCCAGGTACTGTTGGGTGTTCTTCGCTGGTCGTTTAAGCGCTTTGCTGTCAGACTTGTATTGGATCCAGGAGTTTGTGATGGCAACATCAAAGAAGTGAGTAATCACACGCAATGTCCATTTCTTGGTCCTGCTTGACATGCGATAAAAGCTCAGCATGCGGTCACATAGGTCCACGCCACCCATGTTGTCATTGTACTATCTGATGACTGCTGGTCTTCTCACCTGGACATGGCCTTTTTCTTTCTTGGACCATCTGGTGCAGATATCTTCAGGATCTTTCCAATGTACAGTGGAAGCCATCAGCACTGGTTTGTTGTCGAACCATTTTGTGATTGCCACCTCAGGACTCTTTCTGACCACTGATGCTCCTCTCCCCTCTTTTCGCAACTGCTTGTCTCCTGGCAGCTGGCACGGCTTTGGGACTCGGTTCTTCATTATGGTTCCAGTTGCTGGAAGGCCCTTTGCCAGCAATGCATCCATGAGATCGATTGTTGTGAAGTATCGGTCGAAGAATAGGTGAGTTCCTGTGGGAACAGATTCAACCATGCAAAGGACTGATGCTGCTCCAACGCCCAATCTTTGGCCCCTGAATGTATTCTTCCCTTGGTACACTTCGAAATCCAGCATCAGACCATTTGGAGAAGCAAGGACAAAGATCTTTAGGCCAGTAGGGTTTGGCTTGCCTGGAACATATTGCCTGACTGGACAGCGGCCTGTGAAAAATTATGATTTGCTCATCAATGCAGACCTTCTCAGACTTGACCGCGTGAGGCAAGGCTGAGACAGCCTTGCCTCACGCGGTCAAGTAATGGCCTGACTCTCCAAAGAATGTCTGCCTCCTTTGTTTCCTCTGTTACATCCAGGTCATCCACAATCTTGAGTGAGCTTCTCAGCTTGAAGAACCTATTCCTTGCCATTTTGCTGCTTATAACTGGCACTTTTGTTTTTTTGGCCCAATACATTTTAATTCTGGGGTAGCCAAGGCAGGCCATGTGGACTGATATGCCAAAGAAGATCTTAATTTCTTGTGGAGTAGTATTCAGAGCCACTCCTCTAGTTTGCAGCTCTCTTTGATTTGTGAATGCTGCCAAATCTTCAAAGACTTTGTTGTCAATGTACTGGGAAAAGTACTGAATTGGACTCCAGTCTGCACGGGTTGTAGAGTCATCTTGACCGTCAGGTAGCACAAGTGTGAATCTATTATGATGGAAAATAACATCAATAAATGAAATGTAATAACAGGAATAATAATTAAACCTCACACAAATCTATTTGGATTAAATGCAGTCAGGTCATGGTGCATCATTGGGATAAAACATAGGCCTACGTGCTACTCCTGGCCCACAGAGGACGACGTCTTTCCTGCTCATCCCTGTCTGTCTCTGTGTCTGTGTCATCTGAGCCTCCTGTATCGTCTTCTTCTTCTTCTTCACCAGGCTCACACTCATCCTCATCTCTCATCATCTGAAAGCTCCAAATCTGACTCTCCCTCAAGGAAGTTGTGATCATCCCACCCCTACCCATGTGATATCACTGGAAAGCCCAGGGTGTCCTCTTTCGCGTACAGCAGGAATTGATAGGGTAACTCAAATGAGTAAAAGGAGAGATGCAAAACCAAACTGTCCACTACAGAGAACACAAATGAATAGGCTGGGTCTCAGGAGGATACACTAAAAACAGAACACACAACATTCGTCACACATTAAAAGCAGTTCTGAAAAGGTGGGTTTTGATTTGGGATTTGAACATGGAAAGATCGGTGCAGTCTCGGATGTGTTTGGGGAGAGAGTTCCAGAGGGAGGGGGCAGCTATGGAGAAGGCTCTGTCGCCCCACATCCGGTGCTTGGTCCTGAGTGGAAGAGACAAGAGGTTGGCATCAGAAGAGCGAGGAGAAGGACTTTGTATTGGATCCGTTGTGGGACGGGGAGCCAGTGGAAACTGGACTTAAAGTGATATTTCAGATGGATAACCTGTCTACCTGAGCTCACGTTGGTCCGTTTATGGACACAATATGAAGTATAAATCATCTGTAAAATCGTCACAATCTCAGTAAGATATTAGTCAACCTCTGAGGTTTGAAAGTGAAGGCATTAAAAGTTACTTTCCAAGGCTAAATAACTACGGTCGGATGCAGGCAGACGAGCTGCCGTTATTAGCGCAGCGGCTCCCGGTAACGTTAGCTAGCTTGTCAGCTACTAACGGCACACAACTTCGATCATTTTAACACAAGCCTATTATTGAAAAGATATTTTAAGATTTTTATTTTGCTTTTATTCCATGCTCCATCCAAGTTGTTATTGAGCTGCCTCACTGGGTTAAGAGGGTTGTCTGGTAACCGCAAGGTCGAAGGTTCAATCCTTGACTGGGACGTGTCATGTGTCGAAGTGTCCCTGAGCAAGACACTGTACCCCTAGCTCCCCGGGCGCCTGTCATTGGCAGCCCACTGCTCCCTATATACAGGGATGGGTCAAATGCAGAGAAAAATGTCCCCCATAAAGGGATAAATATAGTGTAATAAATTAAAATAAATTAAATAAAGTACTTTGAGGACTCCACAAAATGAGCAGACTTTTTAAAAACATTTAGTCGTCGTACCACCTAAATAATATCCTTTTAGTTGATTCACTTTTTAAATTTCCCCTCCACTCAAAAACGTGTTTTTTGTGGTTAACCCGTCTTGGAGGCATGACTGTTATGGAGGACGGAACCTGCGAAAATAAATAAATAAATAAAATTACCATTAAATGTATCAACACGCCAGCGCTACATGTATTAAATCTTCCCGCCAACTCGTGATGGAAATAGACTCCGGTATTGGTGCCGGTGACAAAGAGTGCAAGGTGAGCGTTCCTTCTTCCAAGGCCTTTATTCATCGCTGTTGCTGCACATGGCAGCTAGCCTGCTTAGGATATGATTGTTACTGGAGAACCACTGCCGCCGTACTCCAGTATCTCCCTATTCCAGTCCAGAAGGTTTTGCTTTCTACAATAAATATCCTGCTTCAAATGGCATCCAGGTTTGTTGGACGATTCCCTATCTTGAAAGTCATCAACCCTGCACCATTTCACCTTCAGATTCCAAAGAATCTTGCACAGAGGACTGTGAATTTTGTGCCACCATCACTTACATCGGTAAGGCATCAGGAGAGGCTCTTTCAATGGCCAGTAGAACAGTAAGCAATACATGTATCAACGCACATATGGGTACCTGAATACTGTTTTAAGACAGACACACATGGCTTTTACAAAAATCAAAAGGCTTTGGGAATGGCAAAGTATTTTCAACCACCTTTGATACAATCAGAAATTAGACTGTATTAACTAGTAAGATGCCAAGGAATTGCATAAACCATCATTTAATTTGCATTATGGGACTTATTAGCAGGCTTAATGTTGGGTGATATGTTTTCACTCTATCTCTGCTCAACCTGCTCAAAGATTTGGCACAAGCTGTTATTATGAAAAGCTTACCTACAAATTCTTACAGAATCGTACTGTTGTACTCTGCAATGGGGACAGCATGACATAACACAAAAGTAGACTCATCTTTGTTCAGTTTCCAAAGATGTGTAGTGAGGCAGGAGTACCAGTCTTTTTATTTTTCACCTTAAGTCAATACAAGCACCAAAACAAAATAAACCACAAACAAAATAATTTTCCTTATCGTCAATTTTTTCTTAATTTAAAAGGTACACAACAAAGCTTTGTATACAAAGCAAGGACAAGCTCGGATTACAACACGCATCGAGGGAGACTGACTTAATTCTCTGTTGAGGTAGGCATTACTCCATTCCATCTTTAGATAGCAAGTAGTTGTTTGCTGCTATATTACTTTGTATAAAACAGTATATACATACTTTAAATGTTGTATATTGCTCCTTTAAAGAAAGAGAATAAAACAGTTTTCCACTCCATAGTCCATCCATTCATTCTCTCCTAACTACGAGGTCTACTTGAATTCAATTGTCCATGAGGGCCTGGGCAGACCGATCTTGTACATCTCAATATGTATGCAGTATCATAGTGTTTAAGGGAACCACCTGCACTTCTGCTTTCTGCTTTTTGGTTTACATACCCTTTGTTACTGAGCCTTGAGATACATATTATTTGATAGGCCTACCTGTGGAGTGCATTCTGGATTTGATGAGTGAAATGATGGATCAATGTTTCAAATAGATTTATAGGTATGAGGGGTTTTTAATCTTAATTTTTGTTCTCTAGAGAAGGTTTTCTTCCCGCTTTTGCTGTTTCTCTTTGCTAAGAGATTTCAGACTGAGTGGTCTCAGAACGTATGAGTGCAAATCGAAATCTTCACTAATGTTCTGTCATGTGTTGAGATGAGATCACCATTTGGCACATTTAGCCTGCTTTTAGGTTGCATTGGCCTGGTTTTTAGGTTAATTTACCCTGTGTTAGCTGGGGGCCAAGGAAGCAGCTGCCACTGTGTCAAAATGTGATTCCAGAAGATTCCACTCAAGTAGCTGTTTCATTGAGCCATCTGCTCAGTCTGGCCGGATTTCTCCGTCTCTTATTCCAAATGTCCATCTGGCTCTCTAACACTCTTTCTTGTCTCTCTCTAAAAGTATGTGCCTGTAAGGTCGCTTACCACACCAATCTATTTGTCTTTTCCCTGACTATGTTTACATGCTGAGCTGAGGTAAAGGGAGAGTATTATAAATAATTGTATACTAAAAAGACAGTAACTTTAGAGGATACTCAATTAATTTGACTGCCTCGGATGGCTACTGGAGGCATTAGCTTCCGATTAACTATTGAATGTATTTTTGCAGTGAGGACTGTAGATTTTGTCCCCCATTACTGATAGTTAATGTAGTAGGAAGATATATTTGAATGGACGGTATGAACAGTGTTGGAGTTTGATTCATCATAATAGCACCATATCTATTTGTTTAATTATATTAATTGTTTGAAACTCACATATATGACTATTGAGAACTAGTGTGGATATAGTGTGGTCTGAATGGGTTAACGCACAGCCTGCTTGATTTAGTAAGGATCAAAGTCTCTTGTAGAAATGAATAAAGAAGCATAGCAGGTGTGTGGTAAGGCTGTCATGGAAAAGATAGGGGAAGGCCGCCAGAGCTGTGATAAAAGGAGCCGAGCTGTGCTGGGCAGCACAGGAAAAGTCTTTCAACTCCTAGAAAGATAGAGCTGACTATGAGAAATTGGTACATGCAATACACACATTAGAAAACATTTGAACATAACTCACACCCACATGACAGAGAAAGTGACACACTCTGTGATTTACGATTTAATTTAAAAAGATTGACGTATCAAGTATCCATTTTAAAAGGGGCAAAGGTGAAGTCAGCCACACTATATAAGACTATGTAAAGAACAGAATACATCAGTCGCTTTCTGGAGAGCGACTCGGGTTGTGTTCTTTGCTTGAAGAATAAACTCTATTGCATCGAACTCTGTCTGATTCCAGTGCGTTCTTCAAAGATCATCAGGACACCAATAGTTATTCAGTGTAGAATAAGAATAGAGTTGTCGGGCAGTAGTTTAGACTTCACCAACTGGCCCGGTGTGAACTTCTTTTCCACAAAAACAGCTGTTAACACCCATATGACGCCTGACTACTGTAGTAATGACTTCACCATGTCACCATACACACATACACACACAAACACGCTCTCAAGCAATGACGGCAACCAGACGAGCAAGTCATAATCTTGGTGAACAATATCTATGCCGCACCAAAGTCAAGTTATTTTTACTCAGAGAATAACGAGGTCCAGACCTCGGTGACCTCAATGGTGTGTACGAGCATGGTGAGGCCACCACAACAATTAACACCTATTTTGATACAGCTCACATTTAACATGTATGTGAAGAGTTATGATCCAATTGTCCTTTTTTATTCCTTGTTCCAGGCTTGTTTTTTGTTATATTTGGATATATATTATATTATATAATATATATTTGGTAGATGTATTTTACGTGTTTTTCATTTGTGCAGGGAAAAACGCACTACTTAACCCAAATGATTACCGCTTAATACTGAAGCTCAGAAAATGAAGCGTCCCAAATGATATGCAAACGAGGGTTGTGCCTGTTTGCTCGCATTTCACAACATCAGCCCACATAGATTTCTTTAGCACCTACTGTGTGTGTGTGATCCATTCAAGTATATATTTAATATAATTAACAAAACCTTTTTCAAGATGACTGTTATTAATTTTGCATAATGCAGTGCTGTTTATCCTCGAATCTCAGATCAGAGAATGCACCATTAAAAAGTGGCTTTAGGGAGAAAAGCAGATCCTTTCAGGTCTCACAGCTGCGATAGCTTCAGCACACAATCTAATGTTGTGGGCATTGTTCTTTTTGTTTGCAGTCGCCCGTTAAGTGAAATAGCTTGATCCAGGACGTTATGATGAAGCCAGCTTTCCGTAAAGATGTGTGCACAGTCTCTGATTTTAGCCTGAGTCTTAATTCATCAATCTTATTATCCAGGGACCGGACTTTAGCCAGGAGCAGGCTGGGTAGAAGAGTAACCTTAGGCCCCATTTTCAATGTATGCCTTCTCCATTAGAAGGTTAGGGGTAATTCCCCCCAAGATAAATATTCAGAAACTTAACAGCTAAACGGACCATTTTAAAGCATTTTGAAACAAAAAATCATTTGTATTTGTATCAGAGGAGACATATGTTAGCCTGGACTCCTGCCAGGTAAACAGCAGGGGACTGGGATACACTGTGGGAATTGACCACAACTAAAGTGGGGAGAAAAAAAGCTGTTAACTGACGCCAAGTGTCCTCATTGGATGAATGTATGTTCTCAGTAACAGCAGGGGCAGCCCAGCTTTGCCATGCCACCAGTGAGGTGTGACGATGAGCTGATAGAGCTTTCAAAGAGAAATGGAAAGAAAACGCATTAGACAAAAGAGAAATCTTCCCAAATTGAGTGACCTGTGTGTGATGAGTGATGGGACAGAGAAAGACGAGAAGAGAGACCGTGTCTCAGATCAGATATATCCAGCCATACCCAGCACTGCGCACCTTTACCTGCTTGTGAAATGTTGTCAACAGCAACCTTCATGCTCTGCAAATCAGGTGTTACAGTCTAGACTCCACCTGCTGTATCCTTCCCTTTCATATAGATATGTGAAATAAAAATAGTCCCGCTCTCCTCACAGCTGCACCGCGGAGATAAGTCGCACACACAGTCGTGACAGGAAGAAGAGAAGTCATTCATCTAAATTTGAAATGTGGAGTTTCCCAGGTGAAGAGAGGAAAGCTAAAAGCTGGAGGCTCAACATGGTTTGAGGATGTGGGACGTGGCACATTTCACAGAGCAGAAAATAAAGCTCTCAGCAAGAATGTTCAGAGTTAATTGAAGGTGGCGCTTCAAGAGAAAATACACAAGAGGTGTCACATCTTCAAACTGTGATTAAATGGGAATGTGTCTAAAACTGGAGGTGTCCTCTTTGCTTTCAATTCATATTGTCATTCTGGAAGTGTAACGTTTCATTTGCAGTCCCCTCAAATATCATATTCATTAAATGAGTAGCAAAACGAGTATCCTTAAAGTGATACGGGTACGAGTAGAGTACCTCTTTCACATCCCATCATTTGAATGGTTCATTTTTGGTACTGGGCAAATTAGATACAGTCAGTTTATCAGACATGTTTTCACTTCAAACATCTACCTGCTGCTGCTGGAAAAGGTTGATGAGAGCAGTTTGCTGCTGCTGAGAATAAGAGTTCATCATAGCACAGCAAATTGGCTGCAAAACCCAAACACATAACCTCAATAGCTCAGTGGAGCTGAGGGGAACGGCAAAGTTGGCAAATTATTTAGTTGTGTGTGTTTGTTGTGTTCACACATACACGGTAAACATAATCCATTTTTAATGTAGAAATAGGAATTAGAGTACAGCTTGAGTGTCCTCTGTTAATGTTTTTGATGCTAATACCATATAAGAGTCTCAGGTTATCCTCCGAAAATTCAGTCTGACAAATAAAACATGTTAAAAGTATTTGTGTAGCCGCAGTCCAAACAGTCATTCAGCAGTGTTTTTTATGAAAGCTCATGCAGGAGATGCAAATCAGAACTTCAGGACCGTTTCTATATCAGTGAAGCTCACAAACGGACTGTTTGTTGGCCAGCACATATTAACCCTTTGTCCAAAATCACTCCTTGTTTGCTACCTGGTGCACTATAGTTATCTTCCACCATTTCATTTAGTTACATATTTAGCCTACTATATAATCCTCTCAAATGTTTCCACAATGGAAACATGTAGTGACCATCAAGTACACTAGTTAAAGTGATACAGACAATTACACATTCTATGTGAATAGGACTTCAAAGTGTTTATCAGCAAAAGAAAGACAATTGAACAGGTAGTTTCAGTAAAAACAGGAACATTTGCACTAATAAGTCTACATTTACTGTATCAGTAAAGGAGATGTTGAAATTCCAAGGTGAAATGAATAAGAACTGACTTATTTTGCTTGCTATATTTATTAGCTGATCTGATGTAATAGCTCGGCTTGGAAATTTAATCTCAAACTATTTTCATTTTTTCCCTCTTCATAGTCCACCCAGAGTAATAAATAGCTGTGTAATAAATCAAGCCCTCCCTATTATTGCAGGACACTCAATATGTATGTGGTGTGACAGGCTAGGCTGAGACTCAGATCATATTTCTACTGAAATGATGGCAGAATATATCACAGCTTTTACAGGAGCAGTCTGCCCAAGGCTGGAGAGGCCGTCTCTCTATAGTGCTTTATCTCTCTCTCTCTCTGATATGTCCTCTTTCAGGTTATCTCCCTCACGTTGGCCTATTTGTAATTCAGGAATGATGTACTTTTCAGGTGTATAGTCTTATTTTATCTTTGTCCTGCAGCATACTAGTTAAATGTTACACCGTGGAGCATTTTACCATCTAGATTAGAACTGTCAAATTCACTTTAACAATACTTTTACACATAAGAGAACGAGACCAACACTTAAAAGACTGGCGGCCTCTGCCAGCCTCTTGGTTGAATTTTACCTGTGAAACTGATTTGGCAAAAAAGACTGATGGCTCTACATTACAACAACACAAAAGACGGTTCGTACTTTGCAGTGAAGCCATAACTCTATTGAACGTAAAAAAAATATGAGGCTTCAGCAGTCTAAAGTTTGGCAAATCAAGTGTATATATTCCAAAGTTACAGTCATTTTAAAACAAAGTGTGTTTTATTGCCAAACCACAGTGGGGGAATAGTAACATGGAGGGAATCTTATTCTAACTGGACTACTAAGATACTTGCTTGATTTGGCTAACTCGGACTGATGAAGCCTCATTTATGCAGATTTTAAAAAGATGTGAACCCCCTTTAACTGACTCTTCACTTAATCTTAAGCAGCCCCCCCCCGACCAGTCGGGGCCTGCACTTTATCATGCAGCCACTCAGCCAGAGACACAGTGGGGGGGGGGGGACACTTTTCTCACTTCTAGTGATGTGGACAGTGAGTTTGAGTTTGGCAAAAGTGGAAGAAAACTAACCTGCAAGGCCACCTCCTTCATATGAGAGATTTACTGTAGTCATAAAAAAATGCACCTTCAACTGTTTGGAGCTCTTTGAGAGGTATCAAAGCCTCCATAACACCCTCTGCCTCATGTAGAACTCCTCCAGACGCCTCCCCCACATTGTTGAATGAATTACCCACACACACTTATCTTCCTGTGATCTTGACACTCTACCCCCTAGATTTTTCAAAGAGGCATTAGAAGTCACTCCCACTTGTCTTTTCTCTACTCTAAAATGAGTCTCAGGTTTGTTCCCAGACTATTTCAAACAAGCCTGCATTCATCCCCTTTAAAAAAAAAACGTCTTGATCCTACAGTCCCTCTTAATTGCAGACCAATCTATTATTGCCCTTTGCCTCAAAAAGCATTGAAAAGGCTGCTGCTAAACAACTACTGGTAATAGTATAAGCTAATAACGTTATAACCCATTTGAAACTGCTTTTAGACAGCTGCTTAGTACGGAAACTGCTTTGCTGAAAGTCACTCACAATATTCTTATAAATGCAGATTCTGGCCATCACACCATTTTAGTATCGTTAGACTTGTTGCTGCTGCCTTCGACACTGTCGATCATACCATCTTGCTGGAAAGACTAATGCGTAGGGTTAGCAAAGATGGAACTGTCCGAAGATGGTTTTCTGCATATCTTACAGAGAGATATTTCAGTGTGAATACGGATGATTTTGTCTCATCATCGGCTCATATGTCGTGTGGGGTTCCACGAGGTTAAATCCTTGGTTCAATCTATGTTGCCTACCATTGTTATAGAGATGACTCCAAGATTTATGTTTCATTTAAATCTGACGATCTTAGAAATCTGGACACTACATGGTTGCCTTACTGTTATTCAAAAATGTGATGTCGCTGTTCTTTACAGCTTAATATGGACAACAAAATATATTTTTCTCATCAGCCCAGACCAAGTTCCAAAGACCTCAAAGCCTTTAGCAACTCATGAATATCGCCAAAATCAGGTCAGCTTTGCATAAGAGCAAATTATCAACAATTAATATAATTAAACAAATAGATGTAACCGAAGTCTGCAAATGCTCAACTTCCATTGGTTCAGAATGTGGCAGCTCGGCCTTTCTGGCCCACTTACATAGACTTCCTGTACGCTTTAGAATTCAGTTTAAGATCCTCCTCATCACATTCAAAGCCCTCCATGGCATGACGGCACCCTTTTATATTTCAGAATTTACCAATTGTTCTTAAACTTAAAATAGTCCAGATTTGGCCGGAACTGTTTTTGAAAAGTGCTATAAAAATAAAGTTGACTTACTTACTGATAAGCACACTGCATTTTAGCTCAAAATATTCCTGTGACCATATCAAGTTTTAAGTAGTCTCAATGCACATCACAGGGAATACACACATTGAAAAAGTCTTCGTATTTAAACTCGTATACATTAAATGAATAAATGTTTTCCTTCAGAGGTTTTCTGATATTTTTAATGTAATCCTGTTGAAGATTATCCTGACTATGACCATGCAGGGTTAGGGTTAAATCAACATATATGCATACACATTGGTGAGAAGAATAGCCTGCAAATAGCCCAAAGGATATTAAAAGACAAAACCCACCCAGGCACAACCTGTTCAGCCTGCCGCCGTCTGGAAAGAGATATAGAAGTATCAGCTGCCGAACCACCAGACTTCAGAACAGCTTCTTTCCTCCGCTGTGAGACTCATCCTCCACCTTCCACACATTAATATAGCTTTTTTGTGTTTTGTAGTGCAGCAAAATGGGACTGCAATCTATAATGACGGTAAAATAACCTTGTAATGGTAAATGGACTGTACTTGAAGGCTTTTATTTCGAGACGGGATGCTTAGAGTTCAAAAATAATAATACATTATTTTTCATGTCTGTGAAATTTTCAACAGATATACAGTAGACATTGAAACTGCAGTAATGTTGCTGGTATGACGTCAACATACGGTCAAAAGATCATTCCCACTGTCTACTTTTGCTGTTAAAAATAGAAAAGACGCAGTCGAGCTGCTCCTGAACCGCGCTGCTCACACAGATGCTGTTACAGGGATTAACTGATTGAACCCAAATGCAGAACACTGCAACATGGAACTGATGGAACTAAATTATTTATTATCACAATTCTTAATGGGAAAGAAGGGCAGAGAGTCACTTCATCAGGTGAGTGAGATGCTGATCAGTGAGCCCGAGGATTGAACAGAGCAAGGCAGGGAAGCGGGCAGGGATTCCAGGGAGAGCGAGTCTAAATATCCCAGGAGAGAGTCCTCGGTCCAGTGTGAAACAGGACTGGGATGGAGGCAGGCAAAAGAAACAAGAATTAGCAAAACATACGCTTTAAAAAACAAGAAAAGGCTGAACCGTGAGTAGCTGACAGCATCGTGGAGTTGAAGTCTTTAAAGCCCAGTAGATTGAGGATTAGCAGCTTGCCAAGACACCTGCACACCTGATCCCACTTCTGTAATCAAGCACACTCACACAGACAAACAGAGAGAGCAGCTCCTGGCTAAGATTAAGCAGTGGACATGACACGGGCGCCTCACGGAATTGTTTCCCAGTCAGTTTTTAACTAACGTTCCAATGATCGTGTAATGTTTTCAGTTGATTTCATGGCGTTAAACTGAAGTTTAACTTCTTGCCTTTCGAACTAAATATCGTTTTAATTATGAAAGTTAGCTTTGCCTTTACCAGAGTGGGTAAAAGGACGCTAACGCCGGTGAATTAGCCGTGCGCCGCTATTGTCCTAGTCCGGCCTAATTTCTATCCTCGATGTAAACACTGGACGCTGCTGGTTTTTTGGGGATAATAGCTTGTTACAGGGTTGCCAAAATTACCATCAATGCTGTCAACACATCCGGGACCGTAGTTCTGTCCTTCACAATAAGATATCACGCTTCAACAACTCCAAATTGTGCAATAAAAGCTCCTTAATTTCCATTTGAGTGTATACCACCACCTGCTGGATGTTAGACTCTTCTCATGTCGATCACTCGCAAAACACCAGCTGATGCATGGAATTTAACAATTATGCACACATACTGTATATAACAATTACTATCATAACACACAGTGCAGAATAAGAGTCATATTACAACTAAAAACACAAGTATTCATGATTGAAAGCAAAAGATAAATAACGTCTGCAAATGATTGAAAAGATGATGCAAATATTTATTTAAAAAAAAACAAGACAAAAACTAAACAAAAAATTAAATAAAAAATCAGGACACAAATAACATAAAAAATAATCATCTTCATGATCCAGCTCCTCGTCCCAGCCCACACACATGGTGTGATACCATGTGTGGCAGCTGGACCCACGACACCAATCCCTCCGAGCTCTCTGGAGGGTCAGGTTCCACACTCCCAAACTGTCGGCTCCATCTCTTCAGGAGGGTGGCCTATTAACAGAATTTGTTTTACTTTGAATTAAAGAAAATGATCAGATTTTCATGGGTTGGCATACAGAGAAAGTTAACATTAAGTAGACTACCGGTGGATGTCGTGGGTCCAGCAGACGAGGAGCTGGATGATGGTCTGCAGGTTGGAAGGCTGTATAAATAACAGAAAAAGCATAACCATGTTTTGTTTACTCTTCATCATGGCTAATCTCACCATCATGTTATAATATTGTTTTGTTTTTTTCAGATTATTTACAGTGGGAGGGAGAGGGAGTTTGGGACCCATAGAGGCCACGTCCCACAGCCGATTTTGAAGGCTCTGAAATAACAATCATTGTTCCTCCTGACCTTGCCGGTGTTGCGGTTGTAGTTTATTTAACCCAGGAGGTGGGCCAGGTCTACTGTTATCCGGCCTGATGTTACCAGGGGATGGGTGCTGTAAGGATTGGGAGGAGGAGGGGCAGATGGAGGTTGGTTCTGGGGATTGGGGATAGGGGCTGGTTGAGCTGTGGAAAGGTGGATGCTGGGAGGGAAGGGCAACATCAGGCGCAGCCCATGAAGATGCCGGTGGGGTTGGCGGAGGTGGTGAGGAGGCCCCACGCCGCGGCCCGGATGGCATAACCCGTGACCAGTCAATGGCCTTTGGGTCCATAGGGTAGAGGCCACACCTCCTGAACACAGCCACGACCACTCTCCGATTCTTCACCCTCTGATAGAAGTCTCTTAGGACCTTTGAAAACTCTGTGTTCAAGGGTCCGAAGAAATGACGTATGTGGTGGCAGGCACAAGATAATGACCCCCTCCCTCTGTGCTGCCCGGACCAGCTCTGGATCCAGGTAAACATTGATGTCCATCCATGTTTAGCAGCGGTGGACGCTCCTGCGCGGCTAACTTCAAGAAGTGTCCGACAAACCACTGCCTAAACAGCTCACTGTCCATGTACCCTGCTGGCGACTTCCCGTAGAGGGCATCGGGAACTCCTTCCTTGTTATAGGGGCCCCCTGGACATCCCCTTCTTGTAGATGATTGAAGGGGGGACATCCTCCCCAGCCGCGTTGAGGCAGGCCAGGACGGTGATGTGGTCTCTGGATCCCTGGGCCTGCCTGTAAGCATGTTTAGTCCCCCAGGGCACGATGACCTTCCTTCTTGTAGAGTCCAGCTGAAACCCCATCTCGTTGCAGTTGTATATCTGACGGGGTTTCTCCCTCAACTCGTGCTCCTCCAGGGTGGTGGTGAGGAGCCCGAAATGCTCCTCAATTGGCCCCCTCTTGGCGCAGGATGCCCTTGTACGGTCAATGATGTCTGGGGTCCGGGCAGTAAGGCGATGGTGTTGCCGCTCCCGGAAGTTTATCCACCACGTCTGGCCAAGCACGGTTTTAGGTGTTTCCTGGTGGCGGAGGTTATAGATGGCCAGAGCGTGGGCCAGGACCTGAGGCTTCGTCAGTGGAAACCCGTGACTGGCAGAATACACACAGTACTCCACCAGGGAATCCTCATCTTCAGGGGTGAGGAGAGTCCTCTGACCATAGACACAGTCAGAGGACAGCCTTCCACTGACTCAGTCACTCAGGCTGGACTTCGGGACCCCAAACTGCTGGGCTGCCTGCCGTAGAGTGAGCCTACCGGCTTTCACCTCCTGTAGGGCCTGTGCCATGGCCTCCTGGGTCCACTTCCTCATCTTCCTCTTCCTGATTTGCCGGATGTTTGGCATCTGCAAATACACAGTAAGAAATAGTAAATTCAAAATTAGTTTTAAAGCCACATTTCATGTCTCAATAAATTGAATAATTGTATATGTTGCCAGATTACTATGTATAGACATGCATATTTAACACATGCATATCATTAATATATTTACCTTAAACCATTGCAGATTTACAATTTCTATATCCATCTTTTCTTTTCTTGATCCTACTGTAAAGGAAAAAACTCACACTCTCAGACATACGTTACCGATACCTTTCTTACTTTGACAGCTTCTTTCTGCTCTTTTCTCTTCTTGATGTCTGCTTTCTGCTCTTTTCTGCTTCTTGATGTCTGCTTTCTACTCTTTTCTCTTATTGATGTCTGCTTTCTACTCTTTTCTCTTCTTGATGTCTGCTTTCTGCTCTTTTCTGCTTCTTGATGTCTGCTTTCTACTCTTTTCTCTTATTGATGTCTGCTTTCTACTCTTTTCTCTTATTGATGTCTGCTTTCTGCTCTTTTCTGCTTCTTGATGTCTGCTTTCTACTCTTTTCTCTTATTGATGTCTGCTTTCTACTCTTTTCTCTTCTTGATGTCTGCTTTCTGCTTCTTGATGTCTGCTTTCTACTCTTTTCTGCTTCTTGCTGTCTCCCTTTGCCTCTCTTGTGTGTGTGTGTGTGCATGTAATCGTGCATGGCCCCAGCTTTCATGATCCACTGGCCTTTACTGATAAGAGATAATGGCTTCACCTCAACCCTCAAGATAGAGGGAGAAGGAGACAAATATGACAAAGATGGGGGAATGGAATTTTCATTAGTTTAGAGAACAATATATACCAGGATTGTTAAATCATCTCACATACCATGTGGCAATAGGAATTAAATAGAATCTCTAAATTTCTTTGTTCACGTCTTTTTTTTAAATTAAATCCTCTCAAATGTCATCGACATCTTATATCCAGGGTCATTTTGTATTTGGGCCAATATGGCAAAACTTTTAAAGTAATCCCTGGCGATCACAGACTGCATTTAGGTAAATGAAATGTACATAGTATGTACATGGTCGTGTTATTTTGGGCGAGCACATGAACACAGCTTCTCCTGCCTTTGGTTTCCTTGTTGTGTCCTATTATGTTGTTCGCTCTGTAAACATGACATCTATTACACTTCTGTCCACACTGGGAGAGGGATCCCTCCTCTGTTGCTCTCCCGAAGGTTTCTTCCTTTTTTCCCCCTGTTAAAGGGTTCGGTTCGATTTTGGGGGGGAGTTTTTCCTCTTCTAATGCGAGGGTCCCGGGACAGAGGATGTCGTATATGTGTACGGATTGTAAAGCCCTCTGAGGCAAATTTATGATTTGCGATTTTGGGCTATACTAAATAAATTGAATTGAATTATTTTAGCTTTTCTTTTTAATTTCTACATGTGCACATATCCATGCAATATCATAACCTTATGGAGATTGGCAGGGTGTTTACTTTTGCTTGGGGATTCAGGAAGATATTTATGAATGAGGCACATTGTACTGAGGCGCTTTAATTATCTCCACCAGGCGTAAACCTGGTTGGATTAGGTATTCGGTCTGTCTGCAGCTAATCTCGCAAACTACTGGACCCATCAGCCTAATATTTTTGGTGCACATTTAGGACTGTATGCTCAAGGCTGCAGTCTTTGAAAAACCTAATATATTGACTGTTTTATATCGTCAATAACTGCTGACTCCTCACTGCTCTTAACCGGCCTGTATGGGCCGCAAGTGCTTCATTTTGTGCTATGGATTAGGAATTGTTCCAGTCCAGATTTTCCTGCCATGGTAAAACAATTGTGGTTTGTATTCATTTAGTCATTCATTCATTACAGCAGTGGTTGACCACGACACACCAGGCGGAGATCTGCACTCAGAATGCACTTTTCTTAGTTGGTTTAGAGATGCAGGAGAGAAGGTTTGAGACAGCATACAGATGAGCTTAGCACACTACCTAAAACCAGTACCGTGACAATCATACTAACTTCAGAGTAAGCCTACAGCCTGTGTTAGTGTATCCTTATTTGGTGAAATGCTAGCAAGTAGTATTTTGCTTAGTGCAGGCTGGAGAGGAAGTAAGCAGAGTGCAGAGAATGTGATGCATGTCTCTGTTGCCCATGAACAAAAGAAACTGCTTCTTGAAAATTCCTCACAGAATGAGGAAAGGACAACACATGTTCTAATACAATTTTATTTACACCAAATAAGTGTTTGAAGTCTAATTTTCTTGGTGTTTTTATAGCAACATAACACAATAAGTGTAAAAACATAATTAATGCATTAGATGAATAAACATTGCTGCTAATATCTTCTACTTCATTTTCTTTCCATTAGCAGGAGAGTTGTCTACAGGTAACCTTTCAACCATAAGATTGTGTCCAAAGTGTACAGATGTTATTAACTCCTGGCTGAGATCTAATCAAAGTGCTAGTTGGTCACATTCTGATTCATTCCATTTTGTTTTAGTGTATTTACATATCGGCAGTGGCGGCTGGTCCATAGAGGGCGCTAGGGCGCCGCCCCCCCTAGAGCTACAAAAAATAAAAATAAAAATATAAATAAAAATAAAATTTAAAATAAAAATAAACTATACAAATTGTCAATATTTGTGTTTTTGAAACATGGAATCACCCAGTAATATGTGTAAAATATGATATCTGCGGTAAATATATGCTTTTCCTGCTTGTCCTCTCTGCCTGTCTGCTCTTCCTCTCTGTGTGTGCACGTCTCAGCTGGCTGGGGCGCTGGAAAAACTGCCCCAAAGAGGCGGGTCTATAAAGCAGTTTAGCCAATGCTGAGTAAAGATATAAATGAGTGACATACAATTCAGCCAATCAGCGTCCTCAAATAGATTCAGCTTGGGGCAGTTTTTTTCCTGCCCCAAGCTGCGCGTTCTCGTCAGGAGAAGTCTCTACAGGAGAGCGCCAGTGTGAGCACTACTCCTCCAAGACCCGTTTGAGAGGAGAACTGAGAGGAGAAACTACTGAAAGAGCTGATCCCAGATCAGCCTGACCTCACAATCAGACAGCAGACTAGCAGGAAAGAGAAGCAGTACATGAAGCTTCTCTACTAGCTGTACACCAGACAGGTTTGACTAGCTGGATGACGTCATGCTAATAACTTATTTATCTTTTTAAAACAACGGGGACAGAACCAGCATGGACAGTTAGGGAGTGAGGGACATGAAGCACCTGTCTGAGAAATGGATATATAGTTATATATATATATATATATTATTATATATATATATATATATATATATATATATATATATATATATATATATATATATATATATATATGTGTGTGTGTGTGTGTGTGTGTTTTATATTATAGTGAATATTATTATATGATATATATATTATTATATTATGCAGAATATTATATGATATATATATATATTATTATATTATACAGAATATTATTATATGTTATATATATTATATTATACTGAATTCCCTGTGAGGGTGACTAAAATAAGATGTCCTGACGTGTTTGTGAAAGTGTTATTTACTGCTTTTTTTCGTGTTGGAATGAATGTTAAATATTTAACTGCAAAGTAGTAATGCGCGTTTGATACCTTAATTTGTTTGCATTAAATCATTCTGGGATGTTTGCTGAAATTGATTGGATGTGGCACAGCCCTACCAAGAACATTTTCCACCAGCCGCCACTGCATATCGGCATTAACATTTGTTTTTCCTGATCCTGATAGGACATACAGATACAATTAACATATTAATACCAGGTGGATTGAGGTCTGTAGCACTCGGTGGTTAGATGCCATTTCAGCTAATTGGCTGAGGGAAAGATCACGTGAAAACTACTTTTTTGTTATTTTGGAAATTATTTGTGCTCATGTCACAAGAAAGAAAATAACTGTCCTTTTCAGTTATTGTAAAAGGAAATATGATAGACTAAAACACATTTTGATAATAAATGGACAAATATAACCTAAAGTAAAGAGTTCTGTCCTGCAACAAACACTGGTAAAAATACATGTTAATTCATATAATTACACCCATTAAAAAGGTGAGAAATACAGTACACATGAGTTGAAAAGTCACACTGTTTTTGTCCTGATGTTACCAGCCCAGTCTTGCTCTTTGTACCCCTGTGAAACCACCTCCACAGTATGATCATGTACATGTCCGACTCTGACCGCCTCTGATCAATTAGGTATAATTAAGTGTTAGAAGTAGTTCAGTTAAGGTGTTGTCCCTTAGAATTAGCACACTGGATTATTTGTGAGGATAATAATGGTGTTTTTACTTTGGATATGTTGCATGTCATTAACAGGTTTCCAGTGGTGTTCACCTGGGAGACAGCAGGTGATGTTAACGCAATAATGAAGGTAAAGCTGCGCTAATCACCACCACAAGATCTTCATGTTTCATTAGCAGAGTGATGCCTTTTTAATCTGAGTTTAATACACTTTTACTTATTAGTGAGAGGTGTTTTGAACACATTAAATGTAAAAGGTGATTTGTCAGCAGGCTTTGTCCTCATCTCTCAAACACACCTAAACTAGACGTACCTATCCACAGTTTCTTTCTTCTTTGCTTCAAGAATTGATAGACTCCGTTTATCACTTTACAGACATAGATACACACAGACACACACACACACCGTAACTCTTCGGCAACTGTCATCGATCCAGGGATTTCTCTCTCAGAGAAAGGGAGATTGAAAAGCTGAGATCAGCTGAGCGTGATGAGAGAGACGGCTGAGATGGGAGCAAGAGATGATGCACAGTCCGTGTCATTCCTCCCACTATATTCCTCCTCTACATCAGAAACCATAACATCCTGCCCATATGACTGTACATTTCAAGTTGTGCTTGACGGAATACTTTGAATTAGCAGCATTCCTTCATTCTGTTGCAGTTAATTGCATCTCGTAATGGATGTCTGCGTATTAAAGGGTATGCCTCTCTTTCATTCATATAATGCTCCAATAATCCTTTGCTCTGGTTATTATTTAAGACAAGATAAAGCTGGTTTATAAAGTGTTGGGTATTAAGATAGATGGATGGATTGATAGTATAGTCTATATGCCATCCACTTGTTTTAGGCTACTGTTTAAAATTCTAACTGAGCACAAAGGAGTTCTTAACGCAATTCAATTTGCACCACTGAGCTCTGTAGCACCTGCCTGATGGTAGCAGCTCACACTCGGAGTACAGAATATCAATGGATCACAGAGGATTCTTTTGACCTGTTGAAGTCCACACTGGTCAAAGAGAGACTGAAGATTATGATGATCTTTGTTAATAATGATTTTCATTGCAGTCTGAACCAAATGTAGATGATAGATTAACGTAATTGCCATTCATACTATTCACAAGGCAAGTGCACAGCAGAATGATATAACGTTGCATCTGGCTCATGAGTGTAATAAGTTCATTATGTAAACATAGATCAAATAAAAAAAATGCACATACTACATACATAGTTGTTCAGAACTTTGTAGTTGTACACCAGAAGCCGCAGTATCTTTTGCCAGAGGGCAGAAGTGCAAATAGTCTATGATAGGGGTGGGTGGGGTCAGACAGACGGCCTTCTGGTCTGATGCATTGCAGTTTCCATACCAGTTAGAGATGCAACTAGTCATTACACTCTATGGTGCCTCTGTAGAATGTGGTGAGGAGGGGGGGTGGGGGAGATGTGCTCTCTTCATCCGTCGCAGGAAGTGCAAGCGCTGCCGGGCTCTCTTGGCTAGAGATGAAGAGTTCAGGGACCAGGTCAGGTTGTCCGTTATGTGCATCCCCAGGAACTCTTAACTACCTCCGGAGTGGTGCCGTTGATGTAGATTAGAGTGTGAGCTAGACAGTTACTCCGAAAGTCAACAATGATCTCTTTTGTTCTGCTGACATTCAGAGACAGATTGTTGGTGTTGACTAGTTATTCCAGCTCATTGTCGTCCCTGATGAGGCCAGCAACTGTTGGGTCATCTGCGTACTTTATTATGTGGTTTGTGTTGAATTTGGTCATTGACTGGGGTCTGTCTGTGAGGAAGTCGGAATTATCGGAATGAGTGAGATGGGGACATGTGGTTGTCGACCTTTTTGGCACTAGTATGATGGCGGCGGTCAATCATGATGGAACGACGATGAAAATGTCTGTAAGGACATGTGCCAGTTGGTCAGCACATTCTTGCCTTTATTATTGTCAGGACCTGCAGCCTTTCATGGGTTGACACTCCTCAGGGTCCTTCGGACATCAGCTTGATCAAAGAGTTCCTGATCATCATGATGAGGGGTGGCTTTCCTCCCAAGTGTCCAAAATACTCATTAAGCTAATTTGGGAAGGTGACGTTATCATCACAGGGTGGAGGAGGAGTCTTGTAGTCTTTGAAAGTTTGTATTCCCTGCCACATGTGACTTTGGATTTTCTGATTTGTATTTTCAGGTTGGCTATCGCTGATCCGAGACCTGCTCGCTGGCGCTGTGTGTGTGTGTGTGTAGTGGGAGGAGCTCAGCCCTGACAAAGAGATCAGAGGAGATGCTGCAGCGTGATAATACAATTACATAAAAACATTAAAAAGTACTAATGAATAACACCAGCAACGTCAGGGCTTATCAATACTACAATCTTTAATAATTTCCCAGCGGGGCAGTTTCATGCCGGGTTTGGGTAGCGCTCCACCACTGTAGCAGTAGCACTGCTGAAAACATTACATTACATACTGTTGCTATTCTTCCAGGTGCCATAGTATTACTGAATATTACATCATTATTGTATATGTGGTTCAGTTAACTTTTCAAGCACAATGCTGTCCAATTGAAGTGAATTACCTCTGTGTTTGGATCCTCTTCCTGCCAGCTGATCAACGATTTACCTTCTGGGATGAGTGCAAGTTAGTTTTCTTGCAGTGCCTCGTTTTCTAAGGCAACAAGAAGCTAAACTATGGTCCAGTGAAGAGAGGAAAACAGCTCTCCTGAACTACACATCAGGTCAACATTCTTCATGTGCGTTTAGAGCCTCTAGGGTTTTATTACATCTCTGTTGAACGGCTCCATCTGAAATGCCTCCGGAGGTAACATTACCAGTTGTTGAACTGTAAGTTCATTGTATGTTTAGGTATTGATTTTTCCTTTTCACCTTTGACTTTAAATTGCTTACATACACTCTTAGAAATAAGGGTTCCAAACGTGTTCTTAGTGAAGGGCTGAGGTTCTACCCACAATCATTTGCCTCTAAAGAACAAGGTTTCTTTGTCAGACTTCGAACCATTTTCATCCAAAGAACCCTTTTCAAAAATGTAGTTCTACAACTATTGTTAAATGCAAGACATATGTACATGTATCTCTGTCCAGAATCAAAATACAAATAAGTGTAATTCTGGAAGCTCACGTCGATGAAATTGTCCATATCCTTTACTGTTCATTTTGCGCAACATAGACAGGAGCCTACTAGATGGTATATTTGCAGATAGCAGTCAAGGCTGGCCAGCTTTACTAAAGCAGGTAATTAAACTAAAGCAGTCAGACAAGCAGAGGAAACAAAGCTGGACTGTACAATTAGAACCACTTTTCATACACAATAATAATACCGTGTGTAATTAAAAAACATTTATTTGTAATTTGTGCACAGTTCAAACAATAACAGACAGTTGTTGGGGGGTGGGGGGGGGCTGCGATCAAATAATATGACCAGGGCAACACAGCTATTTGATGTCCGGGCCTGGTGGGCTACACAACTAGACCAGGGATGTTTCATGTGCACACTGCTTCATTATTTTGTTATAACTCTGTCTTTGAACCTCACAGAGAGATGATTAATTCATGATTCTTTTTTAGGTTAAAGTTAGGACTCTGGGCAGAGAAAAGTCTGCGGTAGTAAGGTTTTGTTTGTAAAGTAGAGCAAAGAATAGCAACGCCTACCTAAGTATAGTGTCATCTCTACCTGCTACATATCATGATTGCCAAACAAGGCTTATGAGACATTACACAACAAACGTACATGTGTGATGGAGTCAAAATAAACTACAGTGTGTGTGTGTTCATGGTAATAAAGAAATGTGTCACCCAGTGCAACTGGGAGGTTTTAATGGAGCTCTGTGGCTCAGAGGAAGAACACATCAGGATACCGGTTAGGAGATACATTCACTCTTTAAATGAGATTTGTTAACAATTTGAAACCAGAAGTAACCAACAAAAATGTGTTGGCTATTAGTCCTGCTACTTATCATATATGCTATACATACATGGCAACATATATAACAATGTCTGCAGCACAGAAGGGTATACAATATTTTCATATGTAGATCAGCTCCAGTATTTGTGAAAACCAAGAAGCTTTGACGCGTCACAGGATAATGAAACTAACCACACAGCCATGTCAACCTTAAACGTTAAGAGGTTTTCAGATAAGAGCAGTGATAGTCCGAACCCAATTCCCGCTGGCTGTTTGATGACACTTTATTTGAGAGGCCAAGCCCTGAGGTCAGATACAAGGCAAAAGACGGACGGTTAAACAGCACACACACACAGCATTCCCTGCAGGCTAACTAAGTGGTCTTTCTTCTTCTATAAGGGCTCTCTATCCATCTGGCATGCCCCTCCAGACACACACACACACACCAATGGGCTATCAGATTTGAGATCAGCCATTTCCAAATTCAACAGATGTGATCCTATTGTGGATGGATTGGAGACACACTCCTGTTCTTTCACATGGGTAATGCAATAAAAGCAGCAGGGATGCACACAGGGGAATAAAAAAGCGCATTACTAGTTTTTAGTAGTAATGTGCAATTTAACCTACAGTCCTGTGCGCGCACACAATTTTTCCATTAGTTGCAGTCGTTTTTTTCACCCCACTAAAAATTGACAGTTGGCATAACTGTCAATTGTATCTCAACGTGATTCGCTTTTCATGGTTTGAAAGTGACATACATTTTTGTGATACAGTGGCCAGGGAACTGAAGTATGGGGGTAGAGCAGGGAACCACAGACGGGCAGCCTGGAGGACTATTGAACGGGCGGAGCCGCTCTGGGAGACGGGCAGGAGGTTAGCCAAACGTTCGGAGCCAAACATTATTTGATTTTAGTTTGGAGCAAATACATGTCAAAACAACAAATATATGATATGCAAAAGTTCATCTGAGTCACTGTGAGTTTGAATCTACAAGAGAAAACACTGCATAGCATAGTGGACAGCAGAATACTGTCGGCCTCCTCTCTCCTGATGTTTACTCTTTTAACAGATTCCATCCCTGCTGCACTTGACTCTAAGGTCAAGGTCTAATTAAGAAACCATTTAAAATGAATTCCAGACTGAAACATTGATCACATCAGCATTAACATAAATGGGCCTAAAAGTGCCTGGCAATGGATTAGATCCATATGGTGCTAAGCCCAGAGGCCCTTGAGTGGAAAAGGACCGTTTGTGTGTAAAGTGGGGGATGGGGTTAGAGAGGATCTTTATGGAGTGCAGCAGACGCTGGGCTTTGTTCAAGCTCCCATTGAACTGACTCGTAGTGGAAGAAATAACCCCAAGCAGGCAGACAACATGACAGGATGGCTGTAGCATCAACACAGCTCTCTTCTGGGTTAGTTTGACAGTTTGATAAAGACCTGAATGTGAGACAGTTGTAGATTTCTGCCTAAAATACCACATTACCCTCAGAATGCCTCTATCACCTCAAAACTAGGAAGGACCAGTGGAAAACATTTTAAATAGGCTCTATGACAGAAGACTGACACCCGGTCCACACTGCCAGCAGAGCCTGCCGGCTGACTCGAGGACTGCTGCGTCTCATGTGTGAGAGAATAGCAGTGCTGCTGCCTTCCCTTCTTTCTACATAGAGAAAGAAGGGCTTTCATAATGGGCAGAATGTTTCATTCTATTTCATTATAAATGACTAATATACGTTTATATGTAGTGACTTTAACAAATATCTAATGCTATCTGTAAGCCACCGAGGGGCAAACGGGAGAACTTGTTCAGACGCGTGTTCTAAGCTACAAACAAATCCCTCTCCTGTGCGCTGTATCTCTTTCCATCCGTTTCACATTGTTACCATAGCATTAAATCAGCATTGTTCAGTCTTACTTGTACCAATGAATCTGAGCATGCCAGTCATGCTCTCATGCCAACAAGTTACAGGATAGGACACAACAGGATAAGACACGCCTTCCCGTCCACACACACCTGTTTCTCATCACCAGGTACTTACCTATATGGACTTTTACATTAATGCTCCACCCCGTGTTCAATGTCAGAACTGCATGTGTAAATTCACCTCGTGTTTCCCTCAAAGATAAAATAAAACAAAAAAACAACAAAAAATTGTTCTATGGGTAAGAGGTTACCAATAACTTATGTTTCAGCTTCTTGGAGAAGACAAAGTTTGGTCACTGGCCTATCCAGCGTGCTTTGCACTTGTGCAGATCTCACCAGTCCTTTCCGGTCTGGATATGTCTCTTGAACTCTTCCGAGTAACCAGGAACCACATGGAGCAGTAGCATCTGCAACAAGTACAATGTCTCCTGAGACGACTCCCTCTACCTCCTGAGACAACACGCTCTGCCTCCTGAGACGACTCCCTCTGCCTCCTGAGACGACCCGTTCCATCTCCTAAGACGACACTCTCTACCTCCTGAGACGACTCCCTCTACCTCCTGAGAGGACCCGTTCCATCTCCTAAGATGACACTCTCTACCTCCTGAGACGACTCCCTCTGCCTTCTGAGACAACTCCCTCTGCCTCCTGAGACGACCCGTTCCATCTCCTGAGATGACACTCTCTACCTCCTGAGACAACTCCCTCTACCTCCTGAGCCGACCCGATCTACCTCCTGAGACGACTCCCTCTACCTCCTGAGACGACTCCCTCTACCTCCTGAGCCGACCCGCTCTACCTCCTGAGACGACCCGTTCCATCTCCTAAGACGACACTCTCTACCTCCTGAGACGACCCGCTCTACCTCCTGAGACGACCCGTTCCATCTCCTAAGACGACACTCTCTACCTCCTGAGACGACCCGCTC
The DNA here is from genome assembly GCA_032191485.1 of Leptoclinus maculatus. Taxonomy (NCBI): domain Eukaryota; kingdom Metazoa; phylum Chordata; class Actinopteri; order Perciformes; family Stichaeidae; genus Leptoclinus; species Leptoclinus maculatus. The sequence continues at coordinate 22,453,034 of JAVDOI010000010.1, read as the reverse complement.
TACCTCCTGAGACGACCCGTTCCATCTCCTAAGACGACACTCTCTACCTCCTGAGACGACTCCCTCTACCTCCTGAGAGGACCCGTTCCATCTCCTAAGACGACACTCTCTACCTCCTGAGACGACTCCCTCTGCCTTCTGAGACGACTCCCTCTGCCTCCTGAGACGACCCGTTCCATCTCCTGAGATGACACTCTCTACCTCCTGAGACAACTCCCTCTACCTCCTGAGCCGACCCGATCTACCTCCTGAGACGACTCCCTCTACCTCCTGAGACGACTCCCTCTACCTCCTGAGCCGACCCGCTCTACCTCCTGAGACGACCCGTTCCATCTCCTAAGACGACACTCTCTACCTCCTGAGACGACCCGCTCTACCTCCTGAGACGACCCGTTCCATCTCCTAAGACGACACTCTCTACCTCCTGAGACGACCCGCTCTACCTCCTGAGACGACCCGTTCCATCTCCTAAGACGACACTCTCTACCTCCTGAGACGACTCCCTCTGCCTTCTGAGACGACTCCCTCTGCCTCCTGAGACGACCCGTTCCATCTCCTGAGATGACACTCTCTACCTCCTGAGACAACTCCCTCTCCCTTCTGAGACGACTCCCTCCTGAGACGACTCCCTCTACCTCCTGAGCCGACCCGATCTACCTCCTGAGACGACTCCCTCTCCCTTCTGAGGCGACCCGCTCTACATCCGGAAACGACTTGCTCTACCTCCTGAGACGACCCACTCTATGTCTTTACAAATGCCTTCATAAGCCTTACAAGTAACCAAATATGTGCTGTGCAGTGAATTCCAACACATTCTCACTCCCAACTCGTTAAAATACCAGTGCTTGGTCAGTGCCCCTTGGCATTGGAGATCGAAGCACTAGGTACCCCTCTAGCGTTAATTTTCAATGTTTCGGGACGGTGTGTCAATATATGGGCATTACATGCTAGTGTCCTTTCAAAATAAACTTCCATTTTCAAAGGAAGTTAGATTTAGCATTAGTTAGTTGACAGCCTGGTGCATCACATGCAGTCGCGAAGGGGGCTGCCGTACGTCAACCTCATGCCGAGGGGCGCTGACAAAGCGGAAGCATCTGATAAACTGGGAGTGAGAACGGGTTGTGAAATCAAGGTAGTGACTAAGGATTGAGTGAATGAATGTAGGCATAATAACCAAGATGTCCATTTTAAAAGAAAAATTGAAATAGTAATGAATCAATTTCATGATGTGACATCATTATGATTTATGTTTGGCTAATTTGAGAGAAAGGTTGTGGTTTGGGTTAAAATGAGCTTGGGGGACCTTCATAGTTACAATAATAAAGACACGGTTAGGGTTATGTAAAGACCATGGTCAGGTTTGAAACAACAAATAAACAGCATTCGCTCATGTTAAAGTGGACTCTGAGTAATTCTGTGTACAGTTTTCACGCTAGAAATCTCACAACCTGTCAGCTAAGACATCAATTAAGTTATTAATAAATAAAAAAAATCAACTCCCACAGATCTATGGGAGTAGGCTACTATGGTCATTTTGTGTTCAGGTGTGAAAACAATATGTGGCCTATTGTGCAAAGTACAATACATCTGCCATCAGCAGAGTGGCATTATCCTGAGAGGCAGTGAGCTTTTTGTCTTGCCTGAGCCCGTTTGGTGTTTTGGTGACTCACTATTTGCCGTCGTGGGAGGAAAAGCACATTAGTGGAAAACTTGAACCAGGTCAAAAGCAGACAGCGTAAAGTACACTTGTGTAAGACCTGTCCAAAATCACACAAACTCCCCTTTATGTGTGTTGGCTGTTGCCTCACTTTATTTGTTTTTCAACCAGTAGATGTTGGCCTAAATTCAAGATGACCAAGAGTATAAGTCAAGTCAGTTCCAGCTTTATTTATATTTCATACACAGAGCAAGACAAAGTGCTTTACATGAAGCAAAAACATAATTACATTGCAACACAATCACAATACAACCATGCAAGTGTAGAATATATATCATTGCTAGCGGAGACCTTATCTCCATATTTAGTCATTTTGTATTCCTTTTTTTCATAAAACAAGGCAGTCTTTACATCTGTCTATGGGATTTACAAATTATTAACCAATGAAAAGTATTAAAAAGACAAAATCCTGAAACCAGCAAAAGCTCTTAGCTCCACCCACCTACTTCTTGAATGAAGTGTCTCTCACAGCAGAGCTGAAGCTACAGTGACAATGCGTTTTTGTCTGACCACGTTTGAGGCAATGTGCCCCACTGTTTTATAATGAACTTAAAATGTAGGTGTACAGAGATATCATTACCTCTATCTGTTCACTTAACAAAATTATCTGTATCTGTATTAGGATAGAACATGAAAAATATGAAATATGAAAATATTGAGTTGTATATCGCGGTGTAGCCTACAAATATTGAGATACGATTTATAAGCCATATTGTCCAGATGTAACAAGCCTGGCTGCATGTTAGCACTACATAGTGCTATGGAAATAATGGCAACTTGATTTCATTCCATTTTTCCCCAGAAGGTCACAATACAACGACTCATACTCAAACTTAATACATACATACATATACTTAATTTCTCATACTTAACAGGTGAGCAATGAATTCAGTGGTAGAGATGTCTGTTCATTTAAAGAAAACAAGGAGCAGTGAATACAGTGGTGCTTAGGAACATAAATCCAAATCCAAAGTACTCCTTTAGCTATCTGTTCACACACACACACACACACACACACACACACACACACACACACACACACACACACACACACAATAGAGTCCACTAGACATGATAACTGCTTTGAGATGTTTGACAGGTTGGCATCCAATGCCTGGTAGTATGTTATCTGTCAATCACCCTGACTGTAAGAAGTGTGTGTGTGTGAGGGCATGTTTTACCCATCTTGTGGGGACGTAAATCTGATTACACAGTAATATTGTGGGGACTCGCCTTTTTAGGGGGGACAAAATGAGGACAATTGTACGACCCCATTATGTATATCGTTAGATTTTAGAGCGAAGACTGGTTGTAAGGTTAGGGTAAGTTCAGGATTAGTCTGGTAACAGTTAGGGTTTGCGTAAGTCTCCAGGAAATGAATGTAAGTCAATGTAATGTCCCAAAAATTCATGAAAACATGCCTATGTGTGTGTGTGTGTGTGTGTGTGTGTGTGTGCACACAGACAGGCAGAGCGAGAGGCTGCTAGAGGAAGGAAGCATTGAGTGCATTGTCAGCATTGGGGCCTTTCACATGCTCAGCCTGAAGGCCGTCCATCTGTCTGCAGTGAAAGGGAAACCTGAGGCAGCTTCACGCTGACCCCGCTGACCCCGCTATCTGATTCTGCTTTCATGTGGTGATGATGAAGCATTTCCTCTCCACTTTAAACACAACCAACCATTCATTATCAATTCATATTCAACCAGTGTTGAACAGTTGGATGTTAGACAGCAACTACTTTCTACCAAAGAATAGTCCCGTTGAAAAATGAATTCACATTAATGCCTATGGATTATCTATAGTAACGGGGACTTTGTGTCTGAAAAGAGATGTTGCCAAACAAAATTCCATTCACCTCCTTAGTATTGAGACAGGTCTCTAAAAACTGGGACAAATAAATCAAAAACGATCTCTATGGTAATAGAGTTGAGGGGAAAGAAACAAATTCTTAAAATGTGGGTGAACTGACCCTAAAATATAATACAGAGACGACTGTGCTCCCTTGGTTGAGGGATTCCCTCTCTGAGCACTTAGTGGTTTGTAAGTTGCATTGATAACAGAGTTAAAGTACATTGCTGCTGTATTTCAGGCTACAAAGAAAGTATTCATATAGAATCTCTTGATCTCCTAGTTCAACCATAGACTGTATAAAATATGGGCAATTATGCTTTTGTGAAGCTCAAAGTGGGTGGCTCACAAAGCTCAACGCCCTTAAATATGTGTTAAGCTTATTTTATATTCACGAGGCACGCGTGCGTCAGAAAATGGCGTAATCATGGCCGGCGCTTGCTGCACTGAGGCCCCACAAGTCCCAACTTTTGTCTCCTGTGGCAGCGATCAAAAGTTGTCAACCCGTCAAACTATGTTAAGTGGGAACACTGTTGGACCGTAGTAGCGATGCAACATCCACATAATAATGTGCTACTGTGTGAGAAGAATGTGTGCGGAGAGAGGCCTCCACTGAGGCCATGGGGCCACTTCTTCAAACGGTGTACTGCAGTCCAATAGACAAAGGCCCCTTACACACATATACTGCCTGACATCCTGTTTTTGAATGGATAGGGAGCGCCGACATGTCAATAAGAAGGGAAATTTTGAACTTTCTATTGTGAAAGGAGAAGCTATTACTTCCATGCTTTTGTCATTATAATAATTACTAAAACCCACACAAAAGTCACACTGCCTTCAGCCCATTTAGATAGATAGATATAAACTTTATTCATCCCCAGGGGGACATTTGTTTGTAGCAGCAGCAAGTTAGAGTAGAATAAAATATGAAGTATGGAAACCCATTTGACCTCCTCATTAAATGTCTTAGGTTTTGTACGTATCTTGTGACCTCAAAACATGTCTGAGGCTCATCGTCTGCCCACCTTCCTCCAGAGTACAGTTTAACATATTTAATATACTGTGTTCAAGAGTGATGCACTTTGACTGTGCTCTAAGGAAAAACAACATCTATCTTTTTTTTCACACGGCTAAAAATAACCTGTTTAACATTTTATTTTATTACTATTGTTTGTAATTCAAATACCTAATTTTCTGTTTTTCAGTTCAGTGCGAGCAATCTAGTCTGTGTTGTTCTTGAACGAGTGACTGAAGTCAGGGTGAATGTGTGAAGGACAGCTGACAGGTGATGGTCAGTGAGAGAGGATCTGGATCTGGATCTGTTAAACTTCATCACGGAGAATGTTTGTTCACATATGTAGGTCGGTCCAAAGGCAAGGCACCAACATCTTCTGAGCATGTTGCTTTTGCATCTTAGCTAGCAAAGCCTCAGTGTCCGCTGTGCATCAGGCAACACATCCCAGGTAGACAAAATGACGTGGCTCAGCTCCGGCGTAAACTCGGCATGCCGGAAGAAACACGTATTCCTAATTTCCCATTGACGTCCCATTGCTTTTAAGGAAGGGTTTGAAAAATTATAAAGTAACGAGTATCTAAAGCTGCCAGACAAAAGTAGAGTGGAAGTACAAAGTTGAATAAAATGGAAACACTTGAATTTGTACACAAGTACAGTACTTAAGCAAATACACTTAGTTATATTCCACCACTGATCATAACATTTACTCTTACCACTCACAGCTTATCAAAACCAAACAATTTACTGCTTTTTATAAAGAGGTGGAATCATATTGAGCAGGTCCGGCCCTCCACAACGTCCCTGTTTCTCATGTGGGCCCCTTGGGAAAAATAATTGCCCCCCCTTGGTATAGACTCATACAACATAAGCCCTCTCAATCATCACTTATGACTCACTAGAAGTGCCTTCCGTCTTCTTTTCTTTTCATTTTGCTGGGTTCATGATGTTTCTGGGCGTTTCCCCGCCTCTCGCTCTTCCTCTGCGTCGGTGTCCAGATGTCACTCCTCTGCCTCTTCCCTGCCCTGGGGCTCTTCTGTCCTTGCCGACACTGTAATCTGTGTCGTTTTAGTCGGCTGCTCAGTAAGCTCCGTTAAATTCTCTGTCTGGACACAAATACTAATGCCCAATAGCTTGCAAGACTGACTGCTGGCTAGTGTTGTTGAGCCAGGGAAGAGAGGCAACATTTCAATGTTGTGATTACAAACTGCAACTGAAAAATCCTAGTCCTGCCTTTGGTAAATGCCAGTTTCAAGTGTTTTTGAATGCTTTTGCTGTCATGGAAGAAATACACTTCAAACGAGAGGAAACACATAGAAATATCTCCACCATACAACCAAACAACTGCAACCAAGGGATAATGCTGGCTCTCTATGAAATCATAATGTGTGATGTAATTTAAAAGACTACGTCTTTAATTTGCAATGCTTGTTACTTATTTTGACTACATTTTGAAGATGCTGCAGAATTTAAAGTGTTTTTTTATCTTCTTATTTTTGGTCCAAGGAAGTCATTCCAAATTCCCTTTCTACCTGAATAAATGGTAGTGATATCCTTCAACATAGCTTTGTGCAGTTCACCTCAAGTGAAAAAACACTGCTGTGATAGAAGCAAATACTAGAATCGGCCTGTCTTACAAAACAGAAGGAAGAATGCAGCGGACTGATCTTGTCAACAGTACTGAAGCTGCACAAAGTCTACATTCTGGTTTGCTGCTCTCTGTTTATGTGATTCACAAGTTGTCACTCTGAAAGGGATTGAAAGGATGCTGTCAACGTGTAGATCAAGAAAAGGCACTTATGTATGACACATGCCTTTCCTTTCTTAGCAGTGTGTAAGCCTTTTACTGACAGTCATCAGCAGAACTTCACAACATGTGGCAAAGCACAGATCTCAACCTCAGTATTCAGTGTATTCTGGTCTTCTTAGATGTAGGAGGAAAGTATCTGAAAGAAAAAATGCTACATCACATTGAATTAAAAGACATTTTAAAGGCAGACTAACTGCATTCATACAAGCAGTAATGAAAAGACAAAGCAAGCGTTCATTTCAGATGGCTGCTGGGAGATGTGGAGTGACAGCAAGCAGAGCTGTCACTCCAGCAAAGGCTGGTGGAGAGATGTCCATGACTGCAGGAACTTCAGCACAGCAACTTCAACTTCATGCAAAGGCTAGATATGTTGACCTAATATTTCTCCTTTGTAAAACCACTTGTGATTTTGATTTCTGTCTATTGCAAAATACAATAAAAGCTGATTGTCAGCATGTCTATTTCTGGAAACATCAGGAAACTGATAGTGAACCTTATGATGAATATATAAGGCAGGTAGGTTCCCAAAGCTGATTCCCTTCATCTGTGGCTTCTTTGAGCTAACCAACCCGACGTAGGAGTGGAAGTTCAGCGGGAACTAGCAATGTGTGGGAGGCTAAAGAGGGTCGGAAGAATCTGCGCCAAAAACATGGGCCTGATGCAGACCGAAGCAGAGAACAGAGCAACACTCAAGAAGCTTCAAGAAAAGTGTACGAGACAGAAGAGGCAGCAGGTCGGAGTCTAGCGTTGATTCCATGGAGTCTAATCAAGGTTTCATTTAAAGGTCAAGTGTCCTCAGCCTCTGGGTCAGGCCCTGGACAGAGGGCTAGAGAACAGGTCAACCTTAGGTTGTTTTAAAGTGTCGAGTTTCAGATCAGTGCACGTGTTATTAGTTTGAAAAGGATTTTAGAAAAAAAAGACAAAAAAGAAAAAGCAACCTAACAAATCTGAATCTTATTCTACAATTAGAAAACCAGCACTAAGGACCCGAGAGTACTGAGATAGGAATGGCAATATTCTACTTTTTTATGATTTTCAACGAATACCATAAAAAGACCAAAACCAACAAAATGAGTCCACCTCTCAATACTTTCTGACTTAAAGTATACCATTAAAAACAGGTCACAAATGCGAATTTTTCATAAAAAAAAGAAAAGAATTAGTAACATCTAGCTCCATCGTGGCGTCCGTGATCAAGCTGCACTTGACAGATTGACAGCAGGACAGAGAGCAGGACTCCGTAGGGACGAGAGGAAGCGTACTCTGTGTTCACATCAACGGTGCTTAAACACAGTCAAAGAGAACGAACAATGTTTCCCTGATTGTCGGGTCTCATCCCAATTCATAGCCAAGGTGAGATCAAGACAATATGAAATAGTTACTTTCCATTACTCGCAAACTCAAAGGTCAAAGGTACCATCCAACAGCTTCAAACCCTCCGCAGCCACACATTTTATTTTGTGCATTTAACAAATGGAGACATCAGGACATGACAGTTGTTTATCAGATCTCCACCTTCGCTCAGTTCTACAACAGTCGTTTTAGGGTGCAATTGTGCTCATTAGGCCGTAAAAATACATTTAGTTTACGTTTAAGTTCAAAAGGAGTAATAGAATCCAGAATGGGGGTACAGATGTTATTCCAGTTCGTAATATCAGTGGTAGTAGCTGTGGTACAAGCCTGAAGACTGGATGCATGAAAATAAAAGTAAGTGCCAGAGTTTGAATTAAAAACTAGAGTATACATTACAGTCCACTTTCTGAGGAGGTTTAACAATTATCAAAGTGATAGTTTGGTGATCAGATCCATAGTTATCTGTTACCTCTAGGGTATCCAAACAAGTACCAGATGAAAGAACAAGGTCCTATGTGTGTACTTTTAAATGTGTAGGCCCTTTGACTGAAGAGTCAAAGTGGTGGTAGTATGGGTAATAGGCTTGGCTAGTGGAGTTGGGTCAGGTATGCTGAACAGCTGACTGGAAGCCCTGACTCTTTTGTCTCCAAGATCTGTCATGAGTGGATTAGAAATACTCAATACTAAGCAATACTCCCCCAAAAAAACATGTATTCTAAATGATTCCAGTTCATCCCACTGTCACCTGGTTTAAACCATTCAGTTCCATCATCACCAAATAGTATTGGAAAAACAAGACACTGAGGATCAAACTGGCAACCAAAAGGCTCAGAAACCCAGATTCAGAGCTACCATTTCTGTGTCAGTCCATCAAACACCACTCGTGTTCCTAAATATGAACAGAGCCTGGCAGCCTGGTGGACATTTTGTAAAATCACCAACCCATTCTTGCAACATCACACTACACTCCCATTTGAAACAACCTTGACTTCCAGTCATGGAAGTCAAAGAGGGCATTGCACATCTCAAAGATATCTTCCATAATTACGCCTTGGTCTCAGTCTACCACCTAGTCCAAAAGTATAGCATTGGGAACAACATCTACAACTCAAATTGTTCATATAAACTTAACTGAACATGAAAGCCATTGATCTAAATCTTTCCTCCTCAACTTTAGATTTAATTAACAACAAGTACTTCAATCAGACAAAACTATATCGGGTAGGGACACTCTGCCTACTAGGAGATGATCAATTTAAACATGCATCATCTTTTGGATTCAATTTCAATGAAAAAACGTTCCGCCTCCTTTAAAAACACGACATGATTCTATCTGGCATCCATTCGTTAACTGTGTGCCTTCCTTAATCAAATGTAATGTAGAATGCTTTTTGTGCCTCTCCACCAATCATGGTAAACACTCCACATGCATACGCACAAACACATACACACAAAAAAGTTGAATCAATTGTGTGTCCGACCACAAGTAGAGTACACACCGAACACAAACACACGAACACGTAGCCACCTTCCACCCATTCCCTCCACCAAGTACAGTCAACCCATACACGAACATGATCATTATTATTCTCATTATTTATTAATATTGTTATCCTCAGTGCTCATTATTGCATTTTTAAGGCTGCAAAAAACACGTTTTTGATTATTGTTGTTATTGTCTCTATTATCATTAATAAGATATTTATAAGATATTTTATATCTTTATGCATACGCATATACTGCACATGCTTTCTTTAATGAAACAAACATCAGGTCATACGTTATTTTTTCAGCAATGTGACAAATGGCTGATGAATAATACATTTAAATAAACATGAAGGCAGATAGAACTGGTGAGGCTAAACTGCTGAGGTGGGCGAAATATTCTTCTTTAACAACAAAACAATGAATAGAAAAAGAGAAAAGGAGAGAGGGAGAGGACGAGGAACTCTTTGTATGTCAAGCTGAATTGTGCTATTGCATGTATACAGAATCAAAAATGGATTGTTGAAGCGGAGGCTCAGGGAAGGCTGCGGTAGGCTTTGTTTCCCACCAGAGTGCTCTCAACCAGAGGGCTCAGAGTGCTGGGACATCGGCACAAAGGGAAGAGAGATGGGATGAAATAAGAGAGAAAGACAGGAAGAAAAAAGAGTAGAAGCTTTGAGTGGAAGGAGCAGGTTGATGAAAAGGTTATTTTGGACTTGGACTGGCAGCACTTGAATGCACACACAGTGGACTATTACCTACATGGCCTTGAAGCACAGTATTCTGCTATTTATTTTCAAACGACTTTCGTGGTTGACAAGTGATGTTGGCTGCATGCTATCTACCGAAATGAACAGAAAAAATAATCAAAAGAGGCTTATTCCACTGATCCCACTTTCCTTTTTGTGTGTATCAGCAAAATGACAATTTGATCGTTCCACAATCTCCCAAAGAAAAAAACACAAATACCTGACGAGCACTTATTTAAGTTGACGGTGAGTTGGAGGACACTTTTTCACCAGCTCCTACACTCTTTTACACCTTTTGTTCAGTTGTTTTTTTGTCTGTTCCTCTTGCTTTCTTTAAACTGAGCAACGTTACACACTGGCAGCTCCAAATGAGACAGGGAGGGGTAAGTGTTTAAGTGTTCCTACGTGCCAAAGAATGCTGTCGGATAAAGATGATACCTAAACGGACAAAGTAACGTTGGAGATGTGAGTGTTTGCTCATGTTTGGTAAGGAGGTATTTTTGGGATTATTGATAAATGACCTCATGGCGATGAGGATCTATCCTCCCAAGTGGTAGATCGAGTATTACGATATCGGATGACACTCTGCTCTACATTTCACCGTATCCTGATTACATGAGCACTTTAGCTGTCCGACCGCTTGAACCAGGGACAAGACAGAACTTGTCTTGGGTGCAAAGACTCAGAGGCTGTGAATTTGATATATTTGATATGGTTGTTTTTTTTTGTAATACATTTGCAAAACATTCTAAAATCCCATTTTCACTTTGTCATCATGGAGTAGTGAGTGAAGGTTGATGAAGGGGAACATTAATTTAAATGGTTTTAGCATAATGCCGCAACCATAATAAAAAGTGAAACGGTGTAAGTGTCTGAATGACTTTAATGGGGTTCCCAGGATGAAAGTCCCACATCCTATGTTTGGTACCAGGTGTGTACCAGTTTCCTGTTAGTGGTGGTACAACATGTTTTTTGTAGTTAGTTAAGGACTTACTATATATATATATATAGTACATATTGTACACAGTTAGCATGCTGTATGCAGCAAGGACACAGCATATGACTCAGATATACTTTAAATATATTCATTGAGATTTAACCAGACAAATTGAAGTTGTTAAGGAATAATAGGACATACCAGTGACACTCAATCATACACAGGTTTTTTGTGCTCCAAAACAACCTCTGCAGCAACAGAGCCAGCTGAACATATGGTGAGGATGCAGCCCTGGGTTGTGTGTTATCACTATTGATTGAATATATTCCCACAGGACAGGGAAAGCAGCAGGCAGTGTCGCCAGAGGAGGAGGGGAAGAAGAGAGAGCAAACAAACACCAGCAACAACGAGCACATTAAACAACTGGGGAGAGATTGGTGACATAGGAACACATGATGTAATCACTGGCATTCTCAACACATCACTGTCACAGGAGAGTGTTCCCACCTGCTTCAAGATCACCATCATCTCTGTACCTATAACGTCGGCAGTCTCCGGTCTAAATGACTATCGCCCTGTGACACTCAGCCCCATTCTGATGAAGTGCTTTGAGGAACTGGTTCTCCAGCACATTAAAAACCTGGTCCCTCAGAGCTCTCCACTCAGCCATCACTCATCTGGAAAATAACAACACCTACATCAGAATGTTGTTTGTTGATTTCAGCTCAGCCATGAAGCTGACAGACACCCTGTCTACATCAATGGAGCTGAGGTGGAGCAAGTTAGCAGCTTTAATTTCCTGGTTAATCAGCATCACAAACAACCTGACGTGGTCCTCACACATCTCCATCCTGGTGAAGAAAGCTCATAAACGGCTGTATTTCTTAAGGAAACGTAAGAAGGTAAAATTCCTGTGCCAAGTTCTTGTTAACTTTTACAGAGGAGCAATAGAAAGCATCCTGACTGCAAACATTACATCCATGCGGATGTTCAGGGTCCAGGACAGGAGGGCTCTACAACGGGGGATACAAACCAAAACATCATTGGTACCATCTACTGACCATCAGTGATATTGGTGACAAGAATAGCCTTGCGAAGACCTAATGAATATTAAAAGACAAAACCCACCCAGCCACAACCTGTTCACCCTGCTGCCGTCTGGAAAGAGATACAGAAGTATCAGCTGCCAAACCTAGAGACTACTTCACTCATCTTCCACCCTCCACATATAGAAGAGTTTTTGTGTTCTTCATATGTAACAGAATAGGACTACAACCTGCTTTTCGTTGCACAACGCTGCTGTACAATGACAATAAATAACCTTGTAACCTCTAAATGTTTGAGGAGCCCAGACAGTAGAGGTCAAGTACTGGATACTGGGAGATACCAGTGGGCAGCGCTGGCGTTTTCCTGACATCTTCAGGATAAATGTATTCAATAAGTCAGAATAGGACAAAAATGTGCAGAAAGGAAAACAAAATAAAGTATTACAGTGACCAACAACACTCAATGCACAATACCAGTAATTACAGACCTTGGAGTAGAGACAGCGATTACAAAGAAAAGACCGTTTACTTCCTGTGGCTCTTATAAGGACATCCCCAGACCTTTATGACTACCTTTCTGTTTTTATCATGTTCTATCAGACTCATTATGTTGAAGTGTACTATTTTATATTCGTAGGAAGGTTCTAGGTGATGAAAAGCCAGTTTGTAAATGAGCAGTAGGGATCTTTGGTAATTGGGAGGGAATTAAAAAATAACAGTATGTGATTAAACCCATTCAAATCTGGTTGATACTTTTATTTATTCTTTCAATCTTTTTATTTTCAGTTTACACAGGTTACATGCGGCATGCCACGCACAAACAGAACAGCACACAACATGCCAACCACACAAACCACCCAGACACAAAAAAAAATAAAAACCATAGATCATCATCCTCCATATTAACCCTGCAATAACAACTAGATACCAATAAACATTGTGAACCTAGCTCCCCGGGCGTCCCCCGGAACCCAAAGTTGCAAAAGCCTCCCTCCTACACACATCCACTTTTCAGCCCACACATTTGACATGCCTGATAATGCCCCCCACAAGAATTACATACAACATTGCAGCCAACCATAAAGACAGTCATACTCATTGACAAACAATGCAAATTAAAAAAGGAAACTTTCAAAAGGAAAATTAAAAAAATAAAGAATTCTGAAAAAACAGCACAGACATATGTCGCCATCCTCCTTATTATACCTGTCATAACAATTAAATAATATTAAATATTGTGGCCTTTCTTCCTTCACTGAGTCACTTGGATCCCACAGTTGCAAAACCTCTTAGTATGATTTCGGCATAGTCCTCTCCAAACAGGGTTCCAAACAGAACTTGTATTTATTCATTTGAATGACATTCTGCTTTAAAAAGCAATTCAACACCGTGTTTTAGATGCCCACCATCATCTATTTATGTATAAGTCACTCATTACAGATGTTATCAGCCCATTAAATAGCAGTTATATTCGTTACCATTCTAATGCTTCAGACGAGACAAACTGCAGCTACCTGCACATTTGTGAAACGGACCCAGTTTTAAGTGATTAATGTTGTGAATTGAAACAAAACCACTTGGTTAGGTTGGAGAAGATCACAGTTTGGGTTAATGTATTGTTTGTTACGTAACATGAGTTAAGTATGTTAAAACAGTGTGTAATATTTATGGGGATTAATTGGCAGAAATGGAATATAATATTCCTCACTATGTTTTCATTCGTGTATAATGACCTGAAACTCGGAATCTTTATGTTTTTGCTAGCTTAGAGGATCCATTTATATCTATATGGGGAGCAGGTCCTCTTCACAGAGTCCTCCATGTTGGACCTCCATGTTTCTACAGCAGCGTAGAACGGACAAACCAACGCTGGCTCTAGAACAGGCGTCACTAATACCTCAGCAGAGTAGTACCTCCGTACCACAGCACGCGACTACAGCATGCGATCGACGGAGATAAACCGTAACTCTCTGTGATTATACATCTGATAAGGTTTATGCAATAATTAGACTGGTGTATATCTTGATCTATGCGCAGAACCCGTGCTCGGACACTGCTCGATATGGTTACTATACCTCAGGTACGCAAACTCCTACAACAACAAAAGGAGGTTTTCACGGAGATTATTCAACAACAAGAGAAGAGCTTCAAATGTTTTGTTGAAATGATACTGGATTCTACGAACAATCGTATGGACAACATGTTAAAGGACTTGCAAGATCTCAAAACGAGCATTCAATACACCCAGAAGGAAATGGATGACCTGAAATCAGCCAACGCAAATCAGCTGGCCGAGTGCGATAGTAAGCAACAGGATACGATGAGGGAAAACATCCAGGCCATCAATAAGAAAATGGACTATTTAGAGGGCCAGTCCAGGAGAAATAACCTGGTTATTGATGGGATGGTAGAAACTGAAAATGAAGGATGGGCTGAGGTGGAGGAGAAGGTACGGCGATTACTGTCTGAAAATCTACAGCTCGGGAGCAACCGTGAGTTGGAGCTGGAGCGCGCGCATCGAACGGGAAGGCCGGGTGCAGATGGCAACAGACCACGGCCGGTAGTCGTCAAGTTCCTTCGATACAAGGACAAACTAGCTGCTCTTCAGAATGCCAGACACCTAAAAGGAACTAACATTTTCATCAACGAGGACTTTACGGAGGCTGTCCGTCAGAAGAGGAGGGATCTCATGCCAGCCATGAGAGCAGGGCGTGAGAGAGGGGACATAGCCTATCTCCGGCACGACAGACTGATTACACATCCTCCTACAAGACGACGACGCAGTGAGAATACCACCAATCTTGTGAGTGAGTTGGGTCATTAAGCCCTACTCCTGCCATCTAACTTTTTACTGCTTGGTGTTATTTTTACTATGGGCTCAACAACTCTTAACATCCCAGGCAAAGGCCTGCTGATAGCTCATGTAAACATTTGTAGCTTAAGAAATAAGATCTATGAATTAAGTTGTATGATGCAACCAAACAACATCCAAATACTTGCAATATCTGAGACACATTTAGATCCCTCATTTGAAAATACTGAACTACCGGTTGATGGATATACACTGTTCAGGAAAGACCGGAATAGATATGGGGGAGGTGTGGCTTTTTATGTCCAGAATAACATTCCAGTAAAAGTACGAGGTGATTTAATGATGTGTGACATTGAGGCACTGTGGTTACAAGTGCACCTGCCACAAACTAAACCTATACTTGTGGGTTGCTGCTATAGGCCGCCTAGTGCGGATATGTCATGCTTAGACTCAATTTGTGAAATGTTGGATAAATCTAGTGACGAAAACCGTGAAGTTTTTTGTTGGTGATTTAAACATTGATTGGTTATCTACCTGTCCGTTAAAGAAGAAGCTTCTTGCAGTAGCCAGTGCTTGTAACCTAACACAAACTATTACACTACCAACAAGAACTAGCATAAATAAGAATGGGCTAAGATCATCAAAATGTATTGATCACTTCTTCACAAATACCCCTGAACACTGCTCCAAAGCAGTATCAGTAGTTCTTGGTTTCAGCGATCATAATTTAAAAGCACTGAAAAGGAAAACTAAAGTCCCTAAAGCAGCCTGTAGGATTACACACAAAAGGTCATACAAGCACTTCCAAGAAGAATCTTTTATGAAGGATGTAAAGAATGCAAACTGGTCAATAGTGTGTCAGGAGGAGGACCCAGATTTGGCACTTAGTATATTCATGAGATTATTTATGGAAATTGCTGATAAACATGCACCATTGAAAAAGACAACTGTAAAGGCAAAATGTGCCCCATGGGTCAGCAGTGATTTAAAAACACTTGAGGCAAGTGCCGAAATGAGGCAAAAAAAGCGGCCGATACATCTGGCTTACTGTCTGATAGGAAAATGTACTGTAAATTAAGAAATCAGGTAACTAAACTGAACAGAGGGAAAAAGAAAGAGTATTATCATATTATCAGAGTAAAATTAATAACTCAAAGAATGATGGAAAAAAACTATGGAAAATTATGAATGAAATAATGGGTAGGTCATCACATCAAGCAATGCCTAACATAATAAACAATGGTACTTTCCTAACCAAACCAGTAGAGATTGCCAATTACTTCAACAATTACTTCATGAGTAAAGTTGATAATCTCAGAAAGAACTTGACACCCACTGATGGCTCCTCCTCATGCACACTAATTGAGAATTATATGATGAAGGATAAAAACTGCCAATTTGATTTTGTGCAGGTTACTTCCCCTGACATTGAGAGAATGTTGTTGTCTCTGCCAACTGATAAACTGACTGGTATAGACCATCTAGATGGTAAACTGTTGCGATTTGCTTCTGATCACGTATCTATTCCAATATGTCACATCTTCAACAAATGCCTAATGTACGGTGTATGCCCAAAGGTCTGGAAAGTGGCGAAGGTGATTCCAATACCAAAGCACAAGAAATCAGCCTTCACATGTACAAATAGCCGTTCAATTAGTATACTCCCCATTTTGAGCAAATTATTAGAGAAAATCGTTTTCAAACAAATGCAGGATTATTTTATTCGGAATAAACTCATTACTAGTTCCCAGCATGCATACAGACAGAGTCACTCAACAGCAACTGCCCTTGCCCAGCTAACTGATGACTGGCTGATACAGATGGACAATAAGAAAATGGTCGGCACAGTCTTGCTTGACTTCAGTGCTGCATTTGATGTAATAGACCATGATATTATGATTACTAAACTTGAAAGTTATGGATTCAGCATAATGGCACTCTCTTGGATGGTTAGTTATCTTTCTGAGAAATCGCAAAGAGTCTTTTATAATGGTAGTTTATCTGACTGTAGATACGTTAGCTGTGGGGTTCCACAAGGAAGTTGCTTAGGCCCCTTACTCTTTTCTATTTTCACAAACGATCTCCCTTTGTCAATTAAGGATGCCAAAATGGTAATCTATGCAGATGACACGACACTGTATAGCACTGCTTCAAACAAACAGGAACTTGCAACCATTCTGAATCAGGATCTAGAGAGAGTGTCTGATTGGGTGAAAGTGAACAAACTAGCCCTGAATATTTCTAAAACTAAAAGTATTGTTTTTGGCTCAAAGAATATGCTTAATGGTGACACACAGCTTCACCTGTCAATGTCTGGTTCGGCAATTGAACAGGTCAAGAAGACTAAACTACTGGGTGCAGTGTTGGACAAACAGTTGTCGTGGTCTGAGCACATTGACGGCATTGTCACTAAAATGGGAAGGGGCATAGCTATGACTAGAAAGTGCTTTGCTTATTTAACACTCTATCGTTTGTCAGGTGTTACAGTCCTTGGTCTTTTGTCACCTGCTATACTGTCCATTCATATGGTCAGCAGCAGCTAAGAAGGACATAAACAAACTACAACTGGTTCAAAACCGAGCTGCCAGATTAGCACTCAAGTGTTCAATGAGAACTAATACAGCATATATGCACTCTCGCCTGTCATGGTTCTCAGTGGAAATTAAACTTCACTCTAGCCTTCTCATGTTTTTTAGAAACGTAGTATTTAATCAGACACCTGAATATTAATTCAATCTGTTACAATACACACGTAACAGACATAACCATCACACAAGGAATGCTAGCTCAGGTCACTTGATACCTCCAATCCCAAGAACAAATCTCCTCAAACGTACAGTTATTTTTCGTGCAATTACAACCTCATATAACTCTTACAGGCAGTGGCGGCTGGTGGAAAATTTTCTTGGTAGGGCTGTGCCACATCCAATCAATTTCAGCAAACATCCCAGAATGATTTAATGCAAAAAAAAGGTATCAAACACGCATTACTACTTTGCAGTTATATATTTAACATTTATTCCAACACAAAAAGAGGAAATAACACATCAGGACATCTTATTTTTGTCACATATCATATGAATATATATATATATATATTATAATAATGTATATATATATATATATCATATAATAATATAAAACACATATATATACACAATATAATATAATAGAACCTGTTTATTTATTGAGATGCCCCTATGAACCTTGTTTGTTGGGGAAACACCCAATCAGTGTGGTGAGGAAACCTGCCTGTTTTTCTGATTATTTGTAGAGGAATTTTGCTCTTCTGTCCTTCTGAGTGGCAAACCTCTCAGTGACCTTCTTATTGAAGTCAGGAATGTCTCTGACAAGTTTCTTCTCCATGGAGAGCATAGCCAGAGCATTAAGGCGATCCTGTGTCATGGTGTTTCTCAGGAAGGTCTTGATCCTCTTCAAAGTAGAGAAACACCTCTCGGATTCAGCTGTGGTCATGGGTGTGGTGATGAGGATCTTGAGAAGACTGACAGTCTCTGTGAAGGTGCTCTGAAGGTTGTTCTCCATGAAGAACTGGTACATGGGCACTGCACCACTGCAAGCCTGGAACTCACTGTTCTCATAGATGAGGGACAGTTCTGTTTTGAGCTTGGCCTTGTTCAACATGGGGTATGCCTCCACTGTGGTTTCAAGCGCTGTATCAGGGAACGTCACACTGTGTTGTGGGAACAACTCTCCATGCAAGAGTGTTGCGCTGATGAGGTGCTGGGTGAAGGTGAACCGCTCCTTGGCATGCATCAGGATGGTATCACATACCTGTAAAAGATACATCAGCAGCTTAAATTCGCAATAAAGCTATGTTGATGAAAGTGATTCTGATTGAACCCATGCCTATGTTCAAGTCAAGTATATGACTACTAAGGTTTTAACACCATTATTCCTAATTGCACATTACAGTATGTTTACTTCTCCTGATCTTTAACTCCTTATTGGTTTCCCCAACAAAACAATGTCTACAGGGGATTGGTTCGATTCTGGCAAATGTTCACTGAATATGAGATGGATTCTTTTGAAAATACTTCTAAATATTATAACATACCACATAATCAGTTTTATAGATACTCGCAAATAATAAGTTATTTAAAAAGTAAACAGATAAAAGACATACAGAATATTCATCCTCTTGAAATATGTCATGAACAACGACATCATCAAAATGTATCACAAGGTCAGTTACCAGCTTGTCCCTTTTTCAAGGAGACGGACGACTATGTTACTGAATATTTGACTACTTCCTGTAATATGCTCGGGCTGTGCATACACACATCTGTGTGTGAGTGTATAACGTATATATATATTGACAACTACATCACAACTTACCTCTGTAGCCAGCCTCTGTTGTTCTCCTGCTCCCAGCATCCGCCGTTGCTTTTTGGGCTGGTGCTGCTGGTCAGATGCACTGTCCCCACACAGAGAGGAAACGGAGGCTCTGGTCCAAAAAGTAAAGTTTAAATTGCTAACTTGCCATCTTCAATAACAACTAGGCCTCTTCTAGAAATTGACCTGGTGGACACCTGAATAAGCCTGTTATTAGAAATTGTGTTTAATAACTACCTGCATTATTATACAAATCTTCTTTTTCCTTTTAAAATATTTAAACAAATATTGTGATGTTCTCTATGATAATCATTCACTTTGATGACTAGGCACATTTAGGCTTTCTAACAACAAAAGCTTTATCAGCCAGTAGTAAATATAGTTATTTACCTGATCGTTAGAATGCTGTCTGTGAACCTCTGGACAAGTGCTTTAATGAAGACGGGGTCGATGTTCCTCTTCTGCAGCTGGTTAAATAGCATGTCCACATTTGGCATGATCTTGTGGAACAATGCCAGGAAAAAACAGAAAGTCTCGTCTTCAAGCATCCTCACAAAGCCCCCTGCCTCTCTGACAGTTAGGGGATCAAAGTTCCCAGAGTCTCTGATGGTCTGGAAACACTTCAGGAGGTCATCTTTGTGCTCGTACACAGTATTTACAGCGCGACTGTGGAAGTTCCACCGTGTTGTAGAGGCTCTAGGAAGTCTATGCGCAACCACTTGGTCAAGCACGGTGGTTCGCTTGGGTGACCTGGAGAAGAAGGCAGAAAATCCACCAAGGTCAGAAAAGAATGTGCGGATCCTGAGGATGTGTGATGTTGCCTTCTGCATGATCAGGTTCAGCTGATGCGCGTAGCAGTGGACGTAGTGAGCATTGTCGTAGACATCCAGTATCTTACGCTGCACTCCGCCGGTGGCTCTCCTCATTACAGCAGCCCCGTCATAAGCTTGGGCAATAAGTTTGGCTTTTTGTCCATTTGGGAGGATGGTGCTTAGCCTCTCCATAAGCGCTGTGGCGATGGTGTCAGTGGTTGCGTTCTGGATGGTAATGTACTCGAAAAACCGCTCTTGGACATTACTGTTGGCGTCAATGTAGCGTAGCACAAGCACCAGCTGGCAGTGGGTGGAAATGTCAGTTGTCTCATCTGCTTGAATGGCGATAAAATCAGCGCTCTTTACTTCCTCCAGAATGTAATCCTTCATAACCGACAGCATGCAGTCCAGCAGCTCGTTTTGTACCGTCTTTGACGTGCCTTTAAAAACGCTAGCTGTCTTAAGGTGCTCCTCCAGCACACCGTCGAGGGAGGCAACAAAATCCACCAATCCCCTAAAAATGCCAGGGTTGTCCGAGGAGTCAGTCTCATCATGCCCACGCAAGGCCAACTCAAAAGCCCCACAAAACTTCACACAATCAATTATTTTGGATAAAATGTGCCTGTTTTTATCCACCTCCTCGTTGTGTTTCCTCACCGCAATCCTGTGTCCGTCGTCCAGCTGAGTAGCGATGTTCAATTTGCCGAATATGGCGAGCTTGACAGAGTTATCCATGTGCGTCCTGGTGTTCTCATGTTTTCTTAATTTTTCAGACAGGTGTTTCATGTCCCTCACTCCAGTATCTGTCCATGCTGGATCTGTCCCCGTTGTTTTAAAAAGCAAGCATGGAAAGCAAAATACGGCATTAGCATGACTGCATCCAGCTAGCCAAACCTTCCTCGTGTACCAGTCTCTGGAGAAGCTTCGCATGTACTGCTTCCCTTTGTCGCTAGTCTGCTGTCTTATTGTGAGGTCAGGTTGATCTGGGCCCAGCTCCTTTACCTGTAGTTTCGCCGCCAAAGTTCTCCTCTCAAACGGGTCTTGGAGTAGAGATTTTACTGAGTTAGGGTTGAGTCTTGGAGAAGTAGTGTTAGGGCTCTCGCTCGCCATCATCATGTCGTTAAAATGGCGCCTGTAGAGACTTCTCCTGACGAGAACGCGCAGCTTGGGGCAGAATTAAAACTGCCCCAAGCTGAATCTATTTGAGGACGCTGATTGGCTCAATTGTATGTCACTCATTTATATCTTTACTCAGCATTAAAGCATCATTGGCTAAACTGCTTCATAGACCCGCCTCTTTGGGGCAGTTTCTCCAGCGCCCCAGCAGCTGAGACGTGCACACAGAGAGGAGCTGCAGACAGGCAGAGAGGACGAGCAGGAAAAGCATATATTTACCGCAGATATCATATTTTACACATATTACTGGGTGATTCCATGTTTCAAAAACACAAATATTGTCAATTTGTATAGTTTATTATTATTATTATTTATTTTATTTTTTATTATTTGTAGCTCAAGGGGGGGCGGCGCCCTAGCGCCCTCTATGGACCAGCCGCCACTGCTTACAGGTAATAATCTGTCATTTAAAAGACAATTAAAGGCTCACCTCAGGGCACTAACCACTTGATGTTTATATATGGTCGGTTACGACAATATACATCCTAGTTTTTGATTGCACTATGTATCTGACTGTACTATTTTTAATTTTATTATTCTGATTGTACTATTTTTAACTGTTTGTTTCATGTCATGTTTTGCACATCTTGTATGTATTATGTTTTTGTCCTTTCTGTGGACCCCAGGAAGATTAGCGGCCGCTAAGGCGTCAGCTAATGGGGATCCAGTTAATAAACTAAACTAAACTAATAGGCGGACCGCTGTCCTATCTGGACCCAGACGTATAACTGATGGATAATTGAGAATTATACATTTTGGCGGACCGACCAATTGCATGCGTTGTAAATCATCTCACGTGATGCAACTCAGCCAATCAAATATGTGTATTCCAAAATGCATCGTGAGTCGAGTGAGATTTAAACACAGACGGGGCGAGAGAGAGAGAAGTAAGTAAGTCGGAGGAGCAATTTCCCATGGCGTGCTCTAAAAAGAGAAAACAGCTTTTAACAAAGAATGGACGGACTCTTATTTGTTCATTCTTCCTGCTGGCGCTACTAAACCACTCTGTCTCATGTGTTCAGATACCGTGGCCATTATTAAACACGCCGATGTGAATCGCCACTATGAGACCAAACACACATCTTTAGACCAAACACTCAGTCTGAACTGAGGGCAAGATGTTAAGATGTGTAGAGATTGTTGATAAAGTTGACTGAGACCGTTATGATGTGAAATGGATTCAACAAAAGAGAAGGAAAAAGTTAACTCCAGCCACACTCCATCATTTTTCATTTTCATTCATTTTTCTAAAATCAAGCACTTTCTTTTAAGATGCAAGTTTTTCAAAAGTTTTTTGGTGTATTTTATTTTTAGATGGAGCCCTTATTTTACTTGAAATGAGAGAAGAACATTTATTTATGTATTTCTATGTATTATTTATAATCCATCCAGTTAAATGTGAAAACTGACATTAGTAATTGACGTGTACTTTCTATATTTGATTTGACAGTTGTTGACTACACAGAGACTTTGTTACTACTACGAGGCTTCTTGAATATATATATATGGCAGATATAGGTAGATATTATTGTATCTTGCACGAGGAGATTTTCTCAATCTGGACTTTTGGAATTTGAATTGAATACCCCTGCTCTAGAAAGAGACTTTGGTGTTGTTACATTACCTAAAGAGAATACTTTGCAGTTTACAACAACTACGCAAGTACATTTCCCCCTGGGGATGAATAAAGTATCCATCTATCTATCTATCTAACTGTTAGTGCAATAAAATATTTGCGAGTAAAAAGCCAACACTTCATCAATATATCTGTTCAACAAGCATGAACATGTAAACAAAAGAGAAACTCTGCTCTGTCCTCTGTTTCTCATCCACAACCGCTGTGTTTACACAAGCACAGCACGCTAGCTCGGCTAACGATAATTTATTTGTTTTTAAAATTCTTTGTGTGTTTTTAAAAGCAATCACTTAAAGAACAGAGTATTGATAAGAGTAGCTCCTGGTAGTAATAAAGTCCTGAGGACACCTATCTCTATCTGAAGGCCACCGTAGTTCTCGAGGAGGCACGTGGTAGTTGTCGGTGAATACGCTAAGCTAGTAGGCTAGGCTCTGTGCTAAGCTAGCAGGACAACAACAGAAGCTAGAATCCGTTGTGTATGAGTGAACAGTGCGTACTGGGCCCAGGATCAACTGGTGGTACGATGAAGTAAAATGTACTAACTCAAAAGAAGTGGACTTTGTTTAATCTTTCATAAGGAAAAAATGTATGTTCGCTTTGTTCAAAGCTGTGCTCAGGTTTTAATACGAGGGATTTATGTAAATAAAAAAGAAATAAAACAACCTTGATGTCTGTACAAAAGCATGTTTTGTCAACAGATTTTTTTAATGACATGTAGGTGTGCAAAATGCAGAGGGAACTGAAAGTAAAGGATGGCAGATGTTAAAACATCAGAGCCATGAAATATGAGTGTTTTCTTTTACTTAAACACATGCCAGCTCATAACTCTCCTGATTCAGAGTCAAGGATTATATTTAATGTTGGAGTCCGTCCAGCTGCTTCAACAGTTTAGGGGTTGACCTACATCCTATGTGGTGTTTGATATCTGATTTTAGATCCAGAATAAAAAATTCCCAGTATACCCTGGAGGGTAAAAGTGATCAAAAGAATGATATATCACTCACCAGGCCCTCTGCCTAACATACCCATGCTGCGACGCAAACTATTTCTAATTGAGATGCTGGTGGATGTTGTTGTTGTTGGATGCTGCAGCCTCATTTAGCCATCACATTACACCGATTCATTTTAAAGACGGAAACAGCAAGTACAACTAAGCCTCTTCATCTGAACATTATGATCCAGATAAATATACATATATATGTGTGTGTGAAAGATGATTTACATTTACCATACACCAGAAAACCTGCATTACAAAGGCAACTCCCTGATTAATTTTTGTCCTCGAACCAATGTAAAATCATATTGCTGGACCTTATTGAGCAGTTGGGATGTATTAAAAACAGCCAAAGGGATCTGGATGCTTGGTATGAGACATTGAGTGGTTGTGTCTATACAGCATTGAATACATGTGTCAAGAGAATCTGTAATAGCCACAAAGGCTTTAGGAAACGTAAATGTTACAAACCTTACTGGAACCAAGATTTGCAGAATAAAAGGTGGAAAAATCATTTCTAAGATGCAAGAACAAGTTCCTGAAGGAAGGGCTGAAGATAGAATTCAAGGAAAATCAAAACAAATTTGACAAGATGTTACGTACTGTGAAATTAATAGACGGCTTTCATTGCATATTGACTGCGTACAAACTCATAATCCCTAACAATTTTGGATTGAGATGAATAGATTGGGACCCAGAACGCTTAGGGAAATACCCATGGAGGTACAAATAGAGAATGGAGCTCTGTCTTTGGGGTTGTACTCCAAAAATGGGAAAAGGACTTTGCAGATTTGTTTTCTGGCTGCAGCAATTCATTTGATGATGTCTTTTAAAAAGAAATACATTTAAAAAAGGTACTGGAATCTGAAATGAAAGCTGATGTAAATAATCGTAATATGTTTCTGAATGCAAATTTGAATAGATAAATGCAAACTGTAAAAAGCAAAGTATTGGATTAGTTGTTTCAGTATTGTTTTGACACTTTATTCCTACACAGTGGCAGAAGTCTGTTATTAAACCTATTTTTAAATCTTCAAAAAATGACCCCAAGCTGCCTCTGTAATCAGGGTATAAGTTGTATTAGCTGTGTGTATAGATTGTATTCTTCACGTTTACATGGCAGACTTGTAAACCACCTTGACAGGACAGGTTTGCTTGTGGATGAGCAAAATGGATTTAGAATAGCCATAGCAGGTATTGATCATATATATGTAATCACTTCCATTATACGTGCAAATATTAAGGAAAATGGGTCTACATTTGTTTGTTTCATTGATTTCCAAAAGGCATTTGACTGGATTAATAGGAAACCTCTTCAATATATGTTATTAGATTCTGGTGTTAACGGAAAGTTGTATTAAATGAATACACAACAATTTGGTGTGAAGCAAGGAGATGTTTTGTGTCCAACATTGTTTTCTATTTATATTAATGATTGAGCTCAAATTAAAGCTTCTAATTTGGGGGTTGAAGTTGATGATCAGACGGTGGGCATATTATATGTGGATGATGTAGTTTTACTTGCTGAACAGGAAAAAGATCTGCAGATTATGTTGAACATTGAACATTGAAGTAGAAGTCACCCTACTCTACTAATTGTTTTTAACTTTGGTTCAACAGTGCTATCATACACTGACCAGTATATATATCTTGGCATTACTCTTGACGAGCACATGACATTTAAAGAAGCTGTCAACGTTCTAGCTCAGTCAGCAGGAAGAGCGCTGGGATCTGCACTGAACAAAGTTAAACATTGTGGTAAACTAGGATTCCATACTTATACACAACTCTATAATTCATGTGTATGTCCTGTGTCTGACTAAGCTTCTGGTGTTTTGGGGTTTCCGTGACCACACAATTTGTAACACTGCATCACAGAGCTATTCCATCCTTCTTGGGAGTTCACGAATCTACTTCTGTTTTGGCCATTAGTGGGGACATGGGTTGGGAACCTCCAAACATCAGACACAAGTGCTTCGACTTTGGAATAGACTTGTGAAGATGTCTAATCAGAGACTAACTGAAAAGATATTTCATTGGGACATTTTGCATGGCCATCTCTGGGCTAAGAGTTTGAAATCTGTGTTTAATATGAACGATTATTTTTTTTTCAGTACAGATTACTTTGTGATATTCAGGAGATTAGCACCAAACTGTTTCTCATGCAGAGACAAAAATGTTCTGTTGATATATGGTGCAAACAAAACTTGTTGTGAACTTATTGTCTCATAGAGAACAACTATAGAACGTTATGTTATGTATAACTTAAACAAAAGACTAAGATCCCTATGTGCACAGTTACGCTCAGGAACATTACCATTAGCCCTAGAGACCGGTAGGTTTAATTCCACTCCAGAGGACAGAATCAGTTTGTTGTGTGAGCTTGGAGAAATTGAGAATGAGGTGCACTTTTTGTTTTGAGGACATAAGGGATGTACTCTTTAGTAAAATGACTTCCATTCCATATATATATACTGTGTATATGTACTCACCAAGCTGTCTGCCTGCAGAGCAGCGACTTAAATGCGGCGAGCTACAGCAGTGTGTTTACTGGTAAACTGTTATACCCTCATTGTAGGCGCAGAGGGTGAGTTAGAAGTCAGCAGTGTTGGGGCAATAATATTAACAGGAGCCGCAGCCGCTGGACCAGTTTGTTGACTAGTTACTGCGCATGTGCGCCAAAAATAAGTTCGCTGAATTCAGGTTTCAAAATAAAACATGTATTTAATAACAAATGCAATCTGAATTAAAGCTGCGAGCAGCGATGAACGGGCCCTCGCATCCTCCGCGCGTCGGGGTTGCCGGCGGGACTCCCTCCTGCGTGTCCGAGAACGCGCGCGACCGTCGGCCGGCGCGTCTGCGAGCGAGACGTCTTTGATCCCGCGTGGACCGCCTGATGCTGGAAACGATGCTTTGCAAACAGTCCGGTGCTTCCCGTATCTGCTGCCTGGTGCTACGGAACACGTGCATTGTGTAGCTCTCTGTCAAACGTAAACCACGTTGTGTGAAAGTCGTGTTAATCGGATGGCGTTTGTCACAAAATGCAGATTTCCTTTCGCCGGCAGGTGGCGCTGTGAGTACTAGTGAAAATTAGCTTGTAGACATCCTCGGGCAGTGAGTGTTATCAAGCGTGTGAAGTTTGGGACCGTTTGGAACAAGTCCAGCTGAGTTACATCAGCTTTTTTCACGGGGAATCACTTAAAGTAGCCGCCCGCTACGGCTAAGCCGTGCCGTTAAACGTAAAGCTTTTGATAATTCTTAATCACAATGGTCTCTAGACTGTACTGACAAAATTTGAAGAGGATCAGACAAAGTCCCTAGGAGGAGTTTGTTAAAGTGTAGCGCCTATAAATTGTCCAAAATCAAGGGAAAATTCACACATAAATCAAAGTGGCGGACTTCCGGTAGGGTTTAGAGCATGGTTCCAAGAGACTTATGTTTAAGTCGCCATAGGATACACGTGACTACAAAGTTTCATACATGCAGCTCAAACGTAGCGCTGGGGCTGTTCTTTTGAAATATTGTAGGGGGCGCTACAGAGGCAATTTAGAACGGCCAAGGCCAAAAATCATAACAAATATTTGTTCCAATGCCTTTGACACATCTACAAAGTTTCATGAGTTTTTGAGCATCCTAAGCCACTAAACCATCAGCTTCCTTTTTAAATATTGTAGGGGGCGCTACAGAGGCAATTTAAAACGGTCAAAGCCACAAATCATATAGAATATTCCTTCCAATGCCTTTGACAGATGTACAAAGTTTTATGAATTATTGAGCATCCTAAGCTAATAAACCATCAGCTTCCTTTTTCATGGCGTACGACGCGTCGCCACGGCAACAGCGTTCAACGAAAACTCAAAATTTTTCATGGCGATTTTTCATCAATGTCTTGAGGCTATCCTTACAAAATTTGAGACTCATAAGGTCACCTGGCTAAGAGGAGTAAAGAAAAGTATAACATTTTACATTTCCTTTAGCCAGTAGGCGGCGCTATGAGTTATTGCATTTTTTTCAACTGAAGTCTGTTCAGGCTTGAAGTAGCATCATGCATGAGAAGTTTTGTGTGGATTGGATAATGTACCTTGGAGTTATAACAACTTCCTTTTTCATAAACAATGAGGCAAAATGGCCGCAACGCCACGTCAAGGTTCTTCGATGAAAACTCACGATTTTGATAATTTTTAATCACAAAGGTCTTAAGAGCATCCTGACCAAATTTTACGTTGATCGCATAAAATCTGTAGGAGGAGTTCGTTGAAGTGCGAAGGCTGAAAAATGCAAAAAGTGACAAAAAGCACAACTTTGCGGGTTTACTGTAGCGCCCCCTAGCAGTCGAATGCAAAAAGATTTGTAGGGGATGTTACAGGATGCGATGTGCACATATGCTGAAGATTTGGTGAATTTAGGACAAATGGTTGAGAAGTTATGTGTATTGATATTATGCCACGCCCCTAAGAAGTTTATTGGTCCATATCTTGTAAACGCTAAGAGATATCAAAAAGCTTTTGATAATTTTAGATGACGTAGGTCCATTAATGATCCACAGAAAATTCTGTAGTAATCGGACCCAGCGTGTAGGAGGAGTTTGCAAGAATGTGTTTTTCACTAAATTCAAGATGGCGGAAAATCTAAGTAGGCGGAGCTTAGGGGTCTGAGAGGCTTTTTTTTAGATCTAGCGGATATGGACATGTGTGTTGAATTTCAAGTAAATCGGACATACTGGCCGAGGGGCGTGGCCGGACTGTTTTGTAGGGGGCGCTAGAGAGTCATTTTTTTACACACAAATATGGAATGTTTCGCCTCAGAGTTTCTACACCAGATCTGACAGGTGTGCAAAATTGGTGAGTTTTCATGCATGGCAAGTGCCCCTACAAGCTCCATCCCCACAAAAATATAAATCATGAATAATAATAACCCTTACAATTACAATAGGGCCTTCGCAGGCCCGACGTTGTCGGCCGCTCGGGCCCTAATAATAAGAACCCTTACAATTACAATAGGGCCTTCGCAGGCCCGACGTTGTCGGCCGCTCGGGCCCTAATTAACTATCGATAGTAAAATGCTCTCGAGAACAGCTTTCACACACACTCCAAACAGGAAGCTTGTTACCTGAAGGACGAAATGAAATGAAGAGAAAGAATATTCATTCGAATGTCCTTTCATAGTCCGTAAAATATCTGTCTCAAATACTATTGGCTTAAATCCAGCTGACTCCTCCTAGCCTCAGTCAGCTGACTCCCTCGTCGTCTCCTATTGGTCTCCGTCTGTTGCTCCTTCTGCTTGGGTCCCTCTTGGGTCCTCTCTCTGATCCTGGTGTCCTCTGTAAAGCCTGACTTAAAATCCCTGTCTATCCCTATCGACTATTCTTTACAGATTAATACATTCAATAATTGTCTCTTATGGTTCAACACTCCTATAGTAAACATACTGTAAACATATTATACACTTGATAAGTATTCTGGTGACATTTCAAATACTTTGACAGGTTTTACAAGCACAATGTGGCATTCCACATGCTTCCTATAAACATACTGTAAAGATAATACATCTCATAGATAAATATATTGCAACTCTTTAACCCATCGTAACATTCTTATTATTGTGCTTAATACTGAAATCCTCCACAGCAGGCAGTCAATGGAAGTATAAAACTGTCAATAAAAGAGAGTTTGACTCACCGCAACCATGAGAGGTCCTTGAGAATGCAGCCATAACTGGACACCCAAAAATATTTAGCGGTTTACTGCAACAGAATGAGAGATTAGCCACTCACATGACCGATCACATGGTTCTCCTGACGAAGAAAAAAACAGCCTCAGTGGTGCACTGAGATACGCTGCACACTTATGTGCATAAACAGCGAGCAAACCATCAGTCGTTTCATGGCTGGAATGAATTTGGTGATTACTCATTAACTGAGACTTAGCATAATTCTGTTAATATTACATGGAAGTATTATAAAAGGTTGGAACTGTAATAACTAAGTAAATGAAGAGAATCAAGAATCTTAAGTTTCCTTAACATTTTAAATATTAATTTCATACAAGTGGGGACGTGTGGGCTGTGCAGTTCACATAAATCTTACATGTTATTTGTTCTTCGCCTTGAGCTGCAGAAGCTGAAGGTTGATCTTTGCCGCCTCATCAAAGACACAAACTGGGTGACACAATTCAGCCTTTTTGAGACATTTTCACTGCGAATGGCATTTGATACCTGAAAGCGCTGCCATCACTGTGTTAAAACATTACTGACCTTTTCCAGTTGTCACTCAAGTGTTACAGAGTGTGTCAATTTCCGTGTTACAGTGGTGAGGCAGGAACAGCAGCATGAATAATATTGAGATGTTAAAGCAAAAATAAGATAAAGCCCTGATTCAAGTAACACACAGCACTTTGGACTGCTCTACTGGCACTGACAGAGACAAAGGAGATGTCAAGGATACTCCTTTACAGTTGACGAAGAACAGTCAATCATACAGATAACAAACATGACAACTTGATATATAAGTTTGGAGCGTATCTATGTTCCCTCAACCCAATGTTCTCTCAGCTCTGTGTTCTCTCAGATCAGCACTTCTGCCAGTGCCATTCCATTGTTCTGACGGCCCATTATTGTTGAACCTCAATAATCCGAAAAATGTCCCATTGGACCAAAAGCCCATTTGTGAGAGTGCCTGTTATCCCGAAAACAAACGGCCATTGTTCTGAAGGCCCATGCAGAATGGCGTCACCGGACCTTTCCAGTTCCAATATTTTTGTCCTACTATGGCGAAGGCAAGAACCACCCAACTCTGATTGGCTTACTCTAATATTCTTACCCTGACCCCAACTAATCTCACTGATTAAGCCTAAACTTAACCATTATCCACAATTTGGAACGGACAAAAAGTTCATGAGGGAAAATAGGGCCAAATTTCGGTGAAAAGAAAAATGATAGCAGCTGAGAGAACATAAGCCTGAGGGAATAGAGGTCTGACCCCAATAAGTTACCATTCACCTTTGTTTTGACTTTCAAATATCTAAAAAACCTTTTCTGATTGACTGATCCATCATTCTGTTCAGGGTTTACTGTTTCTCGCGTTTTAAGTTGCTAATCGTACAATAAACAATGAGCAGCACATGGAAAAGTCTTGCCCCAGTTATCTGCTGGCTACAGAAATATAGCCCCTTTTCCCAAGAGGGAAGACCGATAGCCGCTGGGTTCCAAGATGGATAACCTACAGAAATGCTAGTTATGAAACAATGGTAAGGCTAATAGTTTGTTAAGTCACTAAGCCACTTAGCGTAGCGTCGTGTAGGTAAAAAAACGTTAAATAGAAAAAAAACACAGAAAACAAAACCCATATTCAATATACAAATGAATGTAAACAGGCAAAGCATTCATGATGGTTTGAGTAATAAAGCACCAGTGCCACATTCTATAATCTAAACATGCCCTGATATATTTAAAAGCACATACAGCTAATGTTCACTGCTGCCATAACTTAACACCAGGTAATATATTATACTTCACTTCAGCACTATTAGTGACCAAAGAGAACCAGGATGTATTAATAATACTATCAACAAACAATTAAACCGCTTTAACTATCACCGTTTACTGTGCTTCCACCATCATATGATTTACAAACAGATAGAAATTATTACCGGACAATCGATCATAAACAAGCAACGATATTATACAACAAAGGGTTAAATTATCGCCGTATGTATTTGCTACAGATCCCTGTGGCGTAATGCTAATGCTCGCGCTAACCAAACTGGTGACGGCAGTGAGCAGTGATCTTCACGTCAGCTACAAAGTCTCTCAGTTGTTGCAAAGTTCAGCTCTCTTACCGGCTGACTCTCCGGACTTTTAGACTTGTCAGTCGTGCACAGTCATATCGCAGATCTCAATACCATGCGATCTCTTTTGGTGCGGTGTTTGTCCGATTCTGGACCGTATTTACTGTGTCACGGCGTGTCACCACGTGTCTCCTTATCTAGAGTTCTAGGCAGATTGGTTCCACCTCAATGTCCACCGTCCCCTCCAATCAGTCCACAAGCATCTCCTTGTCCCCTTTTTGCCCCAAATACATTAATCATTGGGTATTCAATAACCAGGAACATCCACTTCATAAACACTCTCACTCACTGCTTCCCCGGAGCCACTGTCCCCGTCATCCTGATTAAACTCCTGAATCTACTGCCTTCACCCCAGACTACAAGAGCATTGTAGTTCATGTGGGGACAAATGACACAACACACCGGGAGTCTGAATGCACCAACAACAATTTTAATCTCCTGTTTGACTGTGGAAAGTCTGTTTTTATATCAGGGCCTATCCCCACTCTTGGTCGTGGAGCTGACCATTTTAGCAGACTCCTCAGCCTCCATACCTGGCTCCAATCTGCCAGCAGGACTCACAGCACGGGTTTTATTGACCGTTTTAATCTGTTCTGGGATCATGCCTCTTTGTGTCAAAGAGACGGGATCCATCCCAACAAGAGGGGCAGCCACATGCTATTGGCTAACCTGCAGCATACGGTGCAGTCATCCAGATGAGTGTTACTATGTCACACAAACAAATCACAACCTCAGCGCACTGATTCCTATGAGAGCTGCCCCTATAGGTCAGGTCAGGTCATGGTAGCAATTGTCAAGTCAACTCTTTCATCCTCTTCTACTACAACCCATTCAGCTCTCATAAACAGGACCGAGAAACTCAATCCTATAACCACCATCACTTCCTATCACAGACCCTCTGCAGCACGCTCTATGTCCCTCTCAGTCCCTCTGCAACCTCCTGCTCCTGACTGTAAGCCTGTTAGTTTTGGCCTTTTAAATATCAGATCTCTAAATAATAAGTCGTTTTTATCGCAGGATTTTATTACTTTGAATAAATTAGACTTTTTGTATTGTATGCTTGCACTCTGGCAAAAAAAAGAAATTGTGCAATAACCCTGTCAAAATTCCCCAATTTATAAAAGCGGTCATAAGCCACATGAAACAGCATTGTGTTGCACTGACTGGCGCCACTCCCCATAAACCAATTCTCACTGGTATATGCGGCGGCTACCTGTCCTACAAACTGTAACTTGCTCTACTGACCGATATCACTGTTCGTTACCCTTTGGCACATCAACAGAATGCCGGTGAAGCTATTATAGTCAAAGACAAAGTATTGGTGGTGCGCTGTTGTATAAATTAACTGTCTTTTTATTCTGAAAGTCATAAAGAAAGCAAGGGAGGTACATATAATAAAGCGGAAGCGGATGAACCAGATTTAACAGTAACCGCCCCTCAGAGATGCTCTAGGAAAGTGAACGCACCTGCAACAAGGCAGGGATCATTTAAATGATCAACACTATACCTGGCATTCTGGTTGGGAAATTATGACAGGGTTATTGCAAAAAAATCAGAGAGCAGAGGAGAAATATAGAAGCAAACGTTTCACAAGTGTGAGGAGAAGGGCTGAAGCGGGAGCGCAGGAGTGCAAGCATACAGTTTTAGCAGGTTCCAAGCTCAGTCAGAGGCTATTTGAGTGCAAGGAAAGGGTTTTATAGGTAAGCATTATAAAATCGATGAGTCATGCTCTCAAATATAAAGACCCCAATCTTGACTAAAGATCACAAAAAGCTTCACGATACAAACTTTTTTACAGAACAGATACTACGATTATATGTTGGGCCAGACACCTGTTGTACGAGGCTAAAAGAGTCCATAATATAAAAAAAAGAAATCACAGGCAAGAGCATTGGACGTGTCATCAAAGTTAAAATCATCACAGAGAACATTTAACTATAGACATTATAGAACTCTGCTAAAAAACAGCATCTGATTTCGGAGGACGGTAAATTAAAACCCCAAGAACGGGTTGTTGGGGTTTTAATTTTCCTCAAAGGGGGAAAATTTGAGGGCAGATGTAATTAAACACTCTTACAATGGAAGACACAGCTCAATAAGCTGACTGCTGTAAATAGAATGTAACCAAGACTCGGTTAAAAACATAAAATGTAGATTTACTAATGAAATTAAGTCATCTCCAACTAATGTTTTCCAGAAAGGAGACCTCACATTGAATGGAATCTGAGGTTGAGCCTGAGGAATCTTAACCAAAATGTTTTTTTGTTTTTTACAAAGGACTACGTCTGCATAACTTTTAAATACGTAAAAAAGATTCAGCCCAACAGCAAACAAAACTTTTGGATTGCAAATCGAATAATAGAACATTAAAATGACACTATCACTGACACGCGCAAAATCTGCCGCTTGAGGGGTACGTAGATTGTCATCGTTTGAAGCTTAGGAGCACTGGTGTGAGAATGTGTTATAAACCTTAGGATTTTACTGGCATGATAATCAAAGTAAACTTCCACTTTGTTTCACTTCATTACTCAGTTAACGTCAGAAGATTTCTTGTGGGAAAGGAGGCTTTTGGGCTTCGTTTTGCCGTAACTGATCAGTAGTGACTGTTTCTGTCCTGCAGATGTCCTTTTCAATCATCATGGAAGCTGAAATATTGGTTGCCAGGAGCCTTTTTCGGGGGGGGGGGGGGGGGGGGGACTGAGACAATATGTCTATTTAAGAGTACAGTATATACAATCTACGTGCTTGTCAACATTTTTGGCCATATTTCATGGATGTAGCTGGTTAGAAAGCTAGTTATGTAGAAAGACCATGTCCCTGTTTTAAACCCTGCCTTCAAAAAGCCCTGATTGTCCATCTGAAATAACGTCAATGGACACACCACCAGACCCTTTAAAGGTCAATGCAGATTAAAAATTGTGCTAAGTTTTTGTAAAAAATACCCCAAAACAATGATGCCCATGCATTATGAACAGGCTTTTAAGGCATTATAATCCTTGTGTATAATCATAGATACAAGCACTCAAAATGGTTTGTAACAATAATAAAAATCAAGGATCAAGACAGCTATTATTACCTTTATTTAACCAGGTAAAATCAATTGAGAACCAATTCTCATTTTCAATGATGACCTGGCCAAGAGGCAGCAGCACAGTTCACACAAATGACACAAATAGCACAGACACAATACAGTATGACAAACGTAAAAAAATGGCTAAAAACAACAAATGGCTAAAAACAACATAGGCAAATCAACAAACACCCTGTACAAAGAAAGGCGGATCACTGGATGTTCCCCGAAAAAGTGGAAGAGAGAGAGAGAAGTGAGGGCTGGTCAACAAGCACAGCAGTCAACTATGAAATGTTGCAGCTTTTGTTTGAACATGTTGAGGGAGGTGAGAACTGTTAGTTTGAGTGTGTTTTGTAGTGAGTTCCAGTCATTTGCAGCGGCAAAATGAAAGGCGTTATGACCAAACACAGTACGGACTTTTGGAATGATGAGCCTAATTAAGTCGCTGGATCTTAAACGGCGATTGCTAACAGAAATGTGCAGAAGATTTGAGAGGTAGCGAGGGGTCATTCCCAAAATGGATTTGTAGACCACGAGCAGCCAGTGTTGTAGCCGCCTGGTATGAAGGGAGGGCCAATCCACCAAACTGTAAAGATCACAGTGGTGGGTGGTGAAGGGTGCACATGTGGCAAAACGGATTGCAGAGTGGTGGAGTGAGTCCAGTTTTCTGAGGGTGGTCTTTGATGCCATTTTATAAATGATATCGCCGTAATCAAATAGAGGAAGGATGGTCATTTTGACAAGGGTGAATTTGGCAGAGAGAGCTATCTAAGTTTTCGAACACAGCCACTGTCTATAAAATCAATTTAGATCAAATGAGTTAATACAACACATTGTAATTGATACACAGGCGGGTGCCCTGGCGGAGGTGGGATCCCGGCCCCGCTGCGAACAGGCCGCAGCAGACCGGCGAAATACAACTGGGGAGGCTCGACTGTCACTGGCGTCCATGAATCGAGAAGGACTTCTTACTGGAACTGAAACGATGTACTGGGATAAAGAAAGGAGGATGGAGTTTGTCTTTAAGTGAACAGCATTCGGTAAGTGACAAACTGCGTTTGTTTATTTACATAGTAACGTTACTACTGTTCATTTGTCTATCGTGTCGTTTTTATGAATATTTTAATGGTTCGTGCTCTTGTGTGGTGGAATGTGTGGGTCCGCTGCAGGTTTGCTGGATTGATGTGTCATAATGAGGTTATTAGGAGGTAATTCAACTGTAGTAGGACAGCACTGAAGGCCAGGTATAAAATGCACGGCCCGCCACTGGTGTATCTATATGCATAATAAATGAATGGATAAGATAAAACTAAAAATGTCATCACAAAACTGTGTCCTGGGTGAGAGACAAGATAGGAAGGGGGAGAACATCCCTCCCCCTTTTTGGAAGAGATAGTCTGGTTGACTGTTCTTTGGTTGAGAGAAAGGTAATCTAATCTAAGTTTTATGGCAAGAAACTAAAGAAATGTAAATAGAGTTGGTCATTATGATGTAACTATAGATATTATAAATTATGAATATTATTCGAATTTGCACAATTAATGTATAAAGGCACACTATATTTAGTGAGTCAGTAACGTAAAATTAATTTTGTATGACTACATAGCAAAGATTAGAACAAATGCAATCAAAACATTTAACAGTTAAATGATTCAATTTGTAAATGGTTTACATATGAAGTAAATTTGTTACGCTGAAAATATGAGGTAGGATCTATATAAAGATATAAGATTAATATAAAAGGATAGGCCTATTTATTAGCAGGAATATTTAAGCTATATAAATTGAAATTGACCGAAATATGAAAAATAACTTCATCACAGATGTGGATTATATCTCGAGGAATCATAGTATTGGAGAGATGTCAACAGAAGGTCCAAAACCCACATGTCAAAGCACTCTTCCTATTAATAAACATACTCAGCATTACATATCAATTAAGGTGCATGTTATGTTATTATCAAAACTCAGTCTTTTGTTCACAATTGGATGTGTCTCTGTGTCCTTCTCCTCAGGAATGTAGATGCTCGTAAAACAGGAAAGGTGAGGACATAAAACCTTGTAGGCTCAGCCTTTACAGGGGTCTTTAGAGTTCATAAATCTGTTTGAGTGTCAAGATTGACTCCTAGTTGTTGTGTCTTATGAGTGTATCAAGGCACATGGTAAATTGAGAGTCCAACCACCTTGTGAGCCTAGGGGTCCTGAGCAGGTTATGGGAGAAGTTTATTAGTTAAGATGTTGTCATCGTTGTTATTATCAAATTTTTTGTCTTTATCATCTTTCTGTCAACGTTTACTACAACATACACGTATAAATACTTTACATTTTCTAAAGTTTTGCATTTTTCTAGTGCCCTTGCTACTACTGGTAGCATGAGGCGGTACGTGCAGTCCATCCAGGTTGCATGGGTAGTCCAGCTCCTCCAGGATTGCACATCCATACGAGCCGTCGCAAGACAGTTTGTCTCCCAGCACACTCTCAAGAGCATGGAGGAGATACCAGGAGATGGGCCATTACACGAGGAGAGCTGGACAGGGCCGTAGAAGAGCAACATCCCAGCAGCAGTACCGGTATCTGCCCCTGAGTATGAAGAGGAGCAGGAAGAGCACTACCAGAGCCTTACAAAATTACCACCAGCTCCACTCGTGTGCATTTTTCTGATTTTGGGCTATACAAAAATAAATTTAATTGAATTGAATTTTTGACCAAACTGTCATGATGCAGCTCCATTCAGAATTGGCAGGTGTCCCATTGGCACCATGTTCTCTTCACAGATGAGAGCAGGCTCTCAATAAGCACATGTGACAAAGGTGAAAGAGTCTTGAGACGCTGTGGCGACGATATGCTGCTGGAACATCATGATGGTCTGGGGAGGCATAACCTTGGAGAGTCGCACAAACTTTCACATGCTAGCCAATCGTACCCTGACTGCTGTTAGGTACAGGGATAAAATGATCAGACCTTACACTGGTGCAGTGGGCCCCGGGTTCCTCCTTGTTCAGGACAATGCCCA
Organism: Leptoclinus maculatus; assembly: GCA_032191485.1. Classification (NCBI taxonomy): domain Eukaryota; kingdom Metazoa; phylum Chordata; class Actinopteri; order Perciformes; family Stichaeidae; genus Leptoclinus; species Leptoclinus maculatus. The sequence continues at coordinate 22,415,366 of JAVDOI010000010.1, read as the reverse complement.
GTCTCATGTGGCCAGTGTGTAGGCAGTTCCTGGATGACGAAGGCAATGCCATTGACCTGCCTTTACGTTCCCCAGACCTCGATCAAATTGAGAACCTCTGGTACATTACGTATCAGTGCATGCAACGCTGAATAGCTCCACAGACTGACCTCGAGCTCACGGATGCCTTGATCCAGGTTTGGGAGGAGATCCCACAGGGCACCTTCAAGAATGCTGATGTTTTGCATTGTTGAATTGTTCGGAAACTTCTTCGCCGTATACCCATTTTGCTTTAATAAAGTCATATTTAGTTTTCTTTAAATTTGGGACAATACAGGTAAATTGATTTCACTGAAACGTATTGTAATCCTGTTTTGTTTGTGTGGTTTCATTTTTATATCATTCCTCATTAAGGCCTTAAATTATAGTGGGATCTGAATGTATGGCTGGCATTATTCTATTATCCTGGCTTCTCCCCCATTTCCAAATTCTCACTTTTCAGGTGATGGCAAATACAAGCTTTTCATAGTCAGAGAGTTTAATTCTGAATTCACTTTAATAAGCCCTTAATGTAGTTTTAATTTCTCTGTGAAGCTTAATGTTCATATTCAGAGTCTGCTGAGACTAGACGTTAAGTGTGAGGACTCTGGCCTATGGGACATATTGATATCGATAGAGTAATACAGTTTGCAAATGTTCTAGCTTCGCTTGTTTATTAAATACTTTTTGATTGTAAACCGGATCCAGTTCATTTTTGGTGAGACTTCGCTGCCGAAAGTTAGCAGCAGTAAAAGTCCAGCGGTCTGACTCTCTCTGAAAAGGTCCAGCTCCAACAGATAGAGGGAGTCTTCTATCCAGTTCAGGTGCTGCAGCCACTAGGGACGTGGCATTGGTCACACCTGCAACCCATCAGGTGTTTAGAGTGAGCATATGTTCACAGAGCTGGGAAGCAACAGAGGACAATGAGTACTTTTTGCTACGTAGCCACTGCCTCTGAGTCTCCTGTTTTATTTCTGAATCTTGTCTCCACGTCTCCTGTGTTGCCACATTAGCTGATTTTCCATTATGCTTGATATGCTTCACAAATGGTACCAAATCATCTGTCGAAGCTTGTATTTACTTTTGAACACTAACAAGAGTGTTAAGTTAAATGCACATTTAGAATTCAATTATTGGAAATGTGATAGAGTTGAATGTATTTGTTTCCCTTCATTAAATGTGATCCTTCAGACATCAGATAGTAATATTTCTAATGTTTTAGCAGCTATCATTTCTAGATTTGATGTGTCTACTTTTGGTTGGGGAACTGCATTAAAGTCCTCACCATGAATATTTGAGATATTGTTGCATCAATTAAAAGTTCTGAAATTGTGTGGAAAAATGGGAGATGATTTTTGTCAGGTGCGTAAACAAAAACAATATATGCTTCATATTCTACCCATGATGAATATCAAGTTCAATTTCTGTTGAACTTGATAAAACCGTTTTGTTAGAGGCCACATTGTGAAATGTTATTTGTTAGTAGCCAACTATGTTCTTCTTTGTTGGTGGTGTTGCCTAATTAAACAATGTAAAGCACAATTCAAACCTTGTTTGGCCCCCATTCCTGTTGTCTCTGCTGGCCTGCTGTGTAAACTACAAATAAAAACACATGTTGGATTTCTTTGGTGCAAATAATGTAGCTACAAATATTAAAGTGAAACTAGACTTTGGAAATGTGTTTCCTGTGTTCATTATACATGTATTTACAGAAGTTTTCAGGAGTAACTGTAGCCTAACCATATTTTTTGCAGTGATTAACAATTATCCAACTATACTGAAACTAGCTGACTAAAAAATAACAAATACTTTCACATTTGAAAGGCACATTTGACTGATTATTAATTCATTTAAGATGTGATGAACATCTTGGGTAATATTTGTGAGGCCTAGGCTAGTTGTCGTTCTACATTAATGTACCTCTGAGGTGGGATCCAAATTATCCTGAATCATGGCATCATATTGATTCAGATCTCTACCTTAAGTTTTGGAATACCGTATTTTCCGCACTATAGGGCGCACTGGATTATAAGGCGCACTGTCAATGAATGGTCTATTTTCGATCTTTTTTCATATATAAAGCGCACCAGACTATAAGGCGCGGGCGCTCTGAAGAAATCTGTAGATTCTCCACTTCCGTGTCCGTATTCTCACGAGATAGTACGAGACTCACACAGCGAGATGTGATGCATATGACGAGCTTATGACGAGCTTACAGTTCATCATGTGACGATCTGGGGGACGGACTGTTTACATCGTGTAGTGTAGCTTGTTAGCTCGTTAGTTAGCACGTCTGCTAACGGCAGCGTTCTGAGACAGCTGTAGCTTTATGATTACAGACATGTAAACACACAGAATAAATAATGGCCATCAGTGAGAAACTGAGTTGTGTTGTGAGAACAAGTGAACAGCTGGCCAGGTGTCTTGAGAGATAGAGGCAGATTACCCCTAGCTTGTTAGCTCGTTAGTTAGCACGTCTGCTAACGGCAGCGTTCTGAGACAGCTGTAGCTTTATGATTACAGACATGTAAACACACAGTTAGTGGAGTCTGCGTGACTCACACAGCGAGCTATGATACTTATGCATGCTTATGCTTACACCTCGTCCAGAACTACCGGTGAGACTCCTGACTACGGTAGCCGTAATGCTGCAAGCGGTGCGGCTTTGTAGTTTACCAAAGTCGTACTAAAACATTTTGACAGAGCGCCGTGTACCACACAAAATCGCTTCGAGGTCAGTAAACACAACCAGAATTAATCCATATATAAAGCGCTCCGGATTATAAGGCGCACTGTCGTTTTTTGAGAAAATTAAAGGCTTTTAAGTGCGCCTTATAGTGCGGAAAATACGGTACCTAAATGCAGCATTTGGTCCAGATTAAAGGTAGGTTTGGATCACCAAAAATGAATCCAGATCTTCAGGATTCTTTGGATCTGCTTTGAAATTCCCAATTATCAGATCAGAGTTTATTCCGATCGGACCAATATAATCCTGTGGGATCATTTTGAAATACCGGCCCTAGGTGCTGTATTTGTCTCGTCAGCCTTGCTTTATCCCTTGTGTTTCTTCCACCTATCAGCCTGTCCTCATGTCTGCCCCCTGTGTCTTGTTGTCTGATTAGTTTCTTGTGTATTTATAGTCCTGTCTTTTGTCTGCTGGTGGACAGTTTGTATTCCTTGTGTAGTTGTCTGATTTACCTGTGTTTGTGTTTTGCCCGTTTGTTTCTTTTTTGGATTTTCAGTTACTCATGTATGGACTCACCTGCCTTGTCAGTTTTGTTTTTGACAGTTTCTTTATTAAATCACTGTTAAATATCCTCCTGCTCCGTGTGTCTGTCTGCTGTTCTTTAACACCATATTTCTTGGCTGCTTGGTTGTTAGATGACTGATTTTTGTCACCATGATCTTAAAGTTTGCTTCATAACTCCTCCGTTGTTGGTTAACTTGACCTACTTTTGAGCCAATTTGTTCGCGACGATCACATGGTTTCACCTTTTGTCTGTATCTTGACATTTAAAGTATATACACCCCACTCATAAGACATCCACACTTTTTCAGACTTTTTTTATTTCCATGGAAATAAACATTATTGGACCAATAATATATTCATAAAAAGTCCTTAAATTCTAAAAGTCGTAAAGAAACTAAGGGAAGTACATATAATAAAGCCTTAGGGGGCGGAAGTGGATGAACCTGTTCAAAGACACCCCCTGTCAGGGACGCCCATAGAAGTAAAGTGAACGTTCAACTCTAAACCTGGCATTGTATTGGTTGGGGAATTTGGAGAGTTATATTACAAAACATCCGAGAGCAGATGTTTCATGAGCACACAGAAGTAGCCTGAGTGTGAGGAGAAGGGCTGAAGCTGAAGTGCAGGAAATCTGTGCAAGCAACAATATATCTGAGTGCAGGAAAACAGTTTGAGCAGAAATACAGCAAATCCAAGCACAAGCAGCGGCTATTTGAGTGTGAGGAAAGTGTTTTGAGGGAAAGCATTACAAAATCTGCAATAAATTAAAGACCACGCTCTTGAATAAAGATATAGCTCACTAAAGTTGCCACCTCGCTTGGCCATATGTCTGTGCTACAGGTGCTTTTTATTTAAATTTGAATTGAGGGGCCTAGTCCAAACCAAGAAAAAATAGCCTCAGAACAAAATTGCACAAAAGTATAGACAGTATGTAAATCTGGAGATTATAACAAGAAAGACAAAGTAGTAATGTGGAATTGGTAAAGTCCTCTGACATGACAGTACAGGCGGGAAACCTTTCATACAAGGCGCTTCAAAATGTAATCCCACCTGGAGAGACTTTAATCTGCAGAATGGCTGATGATCCCACCGCTCCACTTGTTTTCTCCATTCGGGTAAATCATTTAAGGGTTTAAAGCTTTTTCCCTTTATCTTAAGCGGTTTATCCACTTGTTTCATTTTTGTATCATTTTAATACCCAGGGGAGCTGTAGTGGCTTTGTATTATAACATTCAGGCATTATGTGGATGATTTTTTTCGCTCCGTCTTTCTTTCGTATACACAACTCTTTCAATATTTCTCGCTCTTCCTCACCTTCTTTCTCGCTCATTCTAGCTTTGTATTTACAATAGGGCTGTTTAAATCCTCTGAAATGTTGAGCAGGCCTTAAAACCATCCATTGAAAAGTGGGCAACAGATGGACTGTGAGAGAAGAGAGACCTTAAGAGAGAGAAGAGACTCAGTCATACAGTGGTCTCAAAGCTTCAAAGTGCCTTCAGCAGCGTTGGATTAAGGTCACAGCGGAGTTTCATAATAACACACAGCACAATGTCAGTTAATATCACAGTCACTCACTCTTACACACACTTCCACAAACAATTACTGTTGTGTGGTCGGACGGAGAAGGTCGCAACAATCATACTGGATCTCAGTGGTGTGGATGGTCTGGTTTGAAGTCTACATTCCCATTGTTTGACTTTTCAACAAGCAGCGCTTCCAAAAGAGTGAATAGAATTCCCTGCTAATCCCCAGATCCCCACCAGTTTCCACTGAAGGATTCAATTTCCCTGTCATTGTGTCACACTCTGCCTGGTTTTGTGTCTGTGTGTGTAAGGGAATGCACATGCATGGGGCAAATGTGTGGTTGTGTGTTTGTACTTGGTCTCAGTCTTGAGCGTGTTACAACGAGGCTTTCTGCCACGGATGTCAAAGCATAAACTAACATTTAGGGAGCATGCTCAGTGGCCTTGACTGACAGACAGGATCGGTGGGCTGTGTGTGGGTGAGGGGGATGGAAAGTAAGTGGACAGTGATATAATTAATCATTTGACGCCAATTTATACTGCTCTCTGGGTTGAAGGTCTGACTCGATTACCAGCGCACATTTAAAACAGGTTTGTTACTCTCTACTGCAGACTAAAAGCTGTAGGTTGATCAGTTCTAAAGTTTTTCCTCAGCTGTAGACAAAGTCACATTATATGAGGTAAACAGTAGTTTTGCTCCACTTTACATATTGTCCCATGTTTAAAAGAATATCTATCAAACTAATTGACCCATGACTGATTAATAATAATGATTACACTTATTATTATGACTAATGCCCCACTGTTACCATGGATTCACTAACTGGACTCCCTGAACACATTTTCCCAGAAAATCTTCTTACTGATGGTCTTGGCTACTTATGTAGGTCATATAGAGGCATCTGTATGAAATTAAGACTTAAAAGTTCCTCACTTGTTACTTTGCAGAATAAAATCCATAATAAAAAGTATCAACGAAATGTTGCTCAGTGGTAGGGCCAGTCGTCCACGTCCATGTGTCCTTGGGCAAGACACTTAACCCCAAATTGCTCCCGTGGCTGTGCCTGTGGTGTATGAATGTTAGTTAGTCCTGATGGCTTTGAGTGGTCAAGACTAGAAAGTTCCCTGCCTCTTGTGTCCTGTGGTGGTTTGACTTCCTGTGTTTGTCTCGTCAGCCTTGCTCGGTTCCCTTGTGTTTCTTCCACATATCAGCTTTCAGCCCAATGTCTGCCCACCTGTATCTTGTTGTCTGATTAGTTTTTGTGTATTTATAGTCCTGTCTTTTGTCTGCTGGTTGTTGGTTCATCGGCTATGCTTTCTGTATGTATCCTTCTGCTGTTTTCTGATTCACCTGATCCTATTTCACATGTCTTTTTGCCTGTTTCTGTTTTTTGCATTTTCAGTACTCATTTTTGGACTCACCCTTGTAAGTTTTGGACTATTCTTTATTAAAATTACTGTTAATATCCTTCTGCTCCACGAGTCCATCTGCATTTGGGTCCATCCATTGTTTGTTTAACATCCACGATCCATAGAAACCTGTGAGGCGAGAAAGGACAGAGACTCCGGGGAAGAAGCCAAGTTAGTAATGTGCAGTAATGGGACATAAGTATATACAGATGGAGGGGAAGAGGAGGAGAAAAGGAGCTCAGTGTATCCTCTAGCACAGGGGTCTTCAACGTTTTTCAGGCCAAGGACCCCCAAACTGATAGAGAGATGGAGCAGGGACCCCGACTATATATATTGTATAAAATTGTGTTTTATATTAAACTGGGCCTAGTGCCATGTATAAACATACCTTGTTATTGTGCATTCAATACTAAGCTATTCAAATAATACACAGGTTCATATATTCATGTTTTTATTTTAAACATGTGCAAGGTACAGTGAGTAGGGTGGCCGTGCCACTGCCATTTAGAAACATACCTTGTCAGCTGATACCAATGCCAATATCAACATTGTCTGTTAATTGCATGATAATCATGCATACAAGCTATTCAAATTGATGTTTTCATTTTAAACATAAATGTGGAAACAAAAATGAGTGATGGCCTATTAGTGCCACTGCCATGCATAAACACACCTGTTATCTTGCATACAATACTGAACTATTAAAATAATGGACAGATTCATGTTTGGGAAAAAAATAAATAATAATTAAAAAAAATTAAATCAACAAACCATTTCGCGGACCCCCTAGGGGTCACGGACCCCCTGTTGAAGACCTCTGCCCTAGCCCAATGGGGCAAGGAACTCAGCAGCCATGGCATAGCTGACACCTCCCAACACGCCAGTCTAAGTGCCGCTTCCTGCACATCTCCGTCTGGAGATCTCCTCCACTCTCCATAAATACAGAGGAGTTTATAGTTCAAGTCATACAACTCTTCTTTAAATTCTCAGTCTGCTGGGTCCATTATTGGTTGGTTCATTCTGTCACGCTTAATAGTAATAGTGGACGGACCCAAATGCAGGGAGACACAAGGAAACCGAGGGTTGAATAAAGGGAATATCAGCAGAGCAGGTGACACGACGGACCAGAATACACGACAGACGAACCGACAGGGGACACACAAGGTTTAAATACACTGGGAAGGTGCAGGTGATGAGACACAGCAGGGTTCAATCAAGGGCGGGGCAGACAATCACAAAGGCGGGAAATAGACAAGGACAGGAAGTGAACACAGGACACAAGAGGCAGGGAAAGTCAAAATAAACCGGAAGAAACAATTAAACCCAAAACCGTGACAAGGAGAGCCGATGGCCTCCCTCCGTTTGGTTCTCCAACAAGCTCTGCGGACCAGGCTTGATTCAGACGCATATATCTATAACAAACATCTACAGAAAATAAGTCACAGCATTTTAAATCAAAAACGTGAAACCATTACAAAGGTAGAGTTTTACTTTAAATATTTTTGATTTAATGCAATAGATAACAATTCATAGACATACAAACATTTGAATATGAAGCGACAAAAACAATACAATGAAAAACTAAATAAATAACTAATACAACTTTTTCAGGAACATGTGAATACAACATTAAAATATCTATTCTTTCATGATTTCAATGGTCGAGATATGATTTCACGTCAACTTTATTTTTACTTTTATTGGGGGGGTCGATTAATTGCTCTTCTATGGGAATTATTGAGGGTGGAAGTTTGAACAAAGGAGCAAGGGGGGGGGGGGCCTGACCGCAGGACCTCAGCTGCAGCAACTTTTCGACAGCGAAGTCTCACCAAAAACGAGCTGGATCAGGTTTAAAAGTAAAACAAGTATTTAATAACAAATACAAACTAAATTAAATGTAAATGTTCTCGAGAGCAGAGATCACACACTTTCGCTCTCACAGGTCTCCATTTAAGCAGGTTCTGAAAAGAAGCAATCATATGTGGTCTGACTACTACTCTCGTAAACAAAGGCTTATATATTGCTGCAAAGACAGAAAGTGTTCGAACTGTCACAAAAACGCTGAAAACAATTGTCTGAGCCAATCAGTAATTGGCTTGTGGTCATCTTGGTGTGAAGGATTTTAGTATTAGAATTAGTTTAGTATGATTATTAGCACCTCTTGTTGTGAATAGAAGTGTCACAATAATAAGAATGTTACCATGGGTTAAAGAGTTGCAATATATTTATCTATGAAATGTATTCTATGTTTACAGGAGGTTTACAGATAGAGGATATTATATGTTACAGTATATTGACACATAGAATGTATTAAGCCATAAAAGTATTAAACACTGAAGAGAAGAAGAATTAAAGGGCAGATAGGGTCAGATTTAGGGAATATCTTAGTGATTTAGGAACATCTTCATGAGGCATAAGATAGAAGCGTTAGAGACAGTAAGACCATAAAAGCAGCAGGAATGCGGAGGTGACAATGCCAGGGTGATGACTACAAAGGATGTCTCCAGCTGTGATGACTCCAGGAGCACAATGCAGCAGGAAGGATGACTCCAGGAGGACGAAGCAGAGGAAAGAAGGAGTTGGCTTACATCCATGTGGTTGTAAATAAGCCAGACATTGATTGGCTCAGACATTAGCCAAGATGATCAAATCAATAAGTTAAACACCGATTGGATCATACACAGTCCCCTGCAGTTTTTATGACCATCTGACCCCCCTGTGTCTTTTCTGCAGTATTTAAGCTTTGTTTGAGAATGCAGCAGCAGACCTCACATGATTGCTTAGGATGAGAGTGTGTGGTCTCTGTTCTCGAGAGCATTACTATTGATAGTTAATTCAGTTTGCATTTGCTATTAAAATACAAGTTTTACTTTTGAAACCGGATTCAGTAACTTATTGGGTGCACATGCGCAGTAAGTAGTAAACAAAGAACCAGTCCAGCACTGTGGTCTCGGAGCTTCAACAGAATATTCATCCCCTAATCGATACTTTGTGGCAAGACTCCCTCTGAGCAGCCTCATGGCCGAATGGTCCATCCCCCTCTTCCGGGCCTGGCTCGACCTGTCCTTTGTGATCACCTCTGCTTTCCTGCTGCTGGACATCTCCTTATATGGTCTCACTGGCTCTAACTCTGCTCCATTCCTGTAAACCCTCACTCAGGATGTCCCTATATCTGACCCTTTAAGACTTATTCTCTACAGCAGGGGTCGCCAATAGGTGGACCGCGGTCCGGATCCGGACCCAGACGCTGTCCTATCCGGACCCGGGCGTATAATTGATGGATAATTGAGAATTATACATTTTGGCGGAGCGCTTCTGTTTTAACCTGCGCAGCTTTTCTGGCCTTTACGGCACTCATTCAGCAGTTCAGGAAACACGAATGTTCCCTGAAAGTTGCTTGGATTTTGGGTCAACATAAAGCCATTCACTAATGGAGAGGTTGTCAAGGAGTGCATGAGTGTAGCTGGAACTTTACTTGAGGGGAAACAAAAAGAAGTTATGTGAAAAAATCAAGCAAATACCTGTCAGCAGCCTCAGACACAAGGCTCATCTTTCTAAAATCAAGCACTTTCTTTTAAGATAAGTTTTTCAAAAGTTCTTTTTTGTGTATTTTATTTTTAGATGGAGCCCTTATTTTACTTGAAATGAGAGAAGAACATTTATTTATGTATTTCTATGTATTATTTATAATTTATAATCCAAATTTGAGAACTGAGAATAATAATTGTTAAAATATAATTGATGTGTACTTTCTTTATTTGATTTGACAGTTGTTGACTACACAGAGACGTTACTACTACTAGACTTCTTGAATATATATATATATGGCACTAAGTGGCGCGAGTTAGATATCATTGTAATGTTCCGGACCTTTGCCCGAGGAGATTTTCTCAATCTGGACCTTTTGGAATTTTAATTGAAGACCCCTGCTCTACAGTGTTTAACCTTTCTCAACCGAGAGCCCACCGGGGGGCTACTGGTACTGACTGGTACCGAAGAAAGCAATTTTCAGAAACAAATATAATAATGCTACAACCATGTAGCATACCGTTTTAACGAAGAACTTCTGACTAACAGAACTATATTCAACATTTTACACACTGAAAACACAATTAAACACAATCTAACAGAACCTTCCGAACCTCTAGCAGAATATCGTAATTTTTTCGCTTTAATTTCACGTTCAAGTTAAATATATCGTTATTTAAGTTATAAAAGTACAATGGAACAGCTGGAGAGGCTGTTTCTCAAATGACGACCTTTCGTGACCTCTCGTACGTTTATGTCTCTTGCTCTGGCCTACTTCACTCTATTCACTCCAATTCTTTTGTGTATGACTACTGCCATCGTTTGCTATGATGCCGGGTGGTTTTTAGGCTTTCAATAGTATTATCAATAATAGTGCTTTTTCACCATGCGAACCTGACATTTTCAAAGTGGAGCTGTGTTCCATCTTCATCTGCTATTAACCAGTAACATATACACAATATTTACACAATTCATATGAGCAAACCCTTCTTAGTGTTATTAATCCATTGAAATTATTCAAATAGACCTTGTAGTTAGAGAGTAAGGCCCCTTTGAGTATGGGTATAGTATTTTCGAGCAGAAGCCAAAAAAAGGCCTAGGGCCCAATTAATTCAATTCAATTCAATTCAAATTTATTTTGTATAGCCCAAAATCACAAATTAGCCTCAGAGGGCTTTACAATATGTACACATGACATCCTCTTGTCCCGGAACCCTCACATCGGAACAGGAAAAACTCCCCCAAAAAACCCCTTTAACGGGGAGAAAAGAGGAAGAGACCTTAGGGAGAGCAACAGAGGAGGGATCCCTCTCCCAGGATGGACAGAAGTGCAATATATGTCAAGTGTTGAACAGCATAACAAAATTACAACACATGCAATGTAATTTCAACACATTCAATGTATGACAGAACCACGGCAGGTGGAAAGACCAGGTCCAGGTACAACCCGGATCCAGAGGTACCTGCGAGGCGATAAAGCACAGAGACTCTGGTGAAGAAGCTGGTCAATAATGTGCATTAATGGTACCGGTAATATGAAATAGTAATGTAAGTAATAATAAGAGTGTTATTTATTAGTGGGAGTCAGCAGGGTTAAAGCGGGTGGAAGGACCAGGGTCCAGATGAAACCACGATACATGGAAACCTGTGAGGAGAGAAAGCACAGAGACTCCGGGGAAGAAACAAAGTCAGTAATGTGCATTAGTGGTAACGGTAATATGGTTGATAATGTTAATAATAAAATAATAAAAATTGGTAGTAGGTATCTGCAGGGCCATGGCGGGTGGAAGGACCAGAGTCCAGATGAAACCACGATCCATGGGAACCTGTGAGGCGAGAAAGCACAAAGACTCCGGGGAAGAAGTAGAGTTAGTAGTGAGCATTAATGGGACATCAATTCATACAGACAGAGATGAAGAGGAGGAGAGAGGAGCTCAGTGTATCCTAGGAAGTCCCCCTGTAGTCTAAGCCTATACCAGTTTGTCTAAGGGCTGGTCCAAGGCAAACCTGAGCCAGCCCTAACTATAAGCACTATCAAAAAGGAAAGTCTTAAGCTTACTCTTAAATGTGGTGAGTGTGTCTGCCCCTTGGACTGAAACGGGAAGCTTGTTCCACAAAAGAGGAGCTTGGTAACTGAAGGCTCTGGCTCCCATCCTACTTTTTAAGACTCTAGGAACTACAAGTAACCCTGAATTAGTGGAGCGCAGCTCCCTAGTAGGATAATATGGTACTATAAGCTCTTTAAGATATGATGGTGCCCGACCAGTTCGGGCTTTGTAGGTGAGTAAAAGAATTTTAAATTCTATTCTAGATTTTACGGGGAGCCAGTGCAGAGAAGCTAATACAGGACTAATATGATCTCTTTTCTTAGTTGTTGTTAGTACACGAGCTGCAGCATTCTGAATCAGCTGGAGAGATTTAAGAGATTTATTAGAGCAGCCTGAAAATAAGGAATTGCAGTAATCTAGTCTAGAGGTAACAAATGCATGAACTAATTTCTCTGCATCGCTTTGAGACAAGATGTGTCTGATTTTTGAAATATTACGTAGGTGAAAAAAGGCAGTCCTAGAAATTTGTTTTATCTGAGAAAACCCCTAGTCCTAATTTTTAGGCCTCTGCTCGAAAATAGCATACCCATACTAAAGAGAGTACAGATCTCTAACTGTAAGGTCTTTTTGGATAATTTTGATGGTATAAATAACACTAACACTTGTGAGATTTTGCTCAGATGTGTAAATATCAGTGTATATGTTACTGGTTCATAGTAAATGAAGATGGCACACAGCTCAATTTAAAATGTTCAGGTTCGCCTGAAAAAAAAAGCACTTTTATTGATATTATTTATTTGAAAGAATGCAGGTCCAAGCCTAAAACATCTCTCAAATCATAGCACAATATGTGATCAGTCTTTCTGCAAAAGTTTGACTTTGATAAAGTAAAGCCCAACAAAATGAGAGAGGTTTTAGTACAGAGAGTTCAGGCGAGATTTCCAAAATGTGCATTTTGGCACATCTTGGCACCATGTGTGCCATTTGACTTTTCTCATGTACCAAACTACATATTTCACTTGTTTATCACTAATGGTGTTCAATACATCCAAATACAACCGTTATGAACAAAATGAACGGTGAAAAAACTCGCGATGATACAACAACAAGCTGTGGTGTGCAGGTGCTGTGCGTAAAGTAGTCGCGTGCGTAATGGTGGTTTTCGTCTGCTGTCTTTTATATATTCTATTTGCTCATATATCAGCGATAGTATGACGGAGAGAGATGTTACGGATATGTCCGTCATCTGTGTGTAGTTGCCGTGCTTTCTGCCATCTCAGTTTCTTTGTTAGCATCGAGCTTCGATTGCTAGGTCCGGATATGTGCAGGGTGTGCACACATCCTGGCGAAATATGAATGTGGTACTGTAGTAATTATAATAGGCTTTGAGTGAGTTGTGTTTGGAGTATGTACAAATTGATTAAATCTTATTTTAACTCAGGTTCTGAAGTTTTACGTGGTATCATCATTATATTTCGGTTTCATAATTAGTATATGTTCGATGGTCTAAGATGGAAAGTACTGGAAACGCCCCATATATGGGGCCTAGGGGTAAGAAGGTTAAAAGACAAATCCTGATCAAAAATTATTCCAAGATTCTTTACGGTGCAGTTGGATGTCAGCGCAATGCCATCTAGAGAAACTATGTCATTAGAGAACTGATTTCGGAGGTGTTCTGGGCCTAGTAGAATAACTTCAGTTTTGTCTGAGTTTAACATCAGGAAGTTGCAGGTCATCCAGGTTTTTATGTCCTTTAGACATGCTTGCAGTTTAGTGAGCTGGTTGGTTTCATCTGGTTTAATCGATATATATAATTGAGTATCATCTGCATAACAATGACATTTTATGGAGTGTTTTCTGATAATATTACCTAAAGGAAGCATATATAAGGTGAACAAAATTGGTCCAAGCACAGAACCTTGTGGAACTCCATAACTAACGTTGGTCCTCATCGAGGCTTCATCGTTTACATATACAAACTGAGATCGATCCGATAAATAGGATCCAAACCAGTTCAGTGCGGTTCCTTTGATGCCAATATAATGTTCTAGTCTCTGTAAAAGGATATAATGGTCTATGGTGTCGAACGCAGCACTAAGGTCCAACAAGACAAGAACAGAGACAAGTCCTTTGTCTGATGCAATTAGAAGATCATTAGTTATTTTTACCAGAGCTGTCTCTGTGCTATGATGCTTTCTAAATCCTGACTGAAAATCCTCAAATAAACTATTGTTATGTAGAAAGTCACACAACTGATTAGCTACTGCTTTCTCAAGGATCTTAGAGAGGAATGGAAGGTTGGAGATCGGCCTATAGTTAGCCAACACCACTGGGTCGAGAGTGGGCTTCTTAAGAAGAGGTTTAATTACAGCTACTTTGAAGGACTGTGGTACATGGCCTGTTAGTAAAGACAGGTTGATCATATCTAGTAGAGACGTGATAATTAATGGTAGCACTTCTTTAAGCAGTCTAGTCGGTATAGGGTCTAAGAGACAGGTAGAGGGTTTAGACTTAGAGATTGTTGAAGTTAATTTATCAAGATCGATGGGAGTAAAGCCATCTAAACATATATCATGGTTTGCAGCTGTTTCTAAGGGTACCCTATTTGAGGAAAGATCGGTACTAGTCGAGGGCAGTACATTGTTAATGCTCTCTCTAATAGTTATGATCTTATCATTAAAGAAGTTCATGAAGTCATTACTACTGAGGTCTATAGGAATACACGGCTCAACAGAGCTGTGACTCTCTGTCAGCCTGGCTACAGTGCTGAAGAGAAACCTGGGGTTGTTCTTATTTTTCTCTATCAACGATGAGTAATAGGCTGCTCTGGCCTTACGGAGGACCTTCTTATATATCTTAAGACTGTCTCGCCAGACTAACCGAGATTCTTCCAAGTTAGTGGAACGCCATGTCCTTTCAAGTTTTCGCAATGTCTGCTTTAATTTACGGGTTTGAGGGTTATACCATGGGGCGAACCTCCTTTGTTTTACTAACTTCTTTTTTAGAGGATCAATAGAGTCTAGTGTCCTTCTCAGTGAGCTTGTAGCACTATCAACAAGATGATCAATCTGGGTCGGACTAAAGTTATCACAGGAGTCCTCTGTTATATCAAAGCATGGTATTGAGTTGAAGAAAGATGGAATCGCTTCTTTAAACTAAGCTACGGCACCATCAGATAGACATCTAGTGTAATAGCTCTTGCTTAAAGGAGTCAACCAAAAATGATCCAATAGCAGGACAGAATAGAGGAGCCTTTACCTTCATAGGGCAAAAACACACATTTGAAGCACATTTTACAACATGACCAATTACCTTAACTCTATTATATAGTAAACATTCTAAAGGGCATAACACACATACTTTTGCAATTAACATAAAATACAAAAGACTGTTAAGAATACAAAATGGCTCTTACAGTCACTTTCTCACAACATAGCTCTGTGTCTATCTCAACGCTTCTACAGTTCTTATTATCATTCCAACCCAGGACATGCTGGAGAAAGCACTCTTTCTCAGCAGGCTATTTACACCTAAATAGACTAAACAGCTTTGGCGCTTAATGTCAAAGTAAGTTCACACGATGAGGACAGGGTGCCATGAAAATGATTACATGACACCAGACTTTGTAAGCACACATATTATAATTAGTCATTTAAATTTTGACCCTAACAATATATATTCTGCATGCTCAGTGCATGTATTTTTTGATAGCCATATATCATAGAACGCATGACTATATGCTGTAATGGCCGTGGGATCAATAATTTAATGGGTTTCAATGGGGACGTTTTCGTCCTTTTGTCTGTATTTTGTCTAACAGTTTATTATAGTCATATTACAATATTACATGCCAGATGAATAAAACAACCTGAGTAGTGTATAGAGGTGATTTTTGATTTTGACAGCAAACACAACAGTCATCTGTATAGACCTACATGTATAGTAAGTAGTGCATTGTTTCATACCCATTATCCATGTTGTCTAAATAAGTTTTCCATGAAATTAAAGAGACAACATGATTTGTATCCGACCCAGTAAACCTGAGACTGCATATAGGCCAATGGCAGTAACAGCTTTCCATCAAATTAGATTTGACAATGACTGACACTTTATATACAGGTGACACAATGTTACTTTTTGCTGATGGTTTAGGGATGTGATCAAAGGATTAGGTAAAATCAGGCTATCCTTACTTGTTTATCAAGGGGATGAAGCAGACTGCGCAGGTCAGGACAGCTTTGACCTCGTTTTCTGTAAATCTCCAGCAGTTTTGGGACATATTTGTCTAGTCCATCAAAGAAAGACTGGTGGAGATCAGAGGAAACCAAGCGCATAAATTCTGCACTTATCTGAGGAGTAAAACAAATGATTAGTCAGTGGTTTCCAAACATAAAACACACATACATGGCTAAAATACATACATACAAACGCAGATGCAAAGGTGCTCTCCATCAGAGCATCCATCATTTTCTTGTCTCTTCTTTTTCTTCATCTCCTCTATCAGAGTTAATCTCTCAGTTTCAAGGGAGTCTGGAAACCTCACTTCGGGAATATCTGGCAAGAAGTTGATTTCGGACCGTTTGGCTTTCTTAATTTTCCTGTTACCAGTTGATTGACAGTAAGCTCTGGGCATCCAGCAATACGGTACTTCTGACGGAGGTTTCCCATCTTAAAAGTGAGGCTAAACTTCCAACAGTACCAGCTGTACATGTGAAGACCCTGGCTCTTTCAAACAGGGATGCTTTTCAACAAGGGCTTTGGCAACATCCTCAATTTGTTTTGATGTTGGATATGCATTGTACTCATACATAGCATTTCCTACTCTGTCAAGTATGTCTCTCTTCATTGCAGCATTCACAGTAAGTACACTGTAACAAATTGCTGTAAAAATACAAGAAATTCTCAACAGTAATGTACTGTTCTTCGTAAATACAGTTGAATACAGTTAAATCCAGCAAAAGGTGAGGCCTTGGATGAAAACAAATATTAACAGCAGCTACTGTCAAGTTTTGCAGTATACTACAGTATTTTTTCTTTTCTCAGTTGACTAAGCCCGCCCATTACTCTTCAAAATCACATGGCATCAAGTCTCTGCTTAGTTAGCACATAGTCAACCTAAAGAAAATGAACAGAAAGCGTTAGATATCATAGATCGGTGATTTTATTCAGGATGGAAGAATAATAATAAGAGGGAATTTGAGAAGAGGATTTTCAACGGACTCCGACCGAAGCACCGAAGTAGACCGAGCACCACCTGCTGCTTCACCTACAAACACCGCAGCGGACACGTAGTCCATCCTGCCCCTGGGGCTCACTGAACAAGGTCATTTGGATGTTATCAAAGTTAGCATGACCGTGTTCAGTCATTTTGTGTTGAATTTACATTGTATTGTATTGATTTTTTGCCGATAACGTGACTTGTTGTTAGCATGCATGCTAACGTGTCGAGCTACCTTTAGCTAGCATAGCTTAACGTTACTCTCTTGATTGACAACATTTTATATCGTTATTTTTCTGTCGAACCACGTTACCAGCGAGAGTTATTTCATTTTCATAGACACCCGATTGAATTTCTCAGCAATTGCATCAACAAGCTGAGTTAATATATATATATTTGATATGGTTTCAGAACATTAACTATAATTGTTGTCTGCATTAGTTGCTGGTGACGCTGGATGATAAGCATTGAAAGCCACGTCGTCTGTGAAGACATCCAACCAAGCTTCATCACAGGGCTGCTGCAGTTTTCGCCAGCTACTCTGTGTTCAACTTGCAATACCAAGAGGAAGCTGCAAGACACTGGAGTTTGTTCAAAGGTAAACCTTCTGCAGTCTTAAATATTGTTTGTATACTTTTCTGAAGGTTAATATGTTGCTAAATGATTGAGCACAAAAATCAGACTTTGTATGTTCACTTTTTTTTCACAAATATTCACACATATGTTAGATGAAAATGAGATAATTCTCTCATTATTAGTAGACACAGAGGTCATTATAATGAAAACAACTTAGAATTTGTATTTGTTTATTTCAATGGGTTTCAGTATTAAGTGCAAATACTCTTTACATACCACACCTAATATGCTTTCTCTGTTATTTAGGCGCTTCATTGGTCTCAACCCAGAAAGGGGGACAAAGGCCAACCAGGGTTAGGTGGTGTCCAAAAAGACAGGGAAGCTGGTCCAGAAAAAGGCAGCAGCTGTCAATCCCCATGTGGCCACCCTGATAAAAAACCTCCTGGACTTTGAGTGGGGCTTCATGTAGTCCCGGCACATTACCACGCAGGACCTCACAAAGGTGAAGGAGAGATAAAATAGTTTTTTTAATGTTCAGTTTTATCCTGTTGTCCCAAACGTGCAGTTACAGATGTGTTCTTTTACATTTAGAATACTATAAGAGTTTTATATACAGTAGATTGTTGAGAATCTGTTCAACACGATTCAGCGTTCTTGTCTGATTGTTACAATAATGTAATTACTTACAATGTTTTTTGCTCCTGAATGTGTTTGATACATTTGCTTTAATGAATGTCATTTTATATGGTGATTTTATTTGTATTTTGCAAAAATGTGATCTATGTAAAATTGTTATTGTTATTGAAGGTGTTTAACACTGCATTGGCTTTAATAAAAGCTTATTAATGTAAGTCCATCTCTTGTTTGAGTCGTTTCTATGCTAGCTATTTTCAGGGGTTTTATTTTGAAATGTAACATTTTTAAATCATTAGCTTCTAGCAGTGTCATACTGTAAATATACATTCTACAGTACTGTAATACATTTTACAGTAGGAACAATAAAATAACAGTATAATGCATTTTCTATACAGCACTGTACTGTAATACTTTTTACAGTATTATACTGTTGTAAATTACAGTAGGTACGCTGTAGAATTACAGTTGAATGCTGGAAGCTGTAGCTGCCAGCTCTTTACTGTAATTTAACAGGGACATTTGTTACAGTGTAGGGAACCATCTTTTTCACAAGCCTCATTTCCTTTTCTGAGCTTAAGTTCAACATCATAAGGGAAAGTGGGTATGATAAAACGGTAGGGCCAGTGCTTGGAATGAATGGATGTTTGAGAATTTCCCGATGATGCTGAGGAGCAACTGGCTGTGTCAGAACAACCAGCTTCTGATGAGGATACAGAGGGGGGTGCATTGGGTGGTTCCTTTAGTATTACCTTAAGCCTTGGTCTCTCTTTGGGTAACTCAGACATGTCAGTCAAGTTGCAGAGCTCATTGTTGAACTCTGGATCTTGAAACTGGATAATAATATCATCCTCTAGATTGAGCTTGATCTTGAGTATAGTCTTCAATTCATCCACTGTCTCCGGAAGAGTTTCGATCTGGACCCTCCGGATGTCATCAACCGCAAGAATGACGTGAAGCAACATGCTGGCTAAACAGAAGAGGAATATTATTAGAACAAAAAATGAGTTGTTTTCAATTTCGTATTAACGAGGATTTAACACATCAAACAAACATTTTCACAATAAAATGTTACCTCAGTGAAGTAAAAACACCTTGGGTGAGACCATCAGTCTTCCTTGCACCATGTAAGGGGCCAGTGGGCTGAAGTTGTTCAGTTCTTCTGGGTCTGCAACCTCAAGGTCTGTGGAAAGCTTCCTAGTGAGTTCATAGCATCTGAAGTGATCCATGTACCAGGCTGAAAAGCGTTCAACGATGAATGATGCCTTGTTGCCCACAATCAGTACTTTGAGAATTTTAGCAAAATCAGGCAGTCCGCTTGTGCTCCCAACAGAAACAAACATCCCTTCAGAGTATTTAGTGCCATGTAGAATGACACTAGATGCAAGAGACACAGTCTTAACATCCTTGTATTTAAGTCTGATGGCCTGTTTGACAGAGTTATCCAGAATGTCCAGAGAAACCAGAGATGCACTGCCAACCTCCACTGGTGGCTTAAAAAGGCTGGGCATGTCAAGGAAGTAGGCCAACATATGCTGGTGTCTTGTGGCTAATGTTAGCAGAATGTTTTTTAAATTGTTCACATCACGCACAACGTTTTTGAAAAAGCTGTGCTTTGCTTCGAAGCGAATTGTCCAACAGTCCAGCAAAGGTCCAAAGCAACTGATGAGGTAAGGATAGTGTTCTATGAAATGGTGTTTTGGCCTTAGTTTATAGTCAGGGAAGGCCTCAAGGAGCAATTGCCTATGGACTGAGATTTTCTCTTCCAAATAGCAGAGTGATTGATTTGTGAAAGAGGATGATGCCAAGAGTTCTACTAAGTCCTTCAACTCAAGAAGCACACCCCATGTTTTGTCATTCTCTGGGATTCGTTCACCTATGAATAATGGCAGCAATCTTAACAAAGTCCAGTTCTCATGTCCATTTTTACCAATTGATCAATTTTTTTTTAAACTTGGGGGTATTCTGTTGAGCCTGTTGGTCTTATCAGAAAATAAGTATGGGAAATTCTGAATAGCAGAATTTAATTCATCAAATGTGAAGTACTTATTTGAGATCAACTTGCTCAGGCACAAGCTTAGTTCAACCGGCACTATTCCCTGGGCACTATTTGACAGGGGTGTCAAACGTACGATCCGGCCCGCGAACGGGTTTAATCCGGCCCGCGAGATGATTTTGCAAAGCATAAAAATGAGCTGCAATTTTTCAATGAAAGAAACTGCTGTTCTAAATGTGTCCACTGGATGTCGCAATAGCAATTCTGTTAAGCAAGCAAACTGTTTATACCGGGGCTGAGCAAGTAGGCTAGTAGTCCGGAGCTAGCTTGTCATTCTGCCTGCCCGATTTGAACATTACGTGCTTTGGCACCCTCATTGCCCCAAAATGTCTCTGTCAAAAAAAAAGAAAAGTGGACGCAGAGTGCAGACTGTTCCAAGAAAAATGGTCATCCTCCTATTTATTCACGGAAGTGAATAAGAAAGCTGTGTGTTTGGTGTGTTCACAGCATGTTTCAGTGCTGAAAGAATATAATGTTCGTCGCCACTATGAGACTCTTCATTCCGACAAATACAACAACTTTCAAGGACAACAGAGAAGAGAGAAGGTGAATGAATTGTTGGCGGGTCTGAAGAAACAGCAGTCTGTGTTTACTCATAGCCGAGAAATCAGTGACGCAGCAGTGAAAGCCAGCTACCTTATTGCTAATTCAGTTTTGTTGATTGGACACCAAAACCCTCAGCCTGCAATTGTTATGTGATTATCAGCCACGATAAGCACAAAAGTTACGTTTTTTTCTGTTTTTTTTTTACATTGAATTACCTTATCGTTAAACTGGAAACGGGTTAACAGCTAGTCTGGCTCTGTCCTAAGGAAATATGCCTACAAGCACACAGAGAGCTCACCGATTAACATGTTATGTCTTAACCCATATAAAAAGCAAGGTGTAAAGTGTTGTGGTTTTGTGGGAGTTTATGTGGCATGCACTATTTATTTTCTGGGACCAATGGCTTCCTGGAGTCACAGCTGGTTCCCTGGAATTAATGATAGGAAGTGTTTCACTGGCTGGACACAGAAAGAATATCAAGGATCCTTGATATGTATTTTTTTTTTAACAGTAATAAAAGTCACCTAGTTTTAGATCAGTGGATGACTTTTTACTCATGTTTATTTTTGTTATTTCAGGCTCCAAGCAACCCAAGCATCAACATGACCCGAGATGCTGTCATTCGGTGTTTGATGGTGTACCTTGTCGAATCTCCAGATCAACTCTTAAAAGAGTATGTTGTAAGTTAAAGTACATGTTGAAATATAAAGAAAGTGATATCTCTCTCATCTCTTCTACCTGTTATGTCTTGGGATGGTCAAATCACGAAATACAATCATAACTTTATTTCTCCCAGTCATTTGTGGCAAGCTACTTCTTTTTATTGTTTCATTGAGTCATGTAAATAATTATTGTCCTCTGTGTTTTCCATGAAGGAATTTTTAAATACTACTGCAGAAATGAGGACTATTACTAAATGCTCGCCATCTCAATCTGATTTCACCAACTGGCAGAATTCAGAGCTATTCACAAAGCTGCCCAGAGTCACTTTTATATGAGAGACTGAGGCACCTATTTATTATTATTAGCCTGTTAGTGAATGTAGAATAATATATTCACTAATACACAAGTGCCAGAAAAAAGATCATTATCTCTGCTCATTGAAATGTTTTGATTTGTTGGTGAACTGATTAGATGCTTTTTAACTAAACTTAAATGAAAATATGCTTTACAATACATTTTTTGTCTAAAATTTCTAAATCACTTACATAAATAGGGTGCATAATGTGCAACAGCTATGACAGCTACAGGTTTTCTTGTCCAAAGGGATGAAAGCTATTTGGGAGACAATTAGGACCTTATCTTTTGGCTGTACAGTCCGTAATACACAATATTCTTGCCATTTCAGGATGCTGATGAAGACAGTGTGTCGCTGGACCTTGCTGTACAACGCATGACAATCTACACCATCAAGACTAATACGTCAGAGGGTCCCGACGACGTTGGTATAGTGATAGAGGGCATGACAGTTCTGTCTGTGTTGGATAACTTTGCAAGGGCTTGCTGCATGCTTGTTGGCTTGGCATATGCACTTAATCTTGCCTATCCCAAGGAGCTCAGATACACGTTTGAAGTGTTCCAGAAAGTCCTGCTGGGGCTGGACTGCTCAAAGCTGTCCCCAAAAGTGAACAGCCTCAAGAACAAGTTACTAGCTTCTGAAAAGTGAAAAGTGAATTGTTAAGTCACTGTTAAAACTGTCGTCGTTCAATATTTTTAAGGATTCCAGTTAGAAGTATGTTTGTCTTCCTGGAGTTCAACAAAGTTTTAGTGCTGCATGTGGTTGTTCAAGTGTTAACCATACTCATTTGAGGGGAGTGGCATGATGTTTACCGCACAGGCAGCTGTTCTTTTAACTTGTGATTCAACTGTACATTCAACTGTACATCAGGGATGCAAATTTGATGCTTCATTGAGGAATTTGCACTTGTTCAAGTGAGTCCCATTTTAAGAAATGAGGCATTTGAAAAACACATTGGCCCTTAGAATTTTTATCTGTGCATGTAATAAATAAAATATTCAATCCGGAAGAAAAGAAAAGAAAAAATTGCAGTTTGAAAACGTCGTAATATTAGACATTGAATTGCATTTGTTTCACTTTTATTTTTCTTATAGCCCTTTTCTCTATTTTGTTTTTTATTTTCACATTTTGCACATGAAAAATGTTCGATAAGCATGTTTAAACAAATTTCCACAAATAAATGTTTACCTGCTGTACTGTATATGCATGGTGATCTGTTGGCCCAAGTTATGTTTACTTTGGCACCAAGATGGCATAGTATTGAGTGAATTAGACAGAAAAATGATGGCAACAAAGTGACAATCAATGTTATTGAATAGATTTAAAGTTAGAATAGCAGTGGGAATGTGTTGAATTAAGTAACAATGTGCTAAAATGTGAATTGATATAATTTATTTTATTTAGTGAATCCGACTCAATTTAACCCAGATAATTAATAAATGTAAATCAATTTCACCCAAATATTCAGTAAATATAAATCAATTTCACCCAAATATTCAGTAAATGTAAATCAATTTCACCCAAATATTCAGTAAATGTAAATAAATTTTACCCAAATATTCAGTAAATGTAAATCAATTTCACCCAGATATTCATTAATTTACATAATTTTTTTGTTTAGATTTAATTCATTCATTCAATACATTTTACTCAAAGTTGTAGTACTTAAAATCTAATCAATTATATTACGTGTCACTTTGTTGCCTTCATTTTATTAAGTAACCATTGTTCAAAGTTTTTAGAGTGTGGGCTGCCATACCACACCGAGGTAAGATGGTTAAGCCGAGGTGCTGTGCTGAGGCGTTTCTTTGAATTACGAGAGGAAATTGAACAGTTCATGGAAAAAAAGGGCAAACCAGTGTTAGAATTTCAGTCCACAGAATGGATGCAGGACCTTGCATTTATGGTGGATGTTACAGAGCACTTGATTAACTTGAACAAAATGCTGCAAGGGTGCAACAAAGTTGTCACGCAGTATTATGACAGCATATGTGCGTTCAAGTTGAAGCTGTCATTGTGGGAGACGTAACTCGCAGGTGGTGATGCAGCTCACTTTCCTTGTCTGAAAGATGTGTGCGCGACCCAAAATGCCGCAGACATGAAGCGGTTCAAAGATAAAATAACGGGACTATTGCGGGAGTTTGAGCAACGCTTTCAGATTTTTGGTGAACTGGAGAAAGACTTCAAAGTTTTTTGCTCGCCATTCACCACGAATGCCTCTGATCTGCCAACTTGAAATAATAAACATGCAGTGTGACAGATTTGAAGGGCAAATTTGCCGCAGCTGGCTTGGACACATTTTATCAGTATCTCTTGCCACGTTACCCCAACTTGACAGCCCTTGCTGCAAAAGTGTTGTGCATGTTTGGAACCACATATCTTTGTGAGCAAGTTTTCTCTGTAATGAGCATCAATAAAACAAAGCTGCGCTCAAGGCTCACGCACAAGCACTTGAATAACATCCTGAAATTGGCTGCCACTCAGGATGTGACGCCTGATATTGATGCACTTGTGAAAGCTAAAAGATGCCAGGTTTCAGGAGTGAAATAAACAATGGGTAACCCCAATTAAAATGCTGCATGAGACACTGCACCCTGATATAGTTCTGTGAAAATGATTGTCTTCTGTGGAAATTTAAAGAAAGTGAACAGTGTGTGATTTACTGTAATAATGTCAGTCACTTCAGTTCATAAGTTTGGTTTGTTGAAATTGTTCATGCATTGCACAGCTTTAATTTTTCTATCAATAAATAGTGTAGCCTACAAGGCAGCCATTTACATTCTGTAAATTTCGATTTTGTTCAACCTCCAAAGTATTTGCCTCATAAGTCACTTTTGTCCTGAGGGGAAATAACCCACTCCTTACTTCAGTTGTCTGAATGTTGCTACGACTGGCTGAACAAAATCTGCAAAATGTATCAACAGTGAATGATTCTTGAAAGCCTGCAAGTGAATGAGCTGCTAAGTTATCAGCAGAGACAAACAGCACTGTTCCTTTGACGCTTGCTCCTAACCTCTGGATGAACAGACCTTGATTCTCAAGTACCTGTATGTCTTTTAAAAGTGGCTCAAGAATTTTCCCATAGCCAAATGTTTTAACATCATTACTGTTACACAGCACTGCAACATATATAGATTGTAGAGATGACTGATATTTGATAGGCAAATTGGCTATAACCCAATACACAGCACACACCTTGTGTTTTTTTCTAGATGTACCTAAAGGATTGCATATTTCAAAGTCATCTGAGTACAGGCCAACAGCAATTGATAGCTCCTCTCTGGATAGCAATGGATTGTCTTTGAAGAATAAGCCGTCACGAAAGCTTTTAAAATTACCAGACTGCGTTGTAATTGATTCTTCAATTAATACTTTTTAAATGGGGACATATACAAATGTCTTCTTCCTGGTAGTATTGTCTAAAATATATTCCACTGGCTCAATGACAGGAAAATTGTTTTTGAAAAACAATGACCTCTTGTAATCAATGCCAAAAGGTCCTGTCTTTGAAAGTAACAGTGTTGTCAGTGTTGTTCTCGTAGCACTTTTTCAATTAAACTATTGCTAAATTCTCCTGCTAAAACACCTATATCATACAGTTCATTAACTATTTCCTGTGTAGCTGACTTGGATACATGCAGAATTGTTTGCATACGTAGGAATAAAGATGCAAGTCGATGCCTAATAGATTCTCCACTTTCTTCATTGTCACTGTCATCATTTGGAGGGTTATCAAAATCTACCAAACCCACATCCCCTACTTGGTCAGTACTGGTTTCTGCTGGACTGTGATCATAAATTAGTTCAGGTCTTATTTTTTGAATTCCTATTTTTTGAATTCCAGATTCACAGTGATATCGACTTTTGTGCCCAGTGAAGGTGGAATACACACCAGACTTAAATTGACAGTGCTCAAAAGGACAGCTGACAGTTTCCTTACTTTTCAAATGAGTTCCCAAATGAAGAAAGTATTGCTTAAGAGTATGTAGTGGGGAACACTCCTCAGAGTGTAGGGTTGTGAACGCAGCCCTCAGGCTAGGCTCCTCCCCCCAATTAGTGCCAGCCCTTAAAAGGCACCTGTGGTCCTGGCCTCAGCCCTGTCTGGCCCCTGCCCTGGTGTTGTGGTTCACCTGCTGCTGTTTTGCTGCCTTATTTTGTTTGTTTGTTTTTGCCTCCATTCTACGTGTTTTGCTTTTGTTGTGCATGTTGGAGCTGTTCATTTGTTCTGCATGGTTTGGTAGTTTTAATGATTTTCCTTTAATCCTTTAATAAATATCATGTTAATTTTATGAAACGCATCTCTGTCAAATATCAGTTATGAATCTGTGTGTCCTTAATTAATTCAAGACTATATATATATATTTGGTTCATTAAGTTTATATTTCCTGGGGTGCAAGTCTCCAGGTGGCGTTGTTGGTTCCCTTTAATTTCTCCCCCCCCCTAAGGCCACGCCACATTCTGGCGTTGTCGGCAGGATTGTGAGCAGAGCTTTGAGGGTCTTAAGGGTAGGTTGATGGCTTCTCCAGTCTTGGCCTATGCTAACTTCACCTTACCATTCATCCTAGAGGTTGACGCCAGCTACAGTGGACTGGGTGCTGTGCTCTCACAAGAACAGGATGGTAAGGTAAGACCCATAGCTTATGCGAGCCGCGGCCTTAAGCCTACAGAGCGTAACATGAGCAACTACAGCTCTATGAAATTGGAGTTTCTGGCCCTCAAATGGGCCATGACTGAAAAATTCAGAGATTACCTCTTGGGACAGAAATGTGTGGTGTATACGGACAATAACCCACTAAGTCATCTATCCACAGCCAAGCTGGGTGCCACGGAACAGCGTTGGGCTGCACAACTTGCCGCCTTTGATTTCACCATCAAGTATAGGCCTGGTCGCAGTAATCAGAATGCAGATGCCCTTTCCCGGCAGCACCCATTCAGCGCATCGGATTATGCAGCCTCTGGCATCCAAGTTCCAGACTCGCTCCAGCAGGCTATTGGAACCAATCAAGCTACACAGGCCACCATCTCAGTTTTCCCTTGCCACACTCAGTCTGACCTACGTGTTTTACAGGAAGCAGACCCTATCATCAAGGAATTCCTGGGGTTTTGGACCAAAAGGAAGGGCCCTGATGCAGCTGAACGACGCCAGGCCTCCAAGGAAGCTCTTGTGCTGGTCAGACAGTGGGACCGGATAGTGGAACAAGATGGAGTGCTTTATCGCCGAATCTGCCGCCCCAAGGGAGAAGAGGTTCTCCAGCTGGTGCTACCCATGTCGCTTAAGAGCCAGGTCCTGTATCAGCTACATCATGAACATGGACATCAAGGCATACAACGGACAACTGATTTGGTCCATCAGCGGTGCTACTGGCCCGGAATGCACCATGACATTAAGAAATGGTGTCTGGAGTGTGAACGTTGTCAGCTAGCTAAAAACACTCAACCGGCTACCTGCGCCTACATGGGCCATTTGTTAGCTTCTCGCCCAAATCAAATACTTGCGGTGGACTTTACTATGCTAGAGCCGTCGAAAAATGGGATGGAGAATGTCCTGGTCATGACTGATGTCTTTTCCAAGTATACTCAGGCAGTTCCAACACACGACCAACGGGCCTCAACGGTGGCCAAGGTGCTGATCAATGAGTGGTTCTGCAAGTTTGGCGTTCCCAGTCGTATCCACTCTGACCAAGGCAGGAATTTTGAGAGCCATCTCATCAAACAGCTTTGCAGTATATACAGCATTGAGAAAAGCCACACCACTCCCTACCATCCAGCTGGTAATGGCCAATGTGAGCGGTTCAACCGCACCCTACATAACCTCCTACGCACCCTGCCAGTCACCAAGAAGAGGGATTGGTCGTGCTACCTGCCACAAGTGACTTTCTCCTACAACACCACAGCGCACCAATCCACTGGTGAGTCTCCATTTTTCTTGATGTTTGGGCAGGACCCTCAGTTACCTGTCGATTTCCTTTTGGGCAGAGTTCAGGAACCTGTGGCTGGTACCGCCCATGACTGGATTGTGGAACACCAAACACGACTACGACATGCTTTTGAGGGCGCTACCAAACACCTCGAGGCTACAGCTGCTCAGCGTAAGAAGCACTATGATAAATGGGTGCGAGATGTCCCCCTGCAAGAAGGTCAGTTGGTCTAGCTCCGGGATGTTGGAGTCAGAGGCCGTCATAAGATCCAAGACGTCTGGAGCTCGGTAGAGTACAAAGTGCTAAGGGCTCCAGCAGTTGGGGGATCGGTGTATACTATTGCCCCGATGAACGACCCTCACAAGGTAAAACATGTCCATCGTTCACTAATAAAAAGTAAATTGGCTTGTGTGATCAACAGTCCTAGTGAGCCAACCCAAGAGACGGAACCCCCTCCCATAGATGAGTCATCGCTGGATGGTGAATGGTTCATGCTGGTTCCTGGATGTACAAATGCACCAGTCGATTGC
This sequence comes from Leptoclinus maculatus, assembly GCA_032191485.1. Taxonomy (NCBI): domain Eukaryota; kingdom Metazoa; phylum Chordata; class Actinopteri; order Perciformes; family Stichaeidae; genus Leptoclinus; species Leptoclinus maculatus. Next base: position 22,387,094 of record JAVDOI010000010.1, on the reverse strand, counting down.
CAACCAAATCTGTATGCTCATGCCTCAAATCAGCCAGAGGCAATGGTGCCACCTTCTTCCAGCCGGCACCAGGCAAATCAACTACCAGGTACAGTCGCGGTTCTCCCAGGCAACAGGGAGGCATCCACAAGAAGGACCACACGAACTAATGCTGGGAGGCATCCTAACCTCCATCACCTACCCCAGACAGCCGAGAGTAGGTCAATGGGGGCTACGAACTCTCAGGTACCTGTGCCTAGCGTTTCTGCCATATTCAGACCATGGCAGTAGGTCCCAATCGTCGGGACGACGATTTAAAAACTAGGGGGTAGATTGTAGTGGGGAACACTCCTCAGAGTGTAGGGTTGTGAACGCAGCCCTCAGGCTAGGCTCCTCCCCCCAATTAGTGCCAGCCCTTAAAAGGCACCTGTGGTCCTGGCCTCAGCCCTGTCTGGCCCCTGCCCTGGTGTTGTGGTTCACCTGCTGCTGTTTTGCTGCCTTATTTTGTTTGTTTGTTTTTGCCTCCATTCTACGTGTTTTGCTTTTGTTGTGCATGTTGGAGCTGTTCATTTGTTCTGCATGGTTTGGTAGTTTTAATGATTTTCCTTTAATCCTTTAATAAATATCATGTTAATTTTATGAAACGCGTCTCTGTCAAATATCAGTTATGAATCTGTGTGTCCTTAATTAATTCAAGACTATATATATATATTTGGTTCGTTAAGTTTATATTTCCTGGGGTGCAAGTCTCCAGGTGGCGTTGTTGGTTCCCTTTAATTTCTCCCCCCCCCTAAGGCCACGCCACAAGTACATAGCTCAGAAAAATTGCATAAGTCACACTGCAGTCGATGAGTTAAAACATTGGACTGAGATTCACGGGCAACAGCTGGCTGAGACTGATTACCCACTGATTCATGTTTCAACAAATGATTTCTAAGAGCAACCTGTGTCTTAAAAGAGTACACACAGTCATTGTAGATGCAAGGCAAGGGGCAAGACCTATTATAGTGTCCGTGTTTTAGCTTGTAATGCCTTATCATGCTGCGTTGGTTAGCTGAAAAAAATTTACAGAACTTGCAGAACCAATTAATGTGACTCACAGGACCGGTTGTTCCAAAAACCTCTGTGCAGCCTCCAGCTCTGAAGAAAAAGAAAGTCAAGTCAGAATGAGATCTTCATACTTAAAGCTATACATGACTACAAAAGGCTTTCTGTGTGTCTGTATCAGTCATTCATGGACCAAAACTATGAACAGCCACAGCAATAAATGTACCTATAAAGCTGTGTTTCGATTTATCTATGCACCAAGTATTTGGAAACGGTAATAACTTCAGTCATATGAAAAGATCATAACCGGGCAGTAGCTTTAGCTCGATTTTACAGGAAAGGCACAACTGAGTGAAAAGCACAGGTGAAGGCACAATGTAGCGGAGCTCAAGCACATCGGTATTGTCACGAGGAGAACGGACGGATGCATATCTGCAGCGATAAACACCGGCATTCTGCAGTGTGAGGCGGCTTGAAAGCTGAGAGGAGAACGGCTATATTTTTGTTTTGAACCGTTCGCTAACTGACACGTTCGGGTAATACCGAAGTAAATTAAAGTTTGAAGTGTAACGTTATCCACATACAAACCAGACTCCAGTTGAACCATTTCGGCATACATTTAGCCACAAATCGTGGTAAACTGAGTGTTAACTAATCGTTAGCCGTGCTAAGACAATGACTTGTGTGCTGCCAAAACTTTCCGTGTAAAACTCGCACTTATGAAATTCTGTTCCGCTTTTTGGAGTGGTATAACAGCTACATAAATACACATTAAGCTATCTTAACTAACGTTACTTATGTAAGGTTATCGTACCGGACCGGAAGCTCAGCAAAAGCGTTGCATGAGTGGTTTATGGTTACCGTAGTGAAACCGGCGATAGCGCCAGAAAAGGACATGTGGGCGGGTAGAAAAATATTTTTTTAGACGCGACTGCCATAGTCCACTAATAAAAGTACTATTAACATGTCTTGGGATTATACAAAGAAGGCAAATTATTTTTTACAAGATTTAGAAACAGGAAGTCTTATAAATCTACATTTGACTATATATTTTACAGCCAAATCAAATAGTACACGAGTACCATGTACTTTAAGGTATTTTAAGGCAATCGGTTTGCATGGTTTTACCAAGTAAATTAGTTTTCTGTTCAAGTAAATACAACTTAGAAATTCTAAGTTGCAGGAAATGTCACATTAGTTAGCCCAACTTAAATAAATGTGTTGCTTGAAATACACACAAAGTATACGCTTGAAATTATTTAGTTGTTTAAAATAGTAATTCTGAGTAGGCTATACTAAGTCAATAGTACATCTTAAGTAAAGTTTCAAGTATTCTTAAAGTATTCTAAAAAACATTTGTTAGTATAACTTACAATCGGTTTGCATGTTTTTTTTAAGTAAGGTTAACTAATTAGATTTTACAGTGTAGGTAAGAAGAGAGGCCCGAGGCCTGCAGAAAAGTGAATCCCTTTGCAGTTTAAGTGAATGGGGACGATATTATTGATTGTCATAGTGTTCAACCAATCAGATCTTTAGTTTGACATGTTGGGCGTATTCTTTGACGTGTCAGAGCCTTCTAGCTGGCCTAGCCATACGTGATTGGTCAGTGGGCTAGCCTGACATGTTGGGCGGTGACAATCCCAATATCTGCTGCCTCTGTCGAGCCAACATTTTCAGCCCTCAAACGCATTAAAACGTATTCAAGAAATACAACTGGGGAGGCTTGACTGTCTTCACTGGCGTCCATGAATCGAGAAGGACTTCTTACTGGAACTAAAACGCATGGATGTACTGAACAACCGTGGGATTAAACTCTTTATTAACAAAGAAAGGAGGATGGACTTTGTCAGCAGCTTTGGTAAGTTAACTGCTTTTGTTTTTACATCTGCAGTAGCTTTAATATGCTTGTTTATATATTATTATTTGTACAACTTGTTTTCATGAAGATGGATTTTTGTTTGGTTTTATATGTGATAGGAACTATTGTTACGTCCAATGTTGCTCTGGGGACACATTTAGTCGGTGTACAGCAACAAGAAGATACGTGAAGCGGCAGAAGTCTATATACTCCGCGCAAAGTGTTAAAGTTAAGTTAAAGTGTTTAAGTGATCATCTTTGAAGATTCATGTGTTTTTAAGTGGACTCATTTTCCCTCTCGGTGTTGCCAGACGAATAAATCCGTCAGTAACAAGAACTACGGTTTTGTGTATTTCCTGGAGGGAGTGATCATAGCGTTACTACTGTGTTCATTTGTCTATGGTGTATATTGTTCCCTCTGATGTGAATAATATTTGAATGGCCTGTGCTCTTCAGTGTGCAGTGGAATGCGTGTTTTAGCTTCGCAGTTCTTTTAATGCATTGTCCGTTAATGACGCAGCATCCCGTGCGTGTATTCATGTAACGTTATCTGCACTCTGCAGTTAGTGCATTTATAGGTGTTGAGCTTAATTTTTACACGAAACAAATAATAACCATAGCTGTGGCGTCATAATGAGGTTAGGTGGTTCAACTCCAGGACAACAGTGAAGAAGGCCCAGGTATAAAATGCACGGCCCGCCACTGGAATACACGCATGACGGGATGCTGCATCATTAATGGACAATGCATATAATCAAAATCAATGTAATTAACACAATGACAAGAACAAACTCACAAGAACCAGTCACAGACTGTATATTTATATGATGACAAAGCATGACAAATCAATCCAGCAAACCTGTGGCGCTAAAACACGCATTCCGCAACAGACTCAAGAGCACAGGCCATTCAAATATTATTCACATCAGAGGGAACAATATTAACCATATCATAAAAACGACACGATAGACAAATGAACACAGTAGTAACGCTATTGCAGATTTAAAACCAAAGCAATTCACTTACCAAAGCTGCTGTTCACTATTAGAGACAAAGTCCATCCTCCTTTCTTTGATTACAAAGAGTTTAATGACACGGTTGTACAGTACATCGGTGCGGTTCAGTTCCAGCCAGAGGTCCTCCTGCGAACGTGTTTGTTGAGTTGTAGATCCACTCTGGTCTCAGCAAAGGTTTTCAAAAGCACCATAGCTTGTAAGTGTCTTCTCATGCTTTGGTGTCTTGTTGCTGCCTTGGTTAGACACCTCAGGTTAGCAAATCCAGTGTGTAGCTCCAAACACCAAGATACTCAGTTGCAAATAAAGCGCATTCCCAGCCATAACATTTTCGACGCTGTTAGCCAGAAATACCGTTCGTACAAATCTTTTTCCTGGCTGGGTCAGGGCTGCTAGCTGTGGGGTTGGCCGACCCTTTCTTACGATGTCCAGCTTTTCTTGAAATGTCTTTCTCCAGAAAGGCATTGCCAGTAACTAAGCCACCAAATTCGTTTCTCCTCCCCCTTCAGCCATTGAGTGTTAAAAAAAACAGCTAGGTAAAAAAAAACTCTTACTACTACAAAGCTCTGCTAGCTAGCTTCACAACAGTCACGCTAGCCCACTGACCAATCGAGCCGCACGTTAATGATGATGTACTCTGCTAGGCCAGCTAGAAGCTCTGGCACGTCAAAGAATATGCTCAACATGCCAAACAAAAAATCTGATTGGTTGAAGACTATGACAATCAACAATATCGTCCCCATTCACGTAAACTGCAAATGGATTCACTCTTAATTCTGCAGGACTCAGACAGATTTTTTTTTTACCTATAGACAGCATAGGGGCGAAATCTGATTGGATAAAAGCTCTACTTGACCCTCGTAATGTCCTCCCGATTGCCATACACCTTTTGTCCTCTGTGGTAAAAAATGACCCCGCCTGGTTTGACTGTTATTTAAAGCATATAGTGTAAATTGTCAATCAATTCTGTTTTACACCTTTAGTCTTACTTCAGTCCAACCCATTACCACAAATGTTTCCCTTCGTTTTGGAATTTAGGGCCAATAGACCTTGTTTACATAAAAGTATACCCTGTTTTTGAGTGAAAATAAAATGAAACAATGAATTATTTTGACTATTTGGCTTATCACAGAGTGGTATATTTAGTGAGGATGCTCAGAGGTCCCTGCGCCCGATCGACCCGGTCACACCTTTTTTCTGTCCTGGCCCCACAGTGGTGGAATGAACTTCCCACTGACGTCAGGACAGCAGGGTCGCTGCCCATCTTTCATCAGGCTGAAAACTCACCTCTTCGAGAAGTACCACCCTGAGCCTTCCACTCAGCACTTATTGTATTCATATTAGTTTGTTGCACTTTTTGTACTCATTAGTTTGTTGCACGTATTGTAGTCGTATTAGATTGTTGCACTTATTGTTTTCGTTTGTTTCTGTACTGTACGTTGGCTCTGGTTTATGCTCTTAGATGCTTGTTTAGAAAAGGAGATGTACTTATGACTTCTGGTGACTAGTAGTTCTCTTGAATACCTATGTTGAATACACTTATTGTAAGTCGCTTTGGATAAAAGCGTCTGCTAAATAACTGAAAGAATATAAAGTGGATACTTCACCCAATTCTGTGTTACACCTCTAATAACAACTTCATTCAAACACATTAACACCATTTATTAATTCCATTTGAAATTAAAGGCCAATAAGACCTCATTTACATGAACTTTAACCTTGTTTTTGAGTAAAAAATAAATAAAATCATCAGTTCTGACTATAGTTAACGATCAGAGTCACGTGTGTTGATAGATCATCACAAACTGGTATATGTCAAAGTTGAGTTAGGATGCTGTTTTTAAACCACTGGCAGCAAATAATCACACCTGTTGTCCTCCCGGGTCAAAAATGACCCCGTCTGGTTTGACTGTTTATAAAGTATAAATTATCACCCACCTCTGTGTTTCAACTTTTTAGTCAACTTTATTCCAACTCATTACCTGACAAACAACTAAAACATGTCAACATTCATTTCCAAAACATTTAACTTTTCAAAACTAACTTTTCAGAATATGCCCTCAGTTGCATGCGAGGCAGGTAGTAATGGCGTGATCTTTACAGATGTATGCATTGCATTTTTGGCCCATTTTTGATGTTTTGAGATCACTCAGAATTTGCACCTACTCCTTTTGGGGTGATAGGACATCAGAGCATGGGTCTCGGTGAAGGCAAACTTCGATGAGAACCGAGCCCTGTCCGTTTTTGACACCAGTGCAGGGGGAAGCTCAGGCTTATTCCTCCGTACCGTTCCCACCACGTACAGCTTGCCCTGCCCAGGCGTAGTTCACCCTCTTTCGGGTCCTATCGCATGAGCTCACACCCCACCTCCCCGACGGTGCAGGCGAGACGGGCCGGTGGTGCGCCCGACCCCGCGGGCCGGGATCCCACCTCACCCAATGTGTGGGAATACATCGAGCATGGCCACACATTTGAAGCCACCATCCCGGTCTGTCAGCGACGAGACGAAACGCAAGTATGACACCGACTACATGAGATATGGATTTTCTTACATTAAGGACAAAAGAGGGCAAAAACCTCAGTGTGTTTTGTGCAGCGATATTCTAGCACAAGAAAGCATAAAGCCGTCAAAACTGAAGCGGCATTTGGAAACAAAACATCTCTCAAAGATAAACCTGTTGAATACTTTCGAAGACGTTTTTTGGCAAATGTGAGCCTTTGTGTTTTTTTTGCTCAGCAGTGGCTTTCGCCTTGGAACTCTCCCATGGATGCCATTTTTGACCAGTCTCTTTCTTATTGTATTGTCGGGTTATCTTTGTCTAGTATTACAATTTGTTTGATGATCTGAATCATTTAAGTGTGACAAATATGCAAAAAACAAAAAAAAACAGGAAGGGGGCAAATACTTTTTTACATCACTGTATCTCACCAGCTACATAACCAAAAAAGAATCTGGATCTTTTTGAGTACCTCAAAACAGTCATTGAAAACTCCACCAGAGACAACGTCAATGAATGTGGTGAAATCATGCAGGTCAGTGCTCGAGTGTGTGACTCGTGCATGGGAAGTGTTAATGTGGCGTCATATTCATACTTGACAGATGACAACGCACTGAAAATGAGTCGCCCCATGTCTTACCTAGAGAACACAACATAAGAAAGTGTAAATTACATCTTTGACTGACAAATACAAAGCCAGACCTTGAACACCAGAGTTTCAGGAGATGTGTTTGGCTGATTTTGCAGCTACTTGCAGAATTGTCTATGGACAGAAGAAAAAAAAGTAAAGATGTGTGCCCCTCTTCAATGAGATGGGATTTTTGCAAAAGCGGAAAAACGATAAGCCTGCTATCATCAGATTGTACTGCTGCTCACAGGAAAAATATCCTGAGAAGTTTTATGGCACATTAGTGAAACTGTACCTTCCTCACGATCAGACCAGGAACTGAAAAGACCGTATTTTCCCACGTACAAGTTCTTCTACAAAAGTTCATCTGGCTAACTACAGTAGCTAACGACTTCCATGGTGCGGAGCCGTGCTTCTAAGTCACTAAGCCAACCTAGCAAATAAACTACACTTATTACATGTAGCATTATCACTAAAGGAGACAGAGGCATAGCTTGACATGTGACACACCAAGTACAATGGAGCAGGAGAGGTAGAGAGGAAGGCCATCGCTAACTGCTAGATCAGGGGTGGCCAACCAGTCAGAGACTAAGAGCCACATTTTTTGCTGTGTTACCGCAAAGAGCCACATCATACACATGGGCACACATGAACATCACCCCATCCCTTCCTCACACACACACACACACAGACCTCTGCTCAGCCAGATTTATTGTAAATGTCACACACCAACATGATAATGACAGAAATTGACTCCTACAGTACTAAGACCACAGGCCAGTCATTTTCAACAATGAACATTGTGTGCACTGTCTCACACACACAAACTCTCAGTTCAACCAAGTCCACAAACAAAAATATAATAATTTACAATAGAATTTTTCTTTTACTATGCATGTTGCTTAGTGGGACTTCCTTGCCTTGAACAATCTTCTTCAAATCTGGCTTGTATTCCGTTGTTGCCACTCGAAGCAATTCTTTCACATGGGTGTCAGTCAGAACAGATCGATGCTTTGATTTCACGTGTTTCAGGGTAGAACAGGGGCGGACTGGCCATCGGGGATACCGGGAAAATCCCCGGTAGGCCGACGGGGTTGGGATGGTCCAATACCGGCCCACCTCCATCACCAACAGGCCCTCCCTCTGACATCACCGGCCACGACTATATTCTATGCTTCACAGAACACGTTAAATTTACTCTAATACCTAAATACCCAAAGTCAATAATCACTGACTGATATTTATACTACTCCTCACAATCTGTATTCACACTCATGGTTTCCAACTTCTTTACTCATCTAATCTCTTCCGTCAGTCTAACTTTGTTTTAGGTGTTATTAAATGTCAATCCTAAACACCAGCAGAGTTGTTGTCTCAAACATACTTTTAAGGCCACCCACCGTCATTTACAATCTCCAGCAGCTGATCTTCCTCTTCCTCTGTCGTCACATATTATGCAGAGTGGGTTTGGCGCGTCAGAATTACTCCTGATATTTAATTAGACTCCTGATATTGTCTGTTAAATTAAGTTTTCTTTTTCTTGGAAGTTGTAGGCTCTTCTTCTGTCTCCTTAGTGGGCTTTTCCCCTTTGCAAAGAAGCTCTCCAAAAGTTTTTTACTCATTTTCGCTAACTTGTGGGCTTAATTAACATATCACGTGACCGAGACAAGCGTCTTGACATGTGTCAAGAGCCACAGGCGGATGAAATTGGGAGAGAATCCGGTAATTTTTCAAAATAAAACATCTATCAGGTGGTTGGGGACCACTGCTCTAGCCTACTCAACACGTGCGGAAAAAAACACACCGACCAATGCGTTGTAAATCACGTCACGTGATGCAGTTTAGCCAATCAAATAAGGGTATTCTGATTTCACCAGTGCGATGTACCCACACCGTGACACAGGGGGGAGAGACAAGGAAAGACATCACAGAGCAGAGCTCTTGTAATTTCAGATGTGAAAGTTAAATATCTTTATGATGTCTTCAAAGAATCAAATTGCTATAAAGACCACAGTCTTTAACCTAAACACTAAAAACACTGTGATACAAATGTCTGCTCCATGTATTAATGCGCGATAAACTACGCATTAATGCGAGTGAAAAAATACTGAGTGGGCCGGTCTGACACAGTAACTCCCGGGCCACTTTTTTCCCCCAGTCCGCCCCTTGCGCGTTTGACGAAAATACCGTATTGAACTCAAGCGAAGCGAACACGCACATTAAAAAAAAAAAAAAAAAAAAAAACTTCGATATGAACGTAAGAGCCGCATGAAACTAGGCAAAGAGCCGCATGCGGCTCGGGAGCCGCGGGTTGGCCAGGCCTGTGCGAGATTAAAGTACGGTAGCTAACGTTAACAGAACAACTTGTAAACAGCCGTGGATTTAAAAGAGGGAGAGAGCAATGGGTGCTTAAGCAAGGTTATTAGCTGTTTGTAATGAAGAATATCTCACAATGAATTGGTTAAGATAAAGTACGCTACCAGAAAATCAGATATGCTGGCAAACAAGATAGGATCTGGCGCTTCACTGTGACTATTGAATATCTTCTCATCATTACTCAGTTTGCTGACAGCGGCTAAAGCTAACTACATGTAATAAAAAGTAATTGATGCCACTTAAGGTCAGATTAGGGCAATTTGTCATTGATTAGCAGATGACACTTGAAGCTCCTTCTGTCCCACCAAAGTGCTTAAAGGAGTTGAAGGAATCAATGGCACACATATGGCTGTAGTGAGAGATGATTCTGTGTTCTATAGCAGCAGTGTAACTAGAGAAGTGGAGACAGATGGACACTTAGGGGGGGCTGACTGTCCACAGGTGATGCAGATGCTGCTCACCCCGAGGATATTTACACGCTCACAAGCTTTGCAAGACATTTTTAAATAAAGAAAGAAATGTTTCTCCTCTAAACACAGTTTTGAAGACACCCACATCTCTAAATATATATTCTATGGAAGATATTAGACAAACTGTTTAATCTCCATTTCTACAGTCTGTTTAATTTCAGAAAATGTATGGATTTGGGAAGTAGTCAACATCCCCCTTGGGCACAGATTTAAAATTGTTAAAAGAGACATTTTTGGACATGATTATGCAATTCACTAGGTTGAAGTTGCCAATTAATAGTCTACAGATACAATAATACAAAATAATTAAAATACTCATAGAAAGACATTGGATAAATGCTAGGTAAGTGTTTAAGTAACTATTGATACATTTACTTTTACATAGATGAAGACTAAAAGGTAACCAAGTTATGTAGTGAATTTCTTTTCTAATCTATTTCTCGGTAGGTTGGACCGAGAAATAGATTCATGTCTTTCATATTAGGGTACATTCAGGTCACTGAGGTAACCATGTAATTTTTTCTCAAAGATAAACTGGCATTATTTTTTTTTAAAACAGAAGGATGTTAAAACACCATTTCTTTATATTTTCAGAATTCTCTTACAATTGAAGAAAAAATCTTTTGTTTGGACACAGACACCAAAGTTCAATGGATGGGTTAGAAATATTTTCGCTAGACGGGATTTTTTTTATGTTGGAGAACAGACGTTCATTGTGGTCAGAAAAATCATCAGAAGGAACTCCATCAAGCAGCGGATGACGACATCTCTTCTGCCCTCAAAATGTTGCTGTTAAACAGACAGCAGTGAATTTATTGCAGAGAATGTAATTGCATATACAAATAGAAGTAACATGTTAGCTATTGGCAATAGAAGTCTGCAACAGTGCTCTAAAAGGACAAGTTGAGAAAAGAGTAATTCATTTGAATTCATTGTTTAACGATGTGCAAAAAAAGAAACCCCACTGTCAGCAAGGAGATGCTCTATTCTGCCGGTTGTGGTCACACTAACATGACCCATGTGCAAGAAATAGAAACGGCAAGAAAAAGACCCTGGATTTAGTTGGGTCTGTCTCAGGAACTGCTTGTCTGAATTTACATTATAGGATATCAGGAGGAATGCCCATGTTTTTAACTGGCATGAGGATTTGTACATGACTACATTTTCTTTTTTTTGGAATGCATTTCTTTCAAGCAGGGCTTGTGTTACCAAAAGATTATCAGGGAACACCTCAAATTTACTAATGTTAATTTTTACGTCTTCAAGTCTGTGTTCTCAAAAAAGGACAACAGTGGGGGAACTAACAAAAATATTTAATGTGTTCAAATGCGTCATCAGGTATCTATTCTCTGTGTATATGAGCCCAACATAATTTGATACAATATTAATATATGATTTCTAAACTTTACCAGGCTGAGTGAATCCAGCATGAGTCTTAGTTCCTGCAACCCCGCCCTTTGTCTTTGTGCAATTGTCCAATTTAGACAAAAAGGTTTGCTCCAGATGAACTGTGGTTATTCTTCAGAACTCCTCATTGATCTGAAACAAGACAATAAAAAAACATGATCAAGATGAGGTACCTTGCTAAAACAATTAATACAGTAGTCCTCTCAGTATAGATAGATAGATAGATAAATAGATAGATAGATAGATATAAACTTTATTTATCCCCAGGGGGAAATTTGTTTGTAGCAAGTTACAGAGTAGAATAAAATATGAAGTATGGAAATGCACAATATATACAGTACAATAAAATAGCAGAGCAGATATTGAATTGAAAATAGAATAAAAAATAAGATAAAATAGAATAAAAATAAAAATTGCACAGTATATACAATGAATTAGAATGGTATCAAATGAACAACTAGGTAAACTAAACAAACTGAACAGTAGTGCAGGATCATGGTATAAATGAACTAGGTAAACTAACCAAACTGAACAGTAGTGCACGGATCATGGTATTAAATGAACTAGGTAAACTAACCAAACTGAACAGTAGTGCAAGGATCATGGTATTAAATTAACTAGGTAAACTAACCAAACTGAACAGTAGTGCAAGGATCACCAACAACAGCAAGCAAGTGTTGTAGTCATTTGAAGGATGATGATCTGGCCAGAGGTGATTTGTTATAAAGTGTTATTGCAGAGGGCAGGAATGTCCTCCTGTATCTTTCCTTGTGACAGCGGAGCTGGATCAGTCTGTTGGAGAAAGTGCTCCGCTGTCCCTGCAGTAGATGGTGGAGAGGGTGATCCGGGTTATCCAATATGGATAATAGTTTCTTCAGTGTCCTCCTCTCCACCACCTGTTCCAAATTGTCTTGTTTGCAGCCAATGATGGAGCCGGCCTTCTTAACTAGTTTGTTAAGTCTGTTGGTCTCTCCGGCTCCAATGCTGCTCCCCCAGCTGACTACGGAGAAGTACAGTGCACTGGCCACAACAGACTGGTAGAACATCTCCAACATCTTGCTGCACACGTCGAAGGATCGAAGTTTCCTCAGGAAAAAGAGTCGACTCATCCCCTTCTTGTACACAGCGTTGATGTTGGCCTTCCAGTTAAGTCTGTTGTCGATGGTGACACCCAGGTACTTGTACTCCTCCACCATGTCCACGTCCTCTCCCAGAACTCTCAGCGGTTGTGGAGCCATCGTCTTCCTCCTGAAATTGACCACCATCTCTCTGGTCTTGGCCACATTCAGCAGCAGGTGATTTCTACCGGCCCACTCCACAAAGTCATCCACTACTGCCCTGTACTCCTCCTCCCGTCCGTCCCTTATACACCCGACCACTGCAGAGTCATCAGAGAACTTCTGCAGATGGCATGACCCTGAGTTGTACTGGAAGTCAGTGGTGTATAAGGTGAACAGGAAGGGAGACAGAACAGTTCCCTGTGGGGCTCCAGTATCACTGACCACCACATCAGACAGCACACGGCCCAGTCGGACAAACTGTGGTCTGCCCGTGAGGTAGTCAGTGATCCAAGAGACGGTGGACGCATTAACCCCCACCACCCGCAGCTTCTCACTCAGCAGCACTGGTTGGATGGTGTTAAATGCACTGGAGAAGTCAAAGAAAGTGATTCTCACAGAGCCACCGGGTCCATCCAGGTGCGACTGAGCTCGCTGCAGCAGGTAGATGATGGCGTCGTCCACCCCCACACAGGGCTGGTAAGCAAATTGCAGAGGGTCCAGTGAGGATTTCACCTGCGGCCGGAGGTGGGCCAAGACCAGCCTCTCCAGCACCTTCATCACATGTGATGTGAGGGCAACTGGTCGGTAGTCATTGAGGCCAGATGGGGTCGTCTTCTTTGGTACAGGGACCAAGCACGACGTCTTCCACAGCACCGGGACTTCCTCTTGCTTCAGGCTCAGGTTGTATAGGTGTCGAAGGACATCAGAAAGCTGGATGGCGCAGGTCTTCAGGACCCTGGGGCTGATGCCATCAGGTCCTGCAGCCTTGCCTTGGTGGAGTCTCTCCAGCTGTCTCCTAACCTGGCCAGTCGTCACAGAAAGGGGGGAGGGGGTGGTCAGTGGTGGAAGAGCCCTTTGAAGTGGAGAGCTCTGAGTCCATGCAGCTCACCAGGGGGAACAGAGGGGGGGAGGTGTTTGGGAGGTGTGGTGTACTATTGAGCAGCAACACAAACTACGGCCTTCAAAATGGATCAGGGTGTTTTTCTAATGCTGTGTTCACACCAAACGCAGAGCGAATTACCCGCACCGCTCCAGAGCAGGTTCACTTAAGGAAGCTGGATAAACTGGCCACTCCCCCGGCAAAAAAATGTCAGCTCCCTTCCTCAGAGATCCCATTGACGAAGGAGCGATATTAGTTAGATTAGCGTTTCATAGAGAGAGAGTTCTTCGAGATCGCCAAGATCCGTTATCACACCATGATAACTTCCTGTACGAGCGCTATCGTTTCAGCCGACAAGGAATAATTTATTTGCAAGACCTTCTCGAGCCATACATTGCGAACACCACACGGCGCAGCCGAGCATTGACTGTCTCACAGACTGTATGCATAGCCTTGCGCTTTTTTGCGAGTGGTACATTTTTGTACAGTGTCGGCGATGCGGAGAACATCGTGAAAGCCGCTGCATGCCGTGCTGTTCGCAAAGTTTATTTGGCGCTTAAGAAGCTTATGGATGTGTTCATTACATTCCCTGGCCATGTCCGAGTAAATGCAATCAAAGAGGGCTTTTATGGAATTGCAGGTAATTGAGTTATTCAATATTTCACCATTTAATGAAAATGCATTCCTATCACTATTCATAACGGAGCTTATCATTATGCAGTTTCCCAATGTCATTGGTGCGGTGGACTGCACGCAGATCCCCATCAAATCGCCCTCTGGCCCAAACGAGGCAGATTTTGTTAATCGAAAAGGCTTTCACAGCATTAATGTGCAGGTACTTATGACATAATTTTCCTCAAATTACATTGCTATAAAAACAATCATATGTCTTTGACAATAGGGGTCATGGACCTTGCCCATGTTACTGTACAATACCCATGACTTGACCGCAATTCATCTTAGATGATCTGTGACTCCACCTGCCTCATTACCAATGTTGAGGCCAAGTGGCCGGGCTCAGTCCACGACTCCAGAATATTCCGAGAGTCTACACTGTGCCACAGCTTCGAGCAAGGTATAGCAAATCTCATGTCATTCAGAAATTGCTTATTTTATGTAGAGGTGATCCAACATTGTACATATCATATACTAGGTCACTACGATGGACTCCTAATTGGAGTCAATCTATGATCTTAATCAGATCAGTTTAGAATTTTGGTCAGAACAATCAAAAGACCATAGTTCTAAAAGCTTGAGGTTTCATCAAACGATGTGGATGTGGTGTGGCGGCCAAACATGGTTTGCAGCAATGTGAAGTTTGGTGAAGTTTGTTTAATAAAAATCAAACTGCACCCAGCTAATTTGTATGGTAGATTATTCTACATTGGTACATTGGCTCACTTGTTAAATTGAACTCTCGCAAAAATCCCGGGCGCACCCCCCCCCCTCCCCTTGTCACCTTTTTCACCCCTTATGAGTTTGCAGGTATGATCACTGCTGACCCTTCCCATCCCGGCCACCACCTCTTCCAGAGACTCCCATCCGGCAAAAGGTTCCGGTCCATTAAAACCAAAACCTGGCGCCACCTGAACAGTCTCTTCCCCACTCACAAACAAGCCCCCCCCCCCCCCCCACACACACACACACTGTCTCAGGGTCCCCCGCACACAATGCACTGCAGTTTGCACTTTAGTTTGCATGCTTATTCATTCAACACATCAGAGCAAGTGCACATAATTTATAGCTATTTTGTTAACACTTGCACAGTATGCCAATACTGTAATACTTTTTTTGATTATTTGTATTTTTACCCTTATTTTTATTCTATTTACTTGTACATATATATTGTTGTCTATGTCCCATGCTTCGAAATCACCAAGTCAATGTCCTGTATATGAGAATATACTTTGCAATAAAAATAATTCTGATTCTGAATAGAGGAACATGTTCAAGAATAATTTAAATGAAGGTGCACAAGAAATAAGAATTTCAGTTCAATTACAATTCATGCCAAAGCTCACAAATACTTTAGGCAAAGCTTTGCTTTACATGGTTACACTTACATCCAGCTGCCGATCAAGCAAAGCCATCTCCTTGTGGATCTTCCTCATTTTGAGCTGGCGGTACGCTATTTCGCTACGCAAGTACCGCTTGTACAGCGTCCGCACATCTTCATGGTCAGCCTGAAAAAAAGACAAAAAAACCATTCATAACTTTGTTCAGTGTGGTGGTCAGATGCCAACTAAACTCCAGGCATGAGACTTTTCCGCCGTTCGGCGGATTTCCGGCTATTTTAGAACTCCAGAGACCATTTCTGTAATCAGTGTAAATTCGAGGAGTTTTTTTTGAAGGGGGGGGGGTAAGGTACCTCCGTGGGCTCTGACGATCGCGTACATGTGAACACACTGTGACTCGGTAACTATCCGGAGCGCTTCTACTCGTATCATTGTCTTAATGTATGTGCTCGCTAACATAACGATAAAAAGCAGAGTACGTCGAACTGGCCAGCCAGCGTTTCTCCGATTGGAGTGAGACGAGGAGAAAAGGTGATGTCGTGATCTTCACAATAAAACATCTTTAATGTGACGTGCCGAGTCTTGGCCAATCAGCGTTCAGATGTCTACAGCGTCTTCATTTCCCTCCGTTACAGTTTAAGTTACGTTATGTTCCGTTACCGTTCAGACTTGCTGGGTTAAGTTAACGTCCACTGCATGCGGAACTCTGTCGACTGTTAACGTTCGTCATTATCGCGAATTTGGAGGAAAAAACGTAACGTGATGAAACATGAAGCCCCCCCCCCCCCGTGTTCCGGTTCAGTTCACGCGGTCACTCGTTAACATTAAACCAGAACACCGGCGGATCTGCTGGCAGGTTGTTTTTTTTATCTCAAAGTAGAATCAAAGGCCCAGATACTGATGAGATGATGAGGTCAAAGAGTTTAATGAAGAGGAGGCTGTTTGTGTAGTGCAGCTTGACGCAGGGCTGAGATGTGAGTGGAGCTGGGCCTGGATAAAGGTGGAGGTCTAAACAGACGTGAGTACAGCTTCCTGCTGTCACAGTGTTTTAAATACATTGATGAGGCAGGGTATGCTGAATGCAGCCTCTGCTCCAAGGAGATAAAGTACAGCAACATGCCCTCTCATCACACTGTACACACTGTTCACTGTAATGACCACAGCCAGAGTAGATTATCATTTTAATTTAAATAATAGAACTGGATTGAATGCATATTAATTGCAAATAGAAGATAGGCCACTATTCTAACAGCTGTACAGTAACAGTGGAAGTTAATATGAAGACATACAGTAACAGGGTTCAATGAAAACTAATCACTTTATTTGCAGGTGATGGTTCTCGCTACTCTTGCTATCTTTGTTTTTATTTCACTAAAACTTTTGAAAATGAGACCTCGTTCTAAATGGATTTTGTCTAATAAAGGTTGTTAATAATAATAATATTGATTTAAAAAAGAAAAAAGAAGCTAACTAGCCAGCTGTTCAACTGGAGCTGAAATAGTGATAAATAACTGAATAATAAATTATTCTTTTGCTTAAAGTAAATATGGTCTTATCACTTAATGCTACATTTTAAAGATCATGAAATGAAAATTCATGCCACCAGCACCCCCCCCCCCTAGAAATGTTGCGTCGATAACGTTCCTCCCTTTTCAGCATTTGTCAGTCTCATCCCTGAAACTCAGACCTCCCCTCACAATGTGAGGGGATTAAATGAGAACTCACATCCCCAGTTCCAGCAGAGTGAGAGGGGCCGGGCTCCGGCGGATCAGGCCGTGGTCCAGCAGGATTTGCCTAAAGGAATGCATTGATGTAGTTCAAATACCACTCACAAGGAGTGAGTTGGATAGGAGTATTAGTTTCCACAACTTGCTTTTACCAGATCACTGGAGAACGCCGACATAGTCTCCTCATCATCTGCTGGACTGGCCTCCTGTTAGTGAATTAGGAATTATTAGGAACTTTGGAAAATTGTCTTTGGTTTTTTAAAAGACACACACAATGAACATGTATAGAATAATTACACAATGATGCAGCAATATCAACTTACATCAGTGGGCTCCTCTCCTCCGACCAACACTATGGGTGGTGGCTGCAGTAATATGACCGAAGGTCCAGCCACTGCAAAATGTGACGATGGTTAACCAAATGACTAATTATGAAGGAAAGTCATAGAATGAAGTGCACCAACCTTGGAGATAAGGCCTCCTCCCAGTATTGGCCACCTCTCCAGAGGAGCTGTCCCCAGCTATGCCCTCCATGATGGGCCCCTATTATGCTGGAGTGCCAGCTCCTCCGCAGGTGTGAATTCAGGGGTCTTAGGTCCTCCCCCCGTCTTGACCATATCAGCCCTCTTTTTGTTAGCTAAAATATGAAGGATATGACACTGACAAGCTGTTCAATACATTACCATGGCACATATTGGATTGACTCACCATTCTGTATAATTTTTTGTGCTTGGTTTTGACTTGCTCCCATGTCCTCTTGGTGGCTGGGTTGCAACTACATGGGGTTTGAAAGCACTCATAATTATATGACAGTGTTAACACCATAGCATATCATTATTGTACTCATGATAAGAATAGAGATCATCACACACAATTTCTTTTCACTGCTTCAATTGATTGAATGTCTGATTATGAATAATATACATACTGATCCGCCCATACACAGATTCACACACAAATATTCAAACTCCTAGTTCTATATGGTAATCTACACATACATGTATATACACATATATAGTATGATACATAAGCGCATACAGTAAATATATCCTCATAAGTATCTATTAATTCGTATCAATTAGATACTCTTTGGGCTTGTTTTATCTACTTATCCTGAAAGAGTTGAGATAATTATTTTCGCTATAAGATCTCATTCAATGATGCATTCCATTAAGCCTACTGCCACACATTTAAAGAAATATATTCTGCTTGATTGGGGTGATGAGGCACTTAAAATTAGCCTATACATTTTTCCAACACTTACGCATTTAACTTATCAGTGATAGTTTGCCATGCTTCTTGTCGAGCCCTCGCAGCGGTGGCGGTGTTGGATTTAGCCATGATTATGGTCTTGACTTCCTCATATGCTGTCATGATCGTCTCCTGCTCGCCAGCGGAGAAATAAGACGCTCTCTTTTACTGTATTCGCCATACTGTTAGAAAATCGTGATCGACGCTTCCCCCTTTTGACGTAAAACGGGCACGCCCAATTATCCTGATGACTGAGGTCTTGTTCGAATTAATGAGACTGTTTGAGCGCTGATCAGCCTTTGAGGAACCGAGATATCCTGCCTTCAATCATCTCGGTAATTTAAGCTGGATAATAGGACATTTGATTGACTTAGTTGAGCGACGTACGAGGAATAGGGCCCTGGAATCAAACAGTTGGTCTGGATACCAAGGCAACTAATACAGAGGAAATAAGTGTTTAACCTATAAAAAATCATGTGAGCTATTTATGTTTTCTCCAAAAGCAGTTATATCTTCAATCTCTAAATTTCCTGCAATGTAGTCTCTGCTGTCTGTGAAAATATACATCAGAAAGAACATTTCGAAACTATGCATCATCAGCAACATTTGTAAAACAAACTATAGTATTACCTAACTATTATTAGATAGGATAGGCTTGTGTTTTCCCTCTTAAAAAAGTCCTGTGAGGGAGGCTCGTGTTTTACATCTTAAAACACTCTTGGGAGGTAGGTGCATGAGGAAGAGTAGGTAATAGATAAGGCAAAGACGCTTGCCTTTGTTGGGAAAGTCGAGGTGTTTAAAGTTGTAAAAGTGGGAGAGTAGAGGACCAATGGCGGCAGGGGGGTGATATCTGGAGTGCCTTTGAGTGTTAGTATGAGGGATCTTGTTGAGAACTTGCGAATACGTAACAGAGCAGTTAAGAGTGCTAAAAGAATGACAAGAAGAGTAGAGAAAAAGGAAACTGAAACAATTCTGGTAGAGTTTGATGTAAAAGACATTCCAAGGGAACTATATTTTAGATTTGTTAAATACAATGTAAGGGAATATATTCCTAAACCCATGAGATGTTTTTAACTACCAAGAATTTGGGCATGTGGCAAAAGTTTGCAAAGGAAAGAGAAGGTGTGCCAGGTGTGGAGGAGAACATGAACATGGAAAGTGTGGAAAAGGAGTCCAGCCAAAGTGCTGCAACTGTGTGTGGGGGGGGCATAGCGTTGTAGATTGGGGTTGTGAAGCAATGAGACGGGAGGTGGCGGTCCAACAAACATGTGTGAAAGGAAAAGTAACTTGTGCAGAAGCAGTTCAGTTGGTGAGGCAGGAGAAGCAGTCAGAGGACCTTAGTCACAAAGGGCAAATGACAGTGGAGGCAGAAAGGAAAGATAAAATCAGGGTATGAACCTGGTGACTTTCATAGCAGGGGTGATCAACGCAATCTTAGTTTACAGGCAAGCCAAGAATCATTCAATTCAATTCAAATTTATTTTGTATAGCCTAAAATCACAAATTACAAATTTGCCTCAGAGGGCTTTACAATATGTACACATGACATCCTCTTGTCCCGGAACCCTCACATCGGAACAGGAAAAACTCCCCCAAAAAAACCCTTTAACGGGGAGAAAAGAGGAAGAGACCTTAGGGAGAGCAACAGAGGAGGGATCCCTCTCCCAGGATGGACAGAAGGAGGGATCCCTCTCCCAGGATGGACAGAAGGAGGGATCCCTCTCCCAGGATGGACAGAAGTGCAATAGATGTCAATCATGTATTGGGGTTGATGATAATTTGAATACATACTTCAATGTAAATGCAAGAAGTTTGACAAATGACAGGAGTTTAAGAAAGGTAAAGATAGCAGAAGGGAAAAACCAGATGTCTTGTGCATACAACAATCATGGTTAAAACCAAATTTGGACTTTGTATTATATGAATATGTAGCAATTAGACGAGATAGGAAAGAAGGACAGGGGTGGGTGGGCTGTGTTACTTTTATAAAAAAAAAGGGATTCCCCATAGAGTACTGGGTATAGAGAAATAAATGGAGTATGTGGAAGTGTGGGTTGAAAGGAAGGAATTTGTGGTAGTGAGTTATTATAATCCATGTTTGAAAATAGAATTAAGCAAATTGGAAGAAATATAATTTTGGGCAAGATAGGGCAAGTGTGGTGTGGGGACTTCAACGCACATAACACATTTTGGGGGAGTGGAATAACTGTTGGCAATGGTCAAGCCACAGAAGAACTATTAGATGAAAGAAATTTAGTCTGCCTAAATGATGGAAGTAAAACAAGGATTGATATCAATACAGGAAAGGAGTCTGTACTAGACCTAGTTTCCAATAACATTTGCAGTGTGTGACTGGAAAGCGTATCATGAAGGAACCTTAGGCAGCGATCACTACCCAATATTAGTGTAAAATAAATACAACCCCAGTAGGAGAAGTGTGGGGGTTGATTAGAAAGATGGGAGAGGACAGAAGAGAGTGGAGTTATCCTGTGCTAACAACTGGAAAAGTAGCGGTGAATAATAAAGAGAAAGCTGAGACATTGGTTAAAGATACACAGCACTAACAATTTGCCTGCGAAGGAAAATTAACTCTTGAAGACGGGGCTCCGGGACTGGGATGCTGGCCCAGCGGGGTCAGGAACTGAAGATCGCTGCGGCCCAACGGAGTCGGGAACTGAAGATCACTGCGGCTCGGGGGCGGCAGCAGGAACCGGGGGTAGCTGCAGCCCGGGACTGGGGGCGGCTGGACCGCCGACAGGAACAGGGGTGATCAGGAAATCCCTAGCCCACTGGGGCTATGAACTCGGCAGCTATGGCATTGCTGATGCCTCACGACGCGCCAGTCTAAGCGCTGCTTCCTGAACCTCCCTATCTGGAGACCTCCATTCTCCAAAAATGCAGAGGAGGGTATAGTTTAAATCATAAAGCTACGTGATGCGACGGCGGACGTCACTGACGTAGGTCTACAAAAAGGCCTAAAAAAGGCGCAACTAAAACATGACCCCATGAAATGTATTCCTCTGTTGCATGCTGGCTTCATAAAGAGCTTCTTCTGTGAGAGGCTACTTCACTCGTGTAAAGGAGAGAAACCGGAGCTCCTTCAACACTGCTTCAGTAGAAACAATTCACTTGTGTGCAATATCAATGAAAATATATATATAAAATATCCTGCAATATTGTAGATTCAACGGTTTGGTTTTATTGTGCTTTTTAACAGTTTAATAATCGATCATAGGCCTAGCCTGTTTTGTTTTTTCTTGTTATTGAGAACGAGAATTTGTTCATTGACAGTTTACTCTATTTACTGTTAATTTTATTTCGTATTCTTTGTTTTTTTCCTTATTTATTACATGTTCGACGTGTATATATATACACTAGTGCTGGGCAAGTTAACGCGGTATTATCGCGTTAACGCATTAATTAATTAACGCCGACAATTATTTTATCGCGCGTTGACGCAGTTTTTTTTTATTATTAAGCGTATTAAGCGTAAATTATTAAGACATTTTTAACACCAGAAGAGGTGAACAGCTGTTTGTGTGGCGTCTCTTCCGCCTCTTCCTATTTCCTTCACCTACATTCCCCTGGGTCCTAAGTCCCTCCAAGTACAGCGTCTTATCACTCTCTATGTACCAACGTACATTTATAACAAATACCACACATATTACGGTAATCAGCGTTGCATATGTGTCTGACCAAAATACCCAAAAAAAGCAAAAAAGAAATGATTAATTTACATTTTTTTAGAGTTTTTAAAGTGTTTTTGTTTGGATTATGTATAATAAGCATTTCATTTAGTTATCGCTACTGAGAATTTAACAAACATTATAAAAAAAAAACACCGGCTGAATATCTATTATCAGAATCATCATAACTGTATTTTAACTGCTACTGTGTAAAGGGAATACTGCTGTTAAAAATAACCTTATTTGTTTAAAGTGTTTGCAAACCAAATGTTATTGCACTTTTGTTCATATAGCAGTACTTTTAAAATAAAAGTGCGCAATACACAACTTTTGAATTCATTATTGAATTTTGCGCATAACAATGCGATTAATCGCGATTAAAAATTGTAATCGTTGCCCAGCACTAATATATACGAAATGAAACGTGAGAATTGTCACTGTCTATTCATATTCATCAACATGAATCCCATTACTTTATGTCTGAATGAGTATAATTGTTAAACCTGTGTAAGATAAAGATATTGTTTGTTTTCATGGACGGCCGAATGGAATTGTGGGGCGAAATGATCTACTTTCCTTTCGTAAAGGAAGGTGCAGTGTTTCCTATGCTAAAGGAGCTAATAAAGGAAGCATTGAAGCACCTTTCCTTAGCATTTGGAGAATTTGAACAGCTCTTATCATGGCAAAACCTTCCTAAGCAAAAAGGACTATTTGACCGCAGCCTAAGTAAGGTCGTCCAAACAAACCTCTCCCCAGCCACGGCGATCAGCTCCTCCTGTGTTCTTTACGTTCTGCTCAAAGAAGGAGACACCCAGGAAACAGCTTAACCGGATGTCCAAACCACCTCAACCAACTCCTTTCAAAGCAAAGGAGCTGTGGTCCTAGCCAGAGCTACTTCCCAATTGTCCAGGATCCTCACTCTTTGGGTCCCTAATGGTGAGCACTTCTATCAATGATCTACAGCAGTGGTTCTCAACTGGTCTGGCTGCGGGACCTACCATCACCCCTTAATGACAAGCCGCGACCCAAATCAAGGAACATTTTCTCTGCAGTCGTAGTAGTAGGTAGCTCTCTAGGTAGAAATTGTTCCCATCAGTCCCCGTCCCACACATGTTTCACGTAAACGAGTAAAACTGCTTTGTTTGTTATGTCTGTAGATTCGTCCATTTGTAATGCAAAATGACCACTTGCCTAAATTCGAGCTGTTGTTTGATGTCATCCGACATGTCTTCAAATCGTCTGCTTATAGTGTCATTTGACAGAGGTATAGTTTTCAGTGTATCCCCTGCTGATTGAGCCAACACCTCTCACCATGTCCATGGCTGCAGGTAAGTAAGACACTTTTGTGATGTCCTCAGATCTTGAAGTCGTCTTCGAAAGTACTCAACAGGTTTATCTTTGAGAGAAGGGTGTTTTATTTCCAAATGTCGCTTCAGTTGACGGCTTTATGCTTTCTTTCTTTTTCTTCAGGCAAAGGCCCGCGACTCACCAGTTGAGAATCACTGATCTACAGTATTTCCCTCCTACATTGTCCTCTTTATAATCTCACCAAGATTCAAGGAGTTTATTATTGTGTCAGCCTCCCCCCCAGCATCCCATTCTCCTGAAGCAACCCCTTCAAGACACAGTCTTGAGCATCTCAAACTCTACAAAACACAAGTAGACTGGATGTGCACACTCCCATTACCCCTTGTGTGTCCTTGCAAGACTAAATTGCCAGTCCACTATTCTACAACTAGCATAGAATCTGTTTTGCTCTTCTAAACCTTTGGTTCGGTCTCCAGAGGATTAAGTTGCAGGACTAGTGAACCCCTTAACTTTCACCAGCTGGGCAGAATTTTCACCTATTCTCTGAAATACCTTGACATCTAGTATAGATGGTTTGGCAAAAATTTCAGTCATTCATTCATTTTAATGTTTAACCAATTGTTGCAACAATATGCATTTTAGTTTGGTGTTGTGGCTCTGCACATGTGATGAGATGAAAAACACTTTAAAGACCTCATGACTGCATCTTGCACATCTTGTGACACTACCGCGGTGACCAAATCTGTCTACAGAAAAACGATTTACAGATTTTTCACAAAGCTGTTAGCATGGCTGATCACTCGTCTTACTTTTCAAAAATGGGAACCAGCACCACAGTCTGTTTCCTGAAAAGTAACTTGGACATACAAGGTTTCCCGCCTGACAGAGACTATAAATAAAAATAGATACATAAATAACTCTTCTGATAAGCAAGACAAGGTATTGCTGCATTATCAAATTAACTTAAGGATTTTACAAATAACAACCATTCACTCATAAGGTTTCTTGTTAATTTACTTAGTTTCTATGTTGTAAGGTGCAGTTTTTCTCATATTTATCAATCAAAATACTTTTGAGAACTTGAGAGAGATCGATTAAGAGGCTTCAGTTTCTTACCTGCTTATTTCAAATGAATGTTGCTTTAACCTCATTAAAACTACTGAATTTACAGTATGGGTACCGAGTCACAATCTTCTGTGTCACTCTGTGAATAATGGCGGAGCTGCTAGCAGCAGAGAGAAATGAGTATGGATTTATATCGGCGAAAAAACACAGGCAGGATAATAGCATTGATTTATGGCTGGCTTAATGACACAATGGAACAGGACCTAAAGGCTTGTGGATGATTTGGCAGTGACCTGTGTTACAATAATTAGTTGTGTTGTTGTTGTTGAGACAGGTCTTCTGCCAGTAATACACTGAGCTGAAGACAACTGATTAATGAAGGCTGGAACTGATTACCAGTGTCTGTAAGGAAAGAGAGAAGAGGAGGAAGATGGGTCACCTAAATTGTGTGTTGTTGTGGAAAATAATCTTTTTAACCTCCCTGTGAGAAATAATCACGATGGAAACTTCTTAAAATATAAAAACATATTTAATGAACAGACACTTCAATAATAATTCAGCTGAATGGATAGAGCTCTTTCCCCACAGATGGTTTGGAGGTCTAACAACAATGAATAAACAAAACGGAGTGTATATGCACGTTATCTCGTCTCCTCTCCCTTCACCCGCCCCCCTCCCCTCGCAGATGTCGTCCTCCGTCAGCCGCTGCACCTCCAAGGCCAGGTTCTCAGCCTTTTCGTGGGAAGAGGGTTAGGTGGTGAGATCAGACATTACAGCAAGCCAGAAATGCTAAAATACCTTATATATGCAGGTTTAAGCGATACAAGTTATATCTAAAAGAACGATATGATAAATTTCCACAACATGTGTGTACGTACTTTTGTTTGTGCGTGTGTGTGTCTGTAAGATTATTTTTGTGTCAGTGCTATTGTGGACCTGCAGGAGCTTGCAGACATCAATAGACCCCGTCTGACTTAACCAGAATGGCTCAGTAAATAGTTGTATAAGACTGTTTGTGTGTATGTATGTGGCCTTTTGTTTTTAATCAGCAAAACCTACAATAACTCTCTTCTCCATTCCAGAGGACAGCAGCAGGGTAGCGTGTTATATAAAATCCAGCTTCCTCTGACAAGGGACATTTTGAATAGCCTCAGAAAATCCTCACATCTCCACAAATGTGCCGGATACTTGTACTGTACTTGCTCATCTTTGAAATGCAGCGGAGCGCTGTAATTGAAAGCGATTGTGATATACTCGTTGCAGCAGATTTGACTGACGTCTTGAAACTATACACTACTGGATATATTCACAGACAAAACGACTGATTTATAAGCACATGACTTAGTACGAAAATTGATCATCGTTCAAGAGAGCTGCACTTGGAAATCGTGAACATGCGTGTTGAGTACTCCAAGGAAATAGGAAACGTCAAGTGAATGTGAATTAGCAACCTATAGGAAAGTAGCTACTCCCACTTGATCACCGGGGAAGACACTGGGAAGAAGCAAAGCTATTAATGTGCATTATTGGGAAATGAATTCATACAGAGAGAGAAGAGGAGAGAGGAGCTCAGTGTATCATAGGAAGTCCTCCAGCAGTCTAGGCCTATAGCAGCATATCCAGGGGCTGGTCCAAGGCAAACCTGAGTCCGCCCTAACTATAAGGAAAGTTTTAAGCCTACTCTTAAATGTGGTGAGTGCGTCTGACCCCTGGACTGAAACTGGAAGCTGGTTCCACAGATAGCTGAAGGATCTGGTTCCTATTCTACTTTTGGAGACTCTAGGAACCACAAGTAACCCTGCATCATGGGAAAGCAGTGCTCTAGTGGGATAATATGGTACTATAAGCTCTTGAAGATAAGGTTTGTAGGTGAGGAGAAGGATTTTAAATTAAATTCTCGATTTAACAGGGAGCCATTGCAGAGAAGCTAATACATGAGTAATATGATCTCTTGTATTAGTTTTTGTTACTACACTTGCTGCAGCATTCTGGAGCAACTGGAGAGTCTTAAAAGACTTATGAGAGCAGCCTGATAATAAGGAATTGCCTGAATCTAGTCTCGAAATAACAAATGCATGAACAAATTGTTTTGAGACAGGATGTGCTTGATTTTTTTGTTTTATGTGGGAGTTAAAAGGACATCTGATCAAAGATAACGCAGAGATATTTTGGGTATCATCTGCATAACAATGAAGGTTTATGGAGTGTTTGTTGACAATAATGCCTAACGAAAGCATACATAAGGTGAAGAGAATTGGTCCAAGCACAGAACCTTGTGGAACTCTGTGACTAGCTTTGGTGTGTATGGAGGATTCATCGTTTACATAATAAGACTTTAACCAGCTTACTGTTCCTCTACTGCCAATTAAATGTTCTAGTCTCTTTAATAGGATGTGATAGCCAATGGTGTTGAATGCAACTCTAAGGTCTAACAAGAGAAGTAGAGAGACAAGTCATTTGTCTGATGCACTTAGAAGGTCATTAGTCATTTTCACCATTGCTGTCTCTGTGCTATAATGCACTCTAAATCCTGACTGAAAATCCTCAAATAAACAATTGTCAAGGATCTTCGAGAGGAAGTGAAGGTCTACAGCCACACCTGTACTCAGTGTGCAAAATATGGGAGGGCTCCGTGAAAGCCTCAATAGCCAAATTTCGGGGGTCTTTAAAGTCATAAGACAATTATTTGTCAGGTTCTACGTGTGCACGTGAATTATGAGTTGTCCCGTAACCTCTACCTCAATATCAAAGCAGAGGTTCTGAGGGTCAGCAAAAGCTTACGGATTGTCACGATTAGGCTTTGCCTTCTGTGTGTTTGTCCAGCTCCACACCCTCCTCACTCATCTAATCAGTTTATTCAGTACACCTGTCAGTCACTCCCTCAGTCTAAATTCCCTTCACCTGCCTCGGATCATTAATCAAGCACTTCCCTCTCATCAGCACAACTCCCCTCACCTGTTCACACCTCTATTTAAACCCCTGCCTCACACACACTCACTGCCAGATCATTGCTTCATGCTTCATCCCCATGTGCCTACCTGCCCGTTTTGCTCGTCCTGTTCCCGGTCTCCCCGCCCGCCCGCCCGCCCGCCCGCCCGCCCGCCCGCCCGCCCGCCCCGCCTGGCCATTGGAGGGCCTCGGAGTGTCCAAGAGGCAAACCGTGACTTTGTGGACTCAGTGGACCAATGTTTTGAGCGTTTTTCCCCTGAGTGGCACGAACAGTCTGCGGGAACCCGCCTGGCCTTGGGAGGTCCTCGGAGTATCCAGAAGGTGACCCGTGACATGATGGACATCCCATTGGCGACCTCCCGATCCTGCCGCCGGCGAGTCGCAGCGACCTCCAGTTCCTGCCACCGTCGCCTCGGATCTGCAGCGACCCCATCCAGCTTCGTCCCCTGTCGCCCCCTTCGAGCCGCAGTCGCTCCCGGACCAGGCAGCCACCAATGAGTTGAACCTACTGTTGGCAGGCTTTGCCATTTGGCTGAGCCTTGCCGTCTCCGAGCAGCAGCCTCTTCCAGTTCCTGCCGCTGCCGTCTCCGAGCCGCAGCCTCTTCCAGTTCCTGCCGCTGCCGTCTCCGAGCCGCAGCCTCTTCCAGTTCCTGCCGCTGCCGTCTCCGAGCCGCAGCCGGTTCCAGTTCCTGCCGTTGCGGTCTTCGAGCCGCAGCGATCTCCACTTCCTGACCCCGCTGCCGAATGCCAGCGATCTCCAGTTCCTGACCCCGCTGCCGAATGCCAGCGATCTCCAGTTCCTGACCCCGCTGCCGAATGCCAGCGATCTCCAGTTCCTGACCCCGCTCCCCAGCCTCTGGAGACCTGTGCCCCGGCTGAGCCCCAGTCTCCCCAGTCCGGCTCCCCTGAGCCCCAGTCTCCCCAGTCCGGCTCCCCTGAGCCCCGGCCCGAGCTGCAGTGTTCCCTGTCCGGCCCACCCGAGATCCTGGGTCCAGAGCAATGCCGGCAGTCAGGTCGCCCACCCGAGATCCTGTGTCCTGAGCCCTTCTGGCCGTCGGGCCGTCTGCCTGAGCTCCTGGGTCCAGAGCAACTCCGGCAGTCGGGTCGCCCACCCGAGGTCCTGTGTCTGGATCCCTTCTTCCCGGCCGAGCGCCCTCCTGCCCGTCCCCCAGAGCCCTGTGGCGGGTTGGATCCAGCCGTCCCTCCTCCGGACCCCCTCCACCCACCCTATTGGATGTTGGGTCGTCCCTCCTCCGGGCCACCGCCCTCCCTTGGAAGACGTTTATGTTTTGTTTTTTGACGTCTGGAATCCGTCCCTTAGGGGGGGGGGGGGGGGGGGGGGTCACGATTAGGCTTTGGCCAAATCCCAATGTCCCCCCTTACGGACTCACGGACTTTGAGGCGCGCTCCCGTGAAGTCCGTGAGGGTTTAGGGCTGTCCCACTGTCAAATCGTCAAGTGTTTGAGGGCTCTCTCGCAGACATTTTGAGCCCTT
Source organism: Leptoclinus maculatus (assembly GCA_032191485.1). Taxonomy (NCBI): domain Eukaryota; kingdom Metazoa; phylum Chordata; class Actinopteri; order Perciformes; family Stichaeidae; genus Leptoclinus; species Leptoclinus maculatus. The sequence continues at coordinate 22,358,164 of JAVDOI010000010.1, read as the reverse complement.
TATGAACCCTGTCCGCAAGTCAGCATGGTATGCTGACTTGGCCTGAGGGAATTACCCACAAATCATTGCAATGTGACGTTAAGTACCGGATGTCCAGGCGTAGCGGTAAAAAAAACAACAGAAGACACTCATGGACGGAACTACCGCAACTACAAAAAAAATGTTTACATGTAAGTATGAAGTCAAAGCTCACTGGTGATTCATTGCCAGATCTGTGAGTTGTAATTTGTTCCATATGGCTCGATGATGATTTGTAAGTGCGCTGATCAAACATTACTATTTTGTTTACAAACAGGGAGCGAACAGCAAACCCTTCAATTCATCCAGCTAAGGATGGAGAACGAGCCTAATTTTACTGGGCACAGAAATGCTTCTGCTCAAGGTTTTGAGTAAGTATTCAGCTAACAAACTTGTAGTAGTAGCTCTAGTAGTAGCAGTCATTAATTTCTGTCCTCATTGACAGTTCTCCACAAGAATGCACAAAAGAATAAGACATGAAATAAAGAGGAAAGCAAATAGCTGAGGCACAAGCTTATACTCTGTTTACATATTATATAAGAGGCAATCGTTTCAAAACAGAATCACAAATAGAGTTCCAAATGTTTCATGCTAAATAATAATCATATCTCAGTTTCATATGTGTTTACCACCTTCATTTTTTATTTCTGTCATACTGCCCCTTGTCACAGCGTTCCACTAGTTAACCCCTTTGATAGGGGCATATAATGCTGACAGTCTACTATTGCTGTGGTACATGTTCTTCTCTGACATCAAATTGCATTTAATCCTAACACATAATGGATCCCCAACTTTGCTTCTCTCATCAGTTTGGTCATAAGAGAGATGGGATTGGAGAATGATCTCACAACCATTCAAGCCACTAAGAAGTGGGAAAATTTAAAGAAGAAGTACAGGGTGAACCAAATATATACCTGGTGAATGGGCTACTGGATCACATAGGCTATTTCTGTATATGGGTTACTCTACACTCATGGTGAATCTTCCTGAATGATCTGGCTCCAGTCTCAATAAGTAAGGCGTTATAAAAAGATGTACTGTGTTAATCTAACCTTGTGTTTCGTACACTCAGGATCTGATATTACCGAAAACCGGATCAGGGACAGAGGGTGGAGAAATGACAGCTGGGAAGTGGCCTTTCTTTGAGGCAATGCACAAGGCTATGGGGCAGAGAGACGCCATCCAGCCTCTAAACATCATTGCCACAGCAGAAGACTCAGATGTTGCAGAGGAGCCCGATGAGGAGCCCAGTACCTCTGCTCCAGGGCCATCCATCCCAAAACTGTCTGGGGGTTCCAAAAGGCCAAAACCCAGAAAAAGACGAAATGAGGTTTTGGAGTACCTTCAGGAGTACACAAAACAGCAGGAGAAGAGGCAGAGGGAGCTGGACGAAAGGGAGGAAGAGAGAGAAAAAAAACACAAGAGCAGCTGGACACCCCACCCTCATTGGCATCTTTGGGAAGTTGGTTGAGAAGCAGTAGCCCGTTACTTTTTTGGTCTGTAACAGTTTAATTTGGGAATTGGTTTCATTTCATGCGTTTGAAAATATGTACAGCTGTAAAGTATATATTTGTTTATTTTTTTAAGATGTATGACATTAAACCTGAGTTGCATTTCATTTGTTGCAGTGATTTTTTTTTTATTAAGATTTCCCCACATGATTATCTAAAGAGTTTGCTTTAAGGGAGATTTTTGGGTGCCAAACAAATGTGTTGAATTGTCATTCTTGACAATAAAAAAAAAAATTTGATATCCATCACAAACAAGAAACAAAGTAGGCAGTAATGTAGGTATTTGTAGCTTTATGACTGCAAAAGTGAATCATTTTTTACAATTTCAACAGAAATTTTAAGGGTAAAACAGGATTATGGTAGCTGTTAATTTGAACTGAAAACCCAATATCATTTTACACAAAATATTCTTTTTTCCACAACATTTTATCTGCCAGCATAGTCATGATCCCTTAATGGGGCTTGAAGGTGCTGGGGTGCTGATGTGTGGGCACATAGCCTGTCCCTCATGTGGGCCCCACTCTTCTCCTGGATGTCATCAGGTGGACCAGGTTCCTCAGGCTGGAGCTCTGGCTCTTCCATGACATCCCCATGTCCGAGGCACACATTGTGGAGGAACGCACAGGCCAGGGCAACTTCAGAACAGAACTTGGGCCTAACCTCCAGCGCCTTGAATAAGGTGGCCCGCCACCGTGCCTTCATGACCCCAAATGTCCTCTCAATTATAGAACGGGCTCTGGCATGCTTTTTATTAAAGCACTCCTGCATTCTTCCTTGTAATGGGTGCCTGAAAGGGGTCATAATAGCAATAGGGAGCTCAAGACAAGGGTAACCTCCATCTCCCAAGAGAAAATAACCAGGTGGGGGGTACAGTGCTTTGAAATAAACGGGGCTGTTTCTCAAAATCCGAGTGTCATGTACTGAACCTCCATAACCAACAAAAATGTCCAGAAATCTCCCAGAGGAGTCACAGATGCCTTGCAGTTGAATGGAGTGAAACTGCTTGTAATTGTTATAATCTAACTGATTATGTTTTGGTGGTTTAATTCTAATTTGACAGCCATCTATGGCCCCCACAGCCTTATTGAAGGCATCATGCTGTGCCAGCTGTCCAAATCCTCGGCCAACTTCCTCCAAGGTGTTAGGACTGGGGAAGAAGATGACCTTAGATTTACAGCGACGAATCTCTTTAGCAATCCTGTGCACAACCCTACAAATTGTGGACTTTGGCACATCAAAAGCCTGTGCAGTCACCCGGTAAGATACCCCATGGGCCAGCCAAAACACAAAAATAAGGACCTCTATGATGTCCCCAGCCATGATCCCTCGCCTGGTGCAAAATGGTTAGAAGGCCGTTGGAGGCCTCTCTTGACACCCTGAAGTCAATCCTCATGTCTCGTTCCACATTCATGTAGGTCCTGAGGACTGGCACAAGGCTGTTCAGCCTGGCATAGTGAGTGTACTGGAATGCCTGAATTTACACAGAAACACTACATTAATATGGATTTTAAATGGGACATAAAACACATGAAATTAAGGTAATGCAAGCATATATAAAGTTTATTCATCAATGTCTTAACATTCTAGTTTTTCAGACAGAAACAAGTGAATAGATTATTTGTAAATTACCTCTCGTCCACTCTGTAAGGCAAGAGCCTGCAAGACATTAAAATCGGGCAGTCGACGCCTCCTCGGCTGCAAAGAAAGGAATACATTTAAAATCAGAATTCCCAAACTCACAATGGTACGCGACATATTTTGCGAGGCTGTCAAGGTGACGTCAGATGACACAAAGTGCTGTCCCATTCCTATTTATACCATTTCGAGCCCTTGCAGCCTCTCACACTCAACTGTCTTTGTCTAGCTCCACACCCTCCTCTCTCATCTAATCAGTTTATTCAGTACACCTGTCAGTCACTCCCTCAGTCTAAATTCCCTTCACCTGCCTCGGATCATTAATCAAGCACTTCCCTCTCATCAGCACAACTCCCCTCACCTGTTCTCACCTCTATTTAAACCCCTGCCTCACACACACACTCACTGCCAGATCATTGCGTCATGCTTCATCCCCATGTGCCTACCTGCCCGTTTTGCTCGTCCCGTCTCCCCGTCTCCCCGTCTCCCCGTCTCCCCGTCTCCCCGTCTCCCCGTCTCCCCGTCTCCCCGTCCTGTTCATACTGGATTTACCCCCTTGTCTCTTGCTTGGACTCCACGTTGTGTTCTGGTACGTTTCCTGTGTTTATCTGTTCAATAAATACCACCTTCACTATACTCTGCCTGGTCTGCGTTTGAGTCCTCCACCATGCCCCGTGACACGGATTCTGTTGTCAAGTTATCTTTACTCCCTGTTTTTTACAGACACACTTACCTTCACTGATATATGAAGGCAAGTTTGAGGATATCTGACCAAACCTAGTGAAGGCTTTACCATTATTGTGACAGCTTATCTTATTCTGCTCAAGTGGTTTTCAAGCTGTACAACAGTGAATGGGATCATGTGTCCTGGAAACAGGTTCTGATATAATACAGTCATGGGGACTTTGTGGCAAGTCCAGAAAGAACACACAATTAGTTCTAGACTGAAAAGCTGCAGCATGTAATTTTCACACAGCCAACAGTGAAAATTCAGTCTTTTACTGAATGCAAACCATATGGTCAGACAAAACCCTGGATCATGTTCATTGAATAGAGTTTATACAATACCTGTGCATGACAACTGTGGATATGGCAAAATACACTTTGGCTAACATATGGTTAAGTTTAGGCAAATTCAACATTTTGTAACATGAAGGTCAGATTAATATTTGGCACCTGAAACAGTAGGGAAAAACAGGTACAATATCATTGCTTTTTATTAATTAAATTGTGGTGAAAACCGGGACCATTTGTTAGTGATGTTGAAAACCAGGACATTTAAATGTTTTATTTGTCGGGAATCGGAACAACCAGCTTGAAACCGCAACAGTACTGAACAAACTGAGTCGTCTGGTCACCATAGGCTTAATGAGTTACGTACACCTCTCCAACCTTAACATCAACAACTTAAAAGCTTGGCCACAACAGAAAGTGGCGCTGCTAAATTCAATTCCGTGTCCTCCCAAAATAGGTGGCTGTAGAGGTTTGGTGACGGAAGTGACCACTCACAGGGCCAGTATGTACTTATGTAGCTGGCAGGCTTACTGCTAACAAGCCAGGCTTACTGCTAACAAGCCAGGAACAAGCTAAACCTAGTCAGTCACCTCCCCAAGCTCGGTTACTAATGGGACAATATTGTCCCAGTACAAAATACCTCTGCAGATGTACAAACCATGCCTCTTTAGTAGAGACATTTTCTATTGAGACAAAGGAAGTCCAAATGACACTATTTGAGTGTCGGATGGGAATGTTAGATCATGTAAAAGGTCAGCATTATCAAGACAGTTTGCTGTTGGTAAACGGCATGGTTCTTTTCGTTAATTCCATTAAAATTAATTGTAGTCACAAGTCTAGTCACAGTTCTAATACTATTACTTTTGCTATTGCGGCTTTTATTATCATGCTTTTGTCTCCACTGATGCTTTATTATTAGTGGTTATCATTTTTCATTATTATTCTGCTATTAGCAGTGCTACTACTGCTATTACTACTCATATTTATAATCTGTGACATATGGATCAACGATGTTCTTTTATTGTGTTATTCATTCTGTACACATTACATCTATTACACTTCTGTCCGTCCTGGGAGAGGGATACTCCTCTGTTGCTCTCCATGAGGTTTCTTCTTTTTTTTTTTTTCAACGCAATTGTCCAAGGACAGAGGATGTCGTATGCTGCACAGATTGTAAAGTCCTCTGATGCAAATTTGTGATATTGGACTATACTAATTGAATTGAAACAGATTTTTGCAATTTTCATCTATTACCTTATTATTGAAATGTTTTGTTTGAAGTGGTGGCCTTACCTTCCTAGGCTGTAGAATCACAATATAATCCTGTAATACTAGCCATGATCTTCTCTGTTGCTGGACCTCTTTGTGGTTGATGATGAACAAACAGATGGATTGTTGCATCAGAACTTTTACCCAGAAACCAGGTATTTCTTAAGTTTTGTAAACTTCCTTTAAAAAATCTTTCTAATTTTAGTCTCCTTAGCGGAAGCCCTAAACGGCATCAGCAGTTTTCCCATTCTTGTCCTGTGCTGAGTCTGAACTAACTCGCTTTACCACATTTGTTGAGGCTGGGCTTTTCACAGGAGACAAGAGTTGTTTGCTAAATAAATTATTACTGTATTTAAGAGGGTTGCAGATAAAACATTATTAACTATGACTCAGCTGTGTTGTCAAGATGTCTTTCTGGTTGTACAGCACTTTGTTAATACTTGTGGATATGCACATAATAACCTTTTCCATTTACTAATACAGCCATGAAGCCTGTGATCAATATAATTCTTAGTAGTTACATTTGTTACTTAGCAGTGGTATCAATGCTTGGATATTATCTGAAGCTTCACATTCCATAATGTTGGGATCAGACATGTCTTCCAAAATGGTCACTATGTCACAAACAATTCTGTTTTAATTACTATTTGGGTCTAATTTTCTATCACATTAAACTCACCAAATTACTTGGTAAGACAACAAATTGTTAAGCAGGGCAGGAAACAAGTCTTTAGATGATCAGGCCATTTATCCATATTATCTAAACCACTTTAAGACTGGGAGTGAGTTCATCTGAAACTTGAATAATAATTGATGAATGCACAATGAATAACAACCAGGGCGAGTAAGATAGGCCAAAGTTCCATCAGGAAGTTGGTCTGTTAACTTGCACTGTACATGTCTTTGTGCTGGTAGACTTCCTTTTAAAGCATTCTCAGATCTCAGTAGTTGGGGAGTATTTGTGGTCTAGGGTTTAGAGACCTATGGACGCGGATCGTTTAATTACAATGTTCCTGGTTCAAGTTCATCAGTCCGTACATTGAACCCTGACCAATTACAGCTTGTGGATTTCAGGACCAGCAAAAGGGGTCAAAGACAGACCTCAGGGTTCATGAATGCTGACAACCATGACGTCCAAAGCATCACAAAGCACATTGTTAATCTTGGCAAAAAAAAGGTGTAACAGGAGGGTACGGAGGACACATAATAGTGGCAGCGCAGCAATCAGAGGCAGTTCTTTAATTAAACACACTTCAAGAAACACAAAGCAACAGAAAACCTAGCTCAGTCCAGAGCTCTATCACAAAACTAAACAAACTATTTCAGCCGGGCCGCTAGCTGACTTACTGATCTTAATTCTCTCCAACCCTGGAGATTTTAGGGAGGAGCCTGCAGCATGCTCTCCCTTGATCAGTTTGCCTGCTTCACATATATTCCAGTCCCTGACGAGGAGATCAGCTCCAGGTGTGTCTCTCCCCACACCTGGAGATCAGCTCCAGGTGTGTCTCTCCCCACACCTGATCCCAATGCTCTCTTTTCCTCAAACATGCCACACAGGATAACGGGGCAAATAGTTCAGTCTGATGATACTCGTCACCCTGTTGGATCAGGCGCTTTTAGGTGGATGCTATGTAGTCTGAAGAGGAGATGTAAACCTCCGTCTAATATATTATTCTACTGCCTTGAGCACATGAACATGCCTTTTAAGCAAATATCAGAAGCTGAGTAAAGGCTGAAGGCTGACATCGACATTGGATCTGTCCGATTGTGGATGTCAAAGGTTGAAGGTTTACTGCAAAAAACAGGCAAATTATAATATTTAGCCATGACAATGGTGTGGCTTGAGGGAATGGTAAATGGCAAATGGACTGTAATTGTATAGTGCTTTTCTAGTCTTCCGACCACTCAAAGCGCTTTAACACTACATGTCATTATTCACCCATTCACACACTGATGACAGGGGCTACCACACAAGGTGCCACCTGCCCATCAGGACTATCTAACCATTCATACACATTTGTACAACGCAGGAACAGCTAAGGCCACGTCCACACTACTCCGTTTCCATTTGAAAACGCATATGTTTTGCTACGTTTACACTGAGCGTCCACACTACGCCGGCGTTTTCGAGCACCAAAAACGGAGGAGTTTGAAAATGCTCCCGAGGACGGATAAGTTTGAAAACGCCGGGGTTGCGTGTTCGTGCGAACGGTCAAAAACGGACAAGTTTGGAAACGATGACGCCCACACCCGCGTTTGCTACTTGATTGGTTCTTAGCAGTCATGATGTGTCCTTCCCTGATTCGTCACACCCCTATCACGTGACCCTTTCCCGGAAGAAAACAAACTTGCTTTGTTGTTTATACTAGCAGCTGTTGTGCAGTTAAATTATGCATTTTATAATGCTACTACTGCCTACATGCGGAGGAGGCAAGCTATTATTGAACGAGCGCCTGGTGGAATAATTTCATCAATGAAGTTATGATTCCCGAAGAATGGCGAGAAAACTTTCGAATGTCCAGATCAGCATTGATCAACCTTAGCGAAATATTACGTCCGCATGTGGAGGGAGCAACAACCACGATGAGGGCGCCCGTGGATATACTTACAAAGGTAGCGTGCACGTTGTATTACCTGAGTGACGAGGCCAGACTCCGAGAATGCATTTGGACTATCTCGACAAGTTATTTCAGTAGGGGTGTAACGATAGGGCGACCGTGGCTCCCTGGGTTAAGAGGGTTGTCTGGTAACCGCAAGGTCGAAGGTTCAATCCTTGACTGGGCCGTGTCATGTGTCGAAGTGTCCCTGAGCAAGACACTGTACCCCTAGCTCCCCGGGCGCCTGTCATTGGCAGCCCACTGCTCCCTATATACAGGGATGGGTCAAATGCAGAGAAAAATGTCCCCCATAAAGGGATAAATATAGTGTATATTTTTTTTTTTTTTTTTTTTTAGTGCATTTGGAAATGCAGAAGCTTAAATTGTGAGATATATTATGTTTTCGGTGGAGCCACTGTTCTCAAACTGGCAACACACATGACGTAACGGACAGCGTGCTCTCTGACACGCCCACCACCAAAGAAACACTTCCTACTCCAGTCGGGCACTTTGCGCCGATCACCAGGCGGTTGGTACATTTACAGCCGCGGACATGAGACCCGACTCTGTAGTGTAAAACGCTTTATGAACTGCTGAATGTTATTGATCCCAATGAACAAAAGGAAAACTTGGTAGTAAATTTAGGGACTTTCTAAGTAGTAACTGTAAGATGAAGAGCCACGTTCACTAGGTATACTTCCATCATTGTTCATACTACAATGATGATGGAGAAGATGTAAGTAACAATACTACATTAACGTTACATTTTTTAAGGAGCAGTTTTTGTTTTTTATGCTTATGTGTTGCTAAGAAGACACCCCAGAAGATGGGTCACTCAGGTATAGTTCCATCATTGTTCAAAGAATAACTTTATGATGTTAGTTTTAATGAATAAATATATTTTAAAATCAAGTACGTTTCTCTGGCATTTATAGTTTTCTACTGTATTGAAAACGTACCGAAACGTACCGAAAACGTACCGAACCGTGGCTCCACTGTACCGTACCGAACCGAACCGTGGATTTTGTGAACCGTTACACCCCTATATTTCAGTCATCAACCGACAAGTCTGTAAGGCCATCACCGTCTTCCTGGGTCCCAAGTACATCCGAAAACCGAGTACAGAGCCCGAAGTGAGGGACCTTGTGTCACGATTAGGCTTTGCCTTCTGTGTCTTTGTCTAGCTCCACACCCTCCTCTCTCTCATCTTATCAGTTTATTCAGTACTCCTGTCAGTCACTCCCTCAGTCTAAATTCCCTTCACCTGCCTCGGATCATTAATCAAGCACTTCCCTCTCATCAGCTCAACTCCCCTCACCTGTTCTCACCACTATTTAAACCCCTGCCTCACACACACTCACTGCCAGATCATTACCCCGTGTGCTTCATGTCTACCCGCCCGTGTTTGCTCGCCCTGTTCCTGGTTTCCCCGTCTGCCTGCCTGCCTGTCCTGTTCTGTTCCTACTGGATTTACCCCCTCGTCTCTTGTCTGTTGCTTGGACTCCCCGTTGTGTTCTGGTATGTTTCCTGTGTGTGTTTGTTCAATAAATACCACCTTCACGATACTCTGCCTGGTCTGCGTTTGAGTCCTCCACCATGCCCCGTGACACCTTGTGGTCAACTTCTTCCAAACACACGGTATCCCACAATTCTTGGGGGCCATTGACTGTACACGTATCAAAGTGAAACAACCACGTGCTAAATCTACAGACTACAGAAAGGGGAAACATTCTTTGAATGTACAGGCCGTGTGTGACTACAAATACTGTTTCATGGACGTTGTTGTGAAATGGCCGGGAAGTGTGCACGATGCCTGTATAGATGGAGCAATTCCCCCATGCCCTAAAGAATTGATAGAGGGCGAAGATGCTGTCCCTGTTTTTCTGCTGGGTGATCCAGCTTATCCCCTGATGCCGTATCTCATGAAGGAATACCCCAAAGGCGGAGTTACACCACAGGAGCAGTATCACGGGCTATCACTTTGCAAGGCACGCATGGTGATTGAATGTTCATTCGGACGTTTGAAGGCAAGATTTTCGACTTTAAGGAGGGCAATGGACATAAACATGGATGACCTTCCCTTTGTCATCTGTTTGTTTTGTGCTACACAACTATTGTGAGGTTCACAAAAACTGTTAGCGAACAATGCATAAATGTACAAAAGAGGGGCCTGCAGAGTACAGTGATACAGCACAAACCCTGAATATCTGATGCATGCTGGCTGATCTCATAAACCTCATATTACAACATGAAGAAAGTGCATTCAGTCTTATTTTATTGTTTACTTTATCTAAAGTTACGAGCAAAAAACATACACCATCTGCATGTTTGTAGGTTGTAGATGTTTGATTTTTAACTGTTCATTTTTTAAAAGTATTTTTGTGTGTGAGATAATAACCGTGTAGAATTGGAGTAGAAGTTAAAATGATTACTTTGCCAGACAGTAGCATATTCATTATTTGAAACATTACTCAACAAATGGGATTTTTTAGCATTCATAATGTATTATACATGTGTTTTGCTGTAGATGCCCATTTATCTGAAGATGACAAACATTTAGCAAAGTAGGCTGTGAATTCTACAGGTTGTAGATGTTTGATTTTTAACTTTTTTTTTAAATCATCATTTAAAAACTGCATTTTGTAATTACTCGGGTTATCTTTGTCTAATAATATTAGTTTGATGATCTGAATCATTTCAGTGTGAAAAATATGCAAAAAAATAAGAAACCCGGAAGGGGGCAAATACTTTTTCACAGCACTTTACATATCCCATCTAGCCTTGAGACATCTTTTGATGTGCCAGGAGCTGGATAACGTGGCTGGGTAGAGGGACATCTGGGCTACACTTCTTAGCCTGCTGCCACTGTGACTCAGACCCAGAAAAGTAAGAGAAAATGGCTGGTAGGACAAAGCCACTTTCGGGGCTGTAGAACTGTAGTTCAAGTTAAATTACAAATTGGGTTTTCTACAGTGTTTGCAAATGATTTATGAATATAAATAATGGGAGAAACCTTGGAGGGGCAGAGGCATAGAAAGAGCATGCTGGCTGAGCATGCAGTAGGTTCAAAGGTTTATCTTTAGAATTTTACTGTGTGTGTGTGTGTGTGTACTACAGATGGTTCCTGAAGAGTAATAGACAACACAGATTGTCCTACACCAGCCAAGATAAGTCAAGGGCATCCACACACACACAAGGGAACCTTGATGACAGACACACACACACTTGTGTTTATTAGTATTACTGAGAGCATACTGCTTTTCATTAGAATAAATAAAGTGGAGATATTTTGACTGCAAGTTAACTGCTGTTTTACCAAATGGCTTTATTAATGGAAAATAAATCATTTACTACTGCTTTACATCAGTTGCAAGCCAAAACCTTTTAGTAGACAAGTTGTTAGAAATCTCAAGCTCATCCGGGACAAGGTTTAGCTAACACCCCTGCAGGTGAAGATGGTTGGATTACTAAACAGGCCTACTGGGCACAAGCCCAGGGACCCAAAGTGTCAGGGCCCCTCCTGGCACCTACCAAATGTCACTCAAAAAGACGAGGAAACAAGAGACTAAAGAAAACTACAAAGAGACCAAAACTACTACAACGTGATGCAAAACGGCTGCAAAGACACAAAGACTCACAATTACTATGAAAAGGGGCAAAACAAGGCCTGTTGAACCAGAACTAGTGTGCCGCAAACATGTTTTGATGCAGTTTACCATAATGCCTTCTTTTTCCAGCTGTGAAGATAAAAATCGTTGTACATGTGTTGTATATGTGCCCAGGGCCCATTGTCTCATAATCCAGCCAAGGGCGCAGAGGGAGAGCTTAAAAGGGCAAATCCGGTGTCAGCCACACTATATAAGACTGTAAAAACAGAATAAGTCAGTCATTTTCCAGTGAATGGCGCGGGTTGTGTTCTTTGCTTGAAGAATAAACTCTATTGCATCGAACTCTGTCTGATTCCAGTGAGTTCTTCAAAGATACCAACAGGTATTAAGTATAGAATATGAATAGAGTTGGGGAACAGTAGCTTAGACTTCATCAACTGGCTCGGTCTGAACTTCTTTTCCACGACAAATACTCGTGACTGCAGCTTTGGTTTGCTTTAAGCCGTCTCTTTAGTTTATGTTTAAAGGTGATCTAATTAGTGCTTTCTGTTAACTCAATAGGAAGACTGTTTGCCCAAACTTGCTACGTCTGTATTGTACAACACAGTCTCCTCTGGTATTTGCCCTTGTTACCCTGCCGCTACTATCTTTACGCATTATGACTGATTCAGTGTGGGAGGTGTAAGCCCATGTAAAACCTGAAAGACAAGGCAAGCATCTGCAAAATGTTTGAAACCTATGAACTATATGACAATGGTGATAGCTACAAGTGTTTTTGGTGTCTGTTTGTAAAGGGACTCAATAGGTTTCAGAGTTGTCATGCTTGCTTGTGACCAGCTTTTAAAACAGTATGTTATGTGGGAAAAAGATCACAGCACGCATCAAGAGTTTGGCTGCTTCTGTTGTAAGGTATGGTCTTATATGCCTATGCCGAGTCAGCCACCTTTTTAGCCTGCTTTTTATATATATACGGGTATGTAATAAAACTCCAGTGACAGCCTCTGTAGTGAAAATATATGGGAGTGATGGCCCTCCTTATAGTCACACATCATTTTAAAAGAAGAACATAATTATCTAGTTCCTCAGTCAGGTTTAGTTACAAATTTGGACTTATGCAACATGAATATGTATCCATGCACATCTCTCAGTAAAAACTAACCAAGTAGCCAACTCAGCCAAGCCCCCAGCATGACGAATATAATGTATCAAAGGAAATCTCGGGAGCCAGTTTGAATAGGCCTGATGCAGCTGATAAAATAAAAATGTGTATTGTTTTGTATAATTTACAGGTTCTGCACTTACGTTTGTCAGCAGAGGAGATGCTGTACAAGCACAGACTGAGTTGATCCACATCCAGCAGAGCCAAACCCCAGTATTTATTATTTTCTACATTCTATATTTTTGAATTTAATTGTTAATGCTAATATTCACGCATCTTAAGACCATGCAGAACATATTCTATTCCATAATTGTTTGTTTATACCTCATTCGGTTCTGTATAGGTCTATGTATTCTTTGACTGACAGATGCAGCAAACTGTTTTAAAGGAGGAGGATTGTAGTGGGAGCACTTGGGGTGCCAGGTGTGACTGTGTGTCAATGGTAAATGGTGTCCATGAACACAGTTCAGGTAGGAGGGCTCCTTGGCAGTTTAGCTCAGGGCCCCAGGGAGGTCAGTGCCGGCCCTGCTCATACTGTACTATTCCACCCATGAATGTGTTTTGACGGCTGGGATTGTCAGCTGTTAGTTCCTAATATTATACATAGACTGTATATAAGTCACCGTGACGTCACCCATTGGTTTATGAACCAACCAGAATTGACACAAAAGGGTGGAACTACGTACAACTGAACACTGAATAAGACATTTTTAGGCGACCGTTTTACCATTATATTTCATGATGTGAAAACACTGTGAAAGGGTTAAAGTTGTAAGATGAAAACACAGACAACTCCCAGACAGGACAGCACCTTGGAAGAGACCTGTCAATCACTGTGTAGCCCCGCCCTAAAGCATACTCTGCTTTATGGTCTGTTTGACTCTAAATGGACCATAATTTGCTAAATGAAAATCATGCTGTATTGAAGAAGACTTGAAACTAGAGATTGAGAATAAATCATGTGTTGTAACTCTGTTATGTTATGTTCATTCTGTACACATGACATCTATTGCACTTCTGTCCATCCTGATGAAGGGATCCCTCCTCTGTTGCTCTCACTAAGGTTTCTTCCTTTTTCTCCCCGTTAAAGGAGTTTTTCCTGTTCTGATGTGAGGGTCCCGGGACAGAGGATGTCACATGTGTACAGATTGTAAAGCCCTCTGAGGCAAATTTGTGATTTTGGGCTATACAAAATAAATGTAATTGAGAAGTAAGATCATTTTTTCATAGACTTCTATACAACCAGAGGAGTCGCCCCCTGATGGACACTAGAGAGAATGCAGCTTTAAGGCGGTGCAGCATTGGCTTTACCTTTCAGAGCCGGAGGTAGCCGCCTGATATTATCACAGAGACTGTGTGGAATCTCTTCTGAAGAGGATCAGCTGTATTTTTGCAGCTGTAATTTGACATTGCATATCTGGTTGCCATTTTAGCAACTTAAAGTATGTACCTGTTCCACACCAATGTGTTAATTAAGGTAATCAATTAGTTTCTTCACCAGCTAATGCAAGTCATCTAATTGTTAAGAATTCTTCCCCAAAATGACAAAAAGGTGGCCAAGAACAACCCACTTGATCTGATCTTAGAGTGGATTTCTCAGCCTCACTCGTTCATACATGTACTGAACGAGAGACAGACACACAGACAAGTGAGTAGGAAGTTGCAGGCAAAGGGACTGAAAAAGCCAAACCAATCAGTGTGTGATTGACGGCAGCAGTGGGTGTTTTAATTCCTCTGCAGAAGGATGGATGAATGGAGGGTGAGAGGGCAGCCAATCACACTGACCTAGATTGTCAGGAGAGAGAATGAGGAGAAGAGTAAAATTGAGAGACACACAGAAAGAGAATCTTGGTTTCACCTCTGCTCTGTTGTCCCTCTGTGTGACGGATCATTTGCTGTTGTCATCTCTGCTGACGTGTTCCATCCTGTCAGGAGGCTGCAACCGTCAGCAGCTGGAAGCCAGCAGCACCTCACACACTGCAGCAGCCCGGCTGTCTGACACAGTCACGCTGTATCACATGCATTTCTGCCTCAGCCGGGAACTTAATGAGGACTTGAGGAGCTCCCCTACTGCCTCTCTCAACAGCAAGTTTGATTTAAAAAAAAAAAAAAAGATCTCTTTTCTCACAGCACAAAATTAAACTATTACACCTGTGCGTTTGAATTACAAGGCATTTACAACTAATGAACACCGATTATTAGTATTAATAATGTTTCTATTATTCTGCTATTACTACTCTCATTGCTTATCATTGATTGGTAAACTTGGCACTCTGGGCTTGAGTACCTCACTCTGCAACTGGTTATTAGACTTTCTCACAAACAGACCCCAGGCAGCCAAACCTCCACTCTAGTGTAGAACACAGGAGCCCCCCAGGGCTGTGTGCTCAGCACCCTCATGTTAATGCTGTACAACCAGGACTGCTACTCCAAACATGAAGAGAACTCTTCTGTTAAGTTTAAACTTGACACCTCCAGACTCGACTACTGCAACAGCATCCTCTACGGCTCTCCCAACAAAATCCTCAATAAACTCCAATATGTTCAGAACTCCGCCGCTCGACTGCTCACCTCCACCCGCCGCTATGAACACATCACCCTTCGCAACCTCCACTGGCTCCCGGTCAAATACAGAATAGACTTTACAATATTACTCACCACCTACAAAGCCCTAAACAACCTGGCCCCTCCCTACCTTTCAGACCTCCTCCCCCTCCACGCCCCAACCGGTGCAAACACCCTGAAGACCATCAGGACCAAGCGCCGGACCTGGGGTGACGAGGCCTTCTCAGCTGCTGCACCCCCCCTCTGGAACGCCCTCCCCATCCACATCTGTGAGGCTCCCTCCCTATCATCATTCAAACAAGCCCTCAAAACCCACCTCTTCAAATTCTCTTTCACCTGCACCCTCCCCTCCACTACATCACCCATTCCGCACAGCTTCTCCAGTTCTTCTTTTTTACCAAAATGTTCTGTTTTTTTGTTTTGTTTGCTCCTCTGTCTTTCTTTTTAGTTTGTTCTGTTTGTCTCTGCCCTATGTAAAGCGTCTTTGGGTATCTAGAAAAGCGCTATATAAAATGAAAGTAGTATTATTATATTCTGTACACACGACAGCTATCACACTTCTGACCATCCTTGGAGATGGATCTCTCCTCTGTTGCTCTCCCTGAGGTTTCTTCCTTTTCTGATGTGAAGGTCTGAGGACAGAGAATGTCGTATGTTGCAAAGTTTGAGAAGCACAAAGGTTGCTTGACTTAAACTATCACAGTGTGTCTGCTTGTATTTTTGTTAATTGTAATTCAGAGGAAATCAGTGTGCACTAGATTACCACAATCAAATATGAAAATCATCGTAAAACACCTTTGCAATAGGACTGATGCAATTTAAATGCAATTTGTAGTTACCATGTTTAAATCAGCACAATCACTGGTATGTGGTCCAGGCCAGAGTCAAACTGTGCAGTATGTGTAACTAAATGAATCAAACAGAGAGATTATAATTAATCTTCCATATTATTTTACTATGATTGGAATAGTTAATTAAAGATATCTTTGTCTTTCTAGCTGCTCCTCCCTCCTGTACCGTCTTCCTTTCTGTGTGACGTTTCAGTCAGAAGTCAGCAGGGGTCAGCATGCTAATGAATCCGTGAGGATCAGCTGGTAAAATGACGGAGTGTGAAGCCGCAGACACAAAACAGCAGTTTTCACCGACTAAAGGACCAAACACACGCCTACATTATCAAACAGACCATTGGTTCCCAGCTGTCTTTCAGACAGCCACACAGAGAGAGAAGTTCCTTCATTTGTCCCTGTGGGGAAATTAGTTTGCAGCACAATCAGACGGCATTTCAACAGAACAAAATCACAGAAGTGACCACTAGACAAACTCTGACACAGACTTTGCACAAAGCAAACAAAGTATCTCCATCTAGATTGTAAAGCCCTCTGAGGCTAATTTGTAATCTGTGATTTTGGGCTATACAAAAATAAATGTAATTGAATTATTTGATTTGTAAATAATATATTGATTACATTTTCTAAATAACACAGTTGCTGCATATGATTTTGTTAATATAATTCTGAAAAGTTTGAATTATTTTGTATTTGATCTTTTTGAATAATTCCCTGCTCAGCTGATACTGATACTCACCGTGTGATGGTGGGTCACAACCACCCAGACCCTCCAATGACTTGGTACTGATACACATACACATACACACACACACATAACAAATGCTCATTGTTTTCTGCTATTTCCTTGATTTTATGGATTGTAACGTGTTCTTTTACTTGATAATCTCACTATTAATTGACACTTTGGCAATATTGTCCCTGTTACATTCATGCCAATAAAGCATGTTGAATTGAAATGAATTAAATTGAACTGTGAGAATACAATGTGAGCTCAGGAAGGATGAGAGACAGGGTGTGGTAATAAAGACAAGCAGACAGGATGGAGGCAACAGGAAAAGGAAATAGTCATTGTTCAAGGTGACTGAGGGACATCCACATGTTTGGACTGATAAAAGAAGCCCACAGGTTAACACTAAAAACAACTAAAGTAATCATCTGTAAACCTAATAACAAATCTGGTATAAATATATATATATATATGATTATATATATATAGCACTTTTCATAACATAAAATCAAATGCAGCTCAAAGTGCTTCACAAGAGAATAACATTGAACATTTTTCCTTCCCTGTGAGTTACGTTAATGCTCTAAAAAGTAAAGCAAACACACCCGCAACTCAGCAGGGACCATTTCTTTGGTCAACACTACACCTGGCATTCTACTGGTTGGTTGACAGAGTTACTGCGCCAGAAATCAAAGAGCAAAGGAGAAATGTAAGAGAAGTGCAAGCATACAGTTTAAGCAACGGAGCAAATCCAAGGGAAAGCATATCAAATCAATGAGTCAAGTTCTCAAATAGAAATAACACATTATCGAGTAAAGATAGGAAAAATGCTCCATATAAATAAGCAGCCCTGACTGAAAATACAACAAAACTGCATTGTGAATTATGTTGAGGGAAATGTATTTCAATGCGGATTCCATGTTTCCGGTGCATCATGAATACGTTTGTAACGATAATGTGCTGAAGTCTCCGTAGGGAGGAGGTCAGGGTGTATGGACGGGTCAAACAAGCGCAGCAGTATACCCAGGAGGCCGCTGTTTGTGGCCCGTAGTGAAACCAAAAGTCAATGTTGACTTCTTTTATTTAGGTTTATAGCTTACAAAACGCAACAAATGTATCGCTTTAAGCCACCCCATGAAGTAGTTTACTAAACCAAGTAGTGCTGTTCTCTTTCAATTTAGTGTTCTCCATGTGTTTGAAAAACATGTGACCGTAATCTAAGAGAAAATAACAATTAATTGAGAATGCAGATTAATTGTATGGGAGCGTAATTTTGTAAGAGATAGGGTTGGAAAAAAGACATACCTCATTAATTTGTACAGCCTCAGAGTCACAAGCGTGGCTATACACACTTAAGGTGGATTTATAGTTTTATGTTACGCATGGTGAGTTTTTCAGGTAATTTTGTCACTTTTCCAGCATAAACTCTAATCACAACAGGCTCATAATTAGTAAGTGGGGTCAAAGCCTGTCGCCTCAAAGTCTCTAATCTGATAGATTTAAGAAATTCACAAGCGGTTGAACTGGCTGGAATCAAGTGATGATGAATCATGAATGAATCACTTCACCATCATTCATCACTTCTTCATGAGCCACTTGGGTGAATGTTACCATGGCCAAGAAGAGCAAGCCAGTTCTGTCACAATGACCAGTAAGGGAATTAAAGTGACTCATTTCAAAAACAAACGCTCAACACTTGTTGGTGCTAGTTTTCTATAATAATAATAATCATCATATGTTTTAACCGTCATATTTTTTCATTTATAGCACATTTCATAATATTAAATGGAGCTCAAAGTGCTTCACAAGAGAAACAAATCTATAACACAGGTATTTAAAAACGGGGGCTACAAGGAGCAAAACCAAAATAAAATCCACAGAAGCATTGAAATCAAGAGGGAACCTGCCGGTCTACACCACTCCACGGGGTAACGCTTCTATTAACTCTCGTCTGCCGAGCTTCCCTGCGAGGTATTTTAGAAAAGGAACGCGGTAAGCACTATTGTCTATAAATTACTGGCTGTCTCTTGTCTGCCTTGTGAAACAGTCATCAAATAATTGGAGGAATGAGCAAAAGGAGGGCCAGAGTCAGTAGGAGGGCAAGGCGACTGTGGAGAGTGACGACTGGAGGGCGTCACGTGGGGGAGACCAGAGGGGAAAGCTCCGGTGACGGAAGAAGGAAGGAGAAAGGGAAGGTAGGGGGTTAATTGTAGGGACTGAATAGGGGCTTTACCCCCCCCAGCCGACACACAATCACACGCACACTGGATTAAGGCTGTACACATGAAAGGGCTCACAGTAGACAAACTGTTAACGACGCACACCGGCCACAGGCCTGGCATACACATCCTCATGCTTCCTCTGTAGCTCACAAGAATTTCGGGGATCTATTCACTTAATATGGTCATAAATGTAATCCGGTGTCACGCTTGTCACAGTGAGAGGATTTTCCAAAGATGGACAAAGAAGACAAAGAAGAATTCTCCTCAGTTCCGCTGTGGAAATTCCTCATCAACGTGTGAATAATATCACTTGGCAGTCATGGAAATGCTAGCAGACATCAGCATGAGGAGACTTCATTCTGGCTCGAGGTGCTAAAACTGCATCTTTGGCTTCTATTGGAAAAATGTTGTCTTGAGATAATCCGTCCTTGTGCCCAGAGATCACTGGCACAAGTCCACGTATTGGACGGTCATGCAAATGTTGAAAATAGTAAATACCACATAATTAAATTATTGGCCAAATCGTAAGCAACTGCAATATAATAGCATGTAATAGAATGTCCTACTGATGCAATGAAAGACTGGGAAGCTTTCGGACATATTGAACCTCAACGTAAACCATCCTGTTTTATCAACACAGCAGTAGCTCATGTTAGCAACCTTTAGATGTGTGTATATATTACTGTGTAAATGACAGGGCCAAGTCAGTGTGTTGTCTTTAGGACTGTTACATTTTAGCATGTCCCATCATCACGTTATCGCCAACATTCTGCAGAAGTTACATCGGCTCCAGTGGTTTCAGGCACATGACTACACTGTACTGTACACAGTCCTCGTCCTGAACCAAAAGGCATTCTAGTGTGAGGCTTCAGGACGGTGGATCCTGTCCCTATTTCTCACAGTGTCGCTCTACAGATCTCTATTTCTCGAGCAGTTAAAAAACAAAAGACCAAAACCATCATCAGACCAACACAAAACCAGACCAGAACCCAGAGTAAATCCACCGGTGTGGATGGATTATCACACATTACATTACACAAGTCAAAAAGGCAGATCAGGAGCAAACACTGGTCACCAAATACCTAAAGTAAAACAAGTGAACACTGACTTCTGGTTTCACACGGGACACAAACAGCCTGCCAGACCTGTGTTTGTTTGACTTGCCCAGCCACGCTGACCTCCTCCTCAAGAAACGTATTTGTGATACGCCCAAAACAATCCGGGAGGAAATGTGTTTCCCTCGACACATAATTGACAATGCAGTCTGGTTGTCTGGGAACGTAATTTTTCGGAGACCAGGCTGCACTGGTGCATTTTGGGCCTAAATGGTGAGCATGTGTTTCTGTAACGATCATTATAATGTTACTGCAGTTGTAATGCGGTTGATGGAGAACAGATATTTCTACATGATTGTAGAAAGTTGGTTGAAGAAAATATTCCAGTGCTATTGTGTGAAATCTCCAGTATGAACACTGTAGCAACAATTTCTCATGAGCGAATATAAAAACACTGTTTAGCACATAGATTTACACAAGGCCTGTTCCCTTGTGTTCACACACAGAGAATGCATCACACACACGGTGTGTGTGTGTGTGTGTGAAGTGATTAGCACTGGTAAGTAATCATAAGAATAAACTGCAAAGGAAAAAAAGTCTGCAAAAAATGTTTATTTTGCTTTTGTTAGGACAGCTTTCTATTGAATGATAAGAACCAAATGTTGAATTAATAATTAGTAATACTGCCTCAATATTTTTGTTTTAATATTCAATAACAATAGATACCATACTCAATTTGTGTTAGGATAAAGCATTTCCCCCAGCATTAGGATTAAAGTAATTGATTTTAAATTGGGGTTGTATGAGGCACTTCTCCACAGTCACTGTGTGACCAACAGTAGCTCCTAGTCTGGAGAGGCAGGCAGCAGTCCACCTGAAAGAAAGGCTACGACTGGGGAACACATTGACGATGCACAAGTACCTCATTCAATCCCACTTCAACTGTCCCCTTAATGTGTGGATATAATGCGTGGTTGGTGTTAGTAACGAATCTGATCAAAGAATACCAATGTCAATGTTTACTGAAAGCCAAAATGACCAACACAACAATCGTATCAAGAATGTGGTTAAATCCTTCTAAGTTAAATTAATATGTATTCATAAACAGGTATTTTTCACTGGCAGCCACAAAGAGTAATGTGTTCTGAGAGGCTTTCAATGGCAGGCAGGGGGATGGCAGCGTCCATCTGTGGATCGGGGGGGGGGGGGGGGGTCTCTAATCCCTGTTTCTGAACGCCCCCCCCCCCCCCCACGCCACAGAAGAGAGACTGTAAAATGAGAAGAAAAGAGGGGGCTTTGTTTCTGGGTGATTGTTGGGACAGAGTAAAGTGGTGCTTTCGTAACTGTATATCATTTGAATTCAGGCTGGAATATTAAGCTAACCTTAAATTTGCTCAAGATCGATGTATGAGCTACCGAGGTTACAATAGTTTAGAATTCGTTTTTATTTTATTTTAGTTTTGACTTTCCAATTTAGTTTAGTTTCAGTTTCTCACAAAGGTTTAGTTTTTAGTTTTACAGTAGTTTTAATTAGCTTTTTTTTGGGACACGTGTAATGTCTCAAAAGTATGTAGCTACATATTCATACATGAATGGCCATGTTTAAATCTTTTGATTTATGAATATACCCGAGTACTCTTTCACAACCAAAATGTGTCCATCTGTTAATACTAGACCTGAAGTGAATAGCTTGGTTAAATGGCATTAGGTCTACTACAATATATATCAGGAGAGACCTAATTTAGAGTGAAACAGTTCATTACACAGCAATGATGAGATGAATAGTGAAAGGTCTTTGTCGATTGAACAATCAGAGTTAAAGACCTGATGATGGAATGAGCAGCAGGAGATAACCGTGTCTCCTACTAAATGATGTCCACAAACAACACTAGAGTCTCAATAAAGTTTTGAGGGGAACATATTTTCTCTGGGATTATGGTCACAGTTTTAAACACGTGATTAACGTTGTGAATTGTAATAAAACAGAACGACTTGGTTAGATTTAGTAAAACATAGTTTGGCTTAAACTCAGTGAGTTTGTTGTGTTATTTAAAGTGGTAGTTCGGGTGTTTTATAGTGGTGTTGTATGAGGCACTCATCCATAGTCAGTGTTACCTGTTATTACGTACTGTAGATGTCCGTCAGAATGCCCCAGCTATAGAAACGGGCAAGAGTACCAAGAGAAAGGCAATATACTATGGTGGACAGGGGCAGCAGCAAAACATATTTTAGCCACCTAAAAGAAAGGCCCGTCTAAACAAAATGCTATCCTTTTAAGGGCTCCATATATTTAGAATATTTTCACCGCTTTAACTTTTCCCCAAACAGCCCTTTCCAATGGGGAACTAAACTGGAAGTGAAACGTACCTATGCTCTCTTCAAAGCCACCAAACTCTGTTGATAAAAAAAGTACCAATTTCAGTTCAGTTCCATATCGGAAGATATTCTAGCTATAGCGTGCACTTACACTGATTGATTTTTAGGTGGGGTATTCTTTAAGGTGGCTAAAATACGTTTTGCTTCGGCCTCCGGCTACAGCAGTAAATTACTTTGCTCCAGTGCTGATAATTGTCTTTTTCTCCAAACTGGAGGTGTGTCGACCGCCATCTACTGTACATACTATGGATAAGTGCCTCATACAACCCCACTTCACAATACCCTAACTATCCCTTTAAGTTACAAATGTAAATTAAAACAGGTCAATGTTGACTTTTGGTTTAAAAAACAGGACAGGAACAGGGTGAACGTTCTGTGTTTGTTTGGCGCACCCTATCCCTTACTGTAAAATTCAACTAGAACTGGGTTAACAGGTCATTAGCTGGCCTTACTGGACCAGCTAATGAGTTGAGCGGTGAAAAAAGTATGGCCATGCTGGATGGTTTCATACCAGCATTATTTCCTGAAATTAAAAAGGATTTGAGTTGACACATTTTTTTTGTTAATTATCTGTATATGTTTATAATATTCTGCTTTGGTAATATAGGTTTCTGGTCTCTCATACCAATAAAGTTGATTTGTATACGAATCAGTCCTAGCTAATCACATCACAGTATGGCGGGGCCGACTCTTGAGAAGAGGACCATGCCGTTTGGTGGGCGGGTAAGTTGTTCCTGGAGTTCCGAAGGAATTATACCCTATTTAGGACAAAAAAGTTAACTTTTAAAGTCTTTTTTATCCAAGTTTAAGCCAAGTTGTAGAGATAACATCACCGGGTCAACTAGAGGCTCGTCAGACCTAAAGCAGATGTCGGTGATATGATAATAATTGATGTTCGCAGAAAATGAATAGTCCATAATTTTGGTTAACAGAGTAAGACCACCTGGTTTAGGACTTATTGCTGCAGGTAAATATGTGTGTGTGTGTGTATTTTTAAAAGTGCACCAACTCCAGGTAGTATAGAAAAAAATAAAAATAAAAAGCATTCTATCATGCGATTAGCATGTCAGCAAGTGCTGAGTGTGGTAGCAATCCATGTTACTGTGCATAGTGTGTTTGTTGTTATGAGCTAAAAGTAAAGCTAAAACTACTTCTGCATGATAAAGTATATGCGCTGATGGTTAATTTAAATGACTGAAACATTTGTACGCTGGAGGCTGAGTATGGAAAACCACAGCCACACACACAGAGGATGACGAACGGGGCAGACATACACAGGAGGAAGAAGGAAACAAAGGACAACGCTGGGAAACTCAATTCCTAACACGTTCTAATCTGTTGCCACCAGTTCAGCCCGTTTGAAATGTACTGACAGCCTTTCCCTACATTCCTTGACTTTCCATTTTACCCTTCATGCTTCAGACATCCTCATGGACTCATGAGTATAGATTAACATTGCATTGCCTTTTGCCTTCAGCTCTTAATTATTGTTCAAGAACATTATTTTTATGTCAGTTGCAGTGAGTGTGCTTGTGTTAAGATAGTGAGTTTACAAACTTCATTTATTGGCTAATTCTTAGCAAAGTGAGTGATAATTACATATTTTTGGTCACATGGAAAGGTTTGTTGATGGAACTCAGGTGAGGTGAAAGCATGAGAGGTCCTAACAGGGTCATACTAATACACTGTTAAATGGTTAGTTGTTTTCTAACAAGAACATTTATTTTTTGTTACCAGAAGTTATTTCACTCTGAACTTGCTCCTCATTGATGCCTACAGTTGGATTGTGTCCTTTTCGCCCTGTTGCACAAGTGTGCTGGATCAGCTCCTTGATAGCGGGTTATCTTCCTGGCTCTCCCTCCAATGGAAGAGCTGCATACAGAAGATGATGAGAGATATGGAGCCCCTGTCCACAACGTTGCCCTCCCATAAGGCAACATATTCAGGACCTGCCAGGCATCACAAACAAGGTGGCAGATCTGAGAGGCATCGCAATGCAGGTAGAACAACCTTAGGCAGAGACGTCTACCAGCAAGGGGCTCCGGCTCTCCATGGAGACCAAGGAAACCAAGAGCGCCGGTATCTCGCTACGAGCCCTACACCAGAGTCCACGGGGACACGAAAAAGGGGTTTCCCGGTGCCCAACAGCAGTAACAAAGCCTGGCGTCCATTGTGCTCCTGAAGGTCACTTTCTTCTGCAGACACCGCCGTCACAACGCCGTCTCCCTGGGACCAGGTTCATGCTTCCCTCCCTGTGTCCTCAAACCAGTGTGACAAGTAAATTATCACGCTGCTGTCCTCCTCTGTCTCTGTAATGACGTAATATGATGAGATATGGGGAACGCATCTCATTCCACGTGAGCAATGGAAACAGAATGGCCCTTTTCAGGGCCACCCACTTTCATCTAAAGAGCTGTTTCTGCTCATGCCCCCACTGGGCATTTTTCCAGTTCCCTCAAACAGATATACGCTCCTCACCTACAACAGAGGCTGAACTCACAATTCAAAATGCAGCAGGCACAGCCCAGTCTCTTTCTCACATTTTCGGGAGTAAAAAAAAAATCAACTTATCAACTACCTCCCACCAATCAGGGGGAGTTAGTAGTGATATCCCAGTACGACCGGTGTTTGGACACAGTTGAACACAGCACCGGCTCTTTCGAGGCAGCCTTCCTTGGGCTGTAAGGAACTGACACTTACATTACATTACAGTCATTTAGCAGACGCTTTTATCCAAAGCGACTTATAATAAGTGTATTCAAAATCGGTTTTCGAGAGAACTACTAGTCACCAGAAGTCATAAGTACATCTCTTTTTTTCAAACAAGCATCTAAGAGAATAAACCAGAGCCATCGTACAGTGCAGAAACAAACAAATGCAATAAGTGCCACAAACTAATACGAATACAATAAGTGCAACAAGCTAGTATGAATACAATAAATGCTAAGTAAGTGCTAAGTGGAAGGTTCAGGGTAGGCCTTCTTGAAGAGGTGAGTTTTCAGCCTGATGAAAGATGGGCAGCGACTCTGCTGTCCTGACGTCAGTGGGGAGTTCATTCCACCACTGTGGGGCCAGGACAGAAAACAGCCGTGACCGGGTCGATCGGCTGTAGGGACCTCCTGAGCGACGGGGCGACCGATCGCCCCGAGGCAGCAGAGCGAAGTGGTTGGGCGGGGGTGTAGTGCTTGACCATGGCCTGGAGATAGGAGGGAGCTGTCCCATTCACTGCCCTGTAGGCACCAGAGTCTTAAACTGGATGCGAGCTCTTACAGGGAGCCAGTGTAGAGAACGGAGAAGGGAAGTTGTGTGGGAGAACTTGGGGCGATTGAACACCAGACAAGCTGCAGCTTTCTGGACAAGCTCCAGAGGTCTGATGGCCGACGCCGGGGCTCCAGCAAGTAGTGAGTTGTAGTAGTCCAGGCGGGAGATGACAAGAGCCTGGATGAGCACCTGCGCCGTCTCCTCAGTGAGGAAGGGGCGAATCCTCCTGATGTTGAATCTGCAGGAGCGTGTAACCGATGCAATGTTTGCTGTGAATGACAGTTGGTCATCCAGGGTCACACCCAGGTTCCTCGCAGTCCGAGTTGGCGTCACCACGGTATCATCAATGGTGATGGACAGGTCTCGGTGCGGGCAACCCTTCCCCGGGAGGAACAGTAGCTCGGTTTTGTCCAGGTTGAGCTTCAGGTGGTGTGTCGTCATCCACTTCGAGATGTCAGCCAAGCACGCAGCGATGCGTGTCTCCACTTGAGTGTCACCGGGGGGAAATGACAAGACCAGCTGGGTGTCATCGGCATAACAATGGTAAGAGAAGTCATGTGATTGAATAACAGAACCCAGAGATGTTGTGTAGAGCGAGAAGAGAAGGGGGCCCAGGACTGAAACTTGTGGAACCCCCGTAGTCAGAATGCGTGGTTCCGACACGGCCCCCCTCCATGTCACCTGGTAGGATCGACCTGTCAGGTAGGATGCAAACAGGGAGAGTGCAGAGCCTGAGACACCCATCCCCTCGAGGCTGGAGAGGAGGATCTGGTGGTTCACCGTGTCAAACGCCGCAGACAGGTCCAGGAGAATCAGGACAGAGGAGAGAGAGTTCGCTCTCGCGTTGTGAAGCGACTCCGTCACCGCAAGGAGGGCTGTCTCAGTCGAGTGACCCACTTTGAACCCGGACTGGTCCAACAGGCTGTTCTGGTGGAGATAGGAAGACAGTTGATTAAAGACAGCACAGCACGTTCAAGTGTTTTGGAAAGAAAGGGTAGAAGAGAAACCGGTCTGAAGTTCTTGACATCAGAGGGGTCTCTGGCAGTCTTGAAAGCCGTGGGAAAGCATCCTGAAACTTGTTTCACACAGCGGCGGAGAAGGCTACAAGCAGGCTGCTAACTATGTCAACAGATAACAGATGGATGCCAAGGCTAGTTTCAAGAAGCCAAGAAGCTACAGTTCCCTCCCCTTGGTGTGATGGAAACCATAATGTCATCTCAGGCGGATATAGCAGCTCTAATGACAGAGCTAGTGGAGCGTCTGGGGAAGGAAGTGACCTCCAACGTCCCTTCAGGAGAGTAGAACGAGTTGTTCTATTTACGCTATTTTGTCACACCAAAAGAGAACAGGCAGGATGAGGCAAATTTTTGGCCTGTCTCTGTTCAACAGGTGTGTTATGAAATGGTCTTTTCACATGCTGACAATCAAAAATGTGTTGAAATGTGCGAGTCCCGGGCGATTGGTTCACCTTTATCGACCTGAGAGGAGAGATGGCTTTAATCCACATAAAAAAATCCGTGTTTTTGCGTTTCTCCTTCCAGAGAATAAAATACCAGCACAATGTTAATTTCAACAGGAAAGGAGAGGGAGAGGTGCTGACTGAGTTTACTCTGAGCAGCAAGTCCCTAAAAGTCGGTCCCCAACCTTTTTTGCGCCACGGACCGGTTTCATATTAGACAATATTTTCACGGACCGGCATTCAAGGTGTGGCGGATTAACACGACGAAATAAAATGATACGACCGGCCGGCATGAAAACAAATATAAAATGCATAAAAAATACAACTCACAATAACGCTGAATCAGTGGGAGCCCTGAGCTTGTTTCTCTGCAACGAGACGGTCCCATCTGGGGGTAATAGGAGACAATGACACCCAAAGTCCTTATGTCAAGTTTATGTCGTTTTGATCGCTGTCACTGCAGAAAATCCCGCTTCACAAAGATAAGATGTGTGAAATGGAAGCAGGGTTTTCAGTGCTTTAGTGGCGATCTCGGGATACTCAGCCTTGATTTTAATCCAAAACGCCAGCAGAGTTGTTGTCTCAAACATACTTTTAAGGCCACATATTCTGCAGAGCGGGCTTGGTGCGTGAGAATTACTCCTGATATTTAATTAGACTCCTGATATTGTCTGTTAAATGAAGATTTATTTTTCTTGGAAGTTGTAGGCTCTTCTTCAGTCTCCTTAGTGGGCCTTTGCAAAGAAGCTCTCCAAAAATGTTTTACTCATTTTCGCTAGCTTGTGGGCTTAATTTTTTAGATAACATATCACGTGACCGAGACAAGCGTCTTGACAAGAATCCGGTCATTTTTCAAAATAAAACATCTTTCAGACTCGGAAATAACGGAAATAATATAAGTTATTTATTCTTTCTGTGCGGCCCGGTACCAAATGACCGGCTTGTCATTAGGGGATGATGGTGGGTCCCGCAGCCAGACCAGTTGAGAACCACTGATCCAGACAACCAGTTTTGGCCCGCCATGTCTCTGTGCTTCCTTTACGTTTTGCCTTATCTATTTTAGCACTGATTTTGCAGATGCACAGTCTACTGTAATGAAGGCACTAAGCCCAAAGGGGGAAGGGTTTAAATATGTTATTGGGCCAGCCCATTGATAAAAAAAAAAAAAAAAGGCTAGATTTGCCTGTTTTATGAGCTGGTCAGACCAAAAAAAAGACAGTTGTGTCGCCCAGAAGGCGTGACGGCCCACCGGGAAAATGCCAGGTATGCCAGAAGGCCTGTCCACTCCTGGTCATTGGCTAAACTGATGAACTGACAAGTGAGTGTGTCCTCCTAAACTCATCCTCAACCATATAATATAGTTTTGATTTTTCTTTTTGTTGTTTTCTTATGTGGGACTACAAGAGGCATTAGGTTGGCAACCCTGTGTTGTACAATGACAATTAACATAACTGTGAAAGATGAATGTATTGTGTCTATCTTTTATCTCCGTGTGCATTTTTTATTTCTGCGTGTGCAAATAAATGTATGCATACTTGTGTGGTTGTTTAGCGACTGGTGTCGACTAATCCAAAGCCTGAGCACCTCAGTGTTGCCACACTGACAGACAGACTGAGGATATGATGGAAGTCTCAGTCACACAAGCCTTCATTTTTGGTGCTCTAAGTAAGATTTTATTAGAGTAACCCCCCCCCCCCCCCCTCTCCCATCACTACATATCAGTTAATCCTCCCTTGCTGCAATAGTCATCAAACACCTTGATGCTGTATTTTCTGTACTCTCAGCAGAAGAGTAACATCAAAGGAATTCAAACTGCCTGCATTTGACATAAATTGTGTCTTTCTGTTGATGTCTTACTCTCTTTTCAAGACCGTCACAAATCCCTGCAAGAAGATATCAAACGTAGGCGTCATTTGCATTTTTTCTCATTTCTTTTGCTGGATACTTCGAGCGGTATGATTTTACTGATCATAGTTACCATGATCTCAACATAAAACAGCAGGCCTAGAGGCTGTTGCTGAATACCCAGAGCAGCTGTATATGACTTTACCACGTACGTGACATACGCTTATATTAAAATATGATTCTGTGATATTTATATTTAATATTATTACATTATATTGGCCTCTTTATATTTTAATAATGCTCACAAAGACCTCTTGCTCTGGTGCCCATGTAAATGGGTCACCATGTCGTGTAGTGGGTTTAATAAACCTTGGGGGAAAAATTAACCCAAATAATATAGATGGCGATTTGCACGGGTCTAATATTATTTCACAACCTCTGTGTTTGGCTAAATATTGTGGGTAATTGGGGCGGAATGTTTTCGGACATGGCAGATTCTCACGGGATTAAGATCAGCCCAGGTAAAACTCTAGTCTCGGGGGAGTAGGGCTGAAGACTAGACAATTTCAGCAGGCACTTTTGTCAGCAGGGTAAACACAGGTGTGATGGCTGCCTGTCCATGTCAGATCAGACTTCTAATTGTAAATGAACACATCCGTCATTACTTTTCCAACTATTTATACTGCTTCAAGTTTTTGTACAAGCAATTTTCAAACTCATCTACTGATTCATTTTCCATTCAAGGCTTAAGATCTTCCACATCTTTCTTACATTAGGTGTTTTATACAATTTGTTTTAGGTGCAGCTGCTCCACACTTCACATTCATTCCATCTCAAGCCTCTCAACACTTCAAGAAATATATCTCATGAGCCTCATCCTACATGCCAGATCACGAGTCATAAGTTTGGGTAGCTTCGGCATCGAAAAACCTTATCCAGATCCCTCTCCACAAGAAACCGGCGCAGTTCAAAACCTTGATTAGTTTACCTTTACTTCAAGGATATCAGGCTTTTGAGTGGAGCAGGCATATTAGAGATAGGATTTATAATTCATCGCCATACTTCATCATGCAGTCATAGCCAACAAACTATCTGCATCATCCACATAAAGGCCTTCTTCTGGTCTCCTTATTCTGAAACCTGTAGAACTTGTGATAAAATCAGGTACTGCACAGATTTCATACCGTACCATCTTAGCTGTCTCCATCTGTGGGTTACTACAAAGTACAGTTGACTGGGACTTAACACAAATACACTGTAACGTTATATTCTCATTTATAGTATACGGTTTAATTCATTGATCGAACAAGGCCAAACGCCATATGTAGGCTACATCATGACATACACAGAGTTTAACAACCTCGTATTCAGCTTTTAGTGAACTAAGTCAAAATAAACATGTAAATAAATACATACACATTTAGTAGGGGTGTAACGGTTCACAAAATCCACGGTTCGGTTCGGTACGGTACAGTGGAGCCACGGTTCGGTACGTTTTCGGTACGTTTCGGTACGTTTTCAATACAGTAGAAAACTATAAATGCCAGAGAAACGTACTTGATTTTAAAATATATTTATTCATTAAAACTAACATCATAAAGTTATTCTTTGAACAATGATGGAACTATACCTGAGTGACCCATCTTCTGGGGTGTCTTCTTAGCAGCGTGTAAAATAAAAACAGTTTCTTATGAAAACTAAAATGTAGCATTGTTTGCTGTAGTTATAAACAAATAAAAGAAACAATCCTGTTTTATATGGAACTATGTGTGTGTGTGTGTGTGTGTGTGTGTTTCTACTCAATGTTTAAGTTTTTTTTCAGAAAGATGAGAATGTCTATATATATATATAATGTATATATACACTATATTTATCCCTTTATGGGGGACATTTTTCTCTGCATTTGACCCATCCCTGTATATAGGGAGCAGTGGGCTGCCAATGACAGGCGCCCGGGGAGCTAGGGGTACAGTGTCTTGCTCAGGGACACTTCGACACATGACACGGCCCAGTCAAGGATTGAACCTTCGACCTTGCGGTTACCAGACAACCCTCTTAACCCAGGGAGCCACGGTCGCCCCCTTAAAAAAAAAAAAAAAAAAAAAAAAAAAAAAAAAAAAAAGCGTATGAACGGTTCGTTCGGTTCGTCATGCGTACCGAACCGTGAGCCTCGTACCGAACGGTTCAATACGAATACGCGTATCGTTACACCCCTAACATTTAGTAATGTAGACTTTTGTTTTTTTAAATGGGACATGAACCCTGAGTCCTGTGTTTAACCCATTCATCCACCACAACCTCCTCTCTACACAGATTCCTCTCCCATGTGCAATCAAAGGCAGCTTGGACAAAGGAGCTCAGGTTCAATACAATGAGTCAGGATTGAATTTACAAGAAGAAACATTAATAGCATAAAGTGTTATGTTTAAAAATGTGCATTGAGTAACACTACGGCGCGTTCAGTCCTGAGGGGAAAAGACTTTTTTTTTTTTTTTTAAAGCATTTACTTTTCATAGCAATACCATTATCAATATTTCCGGGTTGTTAGAGATAGTCGGAAACTGCGTCAGCATTGGCCGACTACCTCCCAGAGTCATCATCACGATCTGTCACGTGACGGGCTGTGAAAGTGCTTGCTCTTCATAATCGTGCCAAGATTGTCTAAACGTATGCATATATAACTGGTGGTGGTGTTTTGGCTCCATGACTACGTTGCTGTTTTTTGTTTTTTAAATTCATTGAATTCAAGTTATCAATATTCATATTCTGATAGATGCTTACATATTTGTCATCTGCACTTTCATTGCTTTCTGCATTAGCTTCATATTCTGCATTTCTCTGGTCTATTGTGACCCCTCTAGTTCATCTGTGGCCTCCCATATTTTTCTGGTTTAACGTGACCCCTATCATTTCTCTAATCTAACATGACCTCTCTCTCATTTCTCTAATTTAACATGACTCCTCTCATTTATCTGATCTAACGTGACCCTTATCTTATTTATCTGATCTAACATGACCCTTATCTTATTTATCTGATCTAACGTGACCCTTATCTTATTTATCTGGTCTAACGTGACCCTTATCTTATTTATCTGATCTAACGTGACCCTTATCTTATTTATCTGATCTAACGTGACCCTTATCTTATTTATCTGATCTAACGTGACCCTTATCTTATTTATCTGATCTAACGTGACCCTTATCTTATTTATCTGATCTAACGTGACCCTTATCTTATTTATCTGGTCTAACGTGACCCTTCATTTATTGCTTCGGTCTAACGTGACCCTTCACTTTGCTCTGGTTTAACGTCACATCATGCAAGCACACCAAGTTTAACCACAGCCCATCACATACATCAACAAAGCCAGCTAGCTTGCTAACCCGCTATCTACATACCATAGAAGTGAATGGAGCCAAGTTAGCTCCTATTAGCATGACCAAAGCTTAATTAATGATTGTTAGTTTTAAGTAGGTGACAATTCAAGTAGCTAAATAGCTAAACATTTTGGTTGCCATTGGGATACTATCAGAAATGCTACATATTAGACAAACATTTACCTACATTTGGACACGTGAGCTGTGCCAAAACTTGCTGCTTTTCGCCATGTTTTTGGTTAAGTTCAGATCCAGGCGCTGGGATTTGAGATTTTGAAATCCCTATCCAGTCATATCGGGATCCCCGTGATTTTACCTGCCAACGCTTTAAAAAACCAGCACAAAGTCAGTGAGACCCTTTTGTTCCTTGACTGAGAAAAGGGAGCTAGCAGAAAGCTTTGTAAAGTAATTCAAATAAACGAATTGATCGAGCTGTCTGCAGTTAAATATGTCCATAATTTGAATAGAGCAGAAAATCATCATTTTAATGCACAATGACCTCATTTCCACCTTTTTATTAACATGTGTTCTGGATATTTTACTTGTATAAGGAAAATGCATGCAAATGGTTTGACTTTTTTTTAAATGATTATGTTCGATGGTGAAATGTGTCACTCGTAGTGCTAAACTCACAAGGAATAATCAACTCTGCAGTTCCTCTCAGCTCATTGAAGATGTTTTTGTTCAGCTCATTGTTTTTGAGGCCACGACTTCACTGTTTGGGTTCAGTCTCATTAACCGAGTTTCCAGCCACAACAAGCAGCTGCTTTCAATGAAAAAACCCTCACATAAAGCCATTTTACAGCTAAAGGGCCAAACTTTGTAGGAGAAAACAAACTTTTAAAAAAGCTAAAAGGAGAGTAAATATTGGACTTACATTCATTAGGTGAACACAAACTTGACTTCAAATGAATGGTAATGTTGCTCTGTGTCTTCTGGGTGTGTGAAGAGGCAACTGTCTGCTAACGCGTTGGATTTACTGTTTGTGGTCTGCAATGTTGAGATCTGATCACAAGTGCAGACTGAAAATAGCCGGGGTGCTTTTTTAATACCAGGTGTAAATAAGCCGGCCGTATAATCAGATGTCTTTTCCAGATAAACATACCAAGTTAATACTAGGTTCCATTGGAAATGTAGATTACGAGTTATTTCATCTCTTTAGCTACGTCCTTTTCCAAAATCCAACAAGTATTGTCTTACAACTGCCACTTTTCTGAATGTTTAGACAGAAGAGAATGTGTTCGAAAAAGTTTTGATTCCATAAGGAGGAATGAATGCAAATTGGTATAGATGGACATCAACAGTGCCACAATTCTCAATTCCATTTTCAAGGAATAGATAGATTGTAATTGTGGCCATCATGCTGTGGAAAATGTCCACCCCCGTGTTTATGTAGCCACGAAAAGAGCCCGAATGAATAGCTAATTTCCCTGCTGCCTGCCCAGCATATTTATTCAGTCAGAGCTCCATTTTGTCACTTTGTCTTGGCAAGGCACAGTAAACGGCACTGCCAGAGCCAGTCTTCCAATACGGTGTAACTGATTTAAGGCGGATTAGAGATTCCTGTGCTAAGCCTGAGAGAATCCTCTCAAATATTCACAGACGGACTGAATTAGTGAAAGAAACAATAGACATTTTTTATGCATCTCATGTAAAATGTTTGTGTCCTGTGATTCAGCCACAGTAGGAGGCCGGCTTTAAGTCTCAAGAACATGTGACTGGCTTTACATTATAATCATCTCAAAGTCTGACATCTCTGTATGGTATTTCAATGAGAGCATCATTTAAAAATGACTTACTGGCTTTACAAAAAGATAGCACAACTGTTTTCCTCAAGCCTGAAGTTCTTTGCTTCCTTCTGGCTTTCTTTCACTGTGACTTTAACTAATTCCTGGAAAAGCTTTTGGCTCCTAGTTTACATCTTGTTTCTCATGCTTGTCAGCTCTGAAAGAAATATACAGTAACTTCTTATGTAGATTAAAGAGTAAAGACGAAATATCATATAGTGGTGCCACATCAATTAGATGCAGACACGCCTTTCAGATATAAAAAAACGTATAAAACATGAGCTATGAGAAATACAGCTAGGGAACCAGCCTTTTGCTATGATTATCTCAAACACATACACACTAAATCTACAGTAAATTGAATATATGTCTAATAAATAGGAGGCAACAGGAGGGAGGGCCCTTCTGTGTGGAGTCCCTGTATTGTTCCTATAATATCTCTGTCAGGACTTAGACCATATGTGGTATATATATATATATATATATATATATATCTCAATGTTATCACAGCTGTGGCTCAGGAGGCCGGTCATCCACTAATCGGATTCGATCCCCAGCCTCTCCGGTCTGCATGTTTGCAAGTGTACTGAACCCCAAATTGCTCCCAAAGGCTGTGCCATCGTGATGAGCTGGTGGCACCTTGTATGGCCATATGAGCTGGCATCGGTGCATGAATGTGTGTGTAAATGTGTGAATGTTGACACGCAGTGACCTCTTCACTACTGTTAGTGGTCAGAAGACTACAAAGGCACAACATATATATGTATATATTCTGACTTTCTATTCTGACAAAATACAATATACTGCAAAATTGTATTTGTGCTAAAAGAAAAAGAAAAGGAAAGCAGCGTGTAATCCTACAGTGAGTGTGGGCCCTGGGTCAGGAAATACATACTTATTTTGAACAAATGTACTGTTTCCCCCATCCTTGTCTTGCTTCCATTGTTTTACTTTTTTTATTGCCTATTCATATTCTTCACCATGCACCATTACTTTATGACTATGAGTATAATTGATAAAGTGTAAGATAAGCATATCGTTTGTTTTAATGGATGGCCGAATAGTGCGTCAATTGAATTGTGGGGCGGAATGATCTACTTTCCTTTCGTAAAGGAAGGTCCAGTGTTTCCTATGCTAAAGGAGCTAATAAAGGAAGCATTGAAGCACCTTTCCTTAGCATTTACAGAATTCGAACAGCTCTTATCATGGTGGCCACTTGGATCATTCCGGGTCATTTCACTCAGTTAGGAACCTTCTTAAGCAAAAAGGACTATTCCACCGCAGCCACCATCTCGTAGTACTGCGCCAACACGGGTTTCCGCTTCGTCACCATTTTACAAGAAGGTGAATGAGGGGATTGGTTTCCGGGCGGGGTATGTCTGTGACAGGGCTGAGGGTGTGTAATGAATCAACATATGATAACCTATGTGGTAGTGATAGCAGATCGCTACAATGTAGCCTACAACATATACATGTAAAGATATATATGTATAAATGTGTATGTAGGATTTATATTGACAGTGTATGATTGATTTTAGTGTTCATCAGAGTGACGGCCTGTGGGAAGAACAGGTTCAGTTCAGTTTTATTGCCCGCGGCTAACGGAATCAGCTTTATTGGTCAAGTATGTGTACACATACAAATAATCCTATATCATTCCGTCTTTGTTTTCGTCTCCCTGAATGTACTTACACAAGATAAAAATAACAGGAAGGATAACAAAGTTAAAGAATAGACCGGACTGTTATGTCGTCCATGTGTCCTTTGGCAAGACACTGTGTGGATGGTTAGTTAGAGTCCTGATGTGCAGGTGTCACCTTGCATGGTAGCCTCTTTCATCAGTGTATGAATGGGTGTGAATGACATGTAGTGTTGAAGCACTTTGAGTGGCCGGAAAACGAGAAAAGTGTATACAAGTAGTAGGAGTAAATAGATGATGTCTACAAATGTCTATAGTCAACTGTTCTGCAAGTTGTGAACCATACAAATAAATACTGAATGGATACAAATGCTAAGCTGTCTATATACTGTATAGTGTATAGGGTTTATATTATATATATGTACAGACAGTACATATACTGTCTGTACATATATAAAACTGTAAAAAACTTAATTTTCTATGTGGCACAAATCTGCTGGTGTCGATGATTTGGAATTGGATTTGGATGTGGCTCAGAGGTGGAGCAGTTCGTCCTCTAATCGGATAATCGACGGTTCGATCCCAGACTCTTCCAGTCCGCATGTCGATGTGTCCTTGGGCAAGACTCTGAAGCCCAAATTGCCCCCGAAGGCTGGGCCATCAGTGTGTGAGTGTGCATGAATGTTTAGATCCTGAAGTGCAGGTGGCAGCTTGTATAGCAGCCTCTGCTCTGGAAGACCACACCAGAGGGCCAGCTGTTCAACCTCCCACTCTGAATGTGTATATTTCAAAATACCAAAGGAAGGATGAATCACTTAAATCACTTAGAACAAAGTGGCGTAGTATCTTTAGTTATTTAGAATACTGAGTGCCGTTCTGCCTCAGAGAAGAGCCGCCTTCAGCTGTCATACCTGCAGCCTGTAATGGCTGTGATCGGCCGGCTTCTGCTTATTAAAGCCCACCAGAAACAACACGTGCCATTTCATACGTAGCTGCTTGTTGCTGAAGGGTCTTCAAATAACCCAGAGTTCTCCTGAAAGCAAGCAGACGGCTGATTGAAACGTGTCATTTGCTGGAGGTGGGGTGAGGATTAAAGCCCGTGAGGTGTGCTTCTGTGCGCGTGAGCGTGTGTATGTCCCTTTAATCGCCGACTGCGCTGTAATGACCAATCAGCAGCCAGTTCAACTCCTCAATTTGTTGATTGGTGAGGGGGGGAATGGGACGGGTTGGTAGAGAGAGGTAGAGACTACATGAGAGAGAGAGGAAAGGAGAGAGAGGGAGCAGGAGGGAGAGAGAGACAAGTAGAGAGAGCAGTAGATAGAGAGAGAGAAGTAGAGAGAGCAGTAGATAGAGAGAGCAGTAGATAGAGAGAGAGCAGGAGGGAGAGAGAGACAAGTAGAGAGAGCAGTAGATAGAGAGAGCAGTAGATAGAGAGAACGGAAAAGAGAGAGACAGCATTAGAGAGAGAGAGAGAGAGAGAGAGCGAGCTGAACGTCTCCGTTGGACTCGCTGCTGCTTCTCCGGGTCTGAGCTCCGTCCTCGGCACACGGCGGTAAGTGGCGCTGGTTCTACGCGGCTTTTACTGTCCCTTCAGCGGTTCCAGGCTCCATGAAACAACGGGTCAGTTATGAATCTACATTGTGTCGCTGATGTTGCCACAGTGGTCGGAGTCTCGACCATTGAGCATCTTCTAGGAGAGGTGTCACTTAGACATTCGCAGCCCGTCTGTACGGTGTTGGTGGCGGGCACGCGGGCACCGAGGAAGGCTATTTCTAATTGGCAACTTTATTTAAATCAAGGCTTTCTTCAGTTTTTGAAACGCTAACCTGTATGAATAATGAAAACCAGCATGTTTTTTCCTAAAATGATACCTGATTCCTCCTTCGCTCCGGGGTTCCGTTACTATGTGAAACTTGTGGTCTCGCGGACCTCAGATGCTCGTTGTTTCACGGAGACAGCAAAGTGCCAAACGGTACCTTGTGTGGAAGTTTTCATATTTGACCTTTTCATAAAGTAGTTGGGATAAGTTCATATCCATATTTGGGTCCTCTTATTTCCACGGAGGGTTGAGATGAGAGTCGCTCATATGTGGAAACGACGCTCCCTGTGGTGATGTCGGCGACGCGTTTTTGGTGATTTTTTTGTCGTGGTAATATGATCTGGAATTATTGTGACTTGTGCGAGTGAGAAAAGCTTGACACCTTGATGAAATGGTGTTAGTTGGAGTGTCTCTCTCTCTCTCTGACTCCATCTTGGTCCTTCGTTCAGGTGGCATTTATTTAGAGGATGTGAGATTTCCTTCAGATTTCACATCCTTGTCCTCGCCATATTGTACTCATGTCATATTTAGGCAGTTATTTTGATTCCCCAGCTGTTACACATGTGTCCTCTCACACTGGGCAGCTTGAATGTCGCTGGTAGCAGGTTTGGGTCAAACAGCGGCATCTAATCAGGCTGTTTATTCTAATGTTAATTACAGAGAAATGATCCATATTCTCTACTCTAACGAGATAAAGAGTTTGTAAACAAAGACATTTTTTTTTTACATATTGTGCGACCGTTTTCATGGGTATTCAGAATATGTTTCACTTCTCGTATGGAGCAAAAACCTCTAAAGGCAGCATGAAGTCCTCTTTAAAGGCTCCGCTGTAATAAGTGATGACAGCTCAGGTTAAAGCAGAATAAATCCCATTTTACTGACAGTTACCTCTGAAAGGGAATATTTTGTGACGGACTGAATGTGTTAACTGCTGGGAAGATTTTAGTTGTACATGTATTGGCTCTTATTAATTGTGTAGAATGATAAATAATTCAACTATTAAACCCTCACAAATGTAACTGTGGTAACACAGCGGACCACTGTGATTGTGAGAGCCGGTTGCTAATTCTGACCCCAAGCTGAGATCCATTGATTTATATACTTTGTAATTTTCAGGGGTTTCCCAGCATGCCTCAGAAATGTGCTCAGCGCTGGCACCACGAGTCAGTCCTTACAAACATTATAACTCTCCCACCAGCAGTCATCCGTGGCAATTTGTTCTGTCAGTTATAATTTCATTTAAACAACATTTTTTGGGGTGGAAAGCAAATGTATTTAATTGAATGAATTATATGGAACTCCACTCTGTTCCAGTGTGGCTTGCAGTCCATTCAAAGTAGCAGCACTGTATAATAATGGGCCTATTCACAACCGGCCCATTGCCACTTCCCCAGCTCTCTGTGAAGGAAATACGTTTGCTGAGGTTTTTATTACAGAAGAAAGCTGCGAAGATGTTGCAACTGATAGAAGCATGGCCCCTAAAGAATATATAAAAACAACCACCGAAAAAATGGAGAGAAATGTGTCGGGCGTGAGGCAGAATAGCACACTTTACTGAAGTCTTTCCACGAGAGTGACGATGATAAAGCGAGCTTGGGCTGCGAGGCGGTGCATGTTTCCCCTGAGATACGTACTGTGGCTCAGGTAGAACAAGAAATGCTTTGATATTAACGTTTATGTGAAACAAAAGAATAACAGACCAGAAGACAAAGAAATAAAACAAGTGGAGAACATGTCCAAGATACGAGTGAGGACTTTCTCATTTATTTCATACTAGAAGCTTCACTCATGACGTCGACGTTACAATTCTGAATCCACATTTGGATACTGAAGCTTCTTTATTTGCATGTCTATTCATTCTGTATTCCTGCACAGCGTCACATTAAGACCAGGCAACACTAATATTATTAGTATTATACAGTGGCGGCTGGTGGAAAATGTTCTTGGTAGGGCTGTGCCACATCCAATCAATTTCAGCAAACATCCCAGAATGATTTAATGCAAACAAATTAAGGTATCAAACGCGCATTACTACTTTGCAGTTAAATATTTAACATTTATTCCAACACGAAAAAAAGCAGTAAATAACACTTTGATAAACACGTCAGGACATCTTATTTTAGTCACCCTCACAGGGAATTCAGTATAATATATATATCATATAATAATATTCTGTATAATATAATAATATATATATATCATATCATATAATATTCTGTATAATATAATAATATATATATCATATAATATAATAATATATATGTCATATAATAATATTCACTATAATATAAAACACACACACACACATATATATATATATATATATATATATATATATATATATATATATATATATATATATATCCATTTCTCAGACAGGTGCTTCATGTCCCTCACTCCCTAACTGTCCATGCTGGATCTGTCCCCGTTGTTTTAAAAAGATAAATAAGTTATTATCATGACGTCATCCAGCTAGTCAAACCTGTCTGGTGTACAGCTAGTAGAGAAGCTTCATGTACTGCTTCTCTTTCCTGCTAGTCTGCTGTC
This sequence comes from Leptoclinus maculatus, assembly GCA_032191485.1. Taxonomy (NCBI): domain Eukaryota; kingdom Metazoa; phylum Chordata; class Actinopteri; order Perciformes; family Stichaeidae; genus Leptoclinus; species Leptoclinus maculatus. Next base: position 22,317,825 of record JAVDOI010000010.1, on the reverse strand, counting down.
TGATTGTGAGGTCAGGCTGATCTGGGATCAACTCTTTCAGTAGTTTCTCCTCTCAGTTCTCCTCTCAAACGGGTCTTGGAGGAGTAGTGCTCACACTGGCGCTCTCCTGTAGAGACTTCTCCTGACGAGAACGCGCAGCTTGGGGCAGAATTAAATCTGCCCCAAGCTGAATCTATTTGAGGACGCTGATTGGCTGAATTGTATGTCACTCATTTATATCTTTACTCAGCATTGGCTAAACTGCTTTATAGACCCGCCTCTTTGGGGCAGTTTTTCCAGCGCCCCAGCAGCTGAGACGTGCACACACAGAGAGGAAGAGCAGACAGGCAGAGAGGACGTGCAGGAAAAGCATATATTTACCGCAGATATCATATTTTACACATATTACTGGGTGATTCCATGTTTCAAAAACACAAATATTGACAATTTGTATAGTTTATTTTTATTTTAAATTTTATTTTTATTTTTTGTAGCTCTAGGGGGGGCGGCGCCCTCTATGGACCAGCCGCCACTGGTATTATACTATTTATAGAATTAGATTTTGGTGGTGTGTGACCCAAACGTTTCCAGATGTAACGTTGATGAATTGTGGGCGTTGGCATGCAGTGTGTGACGCTGACAGAGTGGTCTCAGAGGGTGAGGGTGCCCGCATGCATCAGGAGGAATGGTACGACCCAAAGGATCAACTTTTCAACCCACAATAGGGGACTTTGTTTCCCCACGTTTAGCCTCCAGGCGTACCGGCGGTGGGGAGGACGAGGCCAGAGGGCAGCGTGCTTTCTTTCACTTTTCACTTTTTTGAATCTTATTGCACCTTTTGAACAATGGCTCTGCTTTGTGTGCAAACAGGAAAGAAATGAAAAATCATTCTTGATCTTGGAAACACTGCCAAAAATGCTTAACTCAAGGTCCACTTACTGGTGTTTCCAGTGCTTTCAACCATATCTAAATATCATTCATCAAAGAGTTTATTTGCCAAAGAGAAATAAAAGATCGACTTGATGAAAGAAGGATGAAGAGCATTGATTAAAAGAATACAAGCTATAGCAAATGACAAGAGTCGGAGGATGAAAAAATAAAGTTGCAAACAGTAAAAATAAGAAACTAGAACAATATTTATAAGAAAAGTAAGCGTCAGGAGGAGATCTATGGAAGAAGACAGCCTCAGTGATTCAGGTTGTTCACACTAACACTGATGTCGTCTGTTTAGCAGTCAACAGGTCAGAGATAATCTGGAGGACATTTGCACATAATCACTACAAAGTCAGTGCAGCCATGCTCAGTGAGGGGGGGGGGGGCTTGTTTCATCACTCTCACCACACTGGAGACCTTCTCTGTCTGGTGAAGGCAAACAAACAGTGAAGACAAAAGCCTGTAATGGACCTCAGTAGAGCTGTAACGGACCACTGACCTCTCGGTTGGTGTCGTGGTTCTGAGCCACGGATCTGATCAGCAGCACGGATCGGCTATCGTCGATGACCCATATGGGCCGATACGGATCAGACTCCAGAACATTTAGCTTCACCAAGCCCTGACAGATCCTTTGTCATAGTCAGCCATTAGTGGTCATTAACATAGAAACACACTTCTGATGATTAGGAAATACAAGATCGGATTTTCTTTGATAAAGAAATTGAACACGTCATGATAACGTTAGAATGTAACAAAAATCTGGCTACTCTTTGTGTTTACTACCCACATCCTGTTGACTTTGGCCCACATACAGTTGTAACTCTTTTCCGTTGTAAACTCTGCGTGCCTTCAATTGTTTGGATTCTTTTTATGACGGTGTGTTCTTTTAAATGACAAGAATTGAATGACTTCATTCTAGAGCTGAAGCGATTGGTTTTTCCAGCAGAAATGGTGAAAGAAATGGCAAGTATTTTTAGTTTCCATCTCCTGGAAGGAGAGAGTTTAATTCTTGTCTTTGTCATACATCATTGTGAATTGAGTACTTTGAGGTTTTGTACGTTTGGTTGAATGACATTTGAAGACATCCTCAGCTCTTCCGGCTGTCAGGGTTATGTGCTCATGATTGTGATATTTCAACGATTATTCGATTAATCCAAGAAATGATCTGCAGATTAATTGATACATAAGTGATGCATCGTACTGCAGCGTGTGACCATTTATGTGAACTATCGTAGGCAGCGGGAGGAGCATTTAGCATTAAATATAAAATAAGACTTAAGACTTAAGACCAGGCTGGTTCAGAGGAGTGGTGGGACAGACACAACGCTCGACTGTGAGAGCTTCAGATGTGCTAGAACAAAGCTCAGCTGCTTCGAATAGTTGCCCGTGATTACTAACAGTATCACCAGACACGTCTGCTATCACATATCAGTTGTCTTGTTAAAGCAATGAGTACATGATGTGGTCTGACAGAGCAGCCAATCACTCTTCATTATGGAGCTCTGTGTGCTAATGAAGCCCTGACAGGAGCCTTTGTGCTCTGTATGCATGAGGGGGGTGTGATAACACCAGGTGCATCATCAGGTACGTGACGTGTAGAGCTCCTTGTGGCGGCGTGGAGAGCGTGTTTGAACACAGAGGGTTCTGTGGTACCTCCTGTCTGTGACTGCATACCAGCAGCCCGTGTGACACGCTGCAGGAAGCACCGACATCAGATGAAGAGCTCTCCTCTGACAGGTGTTCAGCTTCATCCGTCTGGAAGGGAGCTGCTGAATTGTTGTCGGGAGACGACTCGTGCCTTCCTCTCGTCTGGCTCGACAGCTCCTCCAATTACAGCATCTGGGCTCAGCGTGTTGAGTTTGTAAATGCAGTAGATCTCCGTTCATCAGAGCCAGGTCAGAGAGAGTGTCAGCATCCACACGAGAGGCCTTTTCTCTTCATCCTACATAGCTGTCTAATTAGCGTCTGAAAGATGCAGAGAGGAGAGCTCTGTTAGAGACGAGATGAGAGCAGAGAGAATAAACAGTGTACTGGTGCATGTCAGCATGACATAATGCACTACTGGAGTGGAGACATTTGAAGTCCAACTCAAATGAAATTACATTTTTGTGTTATTATTATCAGGTCGCCGACATCGCTGCATATTGCGTTAGTCCACAAGCCAATGGGTGTAGTCCACTTCTTATACACGCTCCATGTTTACAGTGAGCAGCACATTTCTTTAATCTGTGCCACCACACTTGCTACAGATTGTGATTTGAGTGAAGAGAGAAGCCATGACGTTTGATCCCAACACGAGAAACGGCGTTCCCACTCCTCACTCGGGTCACGGCTGACGGAGGCTAGTGGGTGTGGACCCTTTAACCCTCTGGTGTGTTGCATTACATGCTGCAGTCTGCTGTACGTGAGCTCCTCACAGGTACATGTTTGCTGATGCAGGTGACAACAGGAGCTGCTGGTGTTTGGTGCAAAAGGAAAAGGAATCCCAAACAGTTCCATTAAAAACTGAAGATCTATGAAGGGAGGATGAGTTGTAGACTATAGTATGAGACTGCATTAGTTTGTAGATGAGCTTACTAAACTGGCAGTGGAGAGTATATTTCTTGTTAGTGACCCAATCAGGATCAACAGGGTTGTTGGTGTGGGCTCCATATTTAAAGGTCTGTCAGTGATCAGCTGGTCTTGAGTGCTTTGCTGTGGTCTGTTGGACGTGATATAGAATGGAGGAGCCTGAAAGCTGGACCTGGCTCAATAGGAATATGTGATTTGAAGTAGATTTTTCTCACCAGACTGTTTCCAAATTGGATTCCTCGGGTTGTAGAAGAATTTAAGATGAAAGGAAACCAGTGATCCCCACAGCGAAAAGGGGGTGTAGTGAACAGAAAAGGTCTGCATGTTCCTCGTAATGACATTAAAGCAGATCACTGGAGCCTTACCTTGTCCGTATGTACACACACACACACACACACACACTGGGGTAGATGTTTGCTCATTTGCACGGCGATGGTCTGCTACATTCCGAAGGAGAGTGATGACAAAAGCACGGCCTCTGTGTATGTGTGTCCCTGCTGTTTCTCGGCTTTGTGGCGGCCATAAAAAGCAGAGTTCCCGTGATGAAATGCTCCTGGGAATGAAAGAGCTGCGAGCAGAGCGCCACTACAGGCCCTCGTAAACACAGTCCGTTAAAACAGTCAGTCTAAAGTTTTACTGTAACGACCGGAACAAGTAAATGTTACACGGTCCGCCCACCGTAGTCGCACGAAACCCGGTGGCAAACACTGATGTATGCAAAGTATGTACAGTGGTGCAAACAGCAGGCATTGGTGTGTACAGAACTGCTACTCAAAAGAAAAGGGTGGGCAGGTATGAGTTTGGGGCAGGTTTTCTCATGCGGTATAAATGTGTTCTTTTGGCCTTCTCTGAACGTGGTTTCTGCTCATCGAACACAAGATCTGTGACGTATGGCTGCCCTAGGTCAGGCTGGTCGCGTACAGCGCTCGTCATGTCTATAAGGGTCACTGAGGCTTAAGATGAAGGGATGATTGACAGTTGCAGCCCGAGTGAAACTCGAGCCTTCCTCTGACCAGAGAAACCACCAAAGGAAGAAAGACGTCAGGTCTCCTGCTGTGCATTGGGTCTGCTGGTGTGTGATAAAAGCTGCTCATTATGTGTCAAGTCTCTCATCTTCCTTAGCCCCCCCCCCCCCCCCACACACACACACACACACACACACACACACACACACACATACACACACACACTCTGTGCTTATATAACATAGTAAATCCTAAACTACCATCTGGTACCAACAACACTATCCATCACTAATTGTTGTGGATGCACACGGCAACAGTCATCAGAGCTCTCTCACACACACACACACACACACACACACACATTCTGAAATGTATCACTGTGAGGACTTTACTACTTAAATGTCTAACCTAATAATAATAATAATAAAAATAATAACTGACTGAGACAAAAAAACTCTACAAAGTTGTTCAATGTGAACTGGGTCTCTGATGTATAGCAAAACCACACACACACACACACACACACACACATTACAACATCTATTATCTCCCCTCTGTTCAGATTAAAGACGCTCCGGTTGCATGGGGGATTAGGCTGGTTGAGAATTTGTAATTGCTGGGAATGGGTCACCCAGTGAGTACGTGTGTGTGTGTGTTGGGGGGTCAAACACAGGGGGCAGGGATTACATGACCCACAATGCACATGTCTCGTTGTTTGTCAGTTGCTGTGAACTCTTTCACTCTACTAAAAGCCTGCTCCGCATAATGCAGAGGAGCTCAGAGCTTCAGATCAAATGTGTACGTCCTGTTCACAGCAAAGCCTGCATGTCATTTACTTTGCATGTAAACATCTTAGTGTCCATCGACTCTGTATTGTCCAAACCACTACACTGAATACCACATACAGTATGTGGGTCATCATACGGACACGCTCGGTTTGAAAGCTTTTGGAAGTACAGCCCCACCCCCACTCACCCGTAAAACGGTAAAGTAAAACAGAGGGGACAGACGGGAGGATGTGATGCCATGTGCTTTGATTAAAGACATTAAATGCAATCAGTGCTAAATAAAATCCAACCCAAACACACCCTAATGACCTACCAGTGGTGGCCTTGCCACTTGTATCGGTGCCAGTTGACTGATTCCAGTCACTAATCCTGTTCTCACATTGTGAGGAACACCGTCAGCAAGCTCATCGATTTCCTTAAACACTGAGCGACCTGAAACCCTGTCCACAAGTCTTCAGCTGGCATGGGTGATATGTTCATCATTCAGGTGTACACGGTTCATTTATTGTCATTGCGCAACAAAATGCCGTTTGTAGTCTCATTTTGTGACATAAGAAAAAAACAACAAAAAAAACTGTTGGTACGGCTACTCCTGAACGTCTCCTCATATAACGCTTAATATGATATCTTATGCAAAGTATTTCTAATTTTTCAAGCATTCTCCTACGAATGTCCAGTAACAAAAGGACTTGGTTAGGTTAGAGGCAACTGGCACTACAGGAGCCAGTCTAGTAGAGTTATGGCCTTAAAACAATAAGGAAATGCAATAATATGATGAACAAGAGGGGATGGGTTTACTCAAATACACGAAGGAGGAAAAATAAATTATATTTTCCATGTAAACATGTTATGAATTGAAATACTTGGTGAGCTTAGTACATATTAGCTTATCTTAATCCTCTGAGCAACAATAACCCGTACAATTACAGTTCAGCACCATAGTGTCAGTGTGGTTGTGTGTCTCTATGTGTCGGCCCTGTGGTAGTCTGGCGACCTGTCCGGGGTGAACCCTGCCGTCGCCCAATGTCAGCGGAGATCGGCTCCAGCCCCCGGCGACCCTTAATGGGATCACAGATATTGGATGGGGGGAGTTGCAGCAGCTGTGGGCGGTGCTGTGGCTTTGACTCGCTGCACTCCTGGGGAAGGCCCCGGTCATCACGGATAGGCTCTTCGGAATGATTTAATCTGTCACTCAGCGCATCAAACATCTGGCGTAAGAGAAACCCCAGCTTATATCGTCAGAGGAAAGTTGAGGTGAGTCGTGACGATGCGACAGTGAGAAGGAGAGGGCGTCGGCAGGATAGAAGAACCATACCTTTGGCTGTACCCATACCATGGTGTATGGGAGGGAGCGTCTAGACAGTAAGGGCTGTGGCGAGGTTTTCTGCCCGTCCCTTGTTCCTGTTGATGTTGTTCATAAAGTCTCTTCTGAAAATGTGAAAAATAGATTTACATTTCGGCACGAACCAAATATGACGTTGCATGGCTACCGATTGTCAAAGCACTCGAGCCTGGGCGTGGATACCAGGAAGCACAGGGGTGCATGGTTAGCATTGTCCCCTCAGTACAGGACAACCTGCCCCACTGGGGCTCCCCACAACTGGAGATCTGCCTGGCCAGTAGTTGCTCAGTTTTATTAGTGGCCTTAATGTGATGTAATGTGCCCATTGGCAGCTACATTGTAGGTCATTGGTTAATGCGAAAGGATAAATGTCAACAGCTGATTGCATTTGACTTTGCTGTCTCAACCGAGCAACCACACCAATCCTTTGGACAGTGATTGGACCATTACTGATCAATCTGTTTATAGAATGGCTCCATGTTAGCTAGCTTTCTAGTCTTCTTTTATATCAACAGTAATAATTGATACACATGGTAAGTTAACAAAACCTGCTCAGCTTAAAGAGACTTCTGGCTAGTGTCTTAGCTTAGTGTCTTTTTGAAGTTGAGACCAGAGTTAATGAGAAGAGACTTAAAGAGAATTTATTGCACATTGTATCAAAATCTACTCGGCAGCAGTCACTTGTAGCTCAGCTGTTACTGTGGGGCCCTAAAAGTCATTCCTCCTGTCCTGATCCCATGAATACTCAGATGTGTGTTGATCCACAGTTGAAAGTACAAACACAGAGATACACACTTTACACGTTGTACGTTTAGATTCTTCATGGGATTTACTCCCAACTAGTTGATGTTAACTTGGCAAGAATTTTAAAAAGACATTTCAGTCATTCTTAGCTCTGAAGGACTTCCTTTGAAAGATATTGTTCCGTTGGTATGAACAAATTGGATACAACAGAACAGGACAAGGTTGTTTTCATGATTGAGAGCTGAAAAGCTATCCACATATTTTGACCCAAAGAAAGAGCCGACTGACCGTGAGCATTCACCAGAGTATGTTAGCGTGACCGTAAACTCTCAATGGGTCACACACACACACATACCTTCAATAGATGGCTTGAAAAGCACACCCGGCTGCTACAGTACAACCAGACAGACCTCTGCACACTTCAGACAGACGGCTTTTGTACATTTCTGCACGTACATGAACCTAAGTTGAAGGTGCGCACGGAGACGTCCACAAAGTCTGCGTGCCTACCACCTTGCGCTTGGCATTTATTATTCAAATTTCAACTGAGGATGCAAAATATTAAACTGAGGGTGCAATGCGTACTGTTGCACCTTCGTAGAACAGGACTTGTCTCTTCCTCTCCCTCGGTTCACACTCACACATGCGCTCCAGGCGACGTTTGCCTGAAGGTTCAAAGTTGAACTTGAAGCGGTGTGAAGAAGCATACTGAGGCGGCCACGCTTCATGTCAACGTATCGCCGGCTTGTCGAAGTTTTCCTTCAGACTGAATATAACTAACAAGATGACTGACTGACTTGAAATTGGATTAGGAAGAGATACAGAGTGGCTAGAAGACATCGTGTCTCCATATTCCTAATGTCTGCTCTATACTAAAGAGAATGATTCATGGCGGTGTCATGTGGATCACTCAAAAGTTGCTGAAAAAGTTCACTCTTTAAAAACTTGTCGTGAAGTGTCTAAAGTCAAGGTGCAGCTTCTGCACCTCGTTTATGGTTTATTCATAATGAGACTTCACACTCCCAAGGACCAGGGACTGGGCTATCTGACGTTTCAGTGAGAGTGTGTGTGTGTGTGTTTCTGAGGGAGAGACAGCGTGAGTGTGTGTGAGTAAAAACTGGACCGACGTGGTGGATGCTGTTGGCTGTCTTCAGATAGCTGGTCTATTCTGATGGAAAGGGTTGGCTGGGTTTGTACTTGTCACACACACAGAAGCTGCTCGGTGGCTGACATTCTCCTTTTTTCACCTCTAATTGATCCTCTGGGAGTTGTCGGAGGTCTCAGTGGCTGTCTGCAATGTGGCAACGCATACATACACACAAGCAGAGGCACACACACATACATTCATACACACACACACACACGCATACATACACACAGCCATGCATCAGGAGAGGAAGGCGACAGAGGAGGACAGGTGCTGTGATTGTCACCTGAAGGTCATGAACATGTATCACTGTTTGTCCAGACAGAGGAGGAAGCATCAGGCCGGCCTGTGCTGCTGTTCTTAACTGTTGTAGGGATGCGGACTGCTTTAATTAGTCTCACTGCTGTGTGGAGTACTTCAGCTCATACAGTTATAAGCCCGGCCGTGGAGCCTCAACATGACCCAATTGAATAGACTCAGTTCTTCATCTCTGTGCTGTATTGGCAGTTGCTTAGACAGATGTAATTTAGTTTTAGAATACCGGTTCACTGACAGTTCTCTCTTTTACGCAGACATCACTTGCTTGGATGCCCTGGCTGGAAAAATATGGCAGATGTTGTAGAACTCTTAAGATTTCCCTCATAACTGTTCATGCATACACCGCTGTGTGTAGTACGGTGCAACAGCAGGTAGTGGGAGTCCTAAACTACCGGAATACATTTAAGATACAACTACGGTCATTCAGACATTTTTAGGGCTGACAATTAAGTATTTAAAATAATGATATTTGTCTGCAGGCAGGATTTTAATAAAGTCTCATGAAAGAATGTTTTAATGTAGAACCACCACTATGCTGCATCAGCCCTCATATTTATTTAAATGAGGCCGGTCCAGTGTTAGCGTTAGTGTTATTTAATTCATTATATCCAATGAATCACTTTATTTAAATTGAGTCCATTCTCATAAATGGCAATAATAGAATATCTCAGTAATGCCTGGAGGGAATACTCAAAATTGGCAAAAAATGGCAAAAAAAAACAACCAATATGACCAAAATGCTGAACTCGAGGCTTTAAAACGGAAGTTCACAAACCAATGAGTGACTTCACAGTGACAAGTACGTCCACTTCTTAAACAGTCTATGGTGGCCATCTTGTTTTTTTGCAACTAGATGTGACTTGTAAGGGAAGCGCTATGTACAACCAATCGCTGAATAAGACATTTTTAGGCGACCAAAATTTTACAATAAACTTTCATGAAGTGAAAACACACTGTGAAAGGGTTAAAGTTGTAAGACAAAAACTCGGACAACTCCCAGACCGGAAAACATTATGGTGGAGACCTGTCAATCACTGTGTAGCCCCGCCCTAAAGCATACCCTGCTTTATGGTCTGTTTGACTCTAAATGGACCATCATTTATTAAATGAACATCATGCTGTATTGAAGAAGACTTGAAACTAGAGATTGAGACCATAAACTCATGTTTACAATGTTTACTGAGGTAATAAATCAAGAGAGAAGTAGAGTCATTTTCTCATAGACTTCTATACAACCAGAGGAGTCGCCCCCTGGTGGACAGGAGAGAGCCTCCCAGGACCAATACATTGTTGTAAAAAAGGAAACACTAATTAAAACAATAATATGAGGTCATTAGGAAACAATTGAATTTATATTCAACGAGGTCCAGTTAGAGAGAATTTCCTCATCAAAGGTCCAGAACATCACAATAATGTCTAACTTGTTCTATGATTCAATTGAATAATATCTCAATAATTTTTTTTGTCAGATTTCAAATTGAACTGGATGAGTTATAAATAATACATGATCTAATAATAAATAAATGTTCTCTCATTTCAAGTAAAATAAGGGCCGGATTTAAAAAAACAATACATAACAGAAAGCTTTTAAAAAATTTGACTCTTAGAATAAAGTACTTCATTTTAGAAAAATGTAATTTAACTAAATTGTCCTGCAGCTTTAAATTCAGTTAATTCAGGCTGAAGTGATGTCAATCAAAAAAAAACATGATATTATATTCTTCTCATCTAGTTATTAAACCTCTTGTTTCAGCTCTATTCTCTCTGTTAACATCATTGTTGGTCAGTGAATTCATGTGTTAGGATTCTGATCATATTGGGCTCTTAGATTGTTTATTATCTGTGACTTCATTTCAGATGTGAGTGGGTACGGTTGCTCAAAAGATGTGTTATTTGTCTCGTAGTGGCGCTTTACATTAACGCTTTTAATTATCGCCAAGGTCTCTGAACACATGAGACATTCTGGTTTTAAACTGAACACCTGAGACATTCTGCTTTTAAACTGAACACATGAGACATTCTGCTTTTAAACTGAACACGTGAGACATTCTGCTTTTAAACTGAACACATGAGACATTCTGCTTTTAAACTGAACACGTGAGACATTCTGGTTTTAAACTGAACACGTGAGACATTCTGGTTTTGAACTGAACACGTGAGACATTCTGGTTTTAAACTGAACACGTGAGACATTCTGGTTTAAACTGAACATGTGAGACATTCTGGTTTGAAACTGAACACGTGAGACATTCTGGTTTTAAACTGAACACGTGAGACATTCTGGTTTAAACTGAACACGTGAGACATTCTGGTTTTAAACTGAACACGTGAGACATTCTGGTTTTGAACTGAACACGTGAGACATTCTGGTTTTGAACTGAACACGTGAGACATTCTGGTTTTAAACTGAACACGAGAGACATTCTGGTTTTAAACTGAACACGTGAGACATTCTGGTTTTAAACTGAACACGTGAGACATTCTGGTTTTGAACTCAACACGTGAGACATTCTGGTTTTGAACTGAACACGTGAGACATTCTGGTTTTGAACTGAACACGTGAGACATTCTGGTTTTAAACTGAACACGAGAGACATTCTGGTTTTAAACTGAACACGTGAGACATTCTGGTTTAAACTGAACACCTGAGACATTCTGGTTTTAAACTGAACACGTGAGACATTCTGGTTTAAACTGAACACGTGAGACATTCTGGTTTTAAACTGAACACATGAGACATTCTGGTTTTAAACTCAACACGTGAGACATTCTGGTTTAAACTGAACACGTGAGACATTCTGGTTTTAAACTGAACACGTGAGACATTCTGGTTTAAACTGAACACCTGAGACATTCTGGTTTTAAACTGAACACGTGAGACATTCTGGTTTAAACTGAACACGTGAGACATTCTGGTTTTAAACTGAACACATGAGACATTCTGGTTTTAAACTGAACACATGAGACATTCTGCTTTTGAACTGAACACGAGAGACATTCTGGTTTAAACTGAACACATGAGACATTCTGCTTTTGAACTGAACACGAGAGACATTCTGGTTTTAAACTGAACACGTGAGTGGTTGCATATTAGGGCTGCACCCGAGCACTAAAATGTCAACTGATGTGATGGATTATCCTTCAAGCTCTGCAAGGTCAGTGCACAATGAGCACAGTTAGTTGATTCATCAATCTGCTCATAATCATGTGGGTTTACTTGATGAGCAGCACTTCCCCAGTCTATGTGTATATATATATATATATATAGATATATATTATATATCTATATATATATATCGCTTGTTGCAGTAAGACACTTACGAAGAACTCTGTGTGGGAAGGTAAAAGAAATTTCCTTTCAGGTTTCTAATTGCTGTGTAAGCGTTCACCGTGAATGTGTATGGATTTATTGATCCGGTTCAGTTTTTAAGTGCACAAAGACAGTTTTTGGGAAGTGTTTTTCAAAATGCTACAACCTCTAAGTCACTCCGAACGTCTATTTGAAGCCAAGACAACCTGTCTCGCTGAAATGATGCATGCAGGAGAGAGAGGAAGGAGATGTACGATTACGATTTCAATTTTACGGATGGTCCATCGATGTCCCTCATCGCAGAGCCCATAGAGCATGCTGGTAGTTTCCTTTGACCCCGCCTCCCAGCCCTTGATCCAGACTCGTTCTCATTCACATGAACGGAGAAAGACAGACAACTCTGGATCCAGCTGTAGTGCATTTCACAACATTTAGGACACAATGGTTTAAATAAGAGCTATTTAGGTGTTTGTATGAGGAAGTTGGGTTGGTGTTTCTTTCCCTTTGTAAGTCTATGGGGAAACGTTGTTTTGGGCCCAGTGGCACTACATGATGGACCCGGAAGTTGTTATTCCACTGTTTGGCCACTATGGGTACATTTTATTTGACATTTCCTCGCTCCTCACTTGAACCAGAAGTTGATCTGCTCGGCCATCTTGAAGGCCGTCTTAAAAGGTCTTATTTCTGCCCTTAGAGGCGAGGAGCGAGGAGGGATCTCTGAGGAGCCATGAGCGAGGAAACACACCGAAGTCTTTTAATGGCCGACACGCCCCCCCACGCTGCAGCCGATCGGATATTTCTCAACGTCACTGACGTTTCATACCAGAGTGAGGGGAGATCACAGATCAAGTTTAGGTAGTTGTAGGTCAACAACAAAAGGACCACAAACAACTTTCTTCATTTATTAGAAAGATTTATTTTATCATAACTTTTATTATGGATACAATGAAAGTCAGCGAGAGGCTGATAATTCCCCAGCATTAGGTTTGATATGAGTTACATAATTTCAATTTTCCCCAAAACATTGAGCCTACTAAATCATTTCCAGTCTTCTAAGGACACCATAATCATATTCTGTTATTGAATAATGATTTCAAAATAAGAATATCAATAAGTACAGATGCACATAATGATTCAATAACACAAACACATTCTGCCAGTAGAAATGGACACAGTACACGGTATCAATACAGAAAGCAGGCTACAGAGAGAAGACACACTGCAGTGACAGTGATGATAGCTGAGTGCCTGTATTGGTATAAATACAGCTCACATGTTTGCAGACACAAAAGTCTCCACAGCTGTTAAACTGTCAGCTGATCCAGCTGTGATCAGCTGTCATCACAAACAGACGTCGCTTCACGTTAAATAGACTATACTTGTATAATGTTGTTCTAGTCTTCCGACCACTCAAAGCGCTTTAACACTACATCATTCACCCATTGACACCCATTCATGCACTGATGGCAGGGGCTACCATGCAAGGTGCCACCTGCCCATCAAGGCTATCTAATCATTCGTACCCTCCTCCTCTGATTGATGGACGACCCTGCTCTACCACTGAGCCACAGTCGCCATGTTAAGATTCTCATTTCTCTAAAAACATATTTCCTCGTTTCCTCTCTCCTCTCATGGTTTCACACAAGCCACACGTCGGCTGGTTTACTACAGCTGTATGAACCCCAAATAATAATTGCATTCCATTCCATTCTCGTACACTGGGCATGCGGGTGCCGGTATAAACAGGAAGTTGATTGTTTTAGTAATATTATTGTACTCTTTAATAATATACGGTCGTGCTTGATACTATGCTTGGTCAACACACGTCTCTTTCTCGTTTCCTCGGTTTCGTTGTAGTCTGTTCTCACTCGTTGTACTGGAGACTAGAGCATTTATGATTTTGTTCCTTTACAGTTTCTTTGTGAACGTCACAATAGTTGTGCAGAACAAACTAAGCATTGATAAGAAACGTAAATTCCTCCGTTGTGTGTCCATCGCCCTCTTCAAAGCCGCAAACCGTGACTATGTCCACTCCGTAGGGCTGATAACGCCGCAGGACACGGCCCTCGATAATCGCTCCAATAATAGCTTGCTTCCTCCGCATGTCAGCAGTAATATAATTATATAATGCAGAATTTAATTGCACAACAGCTGCTAGTATAGACAACAAGGTCGGCAACGCCTCTTATCCGTTATCAATTGAGACCTCAGACCACTATTCTGTTATATTAAATGGTGCTAAGAAGCAGTTTGTTCTCTCTGCTTTGTTTTGCATACATTTGCTCATCAATAAAGAGAACATTCACCCCTACATCAAGCAGTTCAAGAAACCCATAAACTGCCCTCATAATGAAATCTTATTGAATGTGAACCTCAGAGTTGCAATGTTCCGCACATCCATGTACTCATTTCTGTTTCTCTGTCTATTTTTCAGCTCCTTCTCCAGTCAGTGAAAACCTGAAGGACTATGACGGATAGAACATCTCCCATTTCAAGGTGATCCTGCTGGGAAGATAAAAACTTTTGTGACCCGTACATCCTACACTTCCTCCAGAGAAATGAGGACTATCTTGCTGGGCATTGTGTGGCTCTGTCTTGGCCTGTCCCTGGACGCTTGGTCTTTAAGTGGACGGCGAATAGAGACGGTGGGTGGAGAGGGAACTGAAGAAGAGGTCAGAGGAGAGAATCTGCTCAAAAGAGTGAGACGAGGCTGGATGTGGAACCAGTTTTTCCTGCAGGAGGAGTATACAGGAAGCGACTACCAGTACATTGGCAAGGTAAGAGCTGTGCCACTACCTCGACCTTTAGTTACATTGAACGCTGACATAGTCCCATATCAAATGAAATCACCATGATTATTTAGAAACGCACTTATTTGTGATGTTTTATTTTCTGCATTTGAGGTATTATCACTATGAATGCATTAGGAGTGGGACTCTAGGCTCTTCACGATTCGATTCCGATTCAGAGGGCTACGATGCGGTTATAAAACGATTATCGATTATTTTTGATGCATCCAAACTTATTCAATACATGATTTATTTTTTCTCATTGTGGCTATCTGCTTTTTTAGCAGCACCCTCGTATGAAAAAAACAAACATAATTCAGCATGTTCTGAATCATTTGACGTAACAAATAAGTGATACAGAGTTCTCCTTCTAATAGGCAATGACCATTCAGCTCTCACACAAAAATAACGCTTTCTCTGGAACATGTGGTAAAACTATACGTACAGTGAGAAAGTGTGGTTACTGTGACACAATATTCTGTGGCAATGGATGTCCACACATAGTGTGTTACTTCTCAGTGACTTTAGCTTTGGTTTGGTTGTTGAGTGTGAGTATCGCTGTGTCCATAAAAACGTTGAGATGAATGTTGTCTCTCGTTTCCAAAGTGTGCAACATAGCGCGAAAGCTCTGATTCTCAATGACTGAGTAGGGGCGCAAATCCTTGCCAAAAATCTGCTTCGTGATTCGCTTCGCCCTTTCCGAGTTGGGCAGAAGAAGAAGCAAAATGCTTCTAAGCCAGGTGGTAGCATTTAGCCTAGCTTAGAACGTAAACAAGACGCATGTGTGTCTGTTGCGTTCAGGGGCAGCGGTTAATTAAGGAACGGACAGCCCGGTGTCACAGAACTGTTTCAGGCTATCATAACGTTGAGAATTGAGTTTAAAATTTTCGATTATTGAGTTTCCTGCATCGAGTCAGAATCTTTCAAGAGAGAATCGCGATGCACCTTACAGTAAGAATCAACTTTTTTTCCCCCATCCCTATAATGTATGCTAAGTTAATCACTCTTCACACATTTGGCTCATGACTTTGATGCTTGCAAGCATACTAAATCACCCCTAAATATCACTGCTATAAATCATTGAAAAGTTTGGTCCATTAATTCATTTTTTTGGAGGTTTTTATATTATTATGTTACTTCCCAGTTGTGTTCCTAATGTATTGAAATCTGGACATTGGTTGAAGTACGTATGTTTAAGCATAAAAATACCATTTTCCCAAAAACCGTGTGATCGGACATAGTTTTTGCATGATGACATTGCTACATATTCCTTATCCATAGTTAGTGTGTATTACCTACAATAACTGCAGTTGGAGAAGCAATAACACAAACTAACCGACCGAGACGACTCCCATGTCCCATGTCCCACTCCCATGTCCCAGGTAGTTATTGCTTTTGTCAAATGGAGTCTTGTGTCTTTGAAGAGTACATTTTACCTCGCAGAACACGAGAGGATAAATACAACCCCACTTCAAAAAATCCCTTTCAGTTATATCCAAACGTAGCACAGCTAAAGTTGACTCAGCTAGTGCTGGCTTTCACATTGTTCGTAAGCATAATGATTAGCTTGCTGTGCTGCATTTTGCTAACAGGTGGGTGGGCGTTTCTGTTTCAAAAGCCTAGTGAAGAACTCAGATGGAGTTGAAGATTCACACACAAAAAACACAGTTAGCTTTTGAGAGAAGATACCATACAAATGAAAAGTTGAACTCTCACTGCTGCAGCCTAACCTGGTCTGGTATGATCAGTGTTGTTTGGAGGCTATTTGTATAGCGTATTGCATTCATAGTAATAATAGGTCTGTGATGTTCAATTACCATGTGTAGATATTGTGGAGTTATATAGGAATTTTACATCAAACTGGCTGTTCTTTTTAAAAGAGGAGATTCCATTAGTGAAGTAATTCACAGTGCAGCGTGGAATAGTTGGAGCTGTGCTGTTTGATCAGTAGCCAGATGCCGGCAGCTATTGTTGCTGCTCTGTATGAAGCCTGCTGTTTGAGCAGCACAAAAAGAAAAGAAAAAAAGCTTAGAAACAAACAGGAGTTTGCCATGAAAGAAGTAAACACAGAGAGAAACAAGACCGATTCAGCAGACTTTCCTCCCTGCTGGGGTGTTACCTTCATGCTGGGGGCTTCAAATGTGCGTTGGTGACTAGAAAATGGTTTAGAGACAGAATAGCAGGGACGGGAATGTGTTTAGTTGAAGCAAACATTTGTATGGTTTTCTTTTACTCCTGATACCATGGAGTGCAGACGTTTAATAATCGTCTAACACAGAATATTTATCCAATTCTGATCAAATGTATTCATATTCAGTTGCACTGCAAGTATTACCTTCACTCTGCTTGACATCATCCTTTTTCATGTAAATAAAAAAGCAAACAACAAATAAACAATTTTGGACCTCAGGTGAGTTCATTGTATTCCAGTCCAGCTACATGTCAGGATCCAAACACCAGTATTTAGAGTATTCAGAATAGGAGCACAAAAAAACCCCACAGGGAGCTCTGAGCCTGTGTGTGGTGTGTTAAAATTAAATTAAATTGATTTTGTACAGCCCAAAATTACAAATCACAAATTTGCCTCAGAGGGCTTTACAATCTGTACACATGCGAAAGCAAGCAATGCGACTACAATTAATAATGTGGGCAACTTGGGTCTTACTTTTGTGGTTCAGTCCGTCATTCTGAAGGGTCATATTTATATATTCATACAGTTAATTACTGGGATCTGGGAATAACACAACAAACACACAGGACAGCCATCACAGTTTACAGATTGACTTCCTGCTGCCACATTGACCCACTGTACTTACTGCAGTTGTGCATGCACAGTTTTCTGGTACAACAGGGGATTATGACTGACCCTTCAGGTCCTCTCATTTAAGCCGTTTTCTCATGTGAACAGTTGCCCTTTCACGCATGTAGCACCAGGGGGCAACCTCAGATTCTGAAAAGTGATGCCAATATGGAAGTACCTTTAGCTTGATGAAAGAGCAGTAGGCCTATGGTTGCTGCTGTGCACACACAGTTTTTTTTATTAAAGCCATTTAATCCATTACAAAACTGGATTAAAATACTGTATTTCGCAGCTTCGGTATGATATCGCTTTATAAAAGAAAAGACAAGTTGAACGTGAATGTGTTGGCGTGAATAGAACACTCTGCCCTGGCTGAATGATGAATGTAGGAAACGGATCCACTGCTTACAAATATATTTGAAGTACAGATGAGACTGAGAAACTACGCTAATTATTTTATGACCATTATTAAAGGTGCAAATAGGAATGAAAAAAAAAAGGCAAAATATGAACAAACTAATCGGTAGACAGAATAATAAAGTTTTTAATAAATAAAAAAATTTAATTTAAATAAAAATGTTATAATGAATTTGTAACGGGTGTGACCGTTACAAATGTGACCTTGTATACATGGAACGTGGGGTGGATGCACATGAATCTGGGGAGCTTGAGCCTCACTACCGCCGGGTTGATGATCCTCTCGATCTCAAAGGGCTCGATGAATCTTGGGCCCAGTTTCTTGGACTCTACCCTCAAGGGTAGGTCCCGGGTCGACAACCACACCCTCTAACCCACCTGGTAGATGGGGGCTGGAGTGCGGTGTCAGTTAGCCGCTGTTGCGTAGCGGTCGGTAGACCGGAGCAGGGTTGCTCTGGCCTTCGTCCAGGTCTGGCGGCAGCGGCGGATGAAGGTCTGGACTGAAGGGCAGGAAACCTCCTTGTCCAACGCGGGGGCTGGAACCCATATGCGCACTGGAAGGGTGACAAGCCTGTGGCGGAGCTGGTCAGGGTGTTGTGAGTGTACTCCACCAATATCAGCTGGCGGGACCAGGAGGCAGGATTCCGGGAGACCAAGCAGCGGAGGGCCGTTTCCATCTCCTGGTTCTTCCTCTCCATCTTGCCATTGGATTGGATTGTTGAAAACCAGAGGACAGACTGACTGTGGCCCCCAGCAGAGCGCAGAATTCCCTCCAGAAGATGGAGGTGAACTGAGGACCTCGGTCGGAGATTTCGTCGACTGGAATCCCATGCAGCCGGAAGATGTGCAGGGAGATGAGTTCTGCCATCTCTTTAGCAGACGGTAGTTTGGGCAGAGTAATAAAATGGGCCAGCTTGCTAAATCTGTCGACCACTGTCAGGATGGCGGTGTGGCCCTCAGATGGTGGTAGCCCAGTGACAAAACCCAGGGAGATGTGGGACCACGGACGATGAGGCACTGGGAGAGGCTGCAGGAGGCCGGCCGGAGCCTGGTGAGAAGGCTTGTGTTGACTGGGCAGGGGTTGATGAATTCCCTGGTGTCCTCGTTGAGCGAGACCCACCAGAAGCGCTGCCGAAGAGCGTCCTGGGTCCTTTGGATGCCCGGGTGGCAGGTAAGTTTTGAGGAGTGGGCCCACTGGAGGACGTCGGACCAAAGGGCCTGAGGGACGAACAGGCGGCATACAGGTATGGTATGGTAACCTGTCAGTACAGTTAAAATCTAAGCTCGCACGTCTTACTCAAACGGCCATGACGATCATAGGGAAAAAAGAGCAACACTACCTCCAGCCCTTATATGAAAAATCTGTGCTCAGGGGAGGCACAGAAAATTCGGAACAACCCAACACATATTCTGAAACCAGAATTCCAGCTGTTGCCTTCAGGCAGACGGTTCAGAATGCCAATCTGGAGGCTGAATAAGGACAATTAATTAATTCCTTCCTCCATCAAAATATTAAATAGCAACAAGTAGTAGCATATGATATGATTTTATTGGGAACTAATACATTGTGACTTGATTATTTATCAAGTCACTTTGTTGATCACACCTGGTTTCATTATTCTTAACTATTGTCGACATGTGTATTTAAGCATGTTTATGCATGAGTAAATGTATGATCTATGTTTTATGCGTGCATGTGGATATGTGATGCAGCGGCTTGGAACATAAGACAATAAAGTATATCTTATCTTATCTTATTATCATGAATAGGGAAAATCTCTAAAATATGATTTACAATCTATACCAATACAATGAAGTGTGGTTAAATATAATGTGAATGTAGTCTTAAACTATGGTTAATTACCTTTAATTGTAATGGCAAACTTTTAAATGACTGCAAATATATGTAAACATATCCTTTAAAAAAGTAAAAAGAGTTTTATCTGTATGGTGGAGCTATGGTAGCGGTGAACGTGGTGACATAAGGATTCCAGAAAGCATATATTCTTCTCTGGATTATGTGCTGTGGTGAAATGCCTGCTAGCTCCGTCAGCTCGTGTTAGGTGAAGGCGCTGAGGTGTCGCAGGCCTGCAGACCGACAGATCCAATCCGACTGACCACTGCTGGAGAGAAAAGGCAGTGAGGGGGCGTAAAGAAAGGGAGGCGAGCAAAGGAAATGAGGGAAAGAAGGAAGAAACAGAGGAGATGTAGGATTGTAATGTGAAGAATATTCAAAGAAAAGGTGGTATTAAAAAAAAAGTAGTAGTAGAAGAAGAGGGGGGACAGGTAGAACACAATTACAACAGGAAAGAAACAAGAACAAAACCAGCGATTAAAGGACAAAGAGCTGAGGGGTAAGGACTAAAAAGGTGAAACCCTGCAGGTTTAGATCGTAAGTAGTTAAAGTCAAGTCGATGCCCATTAGCATTGGTGTCCTATCGCCTCTCCTGTATACATTTTATTTCTCACTCTGACTCAATTCAAATCTTCAAATGTGTGGATGATGGTGGGTCTGATCTTGTAATACCGATCACAGCTTGGAGAGCTGAAGTCTCTAGTTGAGGGGCGTCCTCGTTTCAAGTTAGCTGTGGACTACCACAAAGACACAGATGAGCCTCCGTCCTTTGTCATCAATGGTCAGGCTGTTGAGAACGCTTCAGACACCTGGGGACCACCATTTCTACTTCTCTTATTAATAACACTGTGAGCCATATTGTGCAGAAATCCCACCAACAATTCTTCTTCCTGAGACAACTCGTGACGATGAATGTACAGAGCTGTGATCTCACATTCTCCATCACGGTGTGGTATGCATGATGACAGGAAGGACCTTTAAAAGGTAGTGAAAGCAGCATAACAAAATCAGTGGTCAAGATATGCCAAACATCTGTGATATTTGTAACTCCTGCATGCTTATGGTCTGAAGATAATCAGAGATGCCTGTTATCTAGCAAATGGAAAACGGTTTTGTAGTATTAGAAGTAGAGATGCACAGATCCAAGCTGATTTCATCTGATTTATTGAATCAGTGTCTAATTAAAAGCAGAACTACTTATTTCCCTAACAGCACGTATCCTGAGGGCAGCGAGGGCCCTTATCTCCTCCTCATCAATTCAGTCGATGAACTCAACACAGACTGTGAAACCTTAGAGGGATTCCTAATGCACCAGACACTTGTATTTTCATTTACTCGGTTAGAGTAAGTCTATGCTATGTCGTGCTATAGCATTTGTATTATGTCTATTCTGATGTGTATTTGCCATATGGTTTTTGTCTACCCCAAGAACCACCAAGACAAATTCCAATCAATTGGTACGGTATTATCATCATGTATGAGGTATGTGGACCAAGCAGTTCTTCTTAACACAGCTCCATGACAGGGTTTCTGCATTGTAAACATCAGTAGCTTAGGCAGATCCTGGACTTTGTTTTTTGGTTCAGAGGAACGAGACTTCTGTGGGAACAGAGATATTAAGTTGAAAGGAAAATCCTCTCCGTGACAACCCAGCAAAACACCAACAGGCCAAGTCTGCAGATTTTGATTTTTTTGAAGAGGAAGAAGAAGAGTCAGCAGTCTTGTGTTATAACACCCCATACTGTGGGTTTCTCTTTTTTAACAAAGTCCCACATAACAAACTGCAGAGACCTGAACATGTAAGTTGAAGTGGTTCCACATACAAGCTGCAGCTCCTGCTGGATGATCTACTGCTATCATTTCTATATTTTATATCATTTCTTTAAGAGCCCCTGCTAAAGAATGATGAGGTCCGTAGAACAGACGTGTCCTCTTACATTCCTGCAGAGGTGAAGCCCTTATTCTTATTCTCAGCACTATTCCTATTGTAAGGAACCAGTCCTGGCTCTGGTTCTCCTGTGTTAGCTCCCAGTGAGGACTGGTGACAATTATTACAAATAACTGTATAGAAATAGCCAATCTTCTTTCTGATGGTCTCATTTACTTATTAGGGTCACATAGAGGCATCAGTATTACATTAAGACTGTTAATAAACAGGTAAAAGTTCCTCACAGTAACTTTAAAGAAGCACTGAGATTGATGTTATCAAATCCACAGAAGATCCTTGTAGTTTGGATATCTGAGCTATTCCTAACCCCAGAAGCAGATAGGACGTCTAAAATCCTTTTTAGCGGTACCTGTTTGTCTTAGCTTTTGTTCCTAGCATTTGGGTAGATTAAAACTCAGGGGTCCAAAACTAAATTGAAGATAATTGGCCACCCAAAAGTAAAACCTTTATTTTAGATTCTTCCGAGCAAATGCTAATAGAGACTCACTCCTAACTCCTCAAACACTGATTGGTCAGCGCCTCTTGGCAATGCAGATCGACCCTCTAGGTACTCCATAGCATTAGTTATCAACGGGGAGGGAAGGTTTGTTAACATACACTACAATATGCATAGTGTAGAAACATTTTCACACACTTTATTTTACGTCACTTGCTGTTACCGTCCACTAATGACTCAGGAGGGTTTACAATGGAGCCCAGTGCATCCTAAAGAGCCGCTAAAGGGGGCCGCTGTGAGTCAGAGACCAACCGGTGTTTGACCAGTTGGGAGTCACAACAGGTAACGTTGTGGTGGTGTATGTTTTGAAAGTCGCTGATTCATGTCCAGCCATCATCCGTCATTTCTATAAATGATAATCATATTCTGATGATAATTGGCCGACTCAGGGAAGTATAGTGGCTCTAGTCAGAGCTGAAGCACTTGGCTGATTGAAGGCACAGTTACAAACATACAATGTAGGTTAGTAATTGAGGTGAATCAGCTAGCATGCTGGCTAATCTCAGAGCTCCAGTCTCTGGTCTTCAGACTGCTGGCGCATAACAGCAGGCATTATGACCCGTTTGATCATGTGTGTCTCGAGGTTTTCTTTCTGTATTTTTTTTGTAGCACTGCTTTCATATATTTGATGCAATTTCTATGAAATTGTAAATGCCAAATAACATCAGCACACAGACTGCACTACTGTAGCAAGGAGGCTAATAGAGTTTGGGTTGTCCAATAAGGGTGTTCACCAAAGAGCAACAAAACGAGTCCATAGCATTACTGTTTTAGCACTTTCATAGTAAACTCTGGGTCTCAAGATTGTAAAGAATCTCTTGGTTATGACCAGGCATGCTAGCACAACAGCCTGCACCTGTTCCTTAATTCACACAAATAGGACACTTACACATACAGCATGTATAGTTGTGTCGAGTTTAAACAATTCTTTAAACAAAGAGATTTAGATTCAGTTCAGGTTAAGGGTTTCCGCCCTAAGCCAGCACCTTCCACAGGTTGTAGTGGGAGAAGTAGCAGCTATAATAGCTCACTCACATACACTCACATACACATGCAATCAAAGGCTTCAGCCCAACACCTGGCGTGGAGGAGAGAGGCAGGGATGCAGGGATGAAAGGTGAACAGCGAGCCACTTGAGGTAGAGCGATACAGACGAAGGCGAGAGAGAGAGAGAGCGAGTCGGGTTATTGCTGCAGGAATCAAAGTCAAAGCAGCATATCTCACAGCAGATCCGATAGATGTTTACTGCTTCAGGCTCAACACAATCTCTGGCTTTCTGCTGCTCTTTCTTCATTTGTAGCCACCGTGTTCAAAAGATGTTTTGTTTCTCCGTCTTGGGCTGACTTTTGGTCTTTCTTTTGTGTTTCTGCCTTTCCTCTTCTTTGCTTGTGTCTTATATAAACCTGTCACCATCATCCACTGGCCTGTCTATCCTCTTTTCCCTCCATCCATGTTCCATCAGTAAGCTCTTTCCACATAGACAGATAGAAATGTCTTTTTGGTCCTCATACTGTAATAAAGCTGTAGACTGACGTGTGCTTCACCGGCAAAGGAAATGAAAAATGTACATGTATGACTTTGCTCATTGCATTGATTAAGTTCAGTCCACTGAGGAAGTAGAATGCTGGTGAACTGCACAGGGTAACAGTAGAATCAAACTCACAAACACACATCCAAGTCCTTCAAACTAAACCACCCAATACTTTCCAATCCGACAAGCCTATTGGCGAGAAGATAAAGCCTCTGATACTTTCCACAAGAATGGTGGACCGGACATGAGCCGACATGGAAACATGACGTTTGGATCTTTTCTATTCCGTGAGGCTTTCTCCTGGCAGCAAACCAACATTCTCAAAGCACCTCAAAGTTCTCTTTGCCCATTTGTGTCAGTGTAGTAAGAGATGTTGGGTGTCAAAACCCCCCTAAAACAGCTGGTTGCTGTAGTTTTTATCAAACGTTACTCCAACAGGAGGAAAACGTTTGTCGGGGACGGATTAATGAGTGTGTGTTCATGAAAATGAGGGCACTGATGCGCTTTGAACAACAATGGGGCTCTGAGGCTCAGAGGAAGAAGATATATCAGGCTTTGATTCACACACAATGCTTGTTAGAAGATATACGATCGTCTCTCTGTGTGCGTGTCCCTCTGCAGCTCCAGTCGGACCAGGACTACGGCAATGGCGTAGTCAAGTACGTTCTGTCTGGCGAGGGGGCCGGCACCCTCTTTGTCATCGACGAGAATAACGGGGACCTGCATGCCACTCGCCGCCTGGATCGTGAGGAGAAGGCCTTTTATATCCTCAAAGCCACAGTGGTCAACAAACAGACGGGTCTGAAGCTGGAGCCAGAGACCGAGTTCACCGTCAAACTCCACGACATCAACGACAACGAGCCGATGTTCAGCAAAGACGTTTACACCGGCAGTGTGCCTGAGAGGTCTGATATTGGTAAGGAAAACTGTAACTGGTCCAGAGTTCATCATCATTTTCATTCATTTTTCGTAAAAATGATTAAAACATCTTTGGGATAACCCACCTCTTGTGATATTGGTCAGTGATAGCCATGTGGATGTGTGTCTCTCAGGTACATCAGTGATCCAGGTGACGGCTACAGATGCTGATGATGGTATGTATGGGAGCAGTGCCAAACTGGTCTACAGCATCAGCCAGGGACACCCGTACTTTTCTGTGGACCCAAACACAGGTATGTCTGACAGAGTGATCCACAATACAACTCAATAGAACATAATGATGCAGAGGGACATGAACATGAGAAGTATTATATCTTACAAACACACAGGGACAAACCTTCAAGCAGTGGCTGATCTACAGAAACATTCATGGGGTATAGAGAAATATATATATATATGCTGATCTAAACCTCTAAAAGGAGTTGTGCTCGTGGACATTTTCCAACCAGCCACAACTTTTCAATTCTATATATTTTTAATTAGATTGTCTAAAGAATTAGAGGCAGCTAAGGTTGTTATAAATCATTCATGAATTATGACAACCTCAGTCAATGTTTTATTCAACATTAGTACGTTTTTCCAAGGACATTTCAACCGAACATATTTTATCATATTCTAATTCTGTTCAATGCGGTACAAAAATGTTGAGCCTGGTTCCTCACGCCTCACTCCTCAGCCTCTCTCTTTTAACAGTTGTATTACCTCATCACTTACAGTCGCTGGCCGATGGGAGGCAGTATGGCATGATGCACTCGTTGGGCTTCTCGACCTTTTGTAACTTAAAGCCCGCTTCAAATCTGTGGACCACCTTCTCAAATAAATCAATCAATAAAACATGAATTAAAAAAAAGAGAAGTCTGCAACCTCCTCATCAGATGAATATGAACTACTATTGTAGATATGCCTGATTTAATCTGCACAGGTAGAGAAGGTCAGCTGTGTCACCCTAAGTCTTACCTTAACAAATACATTGTACATGTTCTATGACGTTCAGCGTGATACAGGATGAAGACAAAGCGATGTGAAAAGAGCAGAATTGAAACAAAATGATTTGTTACTTTTGTTCAGGTGTGATCCGGACAGCCTTGGGTCCTGGCGACATGGACCGCGAGCAGAGGGAGCACTACCAGGTGGTGATTGAAGCTAAAGACATGGCTGGACAGAGAGGAGGGCTCACTGGAGCCACCATGGTTAACATAACCCTCACCGATGTCAACGACAACCCTCCCCGCTTCACTCAGAGTAAGACGGCAGCAAACAAATGATGAAACACAGTCTCATAGAGGTCAGAAGGCAGAGGAACCCTCATGTTAAAGGAACAGTGTGTAACATTTAGTCCAGGGGTCACCGACCTTTTTGAAACTGAGATCTACTTCAAGTAGTACGAAGGGCTACTTGTTTGATACAAACTTCCTGAATAACAAAGTTTCTTGGGAAATTTGTGAGGTTTTACCAAAACGTTTGAAGCATTGGCATTCAGCTCATTCAATTATTATTATTATTAATAACTAACAAAAATGATGGATGTAATAATTCAATGAAATTAATCCTGGACAGGGACATTGTCAGTGTAAAGCTGGGCTTTGTACCAAGAAGCACAAACTCTCTGAAGACCCCAGCTGTAGTGTGTTAGTCAGAGACGGGCTCTATAATATTATGTAGAGGCATTATTATAGTTGAAGTTTGAACGTAGCAACAGCTTTTCATAAAGAGGCTGTATTGGCACATAATAGCATTTGTGTGTGTGTGTGTGTGTGTGTGTCGATCAGCAGTGTTTCAGTGCCTGTAGCAGTGTAACAGAAGTGAGTAAGTGACTTCTCTGTTGGCCTCGATCACATCAGTCATCCCGTCATCCATTCCTCCAGCTCTCTGGCTTTCTGTATCCATCTCTTCATCGTCTGATTGTTCTCCCCTCTCCCTCTTTCAATCACAGCCTCTGTATCAGAGTGTCAGTTTCTCCCTCCTCCTCTCCACCCAGCATCAGCACCCATTCACCCCCTGTTTCCATCTCCAGTTCAGGGTGCAAAACAAGATCGCCCTCGGATCTGCTGAACAGATTGCAAGTGGCATTAACAGTCTGTTTAAGTCATCTTAACACACACACACACACATACTTGTATTTCTACATTTATATAAGGACATCTTATCGATAATGTGCGGTATGCTTCCTGTCCCATAACCCTAAACCCTGTCCTTCCCTTTGAAGGTTAGATGTTGCTGCTCATAGAAGTATACCATAGGTAGAGCTAACCCGTTAAAGCTTGTGCCAAACGTAGGTGGAGTCCTTGGCAGCAGCCCGGGTTTGATTCTGACCCGTCATCCCCTCTCTCTCTCTTCTCCTTTTCTTGTCATTCGCCAGCTAAAAAAGCCCCAAAATATTTTTTTTAATAAAGAAAAGTAGAACACGGAGTCACACGTGGTTCCCACGTGTCAATTCATTTCACTTCACAGCAGGAGTCCAATCAGTGGTGTCGGTGTTGGAGCCAAGAGGCAATACGATCTCTAACCGACCAGAAAGAAAGCTGAGTGGAGATGAAACATGCTCCTCCTCTCTTTACCTCTGGGCTCTTTAGGGTTTCACTAGGTACATACAAATACTGCCAAAAGGATTGAAATAGTAAAGTCAAATTGCTTGTTTCAGTACACTAGAGTATGACTTTAAATATTATAATGCGTTATCCCTTGTTCTTATTTATGTGTTAGTTTATTTATTATCTATTTCATTTATTTAGTTTTTAATTATTCATTTGAAACAGTTTTCATGAGTTTAATGTTCCAGTTTTTCTGTTTCTCAAAGTGGACAGATAGCCGGAGAACTAGGCTAATACAAAGAAACGTTTGTGCGCACGAATGTGTCGTGAAGTTAGTGTAATTATTCTCTGTTAAATAAAGTAGTGGCTGATGGAAGCTGCAGCTGTTTGACTGTGATAAAGTGTTAACTGGGTATTCACATTAGCACATTCGTTATCTCACTCCCTGTGAACAGCGGCAGGTTGAGTCCTGCTTAGCTGCCAGGGTGTATGAGGCCTGCTGTGTCACAGCAGCATGTAAATACTCACCCGAGGAGTTTATACACACCACTAAATCTCCGAGATGGAACGCACGCACACACGCCAACACGCTCACGCATCCCGAGCAAAGGAAAGCGTCCTGATATGGAAGCGCCTCAGGTTCATACAGCAGAGTAGTAACTCATTTGCATTCATGTAACCGTGTTTGACTCCATTCAGTGAGTCACACAAGCTGCTATTTTCATTTCGAACCAGGCTGGTGTGTGTTTCACTGCGAGGAGGAAACAGCCATCTCAAACATGATATAAAACACTGATGGAAAAACACAGTGTTAGCCTTTTTTGGGTGGAAGTCACAGGAACCATGTCTGGTGCAAGGTTTGAAAATACCCTGGATACAGGTGCTGGTATCTTGAGCTTTTGATGTAATTTGGAGCCCAAATCTGCGCATTGGTGATCAGGGGGTGGAGCTGCAGCATCGAGGTCCCGTCCATACCTTTCCCCGACCCAATCACGAGCCAAGCGCGACCGCAGCAGACAGGTGGTGCTAGTTGGTACTAATCATAATATCTCTATAAACACTTTCATAATCAAATTGATGATTGTGTTGTATTACACAGACTCGTGATTGTTGTCCAGTCATCTGTCTGATATGAACTCACGATGGTTCGACAGCGCTGTCTCTCAATGGAAATGTTGCTAAGCTAGCTAGCGACATGGTCAGTGACAGTATGGACCATGCTAAAATGGAGCCAGCCACCAGGGTGTGATCGTGATGTGTTTGGGGAGCTGTGATGTCATCTTCATGTACCGTCTATGGTGGGCACCCCCACTGCACCGACGGTCATTCTGAATGTGGCCTTATCTTAGAAAAAGTATAAACGGGCCATTAAAGCAATGCATTCTGGGAGGTGGCCTGGTCCGGATGGTAACCTGACCAAATTGAGGGGGCGGGGTTACATAAAAGCAGCACCGGTCTTATTTCATGCAGATGACAGTATTTCCTGTGTTTTCAGGTATTCACCAGTTCAGAGTTCCTGAGTCGTCCAAGTCCGGCACTCCAGTCGGGAGAATTCTAGCCACTGACAAAGACATCGGGAAGAACGCCGAGATGTCTTTCACCATCGTTAGTGGAGACGGCGTGGACGTATTCGTCATCTCCACTGACAAAGACACACAGGAGGGAGTCATCACTGTGGGGAAGGTGAGCTAGAGTACTAATCACATTTACAAACTGTTTGTGTGCACTAATGTCAGAGGAAACGGGTTAAAAGGTGCGTTATATAAGCAATAATATAAGACCGTACAATGAATAGGAGTAGTACACAGAGTGACGAGCTGCATCGTTTGCATTAACGTGAAATCTGCTTTCCTGACGCTACGTTGAAATGAGGCTGTTTTTTGATTATCTTGATATTTTTCTCATGGCATTGTTTAAATCAAATGAATTCTAAAGCTGTGATTCAGCAGATCCTACACTTTCCACTCATAAGGATACTGCCCACGTAGTCTTGTTTTTCACGTACTGTTAAATATGCAAAGCCTGGGCATGCTTGACAGATGAAAGAAACCAATTTAAACTCATTCCTCTTTAACTGTACAACCCCCAGTCCTAGCCTTTGCAGCAGACACCAACAGACAGGACTGGAGCTTTTCATCACAGTGTCTGTACAGTGTGTGTGTTTACTGATGTAAAATCAAAATGAATAATTAGAAATGCTTTTGTTCCTCTTGCTGACGCAACCTTCGTCTGCAAGCTTCAACAAAGAAGTAATGATGTGTCAGCAGGATACGAGATGTCCAGGCAGCTCATGTAGACCTGTTCGAGTACATCTGAAGCGTTGTTCTGTTTTAACAGCCATGCAGCATTGTGTCACAGCTGACGTCAAGAAACACATTTCATCAATATTATTGAATCTGTAGGCTGCTTTTTATCACATTTGTATTGATGTTAGATTCCCCTCTGTAACAGCAAGTGCTCTTCTTTTCATTCTTTAATCAGTCAGAAGGCCCTGACTCAGTGAAAGAGATGTGTTCTTACATTCTATGAATCCTGCCTTTAATGCTTAACTTCTCTGCGATCGAATTAAAAGATATATTAAAGTCATTCCAACTATATATATATATACGATGATCTGCATGGTGTCAAGTAGGGGTGTCACGAAAAGCAATGCTTCGGTTCAAAGTCTGGTATTAGTATCGACTACTACATTTCTGGTATCGGGACATAGCATCAAGCCTTGACTATGTACAGTATGAACACTCTATGGTTCGTACTGGTCGTCCCAGTCTTTGCCGGATCACATGTCCTGTCTATATGAGAAACATCCGTTCAGTCTGGATTCCAGGCTAGTCTAATTCCTTAATGCAAATCCCATCAACCGGGTCCAAAACATCGAGCGCTATTTGTATTTGTTAGCTAAACCTCATTACGGTTCAACAATATTTAAAGCTGCACTCATCGAGCAGGTTAACATTGGATGAGATGACTGTGTGTAATGTGAAAGGCATCTCTCGTTGTGACAAAACTCACAAAGAAGAGCTTTGAAAGACGCTAAAACGCTTGATCAGAGATCATTGTCACGAGCTCCGATCAACCTCATTTCCAGCAGCAGTAAATAAATTCTGTAAAATTGATGATGGCCTCAGCAGACATGTAACTTTTCCTTCTTTTCTCTTTTTCTATTTGCCTCAGCAGCCTTTGGATTTTGAGAAAAAGCCGTCGTACACGGTAGAAATCCAGGTCCGGAACACACAGGTGGACCCCCGTTTTATGTCCGCAGGCTCCAAAGACGTGGCCACGGTCCGGATTGGCGTGGACGACGTGGATGAGCCGCCGCTGTTCGACAAAGCCAGCTATCTGATGGAGGTGAAGGAAGACGCTGCAGCGGGCGTGGTCATGGGCTCGGTCAGTGCCATGGACCCCGATGGAGCTCGCAGCATGGTCAAGTAAGGCCTTTTTGCTGCTAACAAAATGTGATTTGTCCAGGCCATGTGAGCTACAGTTAGCAGTGCTTTGTCTATCCTGCTTGACAGAAAAGGAGCATTGCTGATATTTTTCAAAACCCTTTTTCTTCATTTCAAATTAACGTTCGGGAAAATAAATATATCCGTCATGGCGGAAGCTTGGCACCCAACCTCCAGTCCCCCCCCCCAGGTTGACACTGTTAGCTTCATTAGCTTCTAGCCGCCGGCTCAGCCATCGCCATGTTGTGAGCTGTGCGGAGGCAAGTCCTCAATCATAGATATGCTCTGAATTTTCTATTGATCACCTTTTACCTCAATGCTCCCAACTGGGGTCCACATTTTGAAGCATCACACACTGTCAGGTGGTGGGGGGCATACTGTCAGTCCTCATGTCAGACTGGAAACAGTAAGCCTGTTTCTGCAAAAGAAAGTTTGCATATTTCCACTTCCCGTCCTGCTGTTTTAGAAATCTCAGCAAAACTACATTGAAGTTGGATGAATTTGACTTCAAATGGAGCTCGATTCTCTAAAGGCTTGTGAGGAGTTCTGATAAGAGAAAAGAGGAGAAATATAAAGTAGGTTGGAAGACAGGTGGTACAGTGATCACTGTTAAGATCATACACAGCTCTGTGTAGAACTGTGGACTACACAACAGAAACCTGCACCCACAGGCTGCATTCAAACCCTGCTGCCTCACTGCAGAACTGTCCATTATTGATGCATGGCTTCAGGAGAGTTTGAGCTGCTCTCCTGTTACTAATTGATCAAACGGCATCAATACATCCTGGGGATCATCTGATGTTTACAAAATAAAATGTAACCCCCCGCCCCCCCCCCATCCTGGATAATTTGATATGTTGCAGCGAGTGTTGAAACGTTCCTGATCTTGGCGGGAACTTTGAGTCACAAAAAAAAAAGTAAAGGACACGGCAAAGCCTTTTCTATAGATTGGTAATGAAGTGCAGTGTAAACACAGACAGCATTACGGTAATCATGATGGATAGATGGGTGGATAAAGCAGTGTGTGTCTGAATGTATTCCAATTAAAACCAGCCTGGAACCAATTGTCCCTGTGTTTGTGTGTTTGTGTGTTTGTGTGTTTGTGTGTTTGTGTATCACCACATGACTGTATCATCTATTCACATTGTGTCACTATTATTTTACGGTTGAGTGCTTTCTAATTATGATCTTGCCTGGATGTACTGAAGCAATGTTTTCTTTCAGATTCATCCATCTCTTTATAGAAAACAATAATTAGGATTGAATGGTACATAATTAGCAGCTAATAGCAGTTGGGTGCTATATTTTGGAGTCGGCAGTGACACCAGCCTTGATCCAGACTCTGATAATATGCAGTTCCGCCCTTTGACAGGCAGGCGAAACAGACGGGAGCAAAGGCCTCTCACTGCTATTATCTGTGGAGCGCTGTGAAGCTGTGAATAGCTGCATTCAGCCACTAGTTAAAAATCGAGAGTGCTCTGTGAGCAGTCCACGGACGGTGGGAAGGAGCTGTGGTGTTTTGAAGAGGCTACAGATTGAATAGGACGAGAGGACACAATGCAGCAGCACAATCATGTGGTTTCTTTGTGGTTGTTTGAATATCAAGGTTGGCGGTTGATTTATCTTTTTCAACCCTTCAGATCTTATAGATTGACCATCTATTCTCTTTTAAGTGACGCTCCTCTGAGTTTAGCTCCTTTCTTCTTTTATTTGACATTTCTTTAAAATATTTCTTGTTCTTTCTACGTTACTGTTAATTTGCAGATTAAACAAATGTGAGACGTTTGAATTACTCAAGAGAGACTTCGTCAGAACTTAACAATCATTTATTACACGTGCATTCAATTTGAATAGTGCAAAGTCTTTGGCGATTGGACTCCATCCTGAAGTAGGATAGTAGAGAGGCGGTGATGCTGAGGTCACATGAGGCAGAATCCCCATGGAGCCCAGACACTGGTGGTGATGAAGATGACGGATGAGGAGCATGACTGTGATGCTGACCGGAGGCGACTGGGGTGGAGGAGGGTCACATCTGATTTTGAGCTGAAATGACAACTGATAGCAGCAGACATGAGAACACTTTTAAAGTATGACAGCTACGATGGTACGATTGGTTGGTTTAAAGTGAACGCCCACAATCAGCTGATTTTTTTTACATGTTGCTGTGGCAAAGTGATTTTGTTATTCATATTCACACGTTTCTTTAACTAATATAGTTCAATTTGGAAGATTGAAAACAGCATTTTTTATTTAGTTTGCCCAGAGGGCTAGATGTTCATTTTAAAATACCAGCGGGATGTTCCAAAAGAGCTTCACACAGCTGTTCAGGCCCACAGTAATGCAAAGTGAATGAGCATGTTCAGTAACGCCACAGTGTACCACGTGATGTTGGACTCCATGAATTCTCTTCCCTCACAGATTGAAAGAAATCAGTTTGTCTCCGTATTGTGGCGAGTCCCTGGTGGGGGCTGCACAGAGGGTTAATAGAGCCCTTCTCATCTTCTCTTACAGGTACTCTATCGACCGCCGCACCGACATGGACCGCCTCTTCAATGTGCATCCAGGGAATGGATCCGTGTTCCTGCTCAAAGGCCTGGACAGAGAGGAGACTGCCTGGCATAATATCTCAGTCATCGCTACTGAGTTCAGTAAGTTCAGACAGACTTTCTGCTGCCACGACACATCAGTCACAGTCAGTCGTACAGATAGCCGCACGCCGACGTTGTGATCTCTAAAAGGAGACGGGGGAAACTGGCCACGCAGATGGGGAGGTCGTGAGTTGAAGCCAGACGGTAGAAATGACTTCATATCACACGTTACTTTGCAGTTTTAGATCCTTTTATCATTAACTTAATATTAATGTCCTTGTAATATGCTTTAGTTAAGAGGTAATTATTAACATTATTATGCGTTTAAAAGAATATACATGTATTAATAATCGCAGCATAAACATGTTCATTGGAAGACAATAAGACATTTTTGAGCACTTGTAAGAAACGTGTTTAAAGTGTATAGACTGCTTTATAGATGTGGCTGTGAACATGGACGGTGAGCCTTCATTACAATGTGTTGAAACAAAAGAAGCTGTGTGGTTTCTGTCCATGCTGGGCTGAGACCGATTATCTGCCAATGAATACAGAATCACTCCAAATGTCGTTTTATTGAAGTAATAATGTATTTTTTTAAACCTGATTGGTTTCCTCGCTTGAATTGAGACATGCTGTGGAAATGACTCGACTAACTAGGACACAGTAGTTAACATCTGTGTCCTTTAATGTTTCCATATTTCATCTTTTATGTTCATGTGTGTCAAGAAGGCCACTCAGCTCAGTGGTGCTGCAGTTTGTACCCGATAGCCCACAGTTGAGGTGTACAGAGACGTCCCCGCCTCCTCCTCTTCCATGCAAGATTATTCGTGATTTCAGGAATACTGTATTTTGCATTTTGCATTTCAGATAATCCCCGTCAGAGCAGCCATGTTACGGTCTACATCCGCCTGCTGGACATCAACGACAACGCTCCCACCTTCGCCGCTGTGTATGAAACCTTTGTCTGTGAGAGGACTAGCACTGGTCAGGTACTACAGCTTTACCACTTTTGAACTGTATAGCTCAGAGAACGAGGCTGGGATCACTTGGATCACGTCACTGTGTACTGGGCTACAGTCTACATTGTTATTTTGACAGCAACAAAACTTAATCAGGATTGAGCAGGATCGGAATTAGCTGTCCAAACAAAAGGGTTGGGGTTCAATACCATTTTATTTCCTCTATTCAACATCAGAACTATACACACCCTGTTATTCATAAGGCACTTCCTCCAAACACTGGAGGTCCGGTTTCAAAACTATGAAGTTAAAAAGCTTATTCCAGCGTGTAGCAACAAGCAATATCATTTTCCTAGAGAACACACACCACTTTGTAGCTTGTGTAGTACACACACAATCATATAACGGTGTTAGGCTGCACTCACACCAAATCAGGCATTGCAAAGAGAATGCCAGTCCTCCCATTCATTTGAATGAGGGTAGTGTGTTTAGGCTGCGGCGGTGGGGACAGCAGAGGATGCCAGAATAACAAACACACTATAGCCTGCAGCCAAGTGGAGAGTTCTGGCTCAGAGTATTAGAAAAAACTCATTTTTAGAAAACAGCCTTAAATGTTATGTATTCTAAGTGTATGTATTTATTATTTTGTGGGAGTCAAACTTCAGTCTTTCACATTACACATAGTCATTGTACCCATTGCAGATATACAAATATTGATTAGTGCAGCTTCAACAAACAAACTGTGAGCTGGTCAGTGGAGCAGTGCCTAAACTACAATATCAGAATATTGTATTGTTTTGGTATTGAAACTTGGGTGCCGTATTTGCTTCAATATTGATACCCATCCCTCATGTTGCCTCTTTTAAACTCATGATTCAAGCCCATATTAAACACTAAATTCATGATTCCTGAACTTAATTCCGTCTATAAACCAATTGGGATTTCGTTGGTGGCTTTTAAACGTATTCCCCGTCCAAAATACTATGTTTTGAGTATGAAGCACTCGCACCCTGTAGACTTGAAAGCCAGCTGTAAAAAGTTTGTAGCGTGTGTCTTCAGAGAGAACAGCCGCTGTTTGAATTCAGTCGACTACAATGGATCCCAATGGTGACACAACTCCCAAAGACACTTCTCAAACTACTACTGTAGCTTATTCCACTTCTCCACTCAAATTACGTTTTATATTTTGCTCAAATGAAGCCTAATAAACTGCTTTCATGTCCTGCTGTCTCACTCCTCACAGCTCCAATAGAAGCAGAAATATGAGACAGATACTGAAACAGAGCAAAGAAATCATAACATCAAAAAGGAAATTGCTTTTACATTGTTACAACCATGTCCAGTTGATAATTGTTCTACACAATTATCAACTGGACATGGAAGTCGTTCAGTAAAAATTAAAGTATTCAATAAATTGAATTGAATACTTGGGAATTTTGGGACCAGCCGTCCAAGGCAACTTATTTTCCCCCAAAAAATGCAAACCATGATTGAGATGGGTTTGCTTTTTTTCTGAGTCATATGCGAGGACAGCAGTGTGAACTGTCACTGTGACAGGAACCAGTCATTTCTCGTCTATTGAATGCTCTTTTACTCATCCGTGGGATGTTCATGTTAATGAGTGTCGGTGTCTCTGACAGCGGATCCAGACAGTGAGTGCTGTTGATGCCGATGAGCCGTCAACGGGACACAAGTTCTTCTTCAGCCTTCTCCAGACCCACCGCAGCAACTTCTCTGTCAAAGACAATGGAGGTAGGCAACACCTGACCATAGATACAGGCTTATTACTGATCCGTAATGATTTACGTACCTCTAAAGCCCTCTGATTAGCATTAGCATGTTGTATTTTCTTAGCTAACGTTTAAAAATGACAACTTGAGGTTTTGTGGGGCGTTTACTGGAGTATTGTCACCTCGAAGTGAATTCCCTTGACAAAGAAACAGTATTTATTCGAAGATAAGCAAACGTGCTGTTGGCTGCAGTTTCATATTCAAAGTCTCGGCAAGAGAGAGCTACAAAAACACAAACTCCATTTCATAAATAAATAACTAAAATCTCAACGGAAATCTCCGTATTTGTTAGTATCCATGAAGCTCATAGTTTGAGTCAATTATATGAATCATCTTAAATCCTGCTGTTGATTCTCCTCTGAATGATTGCTCATCTTTTCTCTCTGACAAACACTCTTGCATGTCCATGCTAACGAGTAACGTGACACGAAATAGTCATTTTTTAATCAGAAAATTATGTGTATAGTCACTTTTGTTAAACTGTCAACTTATTCTAGTCCTGGTCCTTACTAGTCATTGGTAGTTCTCTGCCTTTTTATAGTTAATACAGGGGGGAAAGCCTGTTCAGGGTAATGTGGGCCACATCCCTCTATAATGAGGGGCTACTGTGGCCGGGGGGTTATAGCGGGTCTTCCTCAGAGGGACAACTTCTTTAGTCCGCATGTCCAAGTGTCCTTGGGCATAGATCGGATGACTGACTTCTGCCTGGTTGGACTCACTTGGTAATAAAGTGATCCTTCTTCATATACCAAAGTGTCGGGCACTGATACTTTCTCCTACCCAGATAACACTGCTGGCATCCTGACGCGACGAGGCAGCTACAGCCGCCTTCATCAGAGCGTCTACCTGGTTCCCGTGGTGATCACCGACGGCGACTACCCGATGCAGAGCAGTACCGGCACTCTCACCGTGAGGGTGTGCACCTGCGACCGGGACGGCAACATGGAGCTGTGTAATGCGGAGGCTCTGAGCAGCTCTCCTGGTCTCAGCACTGGAGCTCTTATCGCCATCCTCCTGTGTGCCATCATACTGCTGAGTGAGTGTGGCACAATACAGTGTGTAACAACACACACTCTACAGTAGCAGATGTGTTAGCAGATGGGCTGCATTTCAATGACAATATGTTACATTGAATGAACATACTTATGGGAAACAATGTTGAGAGGTCCATGTAGTAGATTAGCTGCAGCCGTCAGTCACATATTCCTTTAGCTCTGCACCAATCCAGCCCGTTCTCTCCTAAAACTGATTCTGATTATCTTGACTATGAACCAATCCGAAATATAGAAACATAATGTGAAATATATAGAAGGAACCATAGCATTTTCTTTTAAATAGCTATTGTGACAGAAAGAAAGTGAAATGTGTCTGCACACAACATGTAGCATGTATGATCACACACTGTCTGCTCACTGCAGTGGTTCCATCAGTACAGAACTGAAAACACAAGCAGCCGTTGTGCTTTCTCATTTTAATGGGAAACAGAGTTGGTTCAGAGCTCCGGTCTGCTGTTGCTGATCAGAAGGAAAGTTCACATGGAAATGAATGCATCTCATCTGCCACCACCACACGCTCACTTATCCTCTTATTCATGCGGTGGTCACAGTCCAGTGCACTGCTGAGAAGATGAATACATATTTATATGCTTCTGAAAGTGCAGTCATTGCAGACTTAGTGGACACACACCAGGGACGCCAGAAGTTATTCAGAGTTATGGGCACTGAGAGAAAGTCTATGTAATGATGTCATACTAAATGCTGTGACTCATTCGTTTGAATGGCCTGGAGAACTTAGACGTTACAGTTATTGCTTTTTTTTATAAACAACATTTTACAGCAATTTTAGAATGTGAACACCAAAGTATGTCAAAGCAGCCACAGCAGCTGCAATCATGGAAACTGCAAAGAGAGGCGAGGGAGTGAGGAGTGAGGAGTGAGGCAGCCCGTGCACATGTATGAATAAAGAGTGCAGTCAGGTCCGCATCATACTCGTCTTATTAAATCCTAGTGTGGGTAGTTCTCAGTCTGGATTATATTTAACATGGTAATCAAAGGAAAGTCATAAACTGTAGTATTTCAGTAGTGCTGATATGATTGTAGTCATCATCCTTTTCCTGTTGCTCTCTGCCTCTCATACTCACAGTAACTGCCCACTTCATCTCTACAAATCTTTCTCCTGTATTTCTATATCTACCTGAACTCTTTCTGTCAATATCTTGTATCCTCTCATTCATATCACAACTCACTGCTCCTTTGCAGACATTTCAAGTGCTCCCGTGTCTGCATTATCTGTTATTTCGGTTCCCTGACCTCAACTCCGCCTCTGCTCTTTCTTGTTGCCACCGTGCTCTGATTTAAATTCAAACTGGCCTGCATGAGCTTAGCCAATCAAATGTTCTGCATGATGATTTATGGCTGAGCCCTCTCTGAAATCAAAGGCTTTCTGTCTGCCTGTAAGCAGCCTGTGCAGCCCTCTCTGTACTCATGAGATAGACTCACCGAGTTAACTGCTGGATCTGGGAATCTTGCGACATCTCGAAAAGGAAATCGGATGATTCAAGAGACGGGAGCAGTCCCACGATCAGGCTGGTTGTACACAAATCCCCTGGTTAGCCAACTTATTTGGAAGAATTGGGGAAGCGAGAGAAAACTAAGAAAATACAGCAACTGTTACTCTATCACACAGATAGAACTGATCAATCAATCAAATACACTAGCAGAACTCGGCGGTCCGTAAAAATACATAATAACACGTTAACA
The DNA here is from genome assembly GCA_032191485.1 of Leptoclinus maculatus. Lineage (NCBI taxonomy): Eukaryota > Metazoa > Chordata > Actinopteri > Perciformes > Stichaeidae > Leptoclinus > Leptoclinus maculatus. The sequence continues at coordinate 22,278,880 of JAVDOI010000010.1, read as the reverse complement.
CTCCAGTTAAACTTCTAACAAAATAAACAAAGTTAAAAACACACTCTGCCCAGACAAACACCTCTTACTTTGAGATTGCTTCGTAGCGGTCGGCGTGTTTCTTCGAATTTAAAAGTTATCCTTCTCTTCCTCTATAGATTCTGTGAATCTTCCTTCTGCAGGTTAAAGTTGGAGGAGTACAGGGCAACAACAGTCTGTTGTTCGACCAGCGAATGTAGAACTATTCCCGGGGTTTTCTTAAAAGCATCAGCGTTGTAGTCTCAGTGACGTCATGGCCGAATCACAGGGATCCCCGTGGTGCCTATGGCCCTCATCCAATGAGACCCCAGTGTTGGGTTTGGATCAAATCTCAACTAGATTTAACGTCTGGTGGGGCTTGGTGTGATTTCCACCCAACTCAGGCTGTTGTACGCCCATGTCGGCCCGATTGATTTGTTTCAACACATGGTGAAGTCCCTACACCACGATCTGTGAACACCTGCGAGGCATGAAAGCATGAAGACTCCTGGGAGGAAGCAAAGTTAGTAATGTGCATTAATGGGACATAAATATAGATGGAGAAGAGGAAGAGGAGAGAGGAGCTCAGTGTTTCATAGGAAGTCCTCCAGCACTCTGGGCCCATAGCAGCATATCCAGGGGCTGGTCCAAGGCAAACCTGAGTCAGCCCTAACTATAAGCCTTATCCGTGTTAATAGTCTCAAGCCTACTCTTAAATGTGGTGAGTGTGTCTGCCCCTGGAACTGGGAGCTGGTTCCACAGACGAGGAGCTTCAGTAGTATTGTAAAACAAAGCTACCATGAGACCCTTGAAATGATCCTTTGATTTATGCTCTGTAAAATGTCTAACCCCATGTCTTTCTGCTGTTGTCTCCTGCAGTGATCATGGTTCTATTCACAGCTTTGAAACGACAGAGAAAGCAGGAGCCTCTCATCATTTCCAAGGAGGACGTGCGGGACAACGTGGTGAGCTACAACGACGAGGGCGGCGGAGAGGAGGACACCCAGGCGTTCGACATCGGAGCACTGCGACACCCGGACTCTGTCGCCACTTTAGAGGAGTCGGCCAAGCAGAGGCGGGACATCATCCCCACTGACGCCCTGCTGTATTCACCACACCACCGACCGGCCCCCGCCTCGGCCGACCTCATCCCACCGCCGGTCGGCGCGGCGTCCCGGGATAACGGGGATGTACGCGAGTTCATAAATCAGAAGGTGCTGGAGAACGACTGTAACCCGACAGCGCCGCCATACGACTCGCTGGCCACCTACGCCTACGAGGGCGCAGGCTCGGTGGCGGAGTCCCTGAGCTCACTGGGCTCAGTGTCGTCCGAGGCTGAGCAGGACTACCACTACCTGAGTGACTGGGGGCCCAGGTTCAGGAAACTAGCGGACCTGTATGGTGCTGAGGACTGTGACTTCTCTTAACAAAGTCAGCACAGTCACTCACTTCCATGTCAAAGACAGCTGCAGCAAAGATGTTGACCAATGCAGGGCCAAAGACGGGCAACCTCTAACTACCACAGACTCTATATTAGAGATTGTGAACATTACTGATGAGCTTTAAGAAAATTGTAGAACTTTTAAAAATACAGATGGCACACGATCCACGTGATGAAGCTACCTGATCCTTGACCCGTCTTCACTGCACATGGATGCAAACATGTGTACCAAGTCATTTTCAAAAGGGGACATTTCATTTTGTGAACTGGAAGTAACAGATGTAGAAATGTAAATGAATCAGCCCAATTATGGTTGGTTTCCAATCAGAATTTTGTATTTTGAATTGAGAATTGGACTTAAAACACTAAGATATTGCTTCGGTTTAAATCTCTCTTGGGTAACCAAATACCCATTTTGCAGAGCCTTTCGTGCTGCTTTACGTGTGTCATCTAAGGCAAACTGAAGTGTTGGGAACTGGGTCAGTCAAAAACAAACCAGAGCAGTTATTTCAGGATTTGACCACATGCACCGCTGCAAATATGAAGTTTTTATCTTCTTAAGTGCCCTTCTGCCGCCCTTCAAGCTGAGCTGTGGATGCCTGGAGGTTGGCTGAGACTGGAGGGGGCTACTTTTTGTTTTTTAACATTTTGTCTTTTTTCCCCGTGTTGTACAAAAGGACCGTTTCAGAGGAGCTGTCCTCAGAGATCTTCGCCTAAAGATCGCCTTTTTCAGAACACAGTGCGTTTAGTCGCATGTATTCCTGTTAACGCAGGTTTGTGCTGTAAACTAAAATAATTAATTTTTCGTTTCTTAGCTTCATGATTAAATGTATATTCTGTCAGAAATGTGGTTGAACTGAATCATATTGGAAGTATACTAAGTTACATCGATCTTTAATTTCACCGCAGTCATTTTTCTACAACAAAGTACAACTTCAGATATTATACAATGTTAGATAACGCCTTTTCATTGCTTTATATACAAACGTATAAAGAGTAAGCCCTGCCTTCACAGTAGAGCGGACACTTTGTATCCCAAATTCAGATTACAGTTTGAGTGTGAATAAACTCAGCAAACTCCAAAGTTCCCAGCACCTCAAGCCAGTATAAGGCAGATTATAGTTTTGGTAGCTGCACAAGACATATTTTTTATAATGGATTAACTAGTACATGCCATTATACACCCAAGTGCCACAAAAGCAATAAGAGCAAGTTTAACAACAAAACGTAGGGAAACTAGCAAAATGTGCTCAACAAATAATCATGTACGACAAACCTTCCGAGAATCTGAGGCATTAAAGGTTCGACACTGTAGAACCTTCAATCTGTAATTGTGAATAAAAGTAAGGCTGTTTGATGCAACATTATGACAACAACAAATCCAAAGTCAGGTGTTTGCTTGTGGAGGATTATCAGAATGTCACTTGTACATACCGCTAGCTGAGGCTTTGGTTCTGTGCGTTGCATTCTAATGAGTCGTGTGTTAGGGCTCGTTTGGTCAAACTTGACCATTGAAAACGTGGCAGCCCTACTTCACAGCCAGCTTTGCGGCTTGAATGTCTTTCAATGACTGCTAACGTCATATTTCTGTGCTCAGTTTGGTTCAGCCCACCCTCTGAGATGTTGTTGTTAAATGTTGTAATTACCTGACGCCGCGGGGCAGACTTTGCTTTGATGTCACGGTAATAACTGAAGCAAAAGGTCAAAATCACAACAGGTAACCTCAGTGCTATGTTCATAATAACATGTTGAAAGTGAGGGATACAACGAGAAAATCAGGGTCATTTATTGATTCAGACATTTTGTTACCCTGAAGTAATACGAGGAGTTGGTATTGTGCGTTCTGTCAGTTCCAGTAAGAGCCGCCGTCTGTTGTGTTGTGTGACCGTGGTCTGCTCTAAAGGCTTCAAGCTCAAATGTCCACGTATTTTTCTTTTTAGTATGATTCATTCTTTTTCTACCAAATATGTATAGGACACAATGATATCAATGATATCCGTGAAGGAAAAAAAAAAAATACTGTCCAGCTTCACTGTTTTTTCATGTCGCTTTGGAGGTGTGAAACTGTAAATGATGTATTTTATGTTTAATTTGATCAAAATAAAGTTTTGCACTGAAAGAAGCAGGAAACTATGTTGATTTCCCGTTATATCATCCGTCACTTGTTAAAAGTGGCGATTCTGAAAAGTTACTCAAGAATGAGAATGAGATGGAAAAGTACGCGTAATAAAAATATCCCCATAGTCGAAATTATGAGATAGAAAGTCATGACTTTTAATATCATAATTTTGACTTAAGTCGAAACTATAAGATACTTTAACACAACAGTTGACACATCGATATGCTGGGAAGCCCACTTCTCCAACACATTGATAGTGATGCTACCACTAGTCCTATCGCACTACACCAGCTACAGAAATCAGGAGGAACGTGTTAAGGGACACTACACTACTATTTTTATTTCTATTAAAATCTCCCGGTTGATTCATTGTGTACAAGCAGAGCTTTGATATTATATCAATGACACCTCTGTGCATTTGGACATTACCGATGTCTTCTATTTTGTTTTTAGGGCCAGTGTTGATATAAATGTTTAACTTCACATGATCATGTTTTTGACAGTAATTCAAACAGAGAAATTAATAAATAACCTGATAACACCAAATTACATAAAGGATTCACGATCTTTATTGGAGGCTGAAGTGAAATGGATTCTTTTTACAGAAATGGACAGATTTTAAACATTTAACCCTATCTTATCTTACGTTGTGTACACATCAGTGCTCTTCTTCCTGTTCCACCATCTGTCAGCAGTTGATGGACAGGAGACCAGAGAGGCAAAGTGCATGTTACTTCAGTCCAAGGTTCAGTGTGCGGTTACCCAGGATGCATTAGTGATGACAGATGTAACTTTGCCATGCACAAGTACACTGCGTGCCTCCATTAGTGCTTCATGTTTTTCTCTCTCTGTTAATCTTTGATGGGGCTGTCATGTAACCCCACACACACACACAGAGAGTGTATATTCAGAACTGCAGACACAGATTCCCTCAAAAATGGATGACCATTCATTCTTCAAGGCACGGCTTGAGCAAGGTGCTGATGTACTGCTGTGTGTGGCCTGCAGGGCTTCTCCCACTGCAGGCAAAACACATCTGAGTGGAAGCTGAGGAAGGCTGCTACTGAGAGAGACAGAATGAGAGCAGTAATCTTTTCTTTAAGTAACCACGTTACCATTGGGAAATGCTGTCCAATGGTATTTAAGGGGTTAGGGGATTGAAACTCACGGCGTCAGAATCATACACTGTCTACGAAACTGACTCTGAACCTGGGAATGAAACAGCCACCACCCATCACGACCCTGCCTTATATCCAAAATGTGTCTTCCCCTTTTCCAATTATCGGACTTTGAAGTCTCCCGAAACACAAGCACACAATAATCCATCCACACAAAGCAATGACTGTACTTGTTTTTGAGGGGCTAGGGTTAAAACGTGGCATTGGAATGGAACGTCACGTAGGGCACACAGGGATCATCTGTCAAAAATAGTCTTAGAGATTCCTTCTTAAACCATTATAAATAGTTAAAATCCCCATATAAAAGTACAAGAAATTAAGATTAAAACAAAACAATTAAAAGGTTTAAAAGAACATAGGAGCAGGCGGTGAGGCAGCGGGAGAATCAATTGTATTAAAAAAAACTCAAGATCTCCATGGTCCATCTCGGGTGGTGGTTTTTATTCAACATTAGGTATGTTGTAAGGACTGTCTGAAATAAACTAAAAAGGAATTAAATATAGTTGGAATTGGAGACACAATATAAAAACATATTTATACAATGGTAATTGTTAAAACTTTTAGAATAAATGCTTTTTTTTTATAAAAGGGGGGGGGGGGAGGTCAATAAGTATAATAAAAGGATGAATAACTGCAATCATATAAAACACACAAGGGTTAGTCAAAGTGCAATAAAAGAGTACATTGTTATACATCAACTCCCTCCACATTACTGGCATGGCCCTCTCCTGGTTCAAATCATACCTCTCTGACCGTAAACAGTTCATTAGTATCAATAAATTCAAGTCTAACACAGCCCCAGTCTCTCAAGGTGTCCCCCAAGGTTCAGTACTCGGTCCCCTCCTCTTCATCCTCTACCTGCTCCCCCATCATACGCCACCATGGTCTCCACTTCCACCGCTATGCTGACGACACCCAGCTCTACATCTCCACCAAATCCATCACCCCCACCATCCACTCCACCAACTGCCTCACAGATATAAAAACCTGGATGCAAGCCAACAGTGACAAATCTGAAATCCTCCTCAGCCTTAAATCACGAAACAAATCCCTCCACAACTTCAAAATGTGAAACAGAACATATGGCGCAGGCGAGGCAGCGGGAGTGTCTATTGTTTTAAAAGAACTCTCCAGATCTCCATGGCCTGGTGGTCGACCTGAAAAAAAGTGGGTTAATCTCTGGTAAAAAAATATATTTGGCAGATATGGTGGTGTTGAGTTAAGTGAGTAAGGCTTGAATCCTCTGGTTCAGTTCATTCATTTGAAAAGTTTAAGAGCAGAATGTAAATGGTGGCGTTGGGGAAAGTGATCTGGCTGGAGCGCCTCAGCTGTTGTACTTGTTTGAAAATGGTGACAGGTTCATGTTCTGAAAGGCAGTTGTTGAGTCCTACTGAAAGTATAATGTGTTGTGGTTCTTGACAGGGAGGGAGTTTCTTGAGTGTTGCGTTGATGTGATGGAAGGTGGCACCGGGGGAACCCTCTATCTGTATGTGTGGGTGTCTGAATGTTAGGATACGGGAGAGGTTCGAGTCCCCAAGGATCAGGGTCGTCTTCCAGCAACCAGTCCTGCAATTTTCTAAATTTGCGTGGGTGTCTGTGTGGGAGCCAGGTGGTGCCGCTGAGCCCCTGCTGGAGTTTAAGGGTGGATGAATCAAACTCCAGCAGTTAGGGGTGAAGTCAGCTTGTCGCTCTTCACTCTCTCCCTTCATCATCATGTTGTCATCAACCTCTGTGGTTGCTTTTGTGTCACCGGGCTCAACAGCACAGCTCTGGCTCCCTCTGTTGTTGGTGTGGTGCATCTGTAGATGGAGAGGATGAAATGGTGTTACTACTGTACATGGGAGAGCAACATCTTTGACTAAAGAGGTGAGTCGGTTCACCTTTCTCATCATGCCCTGTGGATGTGTGTTGTTGAGAATTTCTGAATGGTGGATGGCCTGGAGTATTTTACAATATGTTTTTGTTTGTGAATGTCTGAAGGTGTGTTATGTGGGTTTGAAGGCTGTCGATTCTCCCCCAAAGGGAGAGGGGAGAGCTGTGTGCTCGTCTCTACCCAAGGGGAGAGGTCAGTGGTGCAAATCTGTTTTTAGGAGTTATTGTCATGTTTGAAATGCTGTGGAGCTGGAAAAGTTAGGGGAACGGGTGAGACATGTAGAGGGGGGGTCTAACGATGCAGCGCCGTTACCTATTCCGTGGACAGCATTTGAGATGTGATGAAGTTACCAAGGAAAACACACACACACACACACACACACACGCACACTGTTATTGGTTCGGTTTATTGTAGGACTGAATGCTGGGAGTCATGTGCACAGCTAAAGATGTTCCTTTAGTTCTCCCTGCAAACAAACAGACAACTGCAATGAGTGACTGATTGAGCAGGCCAGATTGTAATAATGTCTAATTAGTTATGTGGCAGAACAATAGAGTGTGTATATACTGTATATTGCGAAGCTGAAGATAACGGTTCATTTAAATATTGCAACAACTCACCTCTGCTTGTTTCCTCTTCCCGGGGGCTCGAGCACCCATTTATAGGTCCGGGAAGTACCAACCACAGGAAGCGGGGGGAAGTGAAGATATGTGTTGCTCTGTTTTAGATACATTTTGTGTTTAACATTTACTTTATTTATAGGGATTGTAAATATTTGTAAATTATTATTGATATATTTGGGTTGATGAAATCTTGTAAATATTTATTGTAAGGCAAGTTTATTTGTATAGCACATTTCAACAACAAGGTAATTCAAAGTGCGTCACATAAAACAATTAAAAGCATCAAAACACAAGGCATAAGAAAAGGAGATTTAAAAACAATTAAGAACATTCATTGAACATTAAAAACAGTCATTAAAACATTAAAAAGCAGTGTAAGAAATAGAATACAGTAGTAAAATGCAGGAGATTGATTAATATCCTTGAATCTGGTTCAATTAAAGGCAGCAAACAGAAAAGTCTTCAATCTTGATTTAAAGGAGCTGAGGGTCTCAGCAGACCTGCAGCTTTCTGGACTTTGTTCCAGATATGTGGAGCAGAACAACTGAACGCTGCTTCTCCATGTTTAGTTCTGACTCTGGGAACAGAAAGTAGACCAGTCCCAGACCACCTAAGGGGTCGGGATGGTTCATAAGGTAGCAGCAGATCAGAGATGTATTTTGGCCCTAAACCATTCAGTGCTTTATAAACCAACAGCAGGATTTTAACGTCAATTCTTTGTTGGACAGGAAGCCAGTGTAAAGACCTCAGAACTGGAGTGATGTGATCCACTTTCTTGGTCTTAGTGAGGACTCGAGCTGCAGCGTTCTGATTGACTTGTTACAGAGACCTGTAAACACACCGTTACAGTAGTCCAGTCTACTGAAGATAAATGCATGGAGGAGTTTTTACAAATCCTGTTGAGACATAAGTCCTCTAACCCTTGATATATTCTTCAGGTGATAGTAGGCTGATTTTGTAATTGTCTTGATATGGCTGTTCAGGTTGAGGTCTGAATCCATAACTACACCTAGATTTCTGGCTTGGTTTGAGGTTTTTAACATCAGTGATTGAAGCTGAGCGCTGACTTTCAATCGTACATATATTGTACATATATTGTTATCGATATACTTAGCTGTAGATGGTCTGGGCTAATTAGAGTGACCAGGTGTATAAAAGGAGCTCATTTTGTTTGTGTAGAGACACTGGTGTGATGTTAGAATATCAAAATAAATGAAGCTTCATCTGAAACCTCTTCTGGACTCCTGATCTGCTCATTTTCCTCCATGGCCGCTTGGGCATTCTAACAGGGGGGTTAGGGGGGGTCCAGTGTAGGCAAAGTGGTGATCCCCACCGAAGAGGCTCTTTCCACAGGGATGCTGAATATTTTCCACACCGACCACGGAACCGGTGAGCCAACTGCAAATCAAGTTAAAACAGGGCTAGACTCATGGTCAACAAAAGATTAAAAACTAAGACCTGTAGAGGAAAGTTAAGAGTTAGAGGGGATAAAAGGGTACGTTTGCTGTGCAATCCTTTGCTGTAAATAAAAGAGAGAAGGGAACAAAGAAATGTCAGTGGCCAGATTACCAACAGGGAACTTGTTGAAAGGACAGGAGAGGGGCCCTGAGCCTGTTCCCCTCCAGTCTTTAGATAAAAACCAGAGCAAAGTCCGGAGGTGAAAAGTTCAATTTGGACAAGTCTTTGAGGAAGTCTTCAGTGTGCACATACTTTTTGATATCATTCAAAAGACGGTTTAACATCCGTCCTGCTGTGAGTTCAGTGTGGTAGAGCTGTTGAGTGGGTTAAAAAAATGCTAAAAGCTTCAATCACTGTCCTTGTTCTTAAACAAAATACTTTCATTCTCAAAGGTTTAAAAACTTGCCATAAAGTCAAAAGGGTCAACGGAGAGAGAGATCTCGACGTTTCGCCGTATTACCTCAGAGGTTTGTGTCAGCTACCTGTCTGTCAGTTGGATTCATGCCCCATGTTTGGGGCTGGACTGTGCTTTGTCAGGTTTTGATTGGTCCAGAGTATCGCATGATCTCCCTTCATGGAAATAAAAATATATAATTTTTTTTCTTGTGAGTGGTGGCTGACAATACAATGAAGGTCAAAGATAGAAAGGTAAGGTGGAGAAAAGGGTAGAGGGCGGGGGGCTTCTTAATAAAAGAGTAAAAACAATTAAAAGAATGGGAACACGCAGGGCTTATAAAAGCTACATAGTGAAAATGTGTTTTAGAAGATAAAAGGTTAAGGTTAGGAGAAGGTAGGTGCTTGGGAACGTTTCCTCTACAAAGAACATAGGATAAATGATTAGGGTTAGGGATGATAACCACACTGAAGTGAGACTTTCTACGACCTCCGGAAGGGGTCGAAATGCCCGAAATGCAAAATATCTCATGAGCCATTCCTGAATTTTTTTTTTCTGAAGGTTGTAGAGATTTGAGACTTTCTGGAAAACAATCATGTAAACTATTTGTTCAAACTCAGCGTGAGAGGGGAACCTAATGAAGTTATGTCTAAAGTGAAAGTAGGCTCCTCATTCTGCAGTAAAATGATACCGGACAGTGTTTTACTAGTATGGTGACATTAACATTAAAATAATAAACTCACTATAATGCATGCTCAGTTGTAACTATTCACCTTACTATGAAACCCTAAGTGCATAGCTGAATCTAAGGGAACGGGCGGATGTGATGCCTGCTGTGTAGGCCTACACTGCGATGTAAAACACGCTGAAAGGCTCTCCCGCTCCCTCACTGGAATGTCACATTAAATCCTATATAAAGGAAAACACACAGTTTGTTGCATATAGCACCATGTATTCATGCAAATCAAATTCATTCACGTCGGCATAAGTTACAGCAAACAAAAAAGCCGTGAGGCTCCCACTTGTACTCCGACACAATAAACAAGCTTAACGTTCACAAAGTAGACCCCAAACACAGAGTCCCATCAGTCCCAAAGATCCTTAATTCAACTTAAACAGTCAGACGATAAATAAATCCCCGGGGCCAAAAATAAAGATAACAGGTGGAAGGAAGCGTAGCGAGACGCTGTAGAAGCCTCACAGTCCGTTAGATGGTGGCTCTTTCTTCTTTTTATTTAATGTAATTTTGTTCTGGTCATTTAATTTAATTTTACTGCATTTTAATTTATGTGAATAATTCAATTTATTTAAATTGTTAAATTGTTTTTGTCAAGTTTAGGTTATGTGGCGGCTGCAAACTAGCCAAACCAATTATGAACTGAATAATATCAGTAGTGTGGAGTTGAGGTGTTAACTTTCCTGTCAGTGTGTTGCAGCCGACCATCCTGGCAAAAGACTGAGTCGCTGCATCACACCTCTCTAAGTAGAGCAGCCTGGCTAATTGGACTGTGCCATTCTGCAGCAGCAAGAGGGGTGTTATCGGGAACCTTTGCATCTGCGCCACAGCGGAGGAGTGTCTTCACACCCCTGCGATTGACGATGGACTGGGCAGCCTTGTGTATATATTCTGCAGTTAGGAGATGGCGGAGTTAGTGTCCCTTGATCAGAAGAGCACTCACTATGTTGTTTAACCTAAGTTCTGTTTAATTATGTTTATACTAGTGATGGCGAGATGAAGCTTTATGAAGCATTGAAGCTTTCCATCCAATTGCTTCACTCATGGGCCGAAGCTTCATGGTGCTTCATTTGCTCTACTGCGCCATCAAGTGGACAATAAATGTAAAACAGCAGAGTGATTAAAATGACACCATGGCTTTGGTGTGAAGCATTGAATTGAATAAATGAATGAATGATGTTTGTGATGCCAATACATAACTTATGAACTTATTAATATGGTGTCTGTCTTTATGATACAATGGCGGGGTCAAAAGGGAAAGTGGAAACAAATTGCGGAGAGGGTTGTGATGTGAGAAGTTTAAAAAAAAAAAGATTAAAGTTAGGAAATTTGACTTCTGCATTTAACCCATTCCCTAGCTTAATGGGAGCAGTGGGCTGCTGAGAAGCACCACGTGAGCAGTTAGGTGTTCAGTGTCTCACTCAGGTTCATTTCGGCAGAGGACATGTAGCAGCCAAGGATCGAACCGCCAATCTTGCAGTTACTGGATAACCCTCTCTACCCAATGAGCCACGGAAGAATGTGCATGTGATATTTGGTCTGTGACTGTCCTTATTTTACTAGGGACAACATGTAACACGTAAAACATTTTATTCATTTTTATTTAAAAAATAACAACTACAAAGAGGCTCTTTCTTGCTGGTTCCATCGCAGAAAAAAGAAGCTTGAATAGTTTGCAAACAAACGCGCAGTAAAGTCTTAAGTACACAAAATGTGACCGGGGATTCATTGCGTTTCGCTGCCCCTTTTATTTCGAATCGCACGCCAAACCCGTGAACCATTTCCTGAATCAGTCACGTGGTACGGGCGGTTCGCGAGGCTTCGAACGTCACCACCTACGTCATCAACACAAGCCTCGATACGCGCCTCATAAAAATCTTCCTGGATTACTCGACACAAGCTTCGAAGCCTCGACACGAAGGACACATCACTAATGTTTATACTATTGTACATATTTTGGGTGAATAAAATCCCTATTTATTCCACTTTACCTGCTCTCCCAGCTTTATGCATACCCTGGTCCCTCACAGGTTACTTCATTTTATTTAACTATGAATCATTTTTGATTGATTTCATTTAATAAATTCATATACATTTTAACATTTTATTTTTTTTATTCCGATTTTTTTGGTCAAATTTTGGTCATTTAATTTTATTCTATTTAAATTCATATGGATATTTTTTTTTTAAAGTATTACATTTTGTCTTCGTCATTTTATTTTACTGTATTTAAATCTATTTTAATTTATGTAACAAATTAACTTAATTTTATTTTGTTTTGGTCAAGTTTAGGTCATTTAATTTAATTTAACTATATTTCATTTTTGATTTAATTAATGTTATAAATTAAATTTGATTTTAAGATGTAATTTAATTAGTCATTTTTATTTTATTTTATATGTTTTTTTAATAAAATTTTGTTTCAGTCAAATTTTGGTAATTTAGTCGTAATTTAGTCGTAATTTATTTTGATTTAGTATTTTATCATTTTGTAATATAATTTTATTTGTATAATTTTATTTTATTACATTTAATTTAATTCGTTTTTTAAATTTAATTAAATTTAGTTTTGATCAAGTTTTGGTCGTTATATTTTGTTCTGTTTTAATTTATATAAATAATTTAGTTCATGGTAATAACTAATAAAATAATATATATTTTAGTGTTTACTAAAGATAGATACATGGATAGAGGGATGGATGGATGGACAGACAGTGTAGATCTTCTTTTCATTTGTGCCACTTTTCATGTGAACAACTCAGTGCAACACGATGAATGCCTTCCAGGAGAGACTCTGGAAATGTGCACTATTATAACCATATTTACAATCATATTTTTTGTTTAGCTCCCTGGAACAGCTGGCCACAATTTTGGTGACCTTTGACAGAAACTGTCACAACATTTTTGGGAATTAAAAAAAATAAAAATACTGCATGAAGTGTGACCTTCAGGTGTGCCTTCTTCGCGTTTGTGTTCTTTAAACGCTGAAACACAGAATAGACACCACTGAGCTGTTAATGGAACAAAGACCTACATAAAGGGACTCGCGCTAAACAGCGCCCCCCATCGGCCACACGGGGATCCACAGATTCTATGACGGTACCGAGTTTCTAGTCGGACATATTTAGCGAAACACATCACTCGGTTCACGTGGGGGCTCATCACGTCTCAGCTGCTGTTGAAGAGGTGAGACAGTTGAGTCGTTAAACTTGAACACAAACATATTTAATATTGTATATGAACCTGTATATGATCACTGTGCTTCATGTGCCGAGAGCTGCTGATCGAAGCTACACGGTCCGACATCTGTGTTCACTCAGAAGGAGAAACACCGCCACTAACAAAGATCCAGAGGCTTGCTTCATAATCGTATTAATATCACAAACACATTTCAGACACTTCTACTGAGTGGACAGTTGGTGTGAGTTTTTACATGCAGACACAGGAATGTCACAAGCTAAAGTAGTCCCAACAGAATGTCGCTGCTGATAACACCGGTTGACACCGGACATTATTTTGGTAGAGACGATTTTACAGTGTTATCAGCCAAGGTGAATGTTACACTATGAAACTAAAGTGACCCAAACATTTGATCCTAAAGCCGCTGTAAAGAAATGTAAAGGTGTCCGGGGAGTTTTGTTAAACTTCTGTATTTTATAATGTAGACCCTAAGTTGCCATGTTAATCGGGACAAGACAGTATTGTTGTGTCCTCTCTTCAAAAGCACCAGACTCCATTGACAAAAACAGTCATTTAAGTGGCAGAACATAGAAGTGCACATACACACAACCCCGTTTAAAAACATGTGAAGTAACCCTTTAAGTTATAAACGTAGCAGAGATAACTTTGACTCAGCTAGTGCTAGCCTTATTGAGTAGTTACTGTGCTAGCCTTATTGATTGGTTACTGTGCTAGCCTTATTGATTGGTTACTGTGCTAGCCTTATTGATTGGTTACTGTGCTAGCCTTATTGATTGGTTACTGTGCTAGCCTTATTGATTGGTTACTGTGCTAGCCTTATTGAGTAGTTACTGTGCTAGCCTTATTGATTGGTTACTGTGCTAGCCTTATTGATTGGTTACTGTGCTAGCCTTATTGATTGGTTACTGTGCTAGCCTTATTGAGTAGTTACTGTGCTAGCCTTATTGATTGGTTACTGTGCTAGCCTTATTGAGTAGTTACTGTGCTAGCCTTATTGATTAGTTACTGTGCTAGCCTTATTGAGTAGTTACTGTGCTAGCCTTATTGAGTAGTTACTGTGCTAGCCTTATTGAGTAGTTACTGTGCTAGCCTTATTGAGTAGTTACTGTGCTAGCCTTATTGATTGGTTACTGTGCTAGCCTTATTGAGTGGTTACTGTGCTAGCCTTATTGATTGGTTACTGTGCTAGCCTTATTGATTGGTTACTGTGCTAGCCTTATTGAGTAGTTACTGTGCTAGCCTTATTGAGTAGTTACTGTGCTAGCCTTATTGATTGGTTACTGTGCTAGCCTTATTGATTGGTTACTGTGCTAGCCTTATTGAGTAGTTACTGTGCTAGCCTTATTGATTGGTTACTGTGCTAGCCTTATTGATTAGTTACTGTGCTAGCCTTATTGAGTAGTTACTGTGCTAGCCTTATTGATTAGTTACTGTGCTAGCCTTATTGAGTAGTTACTGTGCTAGCCTTATTGATTGGTTACTGTGCTAGCCTTATTGAGTAGTTACTGTGCTAGCCTTATTGATTAGCTGAACCTGATATGTTGTGACCCGTTCCTAGCAGAAATAGCCGTACAATGGTTTCTCCAGTACCGCCGAGATTCAGCCTGATTTCGGTTCAGCATCTTACAGATGATGATATTCTTAGCATATTGTTTCATTTTTCAGATTAAAATGCCAAACAAAAGCAAAGCAAAGACTGTAAAGAGACGGAGCATCGACAATGAGCAGCTCCCGCCCAAACAGAGCAAGGTAGAGCACATGGATACCCAATCCCCCCTGTGCTTCAACAGCCCGGTCCGCCTGTTCGAGAGCCTCATCCAGCCCATGGGGACGGAGCAGTTCTTCAGCGAGTACTGGGAAAAGAAACCCCTCCACCTGCAGAGGTCCGACCCCGACACGGCCTCCTACTACCAGTCTTTGTTCCAGCTGTCCGACCTGCCGAGCCTGTGCTCCGAGGATCTGGAATACTACAGGGACGTCAACGTCGTGCGCTGCGTCAACGGCAAGAAAAAAGTGTTCAACAAGCCGGGCCGAGTTAAGAGCAGTGTTATCCATAAGAGCTTCGTTCAGAACAAGGCCACCATCCAGTTCCACCAGCCGCAGAGGTTCAAGGTGAGAGAGGAGCTGCTCTGGATTTCTTGTTTGAAAATTGTTATTATTGAAGGAACGAAGGAAAACATCAATATAACAGGGTGTATATAGCATGTAATATGAAATAATTCTCTCATGGAGTTTTCCCTGTGTGTGGTCAGGATGAGCTGTGGAGGATCCAGGAGAAGCTGGAGTGTTTCTTCGGAGGCTTGGTGGGCTCCAACGTCTACATCACACCACAGGGGTCCCAGGGCCTTCCACCTCACTATGACGATATCGAGGTACGACACCCAACCCACGACTGGACTCTTTCAACAGCCAAAGCCTCTTCATATTTACAACACACCCATATTCCACAAAATGTCTATGACTACACCCATAAATCACTAAGCTTTCTTAAAACCTTTTAAAAACACACCTATTTTTTAGGCCTCTGCTTGAAAATTGCATACCCATAATAAAAAGAGTATATATCAACCACAAGGTCTATTTACATAATGTTGGTGTAATAATAAAGGGAACACTTGTGAGATTTGTTCAGATGTGTAAATATCAGTATATATGGTACTGGTTAAGAGTAAATGAAGATTGAGTAACGTCAGAGTGTACAAATATTCAAGTTCAAGTCTGTAAAATCAATTAAAAGTACACAAGCAATTTCAGCTTAATGTACAAAAGTGAAAGTTCCTGTCGATGATACTTATTTAGATGTGTCAGGTCAAAGTGGAGCTGATCTCATTTTTCACAATACACAACATGCTTTTGGTGGGTTGATGCACTTTGAATCAATACATATTTTAAATGCTCATTATAGGTTTTAAAATCTTATTTTACAAAGTAGCTACTAATAATAGCTGCCTAAGAGTCCACCTGACTCAAGTGCCACAAGGCTGCAGGTGCATGAAGTACTTGTTATGCCAGCAGTAACAAAGAGCCTGTAGAGAGAAATTAAAACATGTTTTTGGCTGTTTGTGCAGTAGTTGATACTGTACTTATCATGCTGATGTGGTGCCCTTTGCCCAGGCGTTTATCCTGCAGCTGGAGGGGCAGAAACGTTGGCTCCTCTACACTCCCACTGTTCCTCTGGCAGCGGAGTACAGCGTGGAGTCCGAGGAGAGGATCGGCAGCCCGACCCATGACATTATGCTGAAGGTACAGCACCTCAACTATATATGTATTCATACACAAAGCTGTTCAGCATATAAAATGTGTTTTCTGTATGAGTGAGATCATCTCCTCCCTCCTCAGGCAGGAGACCTTCTGTACTTTCCCAGAGGAACCATCCATCAAGCCAGCACCCCAGCAGGAGTGGACCACTCCACCCACGTGACTCTCAGCACTTACCAGAGAATGTATGAGAGCTCCTCTTCCACGTAGCATTCACTGAAACGCCGTGTCTAATCAGTGCTGAGTGTAGGTCACCTGCCAACACACGTTAATCTACTTAAGTAAATCAATAGAATATGGAACATAACCAGATCATCATTTTCATTGAAAAAGCAGAGTCAGAACATCACTAAAGTATACTGGAATACATCGTTACTCCTTAATACAGAGTAACTCCATATGACATCTTGATAGTAGGAAAAACATGACTGCTCTGGGCCTCATGGGTTCAACGATATACGTCTCCTGAACCTCCGTACTTGAGACCGCTCAACTGTGATGTAGTGTGTTCTGTAGTGCCAAACTACTGCTACTTGGGATGTGTACAGTGGTAAATGGACTGCACCTACATAGTGCTTCTGTACCACAATAGATAAAAGCTCATTTCATCACCGGCAGATAAAGGATTATTCTAGGGAAGGACACAAGGAGAAGCCAGTGTGTGATAAAACATTTACAGTGGCTGTGTGTTGCCTCAGAACTCAGTCCTTCCCTCAGCCATTCTCCCTGCCTGGGCACACTGTGACAGGCTTTATACCCTGTTTGTGAGTGTTAATTGTTGTGAGTGTTTGATTGTTTCTCGGTGTTTGATTGTTTGTGAGTGTTTGATTGTTTGTGAGTGTTTGATTGTTTGATTGTTTCTCGGTGTTTGATTGTTTGTGAGTGTTGATTGTTTGTGAGTGTTTGATTATTTGTGAGTGTTTGATTATTTGTGAGTGTTGATTGCTTGTGAGTGTTTGATTGTTTCTCGGTGTTTGATTGTTTGTGAGTGTTTGATTGTTTGATTGTTTCTCGGTGTTTGATTGTTTGTGAGTGTTGATTGTTTGTGAGTGTTTGATTATTTGTGAGTGTTTGATTATTTGTGAGTGTTGATTGCTTGTGAGTGTTTGATTGTTTCTCGGTGTTTGATTGTTTGTGAGTGTTTGATTGTTTGTGAGTGTTGATTCTTTGTGAGTGTTTGATTGTTTGTGAGTGTTGATTGTTTGTGAGTGTTTGATTGTTTGTGAGTGTTGGTTGTTTCAGAGTGTTGATTGTTTCCGAGTGTTTGATTGTTTCCGAGTGTTGATTGTTTCCGAGTGTTGATTGTTTCCGAGTGTTTGATTGTTTCCGAGTGTTTGATTGTTTCCGAGTGTTTGATTGTTTCCGAGTGTTGATTGTTTCCGAGTGTTTGATTGTTTCCGAGTGTTTGATTGTTTCCGAGTGTTTGATTGTTTCCGAGTGTTGATTGTTTCCGAGTGTTTGATCATGTTCAGACTGTGATAGCAAACTGAATCTGTCGGTGGCTGATAGTGAGTGTCACATTCTCTGATAGTCTCTTCTGTCCTGTCTAACTGTCCCTACCTCAGGTCATGGGGAGATTTGCTGTTGGACATATTTCCCAGCTTGCTGTGTGACCGCAGCAAGACTGAAGTCAGCCTGAGAGAGGGCATGCCCAGAGGCCTCTTACTGGTAAAACTCTTCGTTTGGATTACTGTGACACAACTCAAAGTTCCACTTCATTAGACTTCTGCGACGGCGAAAGACGAGGCTGGAGGGATTATGTTTTTGGGTTGTCCGGTTCATTCTCTGTAAAGTGGATCATTTAAATGTTCACAACTGAAATAATATCTGGTTAAATATGATAATAATAATAATCTTAAACACAACACATTTAAACAAGGACAAATAGACGATAAAGAGATGCTAAGATGTATAAGTGAAATGTTATTTTCAGTGCATGGCTGCATGCTCAGTGTGTAGTAAAAGAACACAAGGAATGTTTTGTATTTGAGCAAAACGCTGAAAAAAACCAGCTTTTGATCTGATTAATAATTGATTAATGAAGGTAACAATAAATTATCAAAATAATAGTTAGATGCAGCCCTACTCGGTAACGCCCTGAGCAAATGTCGTCAAACTTGACTCAATGATGAACTGATTAGAATTTGCTGGACAAAGGTCACTGTGACCTCAGAAACACGTTTTTGGCCATGAGTCAAGAATTATTAATATGATAAAATGATGAAGTGATGACATTTTGGACAGACATGGATTTAAACTGATTTATCACTGGCTGGCGAAGACGTACTGCTACGAGGCGGTAATTCTAGTTCATACTTTATTCAGGACTTAAAGAGGCCTGAACACCAACTATGTCTGGGTTTGTAGGGTAACAGTGAAAACCTGGACAACGGCAAAACGCTGGCCGCTGGCCTCAGATCTCTGGCTGATGAACTGGAAAACGGGATGCAGGAAGTCCGCTCCATTCACATGAAGAGAGACTTCATCATGAACAGACTGCCACCGTACAGCCAGCAGGAGCTGCTTGAACCATGTGAGCTTGTTTGTGCTTATTTGTATGTGTTCAAGCTATGTGCACAGTGATAGAATTCACTTTGCCATTTTGTGCACATGTGCATCTAACTGTGTGTGTGTTTGTGTGTGTGTGTGTCACAGCTGGGAAGATTCCTGCCTTGGAGGATATGGTGTGTTTGAGGTTTAAAGACCATATGGTGATGACAGTGGAGCCCAGCCAAGAGAAAACAGTAAGTCCATCAGATATCCAGGCAAACAGAAAAGATTGAAGTCAGTGCCATGCTCAGCTCCGTGTGTGTGTGTGTGTGTGTTTCAGGATGAGGCCACAGAGATGGTAGTCTTTGTCTTACACTCTTTGAAGAACCAGAGGGAGAGCCACATGATGGGTGACAGTTGTGATGAAGAGGAGGAGCAGAACATTTCCAGGGTAAGCTGTTGAACTCTCTTCTCCTCTCCTTTGAAAGAGAAGGCTGGCACAATGAGAACGCCACGTTGAAACGCCGTTGGCTGACCAAGGAGAGACTTCATGATAACCGATATTCAACTTTGGACGGCTGTGTATATTCTTCATCCAGCGTCACTCAACCTATCGGTATCATCCTGGATTCAACACCTCCCGTCCTGCTACTCATGTTTTGTTTATTTATGTTTACGTATAGTCTTTGGGCTCAAATCTTTCACTATGCATCTCTGGCCTGCACGTTGTGTTTCTTTAAGTTTTGTGTTACGTTCATAACTGCCTTTATGGATATAAATATATATACATATCAATAGGAATATATATATATATATGTGTATATGTACCTGATGGCACCGGACACAGACTGACATCTGAAGCCCTCTGTCCTGCACCGACAACATTCATCGCTTGATGTATGTGATATATGCATCTGTTTGTCTTTGTCTCTGCAGGGCCTGCAGTTCCCCCTGTCCCACCTCCAGGCTCTGCGGCAGCTCCAACAGGCAGAGCAGCTGACTGTGGCCCAGCTCGAGCTGCCCACACAGGAGGCCAAACTCAGTCTGGTTCTGGCTCTCTGGAGTGAGAGCCTGCTGGTTGTGCTATAGCACACCACTACGTCAAAATATCACTGAAGTGACATATTCAATCCACATCTGTTGATATCTATGAATACCTCCTTAATATTCCTCTTTGTCTTACCGTGTTTGTTTTGATCTGGATCCCTCTGAATAAAGCTGCCCCACCTCCAGCAGTGCAGATGTAGCTTTTTGAAGTACCGCTTCACACCATCATTTGTGATAGAGAGCTGAAGTGTTGATGTGTGTTGAAGTGCGGGCTAGCCTCTGTTCCACCAGCTTCTGCAACTCAATTCAAGGTTTCTGAATATTATGTGGTGTATATATATAAATAGTTTACTTTTCCTTCTAAGACACATCTGCATCCACTACTATACTCGCTGTTACGTCATTGTAACTTCATATCATCCATATCAATGAAACCAACCAAAGCTCTATTCTAAATTCATTTTCCCAAACTTTGTTTCTCCGCTGTCCAAAAACGGTCGAGCCGTGACATTAAAGGCGGATATACAGTCGACAAGAGGTCAGCAGGAGTCGCACCTTAAATGTCTACGCAACAGCTTTTGATTTAGTTGATAAATGATACCGCAGTGCTACACGCGTAGTAATGTATGATCGAGCGGTATCGTGCTTCAGTGGCGGGCCGTGCATTTCATACCCAGGCCTTCACTGCTGTCATGCAGCTGAAATACCACCTTATAACCACATGATGGCGCCACAGCTATTATTCGTTTCTAAGGCTGTAACTATGTACGTACTCGTATTAAACCGTTCGGTACGAGGCTTACAATACGTTTGAATAACGCTAGAGCATTTGGAAAATGCAGAAGCTCAAATTCAGGAAAATATAATGTTTTCTGTGCTCATGTAGGACAGTGGTTCTCAGCTGGTCTGGCTGTGGGACCCACCATCATCCCTTACTGACAAGCCGCGGCCCATTCATCTCTTTAGGAGACCGTCTTATGATTTTACTTTCACAACCCAAACATTAAACGTACTGCTCTGCAATCTCTTTCCTCGTCTCAGCCCCCTGTGTCACGGTGTGTGGTACTCGAGTCAGGAAACTTGTCAGAATGCCCATATTTGATTGGCTGAGCTGCATCACGTGATGTGATTCACAACGCTGACTAAGACTCTGCTGTTAAGTTTTGTTTCACGATATTCACGTGCTCGCCCACTGACCAATCACAGCACACTCTGCACCTCACAGTAGAGCTGCACATGGACACTGAGCTGCATAATGAGCTGTAATGCTGACGTGCTTATAGGCCGGCTAGCAGGCTCTGACACTCAAAGAATACGCCCAACATGTCAAACTAAAGATCTGATTGGTTGAACACGATGACAATCAACAATATCGTCCCCATTCACTTAAACTGCACATGGATTCACTTGTGAGTCTGCAGGCCTCGGGCCTCTCTTCTACCTAGAGACACAGAGGTGAAATCTGATTGGATAAAAGCATGTAATTAGAACCCTAACCCAGCTGTTCATGTAGACCGCATGATTCATGCAATTGGAACCCTAACCCAGCTGTTAGTCCCAGACTGCATGACTGCAAGTGGAAGAAGCACTTCTTGTAGTCTTCGATGTAGTTTCACCATCAGCCTGACATCGGTTAGGTCCTCTGTCCTAATATTTTCCTAGATCCATTCTCCCCTTGAGGTCATGACCTTTTCCATCGTGGTCAAGAAAAATGGGTTAGGAAGACAGTACACGCACACATCTGATGCCAAAAAGAAAAAGCCACGCTGTAACAAAAGATTTTCTTTATTAAATGGATATTTACAGCACATTCCTGGATCAAAACAGCAAGTCATTATCTCTTCATATTGAGAATTCTCTACTTTGTTTCATTTACCAAAAAAAAAGAAAGAAAAAGATAAACAGGTGTGCTTCAATTTCCAAAATGTTTTAAAAGCGCCTCTTGAGTCCTCGGTTCTCAGTCTTAAAACACAACGTTGTGCCTAAAGACACTTCACCTCCATCACTAGCTCTACTCACACAATCATTAGATTACAAAAGACCCCAAGACTGGCTATAAAAAGGGTATCCATAAAATCCATAGCTTGAAAAAGAAAAAAACTTAAAAATGATAAATTCTATGTGTGTGTTCTTATGTAGATAAATCCAGATTTCAAATGAGCGCAGTAGCTTCAGAAAATCCTCAACAGAGACCTAGAGAAACGTCCCAAAAGCATGTTTCAGTATATTAGCACAGATTAGTCTTTGGCTGCATTTACATAGATCAAAGTAACTCATTTCCAACACTTACATATGTATCGTAGTTCAATGCTTACTTGATCAAGTTGCAAAGGTCACCAATTATCCTCAAGCCTCAAGCGGTGAATGATGATAATACGGAGCTACTTTTGAAATGTGGCAGTATGACTGAACAAATCTCAGATTAGTTTGTAGACGGCAACAATAAAATGAAATAAGGACTTCTTCACCAGGTCCAGTTCATGAAAAATAAACAGACAAAAAATAAAAAAAGAAGGCTGGCAATTTCAACACTGGAGGTGGGATTTGACTCTGCAGTGGCAATATCAGTGTGTGTATTCATTCTCATGTGATAATTCTGCAATATGTGCATTCAACTTTCTTTACTTTGGCCGTGTCGTCAACAAACCATAAAAAAAAGAAAGTATAAAAACTGCAGCAAGGCGTCAAAAGTGTGAAGGAAATAAAATCAGGAAAAGATTAAAATCAAACCTGGCCTGATTAACACCACTGATCCAAACCCCACAGAGCAGATGACGCTTCACATACTGATCAGTATGTACGAGCACAGCTGTGATAGAAGGTCCATGCATAATATGCATAATTAATAATTAACACACCCCATAAAACAAAACACGGCATCGCATGAGGTCAAACGAGTTTTCTAAATGACTTCGTATGTCAACAAGTATACAGAAAGAAAAGCAGGAAGTAGTAAGTATGTATGCAAGTATGAAGAGTCCCTGAGAGGATTTCTTCTACAATGCATATTTAACGAAGACATATCACTCAACCAGACGGAGCTCAGTGAACAACCACAGGAAATAAAACCCTCATTCTCTATTTCTAAGAGTTGTTTTTGAATATCCTTCCCTGGGGAGACGTTTGTACTTAGTTTTTCCTTTAACTACACGATCAGTGAACAAACGTTTATCACAAAACAGGGTTCCTTTTTGTAGATCCAGAAAAGTTACCACATTCCATGATCAACGTTCAGCTAGCTGATGGATTTAAAAGCCAGAGCTGAAAAATAAAATAAAAGCTGTAATAAACAGTTTGAATTGAAGTGTGCTGAATAGAGCACTGATATACTGATTCAAAGATATAAGACTTAAATCACTTTTGCTAAGAAGAGGAATCAATCCATGAAATCAACCTCTTTTACACCCGAAGAAGAAAAAACAAATCTATCCCAGAATGCACCTCACTCTTCTAGCCACACCAGTGAACACACTGTACAGCGACCAACACGCTGAAGTCAACATAAAACTACAAAGACCAGGTCACATGACACACCTCTGATCTCAACAGAAGAGGTGAAAGGTCAACTGAATTCTGTCCTTCAAAAAAGGTTTGAGTGAAAAGAAACATTTGCGCTGATGAGGTTTTGATCAGAGATGCTGAGTCAGGCTTTAAAACAGCAGCTTAAAAACAACACACAGACAGACACACACACACACACACACAGCTCATCACTCAGAGACTTTAGCCGCCTCAAAGTTGACAGCCAGCTTTCTGTGCTTCTTCTTGGAGGAGGAGCCGGGGGTGTGGCCTGTCGCTGGGACATTTTGCCGAGGGGGCGTGTGCGGTGCTGCCGGCGTTTCCGCCAGACCGAGACTCCCCGGGGAGTGGTTGCTGTTGGCGGCGTACTGGTGCGGCTGGTCGAAGTTACCGCCCTGGGGTTCCCCCTGAGCCAGTGAATGGCCGAAGGGCTGGTTCTGGGCTCTCTGTGATTGGTTTCTGGACACAGTGTGGGCGGCGCTGTAGAACTCTCGAGTGTCCTGGTTCTTTTTGTTGGCCGAGACTCGCTTCTTCGTCACCTGTTCAGGTCCCAGGACAAGAAAGGGTGGGTTACCATGACTGCAGCATTAGGGGCTGTTCACACCGAGACGCATCACTACGGGTGCCGACGCTTCTATGTATGAATCACGCCGCTTCTATGAATGAATCACGCCGCTTCTATGAATGAATCACGCCGCTTCTATGAATGAATCACGCCGCTTCTATGAATGATCACGCCGCTTCTATGAATGATCACGCCGCTTCTATGTATGAATCACGCCGCTTCTATGAATGAATCACGCCGCTTCTATGAATGAATCACGCCGCTTCTATGAATGAATCACGCCGCTTCTATGAATGAATCACGCCGCTTCTATGAATGAATCACGCCGCTTCTATGAATGAATCACGCCGCTTCTATGAATGAATCACGCCGCTTCTATGAATGAATCACGCCGCTTCTATGTATGAATCACGCCGCTTCTATGAATCACGCCGCTTCTATGAATCACGCCGCTTCTATGAATGAATCACGCCGCTTCTATGAATGAATCACGCCGCTTCTATGAATCACGCCGCTTCTATGAATCACGCCGCTTCTATGAATGAATCACGCCGCTTCTATGAATGAATCACGCCGCTTCTATGAATGAATCACGCCGCTTCTATGAATGAATCACGCCGCTTCTATGAATGAATCACGCCGCTTCTATGAATGAATCACGCCGCTTCTATGAATGAATCACGCCGCTTCTATGAATGAATCACGCCGCTTCTATGAATGAATCACGCCGCTTCTATGAATGAATCACGCCGCTTCTATGAATGAATCACGCCGCTTCTATGTATGAATCACGCCGCTTCTATGAATCACGCCGCTTCTATGAATCACGCCGCTTCTATGAATGAATCACGCCGCTTCTATGAATGAATCACGCCGCTTCTATGTATGAATCACGCCGCTTCTATGAATCACGCCGCTTCTATGAATCACGCCGCTTCTATGAATCACGCCGCTTCTATGACGCTGTATCAAAGACAGTAGCTAACATTAAACCACGACATACGATACGAGTTCCCCCACCACTCTCCACATACTCTTAGCTTCCTCACGGCCCAACAGCTAACAGCTAGCTAGCCCTATCACATCCACCGACGTCACAACAGGAAGTCAGTGGTGAAGTAGAAAAGGCCGCCTCTGACTTGGCCAAACATGACATTGACGAGAGGTGCAACTCTGCACCTAGCGCTGAAAGGTTGAGAGAATATATATATATATATATATACAGGGTCGGAAACTAACGCTAGTCCGCTAGCCCGAGGCGAGTGGATTTTTGGAGGGACTACCTAAATTCTCATTCTCACTAGTCCTCATGGCGAGTGAAATTTGAGAGGCTTTATTCGTTATTTATGTCCGGAAAAAGACTTTCCCGATAAGTAAATGTAACTGTGACGAAGGACGACCTCTATTGACGGGTTTCGGAGAAACAGCCGAGCAGGAACCGCACGACGCCCCTTGCGGAAGAGGACGGCAGTCAGCTGCTCGCGGACTAATATCACCGGTATTAAGTTGGTGAAAAGGCTCTGACGAGAGTAGTGGCGCGAAATGACAGGTGTCCGTAAATAGATTAGAGTTTATGTGGATGTTCGGAGTTCACCTTTCAAGACTGTGTGCGTGTAAACAACCAGTAAGTAAACGTAACGTTTGGTGTTAGTCTAATTTCATCATAAGGGTTATATTGTGTCATTTGCACGGCAATCTAGTCTGATATTTAGCGGCTCGTTTGTTGTTTGCTAAGTGCCGACTGTAGGAGTCCCGGACATGTTTATCGCTGCCTGTATTCTGTCTGTATGTCCTAATTTGGAACCAATGCTGTATAGAGGTTTTTACTAATCATTATTTCATGGATATCTGTTTCAGAACCACACACTTGCTTGTTTGACTACTGTCAATAAACCTCTCAAAGGAACATCTTGTCTGGAGTGCATTCTGATAGGTGCCCCCTGGTGGCCACAACCTGTAATGAACCAGTACAATGATACATTCCTTCCCAGTCACTTTAACAGTAACATTCCACTATTCCCCAAATTGTTGAGGATATTAGACTATTTTGTTTCGATTATAATTTTTTGTTTACGCAATGCGAAAGGCACTATATTCATCGATCAGGCCGGGCCTCTCTTTCAGTTTCACCAGCGGCCCGCCAACATTCGTCCGCGGAAGAAATATAGATGGTGAAGCTCTTATCACTGCAGCACATGAACTAACACCCAATATCTTTTTGTGATCTAACAAAAATACTTAATCTAAAATTAGAACAAATGCCTGCTTTATTCATAGACTGCGTATTGTTTTGGGCACCGAGCGTTCACTGCTTAAACTGCCGTGGTGACATGCTGTTACTCCCCACGGTGGAATATAGCTACATTTTTAGCCGGTACGTTCCATAGCGGAATTCCTCAACTTGGCAATTTGAACTGCTGTACAATATTTAATCGTGATCTTAACCTTCATCTTCACTACGAGCCTAAATAATGCAAGAATTGTCAATCCCCAAACCATTATAAGCATATTTTGCGATTTTAAGATGCCGTATTCCGATAATTTGGTTTCAGTTTCGAGGCGGACAGGTTTCGCAACGGGGTTCGACATTGCTAAAACACGGGCACATCGGACAAAACGCGTCGTTGTGTTGTTAAGGTACCACCCCTGTATTTCGAGCTCCCATTGGAATACATCTTAAATGACCAACTTTGACCCCCTGTCCATCTCAACAGGAGTAACAGTTTTTGGTCTTAATTTCACGACATCATGATGTAACATGCATCAATCTTTGTACAGCCATAATGTTACAAACAATAAAACTCTTGATTAGTACCTTGCATCTCTGCGGTTTCACTGTTAGATAATTGCCTTGGGAGAGTCTTCCTCCACACACACATCCCTACACCCCGTGATTGGTACATTCCCCAAAGCTTCATGAAGGACTAGTAAAGATTGCTCAGGACTAGTAGTTTTATGAACCTACTAGTCCTTGGGACTAGTACTGATTTTGAGTTAGTTTCATACCCTGTATATATATATATATATATATATATATATATATATTCTTTTTAAAACGCTATAAAAAGGTGACGCGCCGTGAGAGGAGCGCACGACCTCGGTGTGATCAGCGCCTGCCTTCAGAAGGAATACGTTCATACGTGTAAATCTACTAACCTGTAACGGAATAAACTGGTTGTGTGAGCCGATGGGCAGCGTTGCAGGCTGGGGGGGGTGGGCGGCACCAGGGAAGGTTCCCGCTGGTCCGAAGAACGGCTGGTTCTGGTGGTGGTGAGGAGGCAGAGGCATTCCCCACAGGGGGGCAGGGCCGAAACCCTGGGGCAACAGCAAACCACCTGGAGAAAAGGTTAAAATGTATTTATTTATATGGCTCTTTATCTCTAGAAAATCTCAAATGACAAAAAAGGAAATACAATGAAAGGACAGAAAACCAACAAATAAAGTGAGACGTGACTTTGACTTGAATGTTGCACAAATTGTAGACAAGAAAATTAAGTTTTCATAAAAGCTGTGATATATGGTGAAGGCAATACTTAAAACAATGGCCAAGGAAATGTAGATATGTTCCTGATATGCAAGAGAGGAAGACTGACCTTGTTGGTTGAAGACGGGGGGCATGGGTCCTAAGGGTGGGGGTCGGATCTGACCCATTCCTGGGTATAGAGGAGGAGGGAGGGGGAAGCCAGACCCCACCGAGTTCTACAGATGAGACAGAGATGCTTCAACTGTAGGTGTGAACTATAAAACCTGATGAACATTCACCATCCGTTTGACAGCTGCTCAGTGGACACCTGGTCTCAAGCAAAAGCTTTCCATAGCTTATCTGTTTACATGTTAATATTCTCTCTCTCTTTCTATTCTTGGAGTATCGACACGAATAGAGGGGTAAGTGAGAAAAAAAAAAGTCTGATCTAAATAGTTGTTTATGACTCAAGAACAGGTGAAAATAACAATCACAGAACACAGCTCGGGTTAAAACCCTGAAAGTTGTTTTTGGTCCGCATGTCCTGTAAATCAGGAACAGGCAGAAATACTTTTTTAGTGGATACTTTGGTACAAAGAGTGTTAAAACTGTGATTTATGAGCCACTATAAAGAGAGCCCGAACTCTTGAGTGTCCTATTAATCCTCTTCATCCCCCTGAGACAAAAAGCTACAATAACACATTCAAATAAAATGAGAAGCCTTTTGGATGTTATCAAATGTCTTCTTACTGAATTTAAACTCACTTCTGTTCATTTTTGATAACTAATTCAGATAGAAACATCTCATAAAAGGAACAAATAGTGCAAATGATTTTTTGAGTTCAAAAAGATCAAAGCAAGATTGCTGACACACCCACAAATTATTACAAGCACACACTCTCTCACAGACATTAACACAAGTGTGTGTGTCGTACCAGTCTCTGGAGGGCAAAGAAGGCAGCTTTCTCCATGGCATCGTTTTCTGATTGGCACTGTGGACCGTGAACCATCAACCCATTGGACAGCTTCACCTGACACACGACTGCCCGACCCTGTGGAGGCAGAGGGGCGTTAGTGCAACCACCTCGGTGTAGATCTGCACCATGCAGGTAAATAAAGCTCGGAAAAACTACAACGTTTTTGCAGTAGAGTGCAGATCTCGGCCAGGTGTGCCTGCAACGACCGCTGCTGTTATGATTGAATGAATTTAACCCACAATTGGCTAAACCCCCGTTTAGGCTGCAAGTGTCTTACACTTGTTTTTCATTCGCACCGCTCACACTGCAGATCACACTCATTTTAATCTATGCAGATGTCTGTGCAGGGATATGTATTTAGGCTTTGAGTTGGAAATACTAGTGTAAATGTGAGGTTGATGCCTAATGAATAACTGGCTGGCCTCAGAGCAGCTGTATGTAGTTCTGTTAGCCGTTAGCCAAATAAACACGAACAATAAAAATGAGCAAAGTGTTTCCTCCCACTCGCCTGCAGCGATATCAAACTGAGTCAATGCAACCAGAAGAGATCCTTAAATGAGCACCCAAAATATGATGTGGTTTGGTGCTGTGGACAGACCCATAGACGCACGCACACGCAACCTGCCGGAGATAATAATAAATGTGTGTTGCAGAAGACGAACCTGTCTACTGCCTATGTAGCTGAAATCGGGTGGAGCCATTCCCAACCCCACACAGACACACGCCAGCTCCGACACCTTACTGGTCAGCACGGCGCTGGAGAGGTTGGCAGAGCCGGCCAATGGGGGGGAAGCTATGACAGCGGAGTCACCGTGGGGGGCGTTCATGTTTGCTGCTGGAAGGTGAGAACGTGGGACGAAAGGGAGGGGGGGGAACATGGATTAAGTTGTACACAGAATCTACTGGGTTTGTACATGTGGTTGTAGTATACATGTACCTGTGGTGTGCTACTTGGTGTAGTTACTTACCTAGTTTCTTGGACGACCGTCGCCTGTTGTGCTGCTGGCTGCCGGTGTCAGCGGCCTCCTGGGAAGAAGGACTTGCTGTTCCAGCGCCGTCAATCTTTAGCATCTCCTTCAGCATCAGGGTTCCCTTCTGCACCGAACAAACAATCATATCTTTACTTATTTAATAACTTCAGTTCTCGTGACGTCATGAACGCTGATATAACGACAGGATAGACATTAAATGATGCTACGTATGTTCTTGAGGATTTCAAGGACCTAAAATGAGTCTGTGACAATTTATCATACAAGTAAAAAGTAACTAAAACTAAAACAATTCAGATGTAAAAATCAGGATCGAGTAGAAATAACCATTTATAGCAGTTATTAACCATAAATTGATACTTGACAGAATCACAACAAACAATACTGGCTATTGTCTGGTTAATTTGCTCACTCTTTGCATGCCTTTGTTTGTAAAGTGTAACTTCAATAAGCTTGGCTGAAGATGATATTGTGGAGGAAGAAACGCCCTATCATTTTTGATATTTTAAGACCAATAGGCAGAGTGGTAGGTCTAATTTTGCAATTAGATATTTTCCTTGGACTGTTTTTATTTTTAAAAGGAAGGTTCTTACTCCTCCCAAATACCTCCTTTGTGTACCACACGACTGCATCACAAGAAGAACACTGTGATCTTAAGCGATCTCCGTCTGTGACACTCACCATGGCGAAGGACTGCGGGGACAGCGGGCCGTCTGATTGGCTGCTGGGTGCTGGTGGAGGAGCAGGAGTCTGCTGGCTACCCGTGGAGATCTTCAGACTGGCTATCAGCTCCTCAAACTCAGAAGAAGCCTAAGGGGGAGAAATATGTGAAGATTCCACCGTAGATATAAATCAGTAGATGCAACATTACGTCATAAGTCACGGGAGGACCGTCCGCCTTTAACCTGCATGTTTACAATCACATTCAACGAGTCAGTACAGAGTAGATTTAGGTTTATTTTTGTCAAATAAAAAAAGTTATTAAAGTCGGTGACTTGACCAGCTGAGTTCTCAGTCAAAGTTAGCACAGATTGCTAGCTCTCAACAGCATTGATCTGTTAGCTAAACAGATCAATCATAAACAGCAAACAGTGCTTACTGCTAGCTACGCTAACTTTGCTCAGAGGTAACGTTAACGTCACATGTTCACCACATCTAACTAACCCCAAATCAATCCAAGCATTACCGATCTCCATTCAGTAAAGCTAGTCAAATATAACCCACGTCTTCAACAGGTTCAGATTAAATCCAGTCGGACAAAGGAAATGAGTCCTTCAGCAGTTCAGATCAAGCGAGAAATTTAGGTAAATTGTTATGATTTTTTGGAATGATCATCATTGTGACGAGTCCATCTAAAATCTAAATCTTTGGGGGTTTTTGTCATTCAAGACGGGCTCACTTTCACCATACGTTCCAATTACAGCAAGTTAAAAACTGGACCCATATGTCACATCTCCTGTTTTATATCTATGGTTTACACATTCTGACCGCTGAGTTTAACAAGCGACAACGCAAACCGTCACTGACCCTCACAGCTCAAAGATGCACATTAAGTGATCTGAAGAACAATAGGTTCAAAAGGAGATTAAAAGAGAGTGTGTGTGTGTGTGTGTGTGTACCTTATTGGCTGTGTTCTGTGGGGGGAAAAGGGAGTTGGCGTCTTCATTTTTCTTCAACAGTCTTATTCCGGTAACTGGGGCCTGCAAAGTGCACACACCAACAGTACACACACACACGTAAATATAACATATCTGCATCCAATACAATCATGCAAATACAGCTCAGTGAATACACAAACACACGTAGATATCCATAAACCATCTACGGATCTCTAGTCCTACAGCATTCTCTATAAATAGATATTGTTCCACACATCCAGCTCAGAGCTGGTGACCTGACATGTTGCCGTGTTGTGCTTTGAGCATTCACTGACGTGTGTCTACTTACGGCTTTGTTGGACTGCTGGTTCATCCCCTGTTGGACAAGTCCTTCCTAGAGTTGGAAACACACACGGTTGTTTTATTTCATGCTTTAACACACTCGGTGGAAGCAACATTATGTTCGATTTGATTAATAAAATATGCCCACATTTTACACAACATAAAATGATCTCATGGAGAAAATCACTGCTCGCAGGTTGCAAACCGTAAACCATAACAAATAATACAAAAGACACGTTACAGAGAGGGCCAGCCCCATGGTGCCATATTAGTCTTTTGTCATTCTCAATATTAAAAACAGACATACATTGTGCCAATGAGCAGGAGGATTGAGAGGAGGACCGGAGTTCTGCAGAGACTGCCACACGTTACTGTACTCCTGGAGAAGTGGAGAGACACACACACACACAATGAGATCACATGGTTAAACTGGGCGATACACAAAGAAGACCCTCCGCTTACCTTGGCCTGTTGTTTCTGGATGGGACCCTTGGAGGGAGAGCTCCTGTTGCCCTGGGAGCCTGCCTTCACCCCACTGTGTTTATTGTTATGCTGCAGGAGTGGAGAGGTGGAATAGAGAAAGACAGAAGAAAGAAATGGCGAGGTGAGACACAAAATAATACATTTTTAAAATGTACTCCGTTTGTGTGGGGCCGGGCTCCACCCTTACCTGTGTCGGTGTAAAGGGGGAACGTGGAGAGTGGTTCAGACCGGGCGGCTGCCGTTGGGAGTTGAAGTTGGCGGCTGTGGCCGGCTGAGGTTTGACGATGGCGGTGAGTTTGTGGGAGGTGTGATCCACTCGCGCTCCGTGGGAAAGGTTAATGAGAGCGCAGGGGGGGAGGCGGTAACCACGAGGAGACGCACACCTGAAGAGGGAGGAGTCATATGTCTGGGTCACAAATCATTCTGGTGTAGAGGGGGAGGCCTTTACTTATACACCAATATATTACACGACAGTCACACTGCAGATGTGATTACCTGATGTTGAGACCTCCAGCAAATTCTTCATCAAAGTGCACTTCGTAGAGAACCTCTGCCTCACGCTCCGCTGAAGGCACAAAGACAGACACAATGTAAAGGCATAGTGTCTCCTTTAGATCGTGGACGCCGTAGCAGTATGAAGAAGTCCTAACCTCCTTTGATGCCGATGACGGTTCCCCTGAGCCCCAGTGGGACGGAGAAGCTCTCCCTGGTATTGATGACTCTGTCGAACAGGCGATACTCTGAATCCGGGTCTGGAACCACCCCCTGCTGCTGCGCCAAGGGCTACACGCACAACAAAATGGAGAACACAATTTAAATACGGAATACTAGTGGACCATTTTTCCCCGTTCTCGTTTTCACATCCAGGCCGACCCAAGTATCCATGCCACCCAAAATGTGTTACACCGTCACACGATCATCAACTCAGTGACGTCATTGTTGCTTTCACAAATATTTAACACGCAGGAGACTCGTTATTAAATGTGCAACACTGGTGGAAAACGTACAATGTGGTCACATTTCCTCTGGGTGGAGCCAAAGGAGCGTGTGTCTGTAAATGAGCTTCATTGGTCTACATGTGTTGACAATACGTCATACATGGACTTCAATACAATAAACCAATATACACGGATGATACATACGACATATTCAGGCAAAAAGCACTCACCCTGAAGAGGAGATGAGGCTTGACTGTCACACGGACCTTCTTGGTGCTCTTCTTCACCTGAGAGAGTGAGACAGAGAGAGAGGGGGGCGTTCAGTGACTTCACGCCTCTGATGGAGTAACTGGAGGAGGCGTGCTGTAGTCTGAGCTCGTTTGAATGCGTGTCACCGTCACCTTGGCTTTCTCCACCGCCTCCTCGATCCTCTCCACGATGGCAGAGTCCAGCACCTGCAGGTCACATGACGTCCTGCCGACGGAGCTCACCGGGTGACTTTTCAACCACGAGGTGATCTCAGCAACCTTCTCCGCCCTGTGGGGGGGGGGGGGGGGGGGGAGTCAGTATTAAGAGATCATCAGTAAGTGCCCCGTCCTTTCAGGGAATAACCAAGTTACAATTTGTTCAAACTGAAGAACGTTCAATAGAGGTACAGCAGGAAGAAAGGACCCGCGCTTATTTAGGTTGCAGTTCCTTCTTTTCTTTATCTGACAGACAAATATTTAGGTTCTTCCTCATTTCAATCGCAGCCATTTATATCATCATGTACCCCAAAATCACAAGAGATATAACAGAATACTACATGTGTGTGTGTTTACCCATTCTGGTCCTCTGCAGGCCAGATGTCATCTTCATAGAAAACATCGTCGTGACTGTTTCTGGACACTAAGTTGAATACTTCAGAAAATCTAGAAAAGCATAAAAAAACAGTTTAAAATGTTGAAATATCAGAAACCGTTTATTGCACATACAAGGAATTTGTCATGGCGGGTGGTGCATAACATTAAACAATCAACACAGTGCAAGAAATAGAAACTATATAAAATAAAGTGCACAACAAACAGATAACAGGACTATAAACAAGTATGATGAAGTGTAATGTAAAGTGTCAAGTGTGTTTAAATGAAGAAACAGGGATGGGATGTGCAGGGGAGTGACGGGTAGGAAACTGTGGGGATGACAGAGTCAGTGGGGGTCCGGGGCTTTATTGATGAGCCCGACTGAAGACGGGGGAAATACTGTTCATGTGTCCTGATGGACCTCAGCCTCCTGACAGATGGAAGGGACTCAAACAGATCATGTCCAGGGTGAGAGGGGTCGGCTACAATCCTTCTTGCTCGCTTCAGGGTCCTTGAAGTGAACAAGTCTTGGAGGGACAGCAGATTGCAGCCAATCACCCTCTCAGCAGAGCGGATGATGCGCTGCAGTCTGCCCTTGTCCTTGGCAGTGGCTGCAGCGTACCAGACCGTGATGGAGGAGCAGAGGATGGACTCAATGATGGCAGTGTAGAAGTGCACCATCATTGTCTTTGGCAGGTTGAATTTCTTCTACTGCCTCAGGAAGTACATCCTCTGTTGAGCCTTCTTGGTGATGGAGCTGATGTTAAGCTCCCACTTGAGGTCCTGGGTTATGATGGAGCCCAGGAAGAGGAAGGACTCCACAGCGTCCACAGGGGAGTCACACAGGGTGATGGAGGCTGGTGGGGCTAGAGCATCTTTTTACTAAACATGTTTCACCTGTATGCTGTTTTAGACTGTAGAAAGTTAGAACAAAGACTTGAGTACAACCAGACTTCAGTGCTGCTACCACACCCATCCAACTGGAGACAGTTCCAGCTGGAATGTTTAGAGTGGGTTGGTATGAGGTACGTATCCATAGTGGGTGTCTTACCTACAGTAGATATATTTATATACTATATTTAGAATATTTTCACCTTTTCATCTTGGAACTGAAGCCGTTATCTTTGCTCTGTTCAAAGCCTGCACACATACTGTAGATGTCTATAAGCTGTTGTTTCTCCTAACCGATATCTACTGGAGGTAAATACACTGACTCTGGACTAGTAGCTCATAAAACCCCACTTCTAGAAACTCTAACTATCCCTTTCATGTTTCTTTTGGTTTACCTGTCGAGGTATTCGGCCAGCAGTTCCTCCACAGCAGCAGAGTAGAGCCACTCCTTTTCGGTTCTCTTGGTGTATCCAGGAACCTCCTCGTTCTTCTTGTTGAACTTCAGGTTGAGGCCAGCGTTAGCTTTTTGCTCCCCACAGGGGCTGAGAACAGTGAAGGGGACACATTGGTGCACACAAGGACAGCAGGGAAAATACAGTTCTGATCAGTGGAACTAACAAAACACTTCACTACACTGCAAAATGCACAACAGGCCCTTTCTTTAACTGCAAATATGCCTCTGCCAAACAGTCATGTGGCAGTTTACTTCCATGTCTGTCCAAAAGGTCCTCAATTCATCACTTTATCCCATCAGGCATCTGTCATTGGTCACTTCAGATGTAAACAGGCCATGAAAGTGTAAATTCTTACATATAAAAGAAAAGAGAAAAAGGTAAATAAACCCTGTGTCCTAACTCGAACCACTCACTTCTTCTTAGAGCCTCTGCCGATGAAGATGCTTCCTGAGAAGCGGGACACGAGGTAGCTGGTGACGCCGAGACGAGATGCCAGAAAGTATCCGGGACTGTACTTCACACAGTACTTCTGCAAAGTAAAAACACGTGAGGCACAAATAGAAAGACTTCTCACAATCGACACTGTTTCTCAATGGAATCACACGACAGTGCGTCTCTTACATGCTGATTCTGGATCAGGGGCTCCAGCTGTGGCTCGTGCGGCACGTTGAAGACCACTCGCACCCGGCCGTCTTTAATGACGTCGCTCGAGTCTTGAACCTGTTGGAGTAATAAGAGAGATGGTGATTCAGGAGGAGACATGTCAATAAGCCAACGCGTCGCTTTCCACTAGTTAAAAAGTGCTGTGATGCGGTGAGCGGAGCAGCACTTACCTCGCCCACGGCGCCGTAGTACGGGTTCCCCACCATGAAGACAGTGGTCGCCGGAGGAAACAGCTCGTCTAAGCTCTTGAAGCAGGT
Organism: Leptoclinus maculatus; assembly: GCA_032191485.1. Taxonomy (NCBI): domain Eukaryota; kingdom Metazoa; phylum Chordata; class Actinopteri; order Perciformes; family Stichaeidae; genus Leptoclinus; species Leptoclinus maculatus. The sequence goes on along the minus strand of JAVDOI010000010.1, from coordinate 22,243,083 downwards.
CAGAGACGAGTAGAAGGCCTCGATGTCCTGAAGAGACCACAGCACACATGAAATATGAGTCTTCAGCATTATCAGTCAACGAGGTGTCTATGTGAATGTGCACCAATATCAATATTCCTCATTCCACTGTGTTTCCTTCAAACAAGAACCATCACCAAAATCAAACCAATCGTCTCCCGCGCTGATCTGGACAAATTATTGTTGCTTTTATCTTCTCAGGACTTCAGTACTGTAACTGCCTCCTCTCTGGTAGTGACCTAAAGTCACTCTCTCTCCTCCAACGATCCTCCTACAGCCATCAGGGCAGGTGAGCTTGTTTTAACCATCAGGGCAGGTGGGCTTGTTTTAGTCATCAGGGCAGGTGAGCTTGTTTTAGTCATCAGGGCAGGTGAGCTTGTTTTAGCCATCAGGGCAGGTGAGCTTGTTTTAGCCATCAGGGCAGGTGAGCTTGTTTTAGTCATCAGGGCAGGTGAGCTTGTTTTAGTCATCAGGGCAGGTGAGCTTGTTTTAGTCATCAGGGCAGGTGAGCTTGTTTTAGTCATCAGGGCAGGTGAGCTTGTTTTAGTCATCAGGGCAGGTGGGCTTGTTTTAGTCATCAGGGCAGGTGAGCTTGTTTTAGCCATCAGGGCAGGTGAGCTTGTTTTAGCCATCAGGGCAGGTGAGCTTGTTTTAGTCATCAGGGCAGGTGAGCTTGTTTTAGTCATCAGGGCAGGTGAGCTTGTTTTAGTCATCAGGGCAGGTGAGCTTGTTTTAGTCATCAGGGCAGGTGAGCTTGTTTTAGTCATCAGGGCAGGTGGGCTTGTTTTAGTCATCAGGGCAGGTGAGCTTGTTTTAACCATCAGGGCAGGTGAGCTTGTTTTAGTCATCAGGGCAGGTGAGCTTGTTTTAGTCATCAGGGCAGGTGAGCTTGTTTTAGTCATCAGGGCAGGTGAGCTTGTTTTAGCCATCAGGGCAGGTGAGCTTGTTTTAACCATCAGGGCAGGTGAGCTTGTTTTAACCATCAGGGCAGGTGAGCTTGTTTTAGCCATCAGGGCAGGTGAGCTTGTTTTAACCATCAGGGCAGGTGATTTATTGTATTGATTTGTTCTTTATTTGTTTCATCTGTTGTACTATGTTATCAGTGTTTGTCTTGCTTTAGTTTGGCTTTATCGCAAGACTACTGGAGGGGCTCTGGGAGTTTGCCCAACCAGTCTACATGTGCCTTGTGGACTTGGAGAAGGCTTTCGACCGGGTCCCTTGGGGGTTTCTTGTGGGGGGTGCTGCGGGAGTACGGACCCGTTACAACGGGCCATCCGGTCTCTGTATGACTGCAGTAGGAGCTGTGTCCGTATTCTCGGCAATAAGTCGGACACGTTCCCGGTGGGTGTTGGCCTCCGTCAGGGCTGCCCTTTGTCACCTGTCCTGATCTCGGGATCCCCTCTCTGCTGTTTGCAGATGATGTGGTCCTGTTGGCCTCCTCAGATCGTGACCTCCAGCATTCACTGGGGTGGTTTGCAGCAGAGTGTGAAGCGGCGGGGATGAGAGTTAGCACCTCCAAATCTGAGGCCATGGTGCTCTGCCGGAAACCGGTGGATTGCTCCCTCCAGGTGGGGACGGAGTGCCTACCGCAAGCGAAGGAGTTCAAGTATCTCGGGGTCCTGTTCACGAGTGAGGGTAAGATGGAGCGGGAGATGGACAGGCGGAGCGGGAGATGGACAGGCGGAGCGGGAGATGGACAGGCGGAGCGGGAGATCGACAGGCGGAGCGGTGCGGCTGCAGCAGTAAAGCAGGCGCTGCACCGGACCGTCTTGGTGAAGAGGGAGCTGAGCCAGAAGGCAGCAGGTCAAGCAGGCCTGCCTGCCCAACCCCGGATAAGGGAAAGAAAATGGATGGATGGATAGTTTGGCTTTACCGTTTGGTTTTCTGTGGTTATATCATCTTGTATCCTGCTTTTGTTTTTTTGCTTTTCATTCATGGCATGAAGTGGGAACTCTTGGTGAGTGGTTGTGGAAAACACCACCGCTACCGAGTGTGTCAGAGTCAGGGATTAGACTACACTCTGTCCCTCATCCAGGTGTTCTGGTGTCACAGGCTCCAATGACTTATCTGTGTGGTCATGTGTGTGTGTGTGTGTGTGTGTGTGTGTGTACCTTAACCACGGTCTGGAAGGCGAAAGGGAGGACCTGCTTGGCCCACTGTTTCTCAAGTTCCACCACCCCGTCGGCTTTAGGGACGTACTTCCTTCCCGTCAGCAGCTGGCCGTACAAAACCACCGACGTGTCATTCACCATGATGCCTTTCCTCTTCACGAAACTGGGAGGAAGAAAAATCACTTTAAAGAACGGAATCGTACATGCGTGAAATAAGAGCGGAGAGGTCTCGCTTTCTCTTAAGATCAGGAAAGAACGGGTCTTTTTGGAGTTTAACTTACTGTTCAGTGACTCCCTGCACGTCCTTCACCCAGTCCTTCTGCTCCTTGTCAGACAGACAGGTGACTTTGGTGGGGGGCGGGGTGGAGGGCCTGTCGTACACTCTTTGGACACCGGGTGGTTCCTCCAGACAAAACCTGCACAACAGGGCCAAAGATTTCCCTGAGCTGACTCTTTACACAGACACAGAGAGGAAGTCTGTGCTAGCTGAAGACAAACGGACACACTGCTGTTCAGTGATTGTGGTCCAGGTTTCACCGGCTGATATTCGTCTTTTTCTATCAACATACTCTCTGACTGAAAAAAACCCGCTTTCTATCAAATCACAGTGATGCTACCAAAAGATATGGTAAGAACTTCAATACGTGTGATCTAAACTGTACTTCCATCAGACAGATAACTACAGAGTACTAATTCTTACTGGACGTCTCCATCCGACACCGCAATGATGCGAGCTTCTTCTAGATGAGGCCAGTTGACGAACACCGACTTCCCCAGAACCTGTGTAGCAACATCATCACAAACCTGAGGAGACAGAGAGAGAAATCATTTCAGAGATGTTATTCATGAAAACAACAGCAGCATCATGTGACTAATATGTGATTAATAGAATGATATATATATATATATATATAAATCACTATCGTATCTCAGTTCCTCTGACGATAGTTTGTAAAACATCTCATCTGCAAAACAAAAACCCTGTAAAATCAGACAAAAGCTCACCGGCTCTCCTTCTTGTCTGGGGAGGATATCCAGCATCATGTTCTCTCCTCTGCTGCTCTGCTGGAACACGACCACCCCGCTCTTCTTCTTGAAAAACTACAAGTGAGTGAGCCCATGAAAAAGAGAGCGACGGACAAGGACCAAAGGAGAAGAGAGACAATCAATAAATAAGCTCCTTCAGACCGGTGCTGGGGGCTTAACCTAGCCATCGTGCACACACTCACACACACACACACACACACACACACACCTTGTGTTTGATGTGCTGCAGTGTGGGGAAGCCACAGAAGTACAGAGCTGAGCGGTCGAAGCGTCTGCTGACGTGGTCCAGCCGTACCTGCCAGGCGTCCATAGGGATGTCTGTTTTCCTGTAACACACAAACGATACCGTCAGGCTGCATGTGCAGTAATCGGGGACGCTGTCTGAACTGGTTTTCTATGTTTGTGTGTGAAAGCATGCACCAAAAAAAAGCTATCCTCGAGCGAAATACACAATTTGAATAAAGTGGTTCACGAGATTAAATGATTTAGTTTATGTTTATGAGATGAACTCGTCAGTGTGCAGCAGTTAGAGAAGACCACAGTGACAATGTTTTCAAAAGGCTACATGGAGATGAATTACTTAGATTTTGGAAAAGATTACATCTAAAAAGAATCTCATTTTGTCCTTGCCACTTCAACCAATCACAAAAGTGTGTGTGTGTGTGTGTGTGTGTGTGTGTGTGTGCGTGTGTGTGTGTGCGTGCGTCTACCTGACGTGGCAGTGGACGATGTCGGGGAACAGCTGAGGCATGTTGGAGACGTACGAGCAGTCTTTTTCCGGGTCGTACGAGTAGACTGCACATTCTATGTGGCGGTTCCTGGCCTTCTCTTCTTTAGTCATCTTGTCATTAAAGGGATCCATGGCTGCTAGTAGGCACCTCTGTCCAATGAACACACAAACACACACATGAGTATGTCCTTTCAACATGACTGTCAGGATTCTGTGTGTGTGTGTGTGTGTGTGTGTGTGTGTGTGTGTGTGTGTGTGTGTGTGTGTGTGTGTACCTCATCTATGAACGGAATAAGAACCACAGCCTCCCATTCCTGCAGCTTGCCATTGAGGTCTGTTTTAAAATCAAGTGGGTAGTACTCAATGATGGGGGAGTTTTCACTGGTCATCAGGTGCTGTGACATAAAAACAAAACAATAAATGATCACCGTTTTTATTTACAAACGTCCATATGTACATACTGTACATACTGCATTGTGTGCGTGTGTGTGAGTGCGTTACCCTGTAACTCTCAGGCAGCAGCTCCTTGCTGGCAGCAGGGAGGACGGCCAACAGCTGCTGGAAGGGCATGAAGGGTTTCGCAAGGTCAAAGGTCAACTTTAACCCCGATATGTTCTTGATGTCCGACAAGAAGGGGGCGTAGTGGTAGGGGTAGTACCTGGAGAGACAGGCACACACTCGTATTAATGTCACCTTTAAATGAATGCTTCTTACGTTACTTTCTATTGCTGCTGTTATTCATGCAGGACGGGGGTTTGAATCACAGCGAATATAAAAACACAAAGTGACATGTGAAGAGAGCAGCTCTCACCAGCTCCAGGACTGAACCCCGTGGTAGTAGTAGTGGAGAATCCACTGGATCCCTTCCACGTAACACTTGGCCTGCTTGGCTAGAAACTCACTGCAGAGGAGAGAATATGTTAGTGTTGATGTGTGGGCATGACGTACTACACAAGCACCTACCAATCAGAAGCAGCTTTACTGGTCATGTATACGAGGAACATGACTCCGGTTTTCACGTTAGACTTAGATTATTCTTTAATATTTAATGTACCAGGATCGCTCTACTGAGGTATATATGGAGGAGAGGAGAGTGAGAAAGAAAATGTATGGAGACTTATTTTATAATGATGATCAAAATAGTTTTTGTTTCTGTGTTCGTGACTTCAAAAACAGGCGAAAGAAATGTTCATTATTTACTTTTTTGTCGGTAAGAACGGGTGCCTTTTGATTTCTTCATGCACACGCTAACACAAGGTACATATATCATGTGTTAGTTATTAAAACTCACCGGGAGGAAAACAAGAATGGGTTTAGTCCCATTTAGAACATGTCGTGGTGCATTTCAGCCTCTTGTGGCCACGATGGGTATTACAACAACAAACACTACTTTATTATATTTATACTAATTACATTTATCTTTTCACCTATTTTAACACGTGAAAAATAGAGACTCCTCTGCATCTTTCTGTTTGTCTATAATCAGCGAGTCCTAGATGTGTGTGTGTCTGTCTACACACTCACTCAGACACCACATCCACCTCCATCTTGGTCATATAGTAGGTGCGCTTGTACTGTCTGAACTCGGTTTCAAACATATCCTCCTCCTCTTCCTCCTCGTCGCCTACTCCTCCTTTTCCTTCTCCAATCACTCTTCCCGACGAGATAGAATCCTACACACACACACACACACACACACACACGGTATTACTCACGAGGACACAACAATGAATGAATGTTGGGTTTTAGAAACATTAGGACGTGACAGCAGACCTTCTTGTTGGATTCTTTGCTGGCAGCTTCCTTCTCTGCAGCCAGGCCGGCCGCCTCGTTCAGATACTTGTTACAAACTTTGCTCTCAAACCACTTCAGGTCCACAAAGATGTCACTGAAATGTTCCCGGTCGAACTGGAGGAAAGAAGGAGAGAACTGATGTAAACACTCATTTAGGAGGGTTTCTCCACTATACAGCATCATGGAACAGCTCATGAAGAAACACACAGTTCACTTCTCTGCAGACTGAACTACTTCTCCAAGTGGTACGAGACAACGTTTCTGCATTACTGTATCAATAAGAAGTGAATGCTGATTGCACAATGTAATGCTGTCGAATAATGACACCGTCTGTCCCTTTAAGCTTCTATTTCATTACGCAATTCTGTCAGCCTCCGAGTACGACGTCCCGAGGAAATCAAGTCTTGACTTACGGTCCAAAGCCGTAGAAAAGTTGTGTCTTGCCTCTTTAATATTTATGAAAGACAAATGTCAATATTTGAAGATTCTGGGTTGGTTCGTTCTAACAGTATTTTACAGTTTTCCATTTTCAATAATGTGCCTTTCTATACAGTTGAGGCTGAAGTTTCTTGCCTCCTCATCACAATAAGAAGTGAATCAGTGTTGTCTCACCTCAGCAAGCTTCTCCATGTATTTCTCAAAGTTTCTCAGGTTCAGGTGTCCGTTCTCATTCAGATAACCTGAGTCACAAAACAGGAGTCCGTGTAACATGTTTCTATATTACGACGATTAGACCAAAATAAATACTGAAATATAACAAAGACTACGATAATCGTTCACATTAGGGCTGCAACAACGAATCGATAAAATCGATAAAATTCGATTATTAAAAGAGTTGGCAACGAATTTCATTATCGATTCGTTGTGTCGCGCGATTATTACAAATAAGTCGCGGAGATGTTTGAGTATAAAAAAAAAAGTTGAGTTGAGCGCGGAGCAGAGCGGAGGTAGAGGAAAGACCACCGGAGACCCGTAACGATGTTTGATGGTGCGCGATCCGTAGGCGGGGCATATCCGGCGTGCATGGCCGAACCGAGTGCGACAGATCAGCCGCCCCGGAGTCGACTGTTATCAGGGACGTAACGTCCCTCCAGTAGCTCTACTGGTGCTGGTGTTTACTCGTTATCCAGTTTGACAAGCATGACAAGTTAGCGTTAGCTCGTTAATAACAGTAGTAAAGCAGGACTAAAGACACGCTTTTATTCACTCGCCTTTTTTGGCCCATTCATTTTTCAATCTGTTGTCATGTATATATATTCTGTGCTTTGTCCCATATCGGTTATTGTTGACAAATATATGTGTGTGTGTTGTACTTTTTAATTTTTTTTACAGCACTTGGTCATCTTAAACTGTGTTTAAATGTGGTGTATAAATTAACTTAACTTGCACTTACTACAATGATGGTAATAATTTAATGAATAAGCTTCAAGTGAACTTGAGTGCGTGTGTGTGTGTCTGAGTGTGTGAGTGTGTGCATCTGTGAGTGTAGTGTAGAGAACAAGTTCTGACGTTCAAACAAATCCTGTTAAGTTTTCTGATTTGTATTTTTCTTTATTTTTTATAAATGATTTATTGTTCTGACAGCTCAGGTCCCTTTAAACAAAAAAATACATATTTTTGTGCACTTTATTTAAAAAAAACCCGAAAGCATAAAGCATACTGTTTTTGAATAAAGGGTTGGAAATTAATGCTTTTTTTTTTTTTATCCGATTCATCGATTAATCGTAAAAATAATCGACAGATTAATCGATTATTAAAATAATCGTTAGTTGCAGCCCTAGTTCACATGCTTGATGATGCTTGACCCATCAATTACAATAAGTAGGACGTCTCACCTCCCATGGTGGGCAGAGCCCTGATGTAGGTCTTGTAGAGCAGCGGCAGAGCATCGTGACTGATGTGAAGGTGGGGGAGGTGAGGGATGAAATCGTTGCCCACTAGGAAGCCCATTAGGATCCAGTCGTCTATGATTCGCTCCAAATCATAATCAGAACCGATCTGATTCTGTGAACAAACACCCATGAACACCATCAGAACACTGGGAAGGTTTTAATAGATGTGTCTGTACAGACAGTGAGAAACAACGTTCACACTAACGGTGTGAATGTGCGTGTGTCTCACCCTGAGCTCAGAGAACTCATAGTCGATGTACTCCCTCATCAGAGACAAGTGAAGCAAGTGAAAAGTTGTCTCCTCTGGAGCCGTTATCCTAAAACAGAAAAGGGTCCACAGAGAAGAAATTAAACTGGTGGAACATGAGAGAACATAAACAACGTATGGGGGGAAAAAACATGAAACAAAACCATTGAGAAAATGAGACTGATGAGAACCTTTTCTGGTTTTTCTTTCCTCCGAAGCGGACCTCTTCTCTGAGCAGGGAGAAGTTTGGCTCGTGGCTGGTCAAACCCAACATGATCTAGGACACAGAGAGGGAGACGGCGTCAGCACCCACAGGAGGCTTTGAGCAGTGATGCACACCCTCATCTACGGGATCAGGAAACCCTACCAGGTCAGCATCCAGCCCATACAGGCAGTGTCGGGTGTTGGGGTCGTGACCCGGCTCGGTGTTCTCGGAGCGAATGAACTCCATGATCTTGTGCTCTCCCTCTCCCGGAGTCTGTGGGAAGACAAATGCAAACGTAGTACGAGAGACGTTGGAAGCTGTAACAGAAAGACGTGAACCGATCAGCCGCTAACGCACCTCGTGACCAGACAGGTAGACGTTGACGTTCTGCCACAGCTTGTCGGTGGACAGCTTGTTGTGGACAAAATACTTGAGCTGATCCTGGAGCCGAGCCATGAAGTCAGTGCCTGGAAGAAGGATGAGCGATTTAAAAAATGTCCGGTTGTCAGGGAAGTCACGCAATATATATATATATATTTTTTTTTTTTCTCCTCTAGATTTGGGAAACACTTTCTTGTTAATGTAGACAAACTAATTTCCCGATGTGTGATGTTTATTTTGTGTAACGCTTCAGAGCCGTTCCTACCAGGAGTGATGCAGTTGGAGTCGAAGCGAGCCTCTGTGGGAAGCACCTCTCCTTTATCCACAGCTTTCTTTATCTTGTCCTCTGCTTCTTTGGCCGACCTAGACACACAGACACAGGAGAGAGCGGTCTGTAGTCGGGTTTCTTACATCTTTACCGAAGCAAATGTTGCAATTTCAGTCCTGCTGGAGGCTCATTGTGCCTCGTTAGGCTGGACCACAAAGCTCTCACAATTATACGAAATGCATTTGCAAATAGAGTTGTCGTCTTGTTTAGATAACTAAAAGAGAGAATGTTCCATCTTGAACACTTGTTCATAAAAATGTCTTCATTTGGTCATTGTAAGAAAAGAAAAGCTACTGCAACGACCTACATTTAACAATCATGTTCAACTGTCTTTGGGATTGAGAGGAGGAGGATTTCCGGGTGAGAGGGCTGCAAGTTTAATGTAAAATAATGTAATAGTAAGATGAGGTGATCCTGTGTTTATAACAGGAACCTGTGTTAAACCTTTCAAAACAAAAGCCAGACCGGCACAACACTACATTCAGGTCTGGAACAAGGTCAGGTGACCCGTGTTGGCCCACTCTAGGTATCAGCACACACACACAACCAGAGGAGAGAACTTCTCGGTGCGTCTGTCTTTCTTAAATGCCGCTCTACCTGAATCTCCGTCCTCTCTGCTGGTTCATCTTTGCTCTCGGTGCCACGCCGTCCACCGCCATGAAGAAGACCTTGCGAGGCTTGATGATCCTGAAGAGCACCTCCAGGTAATGGAAGATGTCCGCGAAGATTTTCTCCTCGGAAATGCGAAAGTGGACGTCCTCGTCGTTCGGGTGGGAACACTGGTGGATAATCCCGTTCATGTCCAGATAGAGATTGTCAAACTCTGGAATCTGAAGAGGGAAAGAAACAAAAAAAGGAAAATGAAATGACGATGTACAATAAATTATAAAAAAAAGAAAATGTATTCCTGTTAAGTGACCAATTTGTAAAATCTGTTCCTCGGCTGCCTGGAATAAATCTCCCAGCAGCAAACATATTGGCAGTTTGTTTTGTTGAACATAAGTTGGTTGGGATCCTTTACATGGAAACTATTGGGAGCCATAAGTGAAAGGGTCAACTCATCCTCCAGCCTGACGCAGACAGGGAACCCAACAACTCGCTCCCATGACATTCAGACCTAAGCTGACATCTAGCTCAAGTAACAGAGGGGCACCGAGTGACATTTAAGTTGTACAAACTGTTACTGTGTGGGGACCTTAAGTATCAGAGAAAGGAATACGACATATTTCAAACATCCGTCGTCATCCAATACACAGCTGCGTGCCTAACACGTCCTTTGTATTGTCTTAGACGTGTCAGAGCTGGCTTATGCAATGAGAGGGACACAGAGCAGCGTCCAGCTGATGAAACTGCTGCTCGAGCACTGAAATACTACCCAGGGAACTAACGTTAGGTCACTAAGGTTAACCCAGTGCCGCTAAAGTAGCCTAAATAACGTAATGCATGTTAAACAACCACGTTTAAATTAGATGGGACCTAGCGTTAGCTTCAGCTGCTACACTGTAAAGTGTGTTAGCTTAGCGGACTGTGAGGAGTTTAATGTTTATCAGAATGTTCTAGACTAACAAAGACCTAACCCGCTGGTATCATGTTTACTTTCATTTACGTTACACGTAGACGAGAGCAAACTAGTACGCGAGCTAGTGTTGGAATTCGGTAAATACCGCTACGTCTTACTGTATTGTGTGTAATTAAATAATGTAGTCAGAAGTGGTTCGCAGGAGCTCGGTCCTGTCGCCAAGCAAAAACATCGGTAAGCTAACTTACGTGGAATAGAAATTCCACGGCCCGCGAACCTTACACTTAGCTCGCCGATAGCCAACAGCTAGCTAAGCTAACGCCGCGGCTATCAGCAACAGAGGCTCGCGAAGCTAACACTATTCCTCACTGGTTTCCTACCTGATGTTCCTTGACAACTTCACTGAGACAAGGATAGCGCTCCGAAATCCATCGGTAAAATTTCGGTACTCCCATCTTCACCACGGAAGCCTCAACCTCTGGATGAAATCAGTAAACAGTCAAAATCTGAAAGGAGGTAACTGAACACGGCCACGGTTGCACTGGGTAACATGAGAACTTGCTATGAGTGGAGTCCGGTTTTGTTTCCGGCGGCAGCTAACTAGCTAGTTGTCCGTGGTCCGTCTCCTAAACCCTTCCGCCGGCGCCGCTACTGTGAAAACACTCGTTCCATTTTTTTGTTTCCATTTCTCCCTCTCCACAGTTGTTTCTATGGAAACCCATTTCTGCCAGAAAGCAATTAAGAATGAAGAAATAAAAAAAATAAGTAAATAAATAAAAACAAAAAAAACAACTTTTTAACAGAAAACCACGAGATACTAAGCCAACAATATTTACATTTTTCAGAAGTCATAATCGTGGTGTTGCTTTTACTCATACCTGTTTTGAATACAGTAAACACTTCAACATCATTTGACTCAATACATTTGTAATAATCAGTAAATTAAGAGTTACAATCTCATTGTTAAAGTATCACTTGGTATAACATCATTTTGAGTTCCTAAGATAAAATGTTAAAGTAGCATGTGGCTGCGTCAACACACAAAGGCCAACCAAGAGGCCATTTTGTTCTGGGTATCAGTGATCAAAAAGTGTGCATTTTCAAGACACTTAAAATAGTCCACCAGTGTCAGTTTCCCACAGCTGTCACTAGATGTTATTGGAGAGTCATATTTGAATGATAGCCCCTTACCAACCACTGTGAACCATGCACCCTACCTTCCTGTGTAGGCTGTAGTGGTTCACCCTCATATACCTGAACACACCAGGCTGCATCTACACACATCACATGGGTGGGTAACAACTGGATATTCTGCTTTTAATTACATTTTGAATGAAAGAGACGTCTGGTATTTTACAAAAAGTAGCGTCTCTTGTTTTAGCCTTGAAACACATTGCAGTGCAGGCGCTGCTGTGTTACATTGATCTCTACATGTGACCATGTACGAGGTGAGATACATTAGAAGTATTGCTGCAGTAGTGTCAGATATAACCATGTAAACGGTTTCACCAAATCAATGTCTTTCTGGCATTGTTAGATAGATAGATACTTCATAAATCCCACAAGGGGAAATGTTATAGGCTGCATTATTGAGAAACACTTGACACTGAAACAGGAAGCTGTTCCATGTTTTGATGCTGAGCTTCCAGTTTCTTTTATTCTTATTCAACTGTTGCTCAGAGGGATTTCGTTGTCTCTTTCTGCCCTCTCAGTTATCAGTCCAGTTGAGTCATTGTGCAGCATTTTGTTCTCCATGTACAAAACAAAACATCTATTTTATACAAAAAGGATTTTCTACAACCTAAAACCATGAGAGACCGTTCATAAATATAGAGTGGTCCTCTCAGTTATGAGTCAAGCTGTTATGGCTCAGGATGCCAAGCTTTTGAACGGTGGTGTTAAACTATTATATATTTTATTATACTATAAAACTTTCTTTATAGTTATGCGGCAAAATATTCACACGACTCAATTGTAGATGGACATGCTCCTAATGACTACATTATGACTACTCCAATTATAAGAAGTGAGAAATAAGATGTTACCTACAGTAGAAGGACAATATGAAACAATCTTGAGGCCTTTATTCATGAACAAATCGATGAACCATTAAGTAACAAACAAAACGCTTCTTGTGAAATGATTGTAAATGTTTTAAAAGGCAAATACAGGTCTGCAAACAAATATGTCAAAACTCCAAATGACATCCTTGATTGTGGGACATTTAAAAAATTGTGGCAGTATCACGTTAATTTTGTAGAATTTTTTGTTCAATGTCTCCCATAAAGTTTAGTCTTTGTGGTGAGCTTACCGTGATATTACAAACGACAGCGGGACATTTCCTGAGTGAAAGAGCCACGACAGAAAACATGCAATAATAATGACAGACGCAGAGTAAACATTTATTGGCTCTTTCAGCTTTTACATTTTTAAAGGTGTAAACGCCCCATACGAGGTGTAAACGCCCCATACGAGGTGTAAACGCCCCATACGAGGTGTAAACGCCCCATACGAGGTGTAAACGCCCCATATGAGACTCAACACCCACGGGAAACACACAGCTCAGTCACACATGGTTAAGAGAATGTTTGAAATGCCAAAAATATATGTATTTTTAAAAGAATAGACCAAACGTGACCAAATTGTTTTGAAATAATTTATTCAGTTATACAAATACAAAACACCTCTCTCACTCAGTTATCATAAAATAGGTAGGTCTTGGCGGTGTTTACCAAAATCCTCTCCGTGACGATGTCCACAGCCGTTTTAACCTCCAGTATGTGAACACTAATTCCTTTGATACTTTAAAGAAAACTACAGCTCGATTCTGCGATTCCTTTTTCAACAAGCAGCTCGTGTAAGTGGAGAAATAATCCAGTTAGATGTAGCATTGCAGACCAATGCCTTAAAAGAATGGCTGCCCACGACCTCCGTACACTACCTGACCATCTGCACTCTTCAGCCTCAAAAGGAACCGACGGTACGCTCGACAGAATGAAATTAAAGTCTTATTTATTAAAACTGGTTTCTCCCAATCTGAAAAACACAAAGATAACTACATGTAAAGAGGGAAAACAGTTGGTTGACAAACAATGTATGTAGGTGTGTGTGGGGGGTAAAAGACATGATTTCTGCATGTGATTTTGTCTTGTGCTTTGGCCTTTAAAAAAGGAAAACAATGCATCACACTGGTAGCGTTTGGATGGATGTACCCTCGAGAGCAACAGCTTAATAAAAGAAAGAAAGGGTACAAGTTTTGATTTGACCTAAAATCATAAAGAGGCGTTTCTATTGTAGCCGATATCATTTTCCCGTAAAGAAACAAAAAAAGAAGCTTGCTAAAGTCTCTTGTTCCATTGTGTGCCCAAGCTAGGTCCTGGTTTCTTTTGCCGTAAAATGACAGCACGTCTCCTCCGGCTGTACAGACGTCCTGGTCCAAAGTCTTTTCTGCTGCCGCTCATTAAAAAGAAGACGGGGGTTCGGTTCCTTTCTCTCCCACTGTTGTCGGTATCCTGGTTCAGCGGGCCGGCCTGGGCTCCTCCCCGCATCAGACTGATCCTCTGTCAAACACAGAGGAGCTGATGGACGTTCTATCTCACATACTGAAGACGTGGCCTTCAGACGAGCTCAAGAACCTGTACGGAGAGAAGAGATGGACCTGTTATGTCACTGGAAACAAAGGGTTAAAACAGTACGATCAGCACAGTCACTGCTTTAACAATAAAAGTGACCCATGGCGGGAACTTGATACAGATAGGGTGAAGACACAGCTGTATACTACGTAGAGCCTAAAGCATACTCTGCTTCATGGTCTATGTGACTCTAAATGAGCATCATGCTGTATTGAAGAAGACTTGAAACTAGAGATTGAGACCATAAACTCATGTTTACTGAGGTAATAAATCAAGAGAGAAGTAGGGTCATTTTCTCATAGACTTCTATACAACCAGAGTCTCCGCCCCCTGATGGTCAGTAGAGAGAATGCAGGTTGTGCATCGGTTTAATTTCGTCAGAACTGGAGGTTGCTGCCTGGTGACCATCTCCACAGACAGACTCCCCCCCTCCCTAGTGTCCCAACACTTGGTCCCTCGTAAAGCACATGTTTTGAGACTTTGGGGGCAGAGATGTCTGATGGTTGATGTCTTCACTTTAAAAAAAAAATAACCACGACCTTTGATTGGAGGTTCGGTTTGATTGCTGACAGGCGAAGGAAGGCAGTGGTCTGAGAGAACAACCAGTTTCTTATGGGGCCTTCATGTCGGAGCAAGTAGGCCTTACACAAAGTTAACATATTTCTATATTCTATTTTTAATATTGTTTGAGGGTATTGATTTTGTTTACTGTATGCGCTAGGGAAACATGGTTTGCCACATGCTTCCCGTGACTTCAGTTATAAAAGTCCATTAGGTCAACGTATGTCCTCTCGGTTTAGCGCTGACATCGTCAGAGGACAGTGCATTCTATATATACATATACATCTTTAAGAAAGAAATTCATAAACAGTCATCAGCATCTCAGAAACAAACAAACAAAAAAGGGTCCGTGAGTGTTGAAAGCGATCAATCAAAGGAGAGGAGACATCTGCATCCTCCGAGGTCTCAAACGTGAGCGTGTAGCGAGGGTCACCATCACTCTGGTCACCATCACTCTGGTCCCATTAGTGCAGGCGGAGCAGAGCTTCTGTACGGGCCACCGGATGCTTTCTACTCGCTCATGTCTCGTGCAAGAAACGTCAAACACTCTAATCTAATGAGTTGCTAGTTATAGTCGGCCTGTAGTTACTAGTACATATTAGTACAAAATACAAACCTTAATTGTTCCTTGACTGTTTGCAGCAATCAGGACATTTGACTCCTGAAAAACAAAGCATCATTTATAAAACATAGTGCAAGTTGCACATGAATAATTCAGCACTTACAGGACAATATACATCAAACCAACATATGTATACAATCTATCTTTTCATAGCTCAAACATGTGTTCCTCTTGACAAGAGATGGTGTGTTGAGGAAGAGCAGCCAGCTGTGATGAACCCGTGTGTGTGATCTGTGTAAAATGAACGGTGGGATAATGAGGTGAACTCACTCCGTCAGGCAGCGCTCTCCAGCAGACAGCGCTGACAAACTCGTTGGTGTCGTCTTCCTTCTTGTCTTTGTCCAGGACACTTTTCACTGTGTCGAACTTGAACGTTAACAGCGTCTTTGACAGCCCTTTGTAGTAGAGGTACAGGGAGTTGTTTTCACTGCCTGTACACACACACGGTAAGAAAAAAGGGGATGTTTTTACTCACATGTCCTAGAATGCTGCACGGCTGAGCAAATATCAAGGCGATGCTTTGTTTTTAAATCAATGCTCACCACAGGCAACATAGTCTCCATTGGAAGCCAGGCCCACAAAGTTCTTCTCATTGATGTGACCCTTGAAGGAGCGCAGGCAGTGAGGCTTGTTGACGTTCCACAACTTCAGCTGACTGTCCGTGGACCTGTCCAACAAAGGTGGAAACACACTCAACCAGTCACTAATGCGAGGTAGAAGATTATTGTCAGCCTGTAAATCTGAGCATCTTTTAAAGTGTTGCATTGTGGGTATTTTTGTCAACACAACGTAAAGCATTTGGTATAGGGACTGCATCATAAGTAGGGACGGGTATCGTTCGGGTTGTATTGATACTCAGTGATTCTAATGGTCGGTTCGGTTCCTTAAAGATGCTCTTATCGGTTCGTTTTGATTATTTTGTGAGACAGAAAGACAATTAATTCAATTAATTAAGTATTGACTTTGTTTTGTTATTCTTGTATGTAAACAAATTCAAGTCTTTCTTGAGCTCTAAAATATGTTCTCAGCTAAGTGATTATCTTTCATTGATGATCCTTTTCTTCTAACGTGTGACATCACTAACGTGTGACATCACTAACGTATGACATCACTAACGTGTGACCTCACTACCGTCTGATGTCACTAACGTGTGACCTCACTACCGTCTGACATCACTAACGTATGACGTCACTAACGTATGACGTCACTAACGTGTGACGTCACTAACGTGTGACATCACTAACGTATGACATCACTAACGTGTGACATCACTAACGTATGACATCACTAACGTGTGACATCACTAACGTGTGACATCACTAACGTGTGACATCACTAACGTATGAAATCACTAACGTATGACATCACTAACGTGTGACATCACTAACGTGTGACATCACTAACGTATGACATCACTAACGTGTGACATCACTAACGTGTGACATCACTAACGTATGACATCACTAACGTGTGACATCACTAACGTGTGACATCACTAACGTATGACATCACTAACGTGTGACATCACTAACGTATGACATCACTACCGTTACCCGACGGCTGCTCCACAAACAGACTGATGTTCTGCTTGTTGGTCACATGTTGTTTTATTGTGTTTGAGACAACCAGAGTTCTACAACGTTGTCTTCTCTCTGATCCTGATGGGAGTCTCACGCTGTACTGAGCCGGAAACAAAGACACAGAGACAGAGAACCGCTAACTCTGGACCGCATCGATACTCCGGGTTTTACTTATTTAAAACCGGTTCCTGTTTAGAACTGGGTTTCGGGGGGCATCCCTAATTATAAGCATACACTATTTAGTCTATATAGATTGTGCAATAACTTGTGTATGTATATAGAAGAATATCATCAGCTGAACGTGAGGGTGAAGTGACTTACGCAGAAACTATTTCCTCTCCGTTGACAAACTTGGCGTAGGACACAGCCTTCCTGTGGCCCTTAAACACCATGATGGGCTGCTTCGTGTTGCGTAGATCATAGTAGTGGACACAGTGGTCTGCGAGCAAAAAAGAAAACAGAAAAATAATATAGGTATGCATTCATTCAGTGTCAATCCCGTCGAGTCACCACCAAGCCAGGCCGCCACGGTGCAATGATGGTGCAATGCCTTGGTTGAGTGAACGCTACACCGTGCCTGCTGGCTGTTACATGACAGTAAACCAACAACTTCAACGTCTTCTGTCCTCGGGCTCGGTGGACTTGGACCTTGGAGACGCAGGATTGGATCAGGACTTGAAGGATTGTTGTACAAGAGAATATTTCAAATTCTCATCTCTCCCTCGAGAGAGTAACAAATGAAGTTCTCAGAAGTTTGTCTGGACCACCGGCGTCTACGAAACCACAACAGAAATGTTGTAGTGTGCGAGGACAAACTGCAGTGGTGTGAGGAGAGTGTAACGATACCGATACATCACAACGAGAAGAAAAACAAGTTTCTTTGCCTGGGGTTTTCAAGAGGGACATATTCTCACCCCCCCCTTTGACTTCTAACATCCGAAATAAATGAACTGATTGGAAGGCCTGAGTCTATGGAGGCCCATTGTGATGGAAAAAAAAGAACGACTTATGAATGTTTCTAAATCATAATTTTTTGAGATATCTTATTATTATGAGAACGTTTGTCCTTTGTGCTTTGAGATGGTTACAGATGACTTAGTTCACGTTCTCTCTTCTCTCGTTTTGTTTTAAACCACAGAATCGATAGATGCATTTGCATTATTTTCGCAAACCATAAAAGATCACGATAGACAGTTGAAGCTTAATTTGTTTTGATATGTTACAACAATGCGGTGAAGCATAGAGAAAGCAAGAGAGAGACTGAATATTGTGCAAACTTCCTAACAAGCGTTGCATAATTGAATATTGTTCTGTAATTGTGGACATGGGAGGAATATTACTGTGGTACCTGTTGAATGATGAATAGTCATATTGCACAAGCCTAGTTTCCATCTCTGGTTTTGTCCTCTACCAACAGGAAGTTCACAGGACAAAGATCACAACCTAAAACCAGCCCTGAGCTCACCTGCACAGCCAAAGGCCAGATGATACCTGGAGGTTGGGCTGAACTTCACACAGCAGACGTTGGCCTTGGCCTCGATGCTGGCCACAGAGTTATCTAGATTGGTCGACCAAAGCTTCACTGAAACACAATAAACAGACATGAACATTTCTCTGAGCCGAGAAGAGGAATGATGACTGAAGCCCGTCAGACACAGCGTTACTGGTCCTCCGTTACCTTTCGCATCATCAGAACCGGAGGCTAACAGCTTGGGGTCCATTAGATTGAAGTCAACACTCCAACACCGTTTTTCATGTTCCTGAAAAGAAAGCACAAGGAACCTTAAAAAAGGTGCAGTGTTTCCTCTACATCAACTCTACAAAGTGTCTGAGGACACCGACAGTGGGAGGTCCTCTGAGGACACTGACAGTGGGCGGTCCTCTGAGGACACCGACAGTGGGAGGTCCTCTGAGGACACTGACAGTGGGAGGTCCTCTGAGGACACCGACAGTGGGCGGTCCTCTGGAGGACACCGACAGTGGGAGGTCCTCTGAGGACACCGACAGTGGGAGGTCCTCCGGAGGACACCGACAGTGGGAGGTCCTCTGAGGACACCGACAGTGGGCGGTCCTCCGGAGGACACCGACAGTGGGAGGTCCTCTGAGGACACCGACAGTGGGCGGTCCTCCGAGGACACCGACAGTGGGCGGTCCTCCGAGGACACCGACAGTGGGCGGTCCTCCGAGGACACCGACAGTGGGCGGTCCTCCGAGGACACCGACAGTGGGCGGTCCTCCGAGGACACCGACAGTGGGCGGTCCTCCGAGGACACCGACAGTGGGCGGTCCTCCGAGGACACCGACAGTGGGAGGTCCTCCGAGGACACCGACAGTGGGAGGTCCTCCGAGGACACCGACAGTGGGAGGTCCTCCGAGGACACCGACAGTGGGAGGTCCTCCGAGGACACCGACAGTGGGAGGTCCTCCGAGGACACCGACAGTGGGAGGTCCTCCGAGGACACCGACAGTGGGAGGTCCTCCGAGGACACCGACAGTGGGAGGTCCTCCGAGGACACCGACAGTGGGAGGTCCTCCGAGGACACCGACAGTGGGAGGTCCTCTGAGGACACCGACAGTGGGAGGTCCTCTGGAGGACACCGACAGTGGGAGGTCCTCTGAGGACACCGACAGTGGGAGGTCCTCTGAGGACACCGACAGTGGGAGGTCCTCTGAGGACACCGACAGTGGGAGGTCCTCTGAGGACACAGACAGTGGGAGGTCCTCTGAGGACACAGACAGTGGGAGGTCCTCTGAGGACACAGACAGTGGGAGGTCCTCTGAGGACACCGACAGTGGGAGGTCCTCTGGAGGACACTGACAGTGGGAGGTCCTCTGAGGACACTAACAGTGGGAGGTCCTCTGAGGACACTGACAGTGGGAGGTCCTCTGAGGACACCGACAGTGGGAGGTCCTCTGGAGGACACCGACAGTGGGAGGTCCTCTGGAGGACACTGACAGTGGGCGGTCCTCTGAGGACACTGACAGTGGGCGGTCCTCTGAGGACACTGACAGTGGGCGGTCCTCTGGAGGCGGGGCAGACTTGACAGCTGACTCTTTGGTGAGGAGATCAAAGCGAGTATAAAAGGTGTTCAGCTCATCTGGTAATGTGGCCTCACAAATGATGGGAGCACTCCTGCTTTTGCAGCCTGTGACATTCTGGATCTCCTGTCTCGTATCTTTAGTGCCGTTGGTGTTGAGGTCTCTCTCCAGTCTCTCTTGACGCCTCCTTGATGCCTTCAGTCTTGCTGTGGTGATGCTGCATGCTTCCTTGTCACCTGACCGGAAGGCAGCTTTCTAACAGCTTTTTTGGATAGTGCCCTCACGTGTTCAATTATCCAGACTTTCTGGTTGGGGAAGGATTTTATTGTCTTTGAGATCACCACATCATCACCACATTTGATGTCACTGTTGATGTACTCCT
The DNA here is from genome assembly GCA_032191485.1 of Leptoclinus maculatus. Classification (NCBI taxonomy): domain Eukaryota; kingdom Metazoa; phylum Chordata; class Actinopteri; order Perciformes; family Stichaeidae; genus Leptoclinus; species Leptoclinus maculatus. The sequence continues at coordinate 22,222,995 of JAVDOI010000010.1, read as the reverse complement.
CAAGATCGATGCCACATTTTCACAAAATCACTAATATCCTCTGCTCTCGTGTTTCAACAGGTGAACCAGCTTAAAAAGTGACATTTGTTTATTTTTAAATAAGTGTTCAAGTTGAGTTCAGCCCACTGAAGTGTTGGTCTCCTCCAGCAAGAACCTATGGAAGAGGGGCTCTTATTTTCTACCTATTTCTTATTTTATGGGCCATAAACATTTAAACCCAGCTAGACTTGTCTAAGTAGGCTAACTGCATGTTAGAGACACAGCATTGTAGGATAGACAATGTCATACATGCTACAACGACTTCTACCACCAGCAGCTCAGCTGTGTGAAGCCTCCTAAGTATCATACCTGGTAGACTTTGGACCTCTGGCCGGTGAACCCATCCCACAGGATGACGGTACCCTCGTAATCACTGCTGGCCAGAAGGTTCTTGTGGTAGCTGCTCCAGCTGATACAGCTACAACAAACAAGGTGGGGTTCACATCAAGACTCAAGGTCACAATTTGGTCCCAATAGTTGCTTCGTTCACTCTTTGTCTTGACTCAGGCCTTGGTCTCTAGAATGATTTTGACAAAGTATGATCAGAAGCAGTCTGAACACTGGCATTGACTCCCCCTACCTGATTTTGGAATTGCAGGTCATTTCATTGACGGGGTAGTGGATGTCCACCGCATCCTGGATCACTGTGCCGTACTCAAACACCTTGATCTTCTTGGTCACACCAGCGATGGCGAAGTAGTCACAGTCCCGGTCAAACTCAATACTGGAACACAGGGGAGAACGCAGTCATTGATAGTGAGAGGGCTGATAAAGGTCAGACTGAAAATCATTGAACAAAATGTTACAAAAAAAACTACTTTAAGAAGTCAACGTTTTCCTTTTCCTACCTGGAGACAATACTGGAGCCGTTGTAGAGGTCACTGGCGTACGAGAGGGTGGCGAGCGGCCGCACAGAGTTGTAGCGGGTAAACTTAGACAGACACTCCATGAAATCATCCAACTGGTTCAGGTTCCTGCCTTCATCTGGACACAATAAGACACACTATTAAGATGCTGTTCACAAGGAGCACGAGCTGCACGCTGTCGTACTGTAACTCAATGCAGCCTCCGTTAACGTTAGCCGTTAGCTCTATTATTTAGCCACTGTGCTGCCCAGCGGCCTGGTTTTGTTCGTCAGCTACGGGCTGGTGAACGAGGAGGGGGGCGGGACGACACTGCATGCATGTCATGAGTGTCTAACCACAGGCGTGTAAAACAGGGAAACGTAACCACACTGAATGCTGAAGCAGCTTCGTGTCACATTTTAACAGCAATACGTTATCATCACAGGAATATAATGAACAAAAACAAGGAGCATTTTGTGCACGTCAGGTTTCTGCTTTGTGCCTTGCAGCACATGTGTCATTCTTCCTTTGCTGACAGCCAAAGAAACAACCCACTCTGTGACAGCAAGCAGTGGAGTTTGTGGCAAATGTGGTCTTCATTTTTTTTTTTAAATAGTAACTTCAGCAATAACACTGGGGTGAGGCAAACAGGTCAACCCTTTGAAGTGAACATCCAGCTCCACAGAAACACATCTGCCTACAGATGTTGTGCTGTGAGGGAGTGACGCTGCCATTCACTGAGGGATTGGTACCTGTGATGCGTGACATTTTGTTGGAGAAGTAGCACTGCTCCAGATCCTCAAAATGAGCCGTCAGCCTCTTCCTCCTGGATGCCAAGGTGCTGTTGTACCAGGTCTGTCTTTTCCCCTGGAGAAACAGCGTGTAGTCAAGTCAGTGCTGAACTTAGACCCACACTTACTCTGTTAACGCTCACTCATAGTTTTACTGAGAATGTTTTGCTCCACAGGTCTTTAGGTTCATATCCATTGTGACTTCTGAGAGCTGGTGGACATTTAACAACTATGGAACTTTTTCTAATATTCCTTTGGAAGCAAAACCATGGCCTTCATCCATATTATAAAAATGTGCAAACAAAACAGATAATAGACGCAAACATTAAAGAAATGGATAATCCAACCAGCATGTCTCAGACTTACCTGGGTTGTTCCACCAAATCCTGGAGGCTGGCTGTAGTCTGGTGTCTCCATGATACTACTGCAGCTACTCAACGAGCAGACGACAAACACAGACAATGAGTCAGAGGACGGCAGCCATAACACCCTGACTAGAGGTTAACAAAGTAGTTCCATCTCATTCTACCCAGGTCTGCTCCCATTATGATCTGGTCCTATTCTACTCAGATCTGGTACCATTATATATATAGCGGTTTATCAGTGTTTGTATCAGAGAAGCTGAATGTGGTTGGTTGTGGTGACTCGTAGATAGAACTTGTTAAGAACATGGAGCTCAGCCGTACCTGGGAGCAGGTGAGGGAGCCTCAACATTGGGCACCGTACACTCGGCCTCCATCATGGGACAGTACAGCCCGCTCATCTCCTGCAACATGACACAGAGACAACATTTCACGTGTGCTGCTCCTCCACCTTTCCATTCACCACATGCTGTGAATGACGGTTCTGTTGCATTTACCTCAACACGCTTAATGTCTTCTTCAAGAAAGCTGAGCTCTTTCTGCAGTTGCTCCAGTTGCTGTTGAGGGAGCCAGAAACACAGATGAATACATCTTTCCATACAGCAGTACAGTTATAATATGGTTATTAAACACATCGGTACCTCTCTCTTGTTCCTCCTGGCTTCTTTAAGGAACTCCATGAGGATCTGTCTCTGAGCTGCTTGGGATTCCTAGTGGAGACACACGAGACAGGTTCTTTTTCACACAAATCATTTTACTGCTTCTTTTAGGTAACAATACGTTTCCTGGAATAAAATGTTCTAGTGCTCTTTCCATCCCTGGCATTGCAAACTGAAGCGCCGTTGTGCAGAAAAGGAATGATGAAAACGAGGCACAGATTATGAGGAGTATGTTATTCACTTCACAGGAAACCATCCCAGACCAGAGGGGTCGTTGGAAGACGCTCTTTGACAACTGCAGCCACAAGTCCTGCCCGTTTCTTCATGCAGTCTAAACTAATAAAGACACCAGAGAAGGTAGGGTACTACATCCACCGCACATATTTCCATCAAGATTTCATTGAAAGGCAACAAAACAGACACAGACAGACCCTCAAGCAACCGCATGAATGCCAACCTGCCTCTTCACAGACACCACAAACCTAAAGTTCTGGTTCAGATACTGCAAAAGCTCCAATCGTTCATTTCATTTGCCTGCAGCACACTTGGTATGAAGTAGAGCTGCAACGATGAATCCATAAGGTGTCAACTATTAAATTAATCACCAACTACTTTGATTCTCAAGTAATCTGTTTGAGTCCTTTTGTAAGAAAAACAAGTCGACGTTCTCTGAGTCCAGCGTCTTAAATATGATGTTCTGGTTGTGTTACTCCTTGATGACGGTAAACTGAATATCTTTTAGTCGTGGACAAAACAAGACATTTGACGACGTCATCTTGGACTTTGGGAAACACAGGCCGACATTTTTCACCATTTTATAGCGATAGCGATGTGTGCCGGGTTTTACTGCATTTACTGCGTTATGATGGCCTGAAACAGTTCTGTGACACCGTGTTGTCCGTTCTTTAACCGCTGCCCCTGAACGCAACAGACATAATACACGTTATCCTGTTCACGTGCTAAGCTAGGCTACATGCTAGCAGAGTTCTGGTGAATATGGAAACAACGTGACCGACTCCTCCTGGATTAAAAGATAACGGATGGAAACATTTCACTTCTTCTTCTTCTTCTTCTAAACTAGCAGAGAGTGAAGTGAACCAGGAAGTAGACTGAAACTGTTTGTAACACTGAGAAGCTTTCTGTGTTGAACTCTTTGAACCGAGACACACCACCGATCTCTGTGTTCATGGACTCAGAGACTCTAGAACCAGAGCAGAGCTGAACCACATGTTCACAAAGAGCTGCACGCTCATTGGTCAGAAGAGAAGTCTTTATTACTTATTAGCTCGTTATGTCACATGACTCACAACATGATGAGTTCTGTGTTTCTACAGGAAACATTTGATTTATTGTACTGTTCTCTTAATGCTCTAAATGTTGACTCCTCTCTTCTATTTGTTACTAATATTGAATTAATAAAAGATAATGTTAATAAATTCATCTGTTTTTAATTATGAATCATTACAAATATGCTGTGTTTAAAGCAGATAATAATCACATCATAGCTCTCTGAATGGAATCGTGAGGTGCCTAGAGAGCCCCCCCCCCCATAGAGCAGAGATATCAGCTTCAGTGTCCCGTCATGAAGAGCTGTCTATATCTTAAATATAGTGTAAACTGATATTGTTTTTGTTTTTTGGGGTGTTTTCGTTGCTGCCCTCGTCCATAGCAGTACACGCTGCACCTGCTCAGCTTCTGTGTATACTGACTATGAATGAGTACCTCATACAACCCCTACTTCAAAACATCCTGTCCCCCATCACTCTGTATGCATCTTGCATCTAGTAAATTACTTTGTCTTTTAACATGGAGTAACAGGCTAAAAGTCACCTGAGCCTCTTATCTCATGGAGTATTGTGCAGCCCTACGTGAATCCAAGCAGCCATCTGCAGGAGCACAATGCTAGAAACGTCTGGCACCAAAGAAGATGAAATGCGTGCGTGATCACCCGTAGACCCCCACTCACCGCCTCCAGCTGCTTCTTCTTCTGGACCAGGAGCTCCAGCATCAGATTGACATTAGCCAGGTCCAAGTTCTCCTGGTCGGGACTCAACACATCCTGGAACACCTGCCACCTCGACCCGTTCTGCAGGGGTCAGAGACACCCATCAGTTACAAGCAAAAATAAAAATGAAAATAAATATTGAGAGTGAAACTGTGTGTGTAGGAAGAAACAAAGCAGCGACAGTAAGCTTGTGTTGTACTTACAGGATGATCCAATTTTAGCCTCTTCTCCTCCGACCTTTGCTTCTGTTTCAGGATCAGTTCATTTACTGGGACGGGGTGAGGGAGAAAGTTGGAAACGCTACGTGAGTATATGACGGAAACACGACTTTCACAGTAACGCAGTGATGCTTTGGGTGAGTCGGTTAGTTGCGGGAAAAACAACAGAGACGGGAACAATCCATAACGTGTCACATTTCAGTCCTGGTGAAAAAATATATATATCCAATGACTTAATTCTTCGATGGTTATGTTGCAACAGTACAGCTGATGTGCAAACCGTGTCTTGACATGTAAATGTGTGTGTTCTATGACAGAACGGCCTGAGCCTCAACCCTCGGACTCAAAACACCTACCGAGGAAGTTGGGGTAGAGCTGATCCACGTTATCCACGATGTAGTTACACTTGGGACATCTGTTGCTGTCCTCCAGACTCTGGCGGATACACTTGAAACTGCAGCAGAGAGAGACAACTGAGTACTGTGGAACTGTCTGAAACGGTGCAATGAGCACTAAAGGACACTATTACAGCGTTACTTAGTAGTACTTAAGTTACGCCGTACCTCACGGTGCTAAAAGGTGGACTTCCCCCATTCTCACGCTGCTTTTGTACATGTTTTGGGTTAACGTTTTATCCTTTTGTTGCACTATTTTTCTTTAAATTCATGTTTAGAAACAAGAAAGTGCAGTGGCTTCTCTCAATGATGCAAAGACGGAAACAAATAAAAAGTTGTTGTTTTTTTTACTTTTTATAGTGTCCAGTGTTTGTTTAGGGGTTAAGTAAACTGTCCCTACATGTAAGCATCACTAACACAGGCATTTTGTTGACAAACAGCATAACTTGTTGTTGCTTCTGATAAGCTCTCTGTTGGCCGTTAACACAGCCCAACGGCTAACTCCAGAGCCTCTGCTGTGAAACAACACTTACCAAAAACTGTGCCCGCACTTGGTCATGTGTGCCTCTTCTATCATTTCGAAGCAAATGGGACTGGAAAAGTAGACACACACACACACACACACACACACACACACACACACACACACACACACACACACACACACACACACACACACACACACACACACACACACACACACACACACACACACACACACACACAAAACATGTTAAGTGCGTGTCAACATTTTTGCTTTCAAACTTTGGAAACACTGACAGTAAACGTTCGCTAGCATGCAGCTACCGTGTAGAGAAAATAACGGCGGATAAAACTAACCAGACAAAATCGTTGCTTTTATCCTCGTATGAGTTCAAGAGGCCGTTGTAAAGGGGCGCTTGGTGGAGGGACTTCTTCCTGCTGCCCGAGGACGCAACGGGTCTGCTCAGAGATGCGAACCCGCCCCGGGACGACGGCACGGCGGCCAACGTTGGCACCGACGACCCCCCCTCGCTGGCTCCTGCCGGGGTCCGGGAGGGCACAACATTTCCAGAATTGTTCCCGTTACTTGTGACGGCGTTGCTCCCACCGCCACCGTTTGTGTTCCCGGTGCCTCCTGCGCTGCCGCCGCTAACGTTACTCGTGCTGGGCACTGAACTCGCCCCGCCAGCGATTTGCTGTGGCCGGTTGCTTGACATCATGCGAGGCCGACTAGAAACTCCCCAAAATCCGCTGCGTTTTTAGCTGTTCAAAGCATCCGAACAGTGCTGCTATCTGGCTACTTTAGCAGGTTGGCTAGCTAGCTAGCTAGCTGATTATGTCCTAGCATCCTGTGAGAAAGCAAGAGTGACCGAACATCCAGCGTTTTTTAACTTGTCCGTCGGTGTCCGCCTCACTTTAGTCACGGACGGCGCATTAGGAAATCCCCGAAGTACGAAGGACAAAAGAAGCGGACGGCCAATAAAACAACCACAACTGCGTTGTCCAGTAGAATAGCAGCCGGCTAGCTACTGTTAGCTACGGAGAGGAATCTCTTGAGTTTCCTCGATTACCCAGGCGCCCAGTGCGCTCCCGGCTTCCTGCTACCGCCCCCTAGCGAGAAGGAGTGCAACTGCGCTGATGGAAATACGCATTATGATCTTAAGAATAACGCAGTTGTGGCTTTTATTATGCAAATCTAGCATATATATTATGAAGGAATTTTGCATTGACAATAATAATAAGTAATAGTTTTAGACTTGAGATCCATGTTCAGTTTCTTTGTATTTGGCCACGTGCATGCGAAATGATTCCCTCTCACTACCAGTGGCGGCTGGTCCATAGAGGGCGCTAGGGCGCCGCCCCCCCTTGAGCTACAAATAATAAGAAATATAAAATAAATTATAATAATAATAAATTATACAAATTGACAATATTTGTGTTTTTGAAACATGGAATCACCCAGTAATATGTGTAAAATATGATATCTGCGGTAAATATATGCTTTTCCTGCACGTCCTCTCTGCCTGTCTGCAGGTCCTCTCTGTGTGTGCAGGTCTCAGCTGCTGGGGCGCTGGAGAAACTGCCCCAAAGAGGCGGGTCTATAAAGCAGTTTAGCCAATGATGCTTTAATGCTGACTAAAGATATAAATGAGTGACATACAATTTAGCCAATCAGCGTCCTCAAATAGATTCAGCTTGGGGCAGATTTCGTTCTGCCCCAAGCTGCGCGTTCTCGTCAGGACTAGTCTCTACAGGCGAGCGCCAGCGCGAGCACTGCTCCTCCAAGACCCGTTTGAGAGGAGAACTGAGAGGAGAAACTACTGAAAGAGCTGATCCCAGATCAGCCTGACCTCACAATCAGACAGCAGACTAGCAGGAAAGAGAAGCAGTACATGAAGCTTCTCTACTAGCTGTACACCAGACAGGTTTGACTAGCTGGATGACGTCATGATAATAACTTATTTATCTTTTTAAAACAACGGGGACAGAACCAGCATGGACAGTTAGGGAGTGAGGGACATGAAGCACCTGTCTGAGAAATGGATATATAGTTATATATAAATAATTATATATATATATATATATGTGTGTGTGTGTGCGTGTGTGTGTGTGTGTGTTTTATATTATAGTGAATATTATTATATGATATATATATATTATTATATTATACAGAATATTATATGATATATATATATTATTATATTATACAGAATATTATATGATATATATATATTATTATATTATACAGAATATTATTATATGATATATATATTATATTATACTGAATTCCCTGTGAGGGTGACTAAAATAAGATGACGTGTTTGTCAAAGTGTTATTTACTGCTTTTTTTCGTGTTGGAATGAATGTTAAATATTTAACTGCAAAGTAGTAATGCGTGTTTGATACCTTAATTTGTTTGCATTAAATCATTCTGGGATGTTTGCTGAAATTGATTGGATGTGGCACAGCCCTACCAAGAAAATGTTCCACCAGCCGCCACTGACACTGAAAGTGTCAGTAGAAACTCGGGTCAAACAGCCACAACACGCTGCACTTCTGTTGAATCTAATCAAATTTTGCATTCAATAAAAACAAATCCAGGGCTTTCCTATCCATTCTGTTGTATGTTGTACTCAATGAGAGCAAGCTTCATAGAGCTTTATTAGAAATCCATTAATGCCATATGTCAGAGGGATAATATGGAAATATTACAATATTATCATCAAATAACCCCATAAGTGGCTAAAAATGAAAAGCCCCTGTCAGAACGTTATTAAAAAAATTATATACCTCAGGAGATCAAATCATTTTTGTGATGTTCTCCAAATATAACGATTTCCAGTCAACCACAGAAACACAGTGTCTTCTCATGTTTGTCATTATTTAATTTTTTACAGATTACATCGAAAACACGCAGGTAGGTGTCGTCGTCGTCGTCGTCGTCGTCGCCCCCCCCCCCCCCCCACCCACCCACACACACACACACACACACCACCACCAAAGTGGAGGGGGAGCCAAGAAAAACAGCGTCCCGTCATTCAAGCATCCACCTGCAGCTTTGCAAATAACCACTAACGTATTCATGCTCACAGTTTACCCCAGCTTTTCCGTTTTTCCCTCCACGTGCACAAACAAGGGATCCTCAGCGGAGGCACGCGCAAATATGGATTTTCCCATGTTTATGTTTGCGGAAGAATGTGTCATTACGGGGCTCAGTTAGGACCACCGTGTACAGTAAGATGTCTTTATCTGCAAGTGCTGCACGGGTCAATCATGTTAGCAAAATCAGTATCAGAGATATCCATGCATGTTACATCTAATTAGATTAAATACATTCAAATATATCAGAATATGAATTATATAGATACTCATTAAAGCTATGTGTTGTTTTTTTTGCATTTTCACATCGCTTTCCATATCTTTAAATGAGACCTCTGGGTTTTAGAGAGATGATAATAAGTAAGATACAAAATAAATTAAAGGAAAAATATCTTTGGAAAATGTAAATAAAAAAGTGTGCAACTTGCATATTACGTAACACACAAATATCAGTTTTATCTTATGTAATTTGAACATCTTAAAACACTGAACGTACAACATAACATGTGACTGAGTGAGAGCCTTTGAGTCAAACACCTGCAGTACTACACATTTACACCGTGCTGCACTCGTCCCCCTCGAGCCCTTCTCCCTCCCTGCTTTCTGTTTTTCAACCAGCGGTGGTGAAAAGCTTGCCATCTTTCTTCCTCCCCTTTTCTCTTCTTTCCTCCCCTCCTCACTTGTCCCGCACATCAGCCTGGATTTCCTCCCATTGGGGTCCCCTCTTATTTTGCATGGGGTGACCAGGTCGTGTGTGCGAAAGAGTGAGCGACACGGAGGAAATAATGAGGGTGTGTGGAGAAATGAGTGAGTGAGTGGGTGAGTGGTGGAAAAAGTGTGTGTGAAAGAGAGAGAGAGAGAGAGAGAGAGAGAGAGGAAGACAGAGAGCGGGGCCTCAGGGTCGACGGGGTCAAGACTGACAAACTCAGATGAAGGATAATCTGTGGAGGTCCCTTACAGCGGGGGGGGAGGCCCTCTGTGGAGCACGCTCATTCAGATTCTCTCTCTCACACACACACACACACACACACACACACACACACACACACACACACACACACACACACACACACACACACACACACACACACACACACACACTATCGCTCTCTTCCTCTTCTCCTTCATCCTCCCCTTCCCTCCCTTTTTTTTAAAAGTGGCTTCTCTTAAAGCCACCCCTCCTATTTCTCTTGTTTCTTTTTTCCAACACAGTTGCAGCTGGATTTCAAAGGGCACTCCGCCAGCAGAAAAAGCTGAATGTTTAGCAGGCAGATCCCTCAGTCAGGCAGGCTGGGATTGTGGAATTCCTGCCTCCCACTCTTTAGGAACCGTTTTTTGCCCCTTCGGGGGGCCCCTGCCATAACTGCCAGCGGCCCCCTCCTCCTCCCCCCCCCTCCTCCTCCTCCTCCTCCTCCTCCTCTTCCTCCTCCTCCTCCTCTCCATCTCCATCTCCTGCCTCAGAGCCAGGGCCCTGTTTGCAAATTGAGCTTGACAAAAAAAAAAAAGAATCGCGGGGTGTGAGGGGGAGAAGAAGGGGGCAGCGTTTACAGAAGGTGTGGAACAGCAGCAGCCACCCATGGTAGCTGCTGCAGAGAGTGCATCATGATTAAATACACAAATGAAGTTCTCTGCATGTAATCAGCATGCACGCTCAGTCTTAATGTAAGTACACCTGTCTTATGAGTTAAGAGGGGGGACGGCACAAGTTGCCAAAAAGCTTTTTTTTTCCATTTGCAGGGTATTGTTCACGAGTCAAAGTGTTAATCCACATCACCAGCAACAAAAACACACAGTTTGACCCTGAAGAGACAAACAGCAAAGGATGTCGAGGGGGTTCTACAACTCTTAAAATGCATGTTTCTTTATGAAACAGTGGATAATGCTGGAACTGGTGCTACGCTCAGTGTGGGGAGAAGGTGTGCTTACATCGTGCTCTGCAGTCACCTCATAACTTCCAAGCATGGAGTAAAAGGAAGCATATTTCTCCAGTATTTAATAGAGATTGGTGCTATGTGACCACGAGTGACCATAACTCCTAAATAGAAAAAAACAGTATAATATTCAGACCTGCGAAAAGTTGGTTTGAGACAAAGAAACCAACCTCAAGGTCAACCTAATTAAAAATAATAAAGATTTCTCGTGGGCCATCGTCAGCAGGTGAGAACATGAGTAAGTGGACCTTGAGTATTTGTTTTGTCAAACTGCACAACATAACGAATGATACTATGTAATGATACTATATATATTTATAGATATGTTTGTATGTGTGTGTTCATGTCTATGTACATGCAACTACATATATATATTTTTGTATTTGTTTACAGCTAAATCAATTACATGATAGAATTAAACATCTTATTAGTGGGTTTTTCCCACTTCCAGTTGCACCTCTCACCAGGTGCTTCCTCTCCCTGTGTATATATATATATATATATATATATATATATCCTTTTTTCAGTGCTGGCTTGGTCCACCCTGAGCGAAAGAGTTCAGCACAGAGCAGGTAGCATATTTGGATGATCGGAAAAAACACACACCAAAAAACCCCAAAAAACCTTTTCATGTGCGAGGCAGATGTGGCGGCTGTCCGTGTTGTAGCACTGAGGAGAGCCAGAGAGGGAGCGAGATGGGGAGACGAGGGGAGGGAGAGAAAGGAAGAGAGACACGGGTTGGAGAGGGGGAAGGAAGGTCACTCAAACCTCACCTCCTTCACTTTAGAAAGAGTGTGTGTGTGTGCGCGTGTGTGTGTGCGTGTGTGTGTGTGAGAGAGGAAGAAAGAGAGTGAGGGGTAGGGAGAGATCAGACACAATTATGTCACTGCAGCGGGGGCAACCCCCCCACCCCCATCTCAGCCACCTCCACCTTTATTCATCCGTTGCCAGGTTGAGTTTAGGGCCTCCCATTAAGAAGACGTGGACGTGGACGGGGGGGCAGTAACTTGTATATGGACTCAAGCACCGAACTGAAGTATGGTCTTCATGTATTTCACTTCAGTGTTTGTACTTTGTCACATTTCAGAAGGCAAATATTGAACTTGTTTTACTTCACTGCGTTACTTTGTACCTTCATGTTTTACACATAACGATGAACTGAAACAGATTTAACCACCAAACTGTAGGTAGAACACTGCTTGTGCATCAATATAAATAATCCACCAACACTGACCTGCACTGTATACTTTTGATACTCACATAACTCACAATACTATATGTACAGTTCTGCTTTGCAACATTTTTGCCAGTGGTTAAATCTCCACTGCATTATGAAAATACTCCATCACAATGCTTTGATTAAGTAAAAGAACACCCGGGCCTATTATCAAAATGTATTCAAAGCATTTCAAGTAAAAAGCACTTGTATTTCTACTCAAAAAATACCACGTTCTTTATATATTATTATACTAATAATCATTGTTACTGATGCATTCACATGGAAGTGTCTTTTCCTACTTGTACAGCTGCTGGAGGTGGAGCTAACTGTAATCGATAGCATCTATGCGTGACTTACACGCTGCATCGCGTGTTATGCACGGAAACGCTGCCTCTGCAAAATAAATGTAGGGATGTAAAAAACGTGCAACGTGCAACTAAAGCTGTCAAATAAATGAAGAAAAAAAAGTTCCCCATGTGAATTGAGGTTGAATGAAATGGGAATACTCGAGCAAAGTACAAGTGCCATTAAAAAGCTGCCGTTAAGCACAGAGGCTGTGAGTAAATGTGCTGAGTTACATTCCACGACTGCGTTACTTGAGGGGGAATAGGTGTTTTTGCACTATTGTGTTGTTGCAACTTTGACTTCAGTGAAAGGGTCTGGAGGTGGGTGGATGGATGAGATGAGATCAGGACAAAGAATAAAAAAGACCCAGACCCCCCCTCTGCACCAGAGAGACGTTACGGCACAGGACTGGGTAAGGGAATGAGGAGAGAGGAGAGAGAGGATTTCCCTTGTAAAACACAAGTGTGAGGCAAAGGGAGGGACATCCCCCCCCCCCACCTCCGTCTCCCCCTTCTCCCCTCCACCACACCTCCCCTACCGGTGATGTCAGGGCAGGGGCAGGGGCTCCCTGATAAAAAAAAAACCTTTGGACGAGAGAGAGAGAGAGAGAGAGAGAGAGAGAGAGAGAGAGAGAGAGAGAGAGAGAGACAGAGAGAGAGAGAGAGAGATGGAGGAGTGAATGGAGGAGGATATTACTATACTTCATGGGCCGGTGCAGAGGAGCGGAGCAAGTCACTCTTCTGAGGCGCACACACGGACGCACAACAAAAAAAAAACGAAGAGAGGAGCTGACGCGCGCCGAAACCGCGATTATTTTAATATAATAGAGTAATATTTGTTTTCAGAGGTACACGACTTGTCTGCTCAACAAGTAGGACGGCTGGCACTTTGCGGTGCACTTCAGTTCGCCTCCGGAGTGACTTTTGATTTTTTTAAATATATAATATTAGCTACTAGGACTCCGATTCACCTTGCAGACCTATTTGTTTTGGGAACGGGACGCACTAAATGATGATGCCGCTGTGGGTCAGGTAAAAAGAAACGAGAGGCTTTGCGCAAAGTCAGCATGGAGTGAATTCACCTGATTTATTTGTGCAATTCAGATCTGCATCTAATTTTTTTTTTTGTAATAAGGGGAACTGCACTGCCTTAGTAATACACGGATTACGTGTCTGTTGATTTCAGTTTTAAAACAGTTTCTTTACTGAAACACAGACAGAAATAGTTGCACGTTTTCTTTGCGACCTGTAAACAGAAACAAAGTGACAGATGCTGTAGATATTTTCGGGAGCGTAGACACGAACGGAACGGAAAAGATTCCGGATGAACTTCTGTGATTCTGTTAAACCTGTGCTTTACTAAAAGAGTCGATACCAAACATATACCAAGAGCCTCAATATGCAATAAGTTCCACGTGACACACTTTGAATGTTAGTTTGATCCCTTTGGAATGCACTGATCGTTTATCACAAAATACATATATTTTAATCCCCCAAGAAGAGGCAGCCAAAACAGTGTGGTTTTATTGCTGGGTAAATGTACGCAAACAAATCTAATAACCACAGTCTGGTGTGAGACCTCCTGCGGCTGATCCTGAAGCCAGATACTTTTTATAATAGCTAAACCCCCCCACCACCTCTTTATCTTCAACAAAACCCGCTGAATACCTTCCCTAACTCGAGACAATGTTGTTGATCAGACTACTGGCTATCTTCCTCATCCTCATCACCAACACGTGGCTGCTCAGCCCGGTTCGCTCTGACGCACTCCGCCGGTACAAACGCGCCATGGTCCAGCGGGCGGACCGCGAGCTCTCCAGGCTGGCAGGTGAACCCTGCACCGTCTCTGGCGTCTGGAGGTCCCGGCGGCAACCGCGCTCCGGCTCTCCGTCCCAACACCGCCCTCAAGCGGCCCGTCCGAGGACGCGCACGAGCCGGAGAGAGCTGTACACTGTTGGGAGAGCTCCCGCGGTTTGTGCAGGAGGATGCAGGTTTGACACCGGGGTGCGCCGGTTCGCTCCGGCGGGGGAGGATAAGCGAGGCTGGGGCGACGCGGAGGATGTGGCGGTGGGAGCGACGTTTCCCCGGCAGCTCTTCGAGAAACGCTCCACTAGCGACAAGAGAGGGTCAAACCATGTCCGTGAAGACACCACACAGAAGCCCGGGATGTCTTTGCTTAAAGACGCCGGGCAGACCGTCTCCTCCTCTGGCCGCGCAAAGTCCCCACGCGCCTCCCGCTCCAGGTTCACCCGCAGCCTCGGCGGGACGTTTCCTTACGCGGACGACGGCAACTCCAGCTGGGAGAAAGTTTTCCCCGACAGCTCAACCGACACCACGGGGCTCCAGGTCCTCTACAGGCTGCGGCAGGATGATGGAGACCAGCAGTCCTCGACCGGGACCCTGGAGGACAGCACCGAGGACTACTCCGGGGAGGTGGACGAGGCTGATCCACCCGCAAGCCTGCCCGTCGGCAGCTCATCTCCCTGGGGGAGTCCCGTGCCCAGGGTTCCCCCCTCCTGGATGACCGCCCTGTACTTCGGCGGGCGTCGGGAGCAGCTGAAGGTGAAGCCGGCTGCGGGGGTGGAGCTGCCGAGGGCCAAGTTCAGCCTGGAGCTGTGGGTGAAGCCCGAGGGGGGGCAGAGCAACCCGGCGATCATAGCAGGTGGGTGAAAAACTTTGCTTTATTCTAAATAAGTTAGCTTTATTCTAAATAAGTTAGCTTTATTCTGAATAAGTTAGCTTTATTCTAAATAAGTTAGCTTTATTCTAAATAAGTTAGCTTTATTCTGAATAAGTTAGCTTCATTCTGAATAAGTTAGCTTTATTCTAAATAAGTTAGCTTTATTCTAAATAAATTAGCTTTATTCTGAATAAATTAGCTTTATTCTAAATAAGTTAGATTTATTCTAAATGAGTTAGATTAATTCTGAATAAGTTAGATTTATTCTAAATAAGTTAGATTTATTCTGAATACGTTAGCTTTATTCTGAATAAATTAGCTTTATTCTAAATAAGTTAGCTTTATTCTAAATAAGTTAGCTTTATTCTGAATAAGTTAGCTTTATTCTAAATAAATTAGCTTTAATCTAAATAAGTTAGATTTATTCTGAATAAGTTAGATTTATTCTAAATGAGTTAGATTTATTCTAAATAAGTTAGCTTTATTCTGAATAACTTAGCTTTATTCTGAATAACTTAGCTTTATTCTGAATAAATTAGCTTTATTCTAAATAAGTTAGCTTTATTCTGAATAAGTTAGCTTTATTCTAAATAAGTTAGATTTATTCTAAATGAGTTAGATTTATTCTGAATAAATTAGATTAATTCTAAATGAGTTAGATTTATTCTAAATAAGTTAGCTTTATTCTGAATAAATTAGCTTTATTCTGAATAAATTAGCTTTATTCTAAATAAGTTAGCTTTATTCTAAATAAGTTAGCTTTATTCTGAATAAGTTAGCTTTATTCTAAATAAGTTAGCTTTATTCTAAATTAGTTAACTTTATTCTAAATGAGTTAACTTTATTCTAAATAAGTTAGCTTTATTCTAAATAAGTTAGCTTTATTCTAAATGAGTTAACTTTATTCTGAATAAGTTAGATTTATTCTAAATAAGTTAGATTTATTCTGAATAAGTTAGCTTTATTCTTAATAAGTTAGCTTTATTCTAAATAAGTTAGCTTTATTCTAAATAAGTTAGCTTTATTCTAAATAAGTTAGCTTTATTCTAAATGAGTTAACTTTATTCTAAATAAGTTAGATTTATTCTGAATACGTTAGCTTTATTCTAAATAAGTTAGCTTTATTCTAAATAAGTTAGCTTTATTCTAAATAAGTTAGCTTTATTCTAAATAAGTTAGCTTTATTCTAAATAAGTTAGCTTTATTCTAAATAAGTTAGCTTTATTCTAAATAAGTTAGCTTTATTCTAAATGAGTTAGATTTATTCTGAATAAGTTAGATTTATTCTAAATGAGTTAGATTTATTCTAAATAAGTTAGCTTTATTCTAAATAAGTTAGCTTTATTCTGAATAAGTTAACTTTATTCTAAATGAGTTAGATTTATTCTGAATAAGTTAACTTCATTCTAAATAAGTTAGCTTTATTCTAAATGAGTTAGCTTTATTCTAAATGAGTTAGATTTATTCTGAATAAGTTAGATTAATTCTAAATTAGTTAGATTTATTCTAAATGAGTTAACTTTATTCTAAATAAGTTAGCTTTATTCTAAATAAGTTAGCTTTATTCTAAATGAGTTAGCTTTATTCTAAATGAGTTAGATTTATTCTGAATAAGTTAGATTAATTCTAAATGAGTTAGATTTATTCTAAATGAGTTAACTTTATTCTAAATAAGTTAGCTTTATTCTAAATGAGTTAACTTTATTCTAAATAAGTTAGCTTTATTCTAAATAAGTTAGCTTTATTCTAAATGAGTTAGCTTTATTCTAAATTAGTTAACTTTATTCTGAATAAGTTAGCTTAGTATTCCAAATGTTGTACTTTTTACTCCACTAAAGTACTTTTACAGATAACAACTTCTCATACATTTCCTGTGCAGTGAAATCCACGTAGTTCCACATTTTACTGAACTTGAATGTTTCTGATAAACTGGACTTAATCAATGATAATCAAAAAACACATCATATAAAATAGTAGAACACTGACAGGGAGTATTTTACTATAACTGTAGTACTTTTACTTCCTGGACGTAAAGGATCTGAATACTTCTTCCACCACTGTTTAAAGGGAATTCTCATGGCCACACACTGAGCTGGGGATCGATGCCCCATGACAGTAAATGAATACAATAATTCATTATTTCCCCTTCAATCACACTGTCCCAGTCTGAGATGATGGTCTCTCTCTAGATCTGACCTTCTCACTGGTCATTCCTCTGGTGTCTTACTCTTGTCTGCTCTCCCCCTCATGGTGCTGTATGTCGTTACAAATAGCTTGTGACACTTGTTCTACACTGTGTGCACAATTATTATGCAACTAAATGAAAAACGAAAATGTTTCCATCTCACTTGTTTATTTTCATCTGTTAAAGTGAGAATAATAAAATACCAGCTAGTTGGACCTTTTCGGGTTGAAGATGGACTCAAAATCAACTCCCAAACCTACTGACAGTTTTTAGAAGACACTTTCTTAAAGCAGTGGTCCAGGAACAAGTCTGCATCTTTCAAGAAGACCATGATTTTTATGCAGACAATGCTCCATCGCATGCATCCAAGTACTCCACTGCGTGGCTATAGCCAGTAAAGGCCTTAAAGATGAAAGAATAATGACATGGCCCCCTTCCTCACCGGACCTAAACCCTATTGAGAACTTGTGGGCCCTTCTTAAACGGGAGATTTACGGTGAAGGAAACCAGTCCACCTCTCTGAACAGTGTGTGGGAGGCTGTGGTTGAGTGACAGAATCCATGAATGAAGGCTTATTACTGTTATTGAAGAGAAGGGGGGGCTTTATTGGTCACTGATTATTTTTTTTGAAATGTCAGAAATGTTTATTTGTCAATTTTGAGTTGTTTGTTTGTTATTCTCACTTTAACAGATGAAAATAAACAAGTGAGATGGGAACATTTTCGTTTTTCATTTAGTTCCATAATAATTGTGCACACATAAACCAACGTTGTTATCTCGAGATAACGAGATAATCAACATATCGCGAGACGTTTTTTTCTTCTTATAACCTCTAATGTTCCCAGAGATCAGGAGTACAACGCCAGCATGCACAGAGAGGACTGAGGAGCTCTCACCTGGCTCACCTGTGGGTCCCCGTCGATGGTCGGAGAGCGAATCATTACGTTTGAAAACACCGACGTCAAACAAATGGAAGAGGATGAAAAGCGCTGTACGGTGCAGATAGTGAGGGGAGACCACAAACGTCCGCTCGCATTTACTCTGATCAAAGATCCGACTCCGTCGCTTCATTGCTTCCCCTCATTGCTTCCTCATGTGAAGGCATGGGCCGTTCTCTTTAGAGAAAAACAAACTCCCATTGTCTCTGCTAGACGTGACGTTGACATGGGTTTGAGTCCTAATGGGGATTGATTATCTGAACGTTACTGAAGGTTTACAAACAATGTCATGTTGATGACACTGATTCTTTTCTTCGTAGTAGTATGTATTGTAATTACGTTACTGCATCTGGCAATACTAATGTGTTCACTGACAGTCTTGGCCTAAGCTATCTTGTAATTTTGATGCCGTTTTAAATCGTCCCAGCAAAATAATACACTTTTAGTATTTTTGAAGCGGCACCAATCAATATGTTTGTATTAACATGACAGCGTTTTAGCGTCTTTCAGCTCGTTGTTTTGTTTTTCTGGCCCAGGACTTTGCTGTTTAGCTCTCAATGCTCCCTGAATGTGTAAAATAGGCAATCGTTAGCTAACATGTTCTCACATGTCATATTATGTCAGTGTTGTGTTCAAACAACAAAAATGAAATGCAGCTTTCAAACATTAGTAGCCCTCCTCCCTGTGTCGTAGTGCTAATGCCTCACAACATAAAGACCACGTTTCCCATGAAGCTTGTTGTTTCCTGTTGCAAACACAATGTTGTCACTTCTTTGGCAGTACCGTTTCACCGCGGCCATCTGCTGCTGAATAAGACTCGGAAAGCTTGAGCTCAGATTCAAACACAGCCCTCCCGTGTTGTTGATGGTTTACTCATGATTAAGTGTAAAAAGTAGCACCTTTAGCATTTCATGTGTTACAGTAGAAATGCAGGGATTGATACTAATGTATTTACAAAGCCATAGCCTCCTAACCGCTGCTTTCTTTAACCATGGAAACCGGCTCACCTCCTGAGGGATTATTTCTCTGCACTTCACACACTCACGCACACTGTGTGTAAACACACACACACATGCGTTTGGGAGGGTGAAGGGGTTCCCTGACCCCTCGCTGTCCCAGTGTTGCACATCTGGGGAGCAGATGTGTATCTGTGTGTGTCAGATGGAAACATCAGGGCCATGCCATGGCTGAGTGAAATACCTCCTTCCCCTCTGGGTTCTCTCCCTCCGTCTCTGTCTATTCTCCAGGCTCCGTATCTGTGTGTCGGCCTCTTTGTGCCTCTCTTTCTGTGTTGCCCCATGTTGTCCTGAGGGAAATGGATCATTTCTTGCTGTCGTTTGACTCTGCAAGATAACGTTGGCAGGTTTTGTTGTTTTTTATGAATTAGAAATTAATATTTTTCTTTGCCATAGGTGTATTTGACAACTGTTCCCATTCACTGAGTGAGAAGGGCTGGTCGGTAGGCATCCGGACCGCGGAGCCCGCCGGCGCCAAAGATGCGCGCTTCTACTTCACGCTGCGCACAGACCGAGCCGTGAAATCCACCACCGTCTACAGCCACCAGCGGTACCGAGCCAACGCCTGGACCCACCTGATGGCCACGTATAACGGCCACAACATGAGCCTGTACGTCGACGGTGCTAAGGTGTGTGCTTTTGGTTGAGCTGTGGTTCACAGTTTTGGTTGAGTTCGGTCATCATCCACCACTGTCAACTCGCTGATGACCGAAATACAATGGTGGTATTTTGACAAAGCAATCCCAACTCAAGGTCCACTCACTAGCTTTCTCCGGGTCTTTCACCCACATCACATGATCATCACATGATCATCTATTTCTGAGGTCTTTCACTCTTAGCCCTAGAAGTGCCACGGATGAAATCACAACAGCTACTGAGCTTGCGTCGATACTGCACAGTGAGGGCCAATACTAGTTTCTCATTGTGCCATGCTAGACTTAGAAATCATTTTGGGTAACAAATCTGGTGGTTGAACAATCCCATCAGCACTGCATCATAATATTCACATGCAAGCAGTTGTTTTTTTGTCTTCTGACAGAGGACAGGACACCTGCTTATGAATATTGAGTGAATATGTAGTGTGCTTTTAATTTTGTTGACAACCAGATGGAGAGCTCCCCAAGTGACATCGCCACAAAACAGCAGCTGTCAAACCCTGGAAGACTAAATGTTCTCTTTTTGAAAAAGTCCAATGAATTCACAACATAATCTCCTCGGCTGTCGTCTCTCCTCCACCCTCACCCCTCAGGTGGGAGAGAGCAGTCTCCAGGCGGGGAATCTCTACAGTCCCTTCATGAAGACGTGCAGAACCCTCTTCCTCGGCAGTAACCAATCGGATCAGGGACACAGCTTCAGGGGCCATATCGGGGGTGTGGTCTTGTGGGGCTACGCCCGCTCTCACGAGGAGCTGCTGACGCGGCCACTTCTAAACGACAAAAGCGAGCCACTCTTGGCGATGTGGGCCGACTTCACTAAGGTAACTGACTATATTTCATTTTTACACTTTCAGAATTTCTTTTTTTATGTCATCATATTATTATCAGCATTACTTGTTTAATCATTACATATGGAAAGTGGTAGCTGTAGTATTAAAATGAATTAAAATGTTGCTTCTAACTTTGAGGTGGAGGAGCTATGGACTCCATACAAAGCTGGCCTCCATCCGACCATCATCACCACTCCCGTCCCCGAACAAGAACTTGTCTCCCCGTTCCTGCCGCCGCCCTGCGGCCTGACGCCCTGCGACAACACCGACATAATCTTTGGCTACAACAACAACTGCCAGCTCCGTGCCACCAAGCGAGTTCGCTACCGGGTCGTCAACCTCTCCGATGACGATGGTGGGAACCCCACCGTGTCCGAAAACCAGATCCAGCTCCAGCACCGGGCTCTAACCGAGGCCTTTTGGCCTTACAACATCACCCTGGATCTGAGCGTGCACACTGCCAGAAACTCCAGCTTCAGACAGCGGTTCATCCTCAGCAACTGTCGAATTGGGAAGATCGGGAACCGCCAATGTGACCCCGAGTGCGACCACCCAAGGACAGGCCACGACGGCGGGGACTGCTTAAGACTGGGGCCCTGCTACAACTGGAAGAGGCAGGATGGAGTTTGTAACATGGAGTGCAACAGCATACACTATGACTACGATGATGGAGACTGCTGTGACCCGGAGATCACCGACGTCTTCAAGACCTGCTTCGATCCCGAGTCCCCTGACAGGTGAGGTTAAGAGTCAAAAGTCCTGTCGCAACACAGATACTAGTTTTATTCACTAATTATTTCCAAGTGCTGTAGTTAACTTCCTGCAGATTTTTCAAATTAGAAACTGATTAGGAAAGGGAGGGATTACTCACAGACTTTTATTGTGACACATTTGTGCAGGAAGTGTTTCCGTAACAGCACCTAGCTTTTCTGCAATCCCCCAAAAACTGCAAAATAGCAGCGGCTGAAAAAAACCCCAGTGAATTAAAACAATATTTGTGTTAGAGTAGAGAAACTGGGGTGTGACATTACAATGTTGTTGAATTGATGGAGATAAAAGTTGAATTTGCAGATATCAGAGAGCAAGGGAAATTTGTCCTCGAGGTATAGAAGGGACCATGCATCTATTTTATAATTTATGGTAATCTAAATTCTAGTTATAATTCTAACGTCAGGTGGAATTTAAAAAGCAATTATCATCTTTGTCTGTGACCGAGAAAGATACACATTAGTTGGCAAAACAGAGACTCAGGATATTATGCTGCATTTACACTGCGTGGTCCAGCTTGACTTGATTCACTCTTGGTAGCAGGAAATGTTCTCAATTTTGTTTTCCGCAGATAGTATCCCTTCCATGTGGGCTCAAAGCACTATTGACCATAGCTTGGGTATTTAAAATGGCGTTTTTTGTGCAGGATGTCCCGTGTTGCGCCTTGACCAATCTGCAGTGTTTAACTCCACCTTCTAGTATCGGCTCAGCTCGCTTGGAACCTCGACTAAGGTGCTACAAAAAAATAACCTGGAACATTCTATAACTTTTGCTAATGGAAAACCAAAAAAAGTACCTGGTACTATCTATAACTTTCGTTAATGGAAAACCAAAAAAGTACCTGTTACCATCCATAACTTTCGTTAATGGAAAACCAAAAAAGTACCTGTTACCATCCATAACTTTCGTTAATGGAAAACCAAAGAAAGTACCTGGTACCATCCATAACTTTCGTTAATGGAAAACCAAAGAAAGTACCTGGTTCCATCCATAACTTTCGTTAATGGAAAACCAAAGAAAGTACCTGGTACCATCCATAACTTTCGTTAATGGAAAACCAAAGACAGTACCTGTTACCATCCATAACTTTCGTTAATGGAAAAACAAAAAAAGTACCTGTTACCATCCATAACTTTCGTTAATGGAAAACCAAAGACAGTACCTGTTACCATCCATAACTTTCGTTAATGGAAAACCAAAGACAGTACCTGGTACTATCTATAACTTTTTTAATTGAAAACCAAAAAAAGTACCTGTTACCATCCATAACTTTCGTTAATGGAAAACCAAAGACAGTACCTGTTACCATCCATAACTTTTGCTAATGGAAAAACAAAAAAAGTACCTGTTACCATCCGTAACTTTTGCTAATGGAAAACCAAAGAAAGTACCTGGTACCATCCATAACTTTCGTTAATGGAAAACCAAAGACAGTACCTGTTACCATCCATAACTTTCGTTAATGGAAAAACAAAAAAAGTACCTGTTACCATCCATAACTTTCGTTAATGGAAAACCAAAGACAGTACCTGTTACCATCCATAACTTTCGTTAATGGAAAACCAAAGACAGTACCTGGTACTATCTATAACTTTTTTAATTGAAAACCAAAAAAAGTACCTGTTACCATCCATAACTTTCGTTAATGGAAAACCAAAGACAGTACCTGTTACCATCCATAACTTTTGCTAATGGAAAAACAAAAAAAGTACCTGTTACCATCCATAACTTTCGTTAATGGAAAACCAAAGAAAGTACCTGGTTCCATCCTTAACTTTTGCTAATGGAAAACCAAAGACAGTACCTGGTACCATCCTTTGCTAATAGAAAACCAAAAAAGTACCTGTTACCATCCATAACGTTTGTTAATGGAAAACCAAAAAAGGAACGGTTCCAGGAAGGTTGAGTCGAATGGAGAGCATTTTAAGTGAATCATTTTCAGGAGGAGGTTGTCGCTGGTCACAAACATTTTATTGAATTAACAGTATAGCAATCAGTCCATTGATACACTGTATATCAATCTACGTATATTAAGACAGGCGGAAGATGTAAAAGCCTACATTGATGGAAAGATGCAGCTGTGGAAGCACCAGAAGGATTGATATCAGCCAGTGAGGACAACATGTTTTTCCAGAGGCGAGAGGTCTCTGGGCATAAATGGCCACTAATAAGACCAGTTCTCCCCATGAGGTGAACGTCTCATTGTGCTTCAGCAGGGATGCATGCACAAATTAGTGCCCTCGCTTTCCCCCAGTGGTTTGAGAGCGAGCTCTGTGAAATGGGGATGCTGGGTGAAGAGGCCAATGCGCACAGCAGCCCCGCTGCCTTCCGTTCGGTCTGACAGACGAGCTCATGCAGAGCTCCAAATAGCTCGCATGAAGTCTCACCGTGAAGTCAACGGCCCAGGCTCTTAAAGACCCCGTCCTCCATCCAAATTTTAACCACACACTTTACACTGGGCCACTGGGAAACAGAACATGGGAACTGGAGCTATTTCACCATTTAGCGCTTGATGTCTGGAGTTGACACAGTGTCACAGAGTGACAGCATAACACAAGGATGTAATCATGATTTTTTTTAAACCAGTAGAATTGTTATGTTTTCCCTTTTATACTTCGGTCACATTGACCTCCCTCACAGTTTACAACATGTGTTATTACACCTCCTCGTGCCATAATCCAAATCCAAAACCACTAAAGTCACTAAATCAAAGTTCAACTTTCCATCTTCATATTGCTTATGTAGTAGTATAGTGGTGCTGTAGTGCACTTCATCAAACCATAAACTGCACTACATATTTATGCAACCCTTACATACATGTGGCTTCTTCTGTATAATAATGGAGAACATTAAGTTGACTTGGTGTTCTGTTATACAATTGGTGTAAAAAATATCCATATTTTCATAGTTTAGGTAGCAAATACAACAGGATTCAACATGACTCAAAATCCCAAATTATTACTTTGGCGTTTAATCCAAGACCTACATTTCTGATTCTATTAGTTTCAACCCAAAAGGTTATGAGAGGCATAAAGCTTCCATGGACAAACTGTTCACATCATCACATTCTTTCAGAAATGACTGACCGTGATGGTTTATAGCTGCTGGACTATGAATAGAGGACAGACACGCGTTACCACTCGCAGATGGTGAGGAGGAAAATGTGAAATGTATAAATGATCACATACCAACAGAGGCTTATTGGTATTTTTGTCAGAAACTGGAGCTGATGGCCAACTGTTGGGTCAGGTCTTTTCTCTTCTGTCAAAGATCTGAAATGTTTGATGACTAATGAGACTTTGGGACAACTAGCTAGTCACGCCGGTCATATAAAAACACATTTGTGGATCCTAGTAGGAGTGAACAGAACAATATAGAGAGAGAGAGATGCGTTTGGATATCAGTGGGCCAAAACTTTGTTTGCATTTCCAAAACAATGTAGAGTTTGGCCTTTCATCTGCATGTACTTCCTGCACTGCAGTGACACTGAGCCGGTTGGAGGGAAAGAAGAAAGGAAGCAGAATGCACAGGCAAGAATGCGTTCCGGTTGATTCCACTGTTTGATTTTCGTAGTAGCAGCGGCCGACAGGTTAGCGAAGCATGCTTTTGATCGGAAAAAAAACATCATAAACACTTGAAGTATGCTGGACTTTATTTATAGCTTCTGCGCCTTCCTTACCCAAAACACAAGGTGACCTTGACCTGTGCCCAGCAGCTGTGTGAATGTGAAACCGGCTGTTGCTAGAAAAGAACACACTGCTTGGCTGACTCTCCCTGGAACACACAGGTTAAAGATGGGTAAAAGTAAAAAGAAAAAAGAGCTGACCTGCATGTGTGTGGTCTCATTGCTTGGCCATATGCAGGAAGTTCGAAGTGTGTCACGAGTAAACGGTAATTTATGTCGTCTTGTCATGAGCTCGGTGGGATAGACACAGCGAGACAGACTGGAAAAAACAAAGATTGGGTAGTTGTTATGGTCAGATGTTCCCTGTGCTCAGCCTGAGCTCTCCACCCTGCAGAGAGGAGATGGACTCTAATGAAACGAGCTGGACAGCAGACAGCACTTCGCTCTGTTGTTTTGGTCTGGTCCTTTGGCCCTCAACTATATGAAATGCTCAGTGATTTATTCTCCATTTAATTTGATGGTTTTTGCAAAAGGATATTCCAACAAGAACAAATGAAAACACTTCCTCCATACTTACCTTTGGGTAATAACTGGAGTCTGTTTGAGTTTGATGCATGACAGGGAATCGGAGAGATCAATGTAATGTGTAGATGTTGATGTGAGCATGGCTCTGGATTGGATCTGGTTTTGTGAACGTTTCTGCATGAGAGACATCCATAATAAGGGCCTCTGCTTTATTTTTTTCAAATTTTGAAAGCAAAAGTCACAGTGTGTGCTTCTACGCATGCCTGGTCTCGCTCTCCTGGCTCCAAATACGACGCTTGGGCAGTGGCCCGCACCGTCACGATACCGACGCACAAGACACCCTTTAGCGCCTGTATGAGACGCACCGGGCTTTCAAGTAACTCCAATACAAACACATGCGTGTCGTTATTAGACGCTCGTAACGGACGTAGTATTAAGAGCGAGACGGTCCTCTAAGGGCAGGGTGGGAGGATTTTGACTCAGGGGACCGGCGTTCGTGTCCTGTGTGACACCAAAAGAGCGATTGAGTGATTTTTACTGACGACCATATGTCACGTGACGTTCTTTGGTCCGTCACGTTATTTCAAGCCAAACCATGAGGTTTTGTCTAACCCTGACTAACGGTGGAGTGAATCCATCCAGCACACGTGAACCCAAAACAGTGGCGGATGGGCGCTGCTTGGTTTTCAACATGGCGGCCGGGGTGACGAACTTTCTCATTTTACAGCTACATTAAAATATGTTTCTGAAAACATTTGAGGAGAGAAATGGGTAATGTAGCAACAGAATATCAGTTCATTTTTAATCAGCGCTGCAATTTGGTGAGCCTGCTGCCTCGCTTCATTTTGCATAAAGTTGAGTTTGAGTCATGATTATGTAAACTCAGATGCAGCGAATCATCGGTCAACTTCACATACGTTAACGGAATTGGTGTATCTCCACCTGAAGTGGTTTTGTTGCCAACAACGTGTTACAATGTTAACCTCGACCGTTTCACGGTAAAAAGGCTGCTGCCAGCGTCATTACAGTGATGGCTTTTACCCAAACCGCAAAATATGACGAGCGGGGACTTTGACACGCCCGCATGCATGTATGCGTTTGTCCCAACTGTCTCAGCGGAAGATGGCATTTGTGGAGCACTGAAACATTTGTAATATTTTGGGATCTGGGTTCTTGATATTCTGATACTGTTTTTTAATTCTTCTCTCTGTGCTCTCTGACAGTTATTCAGATTGTGGGACCCTATATGTGTGCAGCTGCTGCTCGCTGGTACAGAGCCAGAGTTTATTTTTTTTCAAGCCAGCTGTCATGAAACAAATTTGTTGTTGAGAGCCAGTTCTAGAGCGATGGCCAGGTACATTGCAGATTCTGGCAGTACAATAAAGAAAAAGTCTGGAGGGGAAAGATGGACAGAGAGAAAGAGAGAGAGAGGCAAAGGTGGAGGGGGAGTTATTGGGTGGCAGGGGACATCATGTTAATTTAAGCTGAGACACATGTTCAAGATTTGCTAACGTTTTTTGGTCTGCAAATCCTGGACGGTGCACTTGAGTGCTAAGAGCTCCAGGCTATTCCCCTGAAGGAACAAGGCGTTTTACATCCACGTGAATCTCGAGTTTTATTGTGGACATGTTTTATCCACTGATAAAAACAAAAGAGCGATGTTTCCCAGAGCAGTAAATGCATCTCCACATCTGAATGAGATTGTTGATTGAAGCCTGTAAGGCCGTAACAACTGTCCCTTTGTTAAGCCCCACCTCCCTTAGCTACTGTACTATAGACTCTTTCACAGTTTGTAAACAATGACGACTCATGGAAGTGTGCTCACATAGTTTGGCAACGGAAGCGTGGCGGAGTGCAATAGCTTGTCAGGTTAACCACCAAAGACCGACAATGCGACCCTAACAAAGCACCAGATGCCTACAACTACATTGTATGTAGTTTTGAGTCTATTGAGTTTAAAATCAGTCCCGTGGTAGTCAACACGTTTAAGAGCTCGGAGCCATAGCCGTTGTTTAACAAGTCGCCAGCGTTAACTGAACACTCTCAAAACAGAACACGTAGGCATCCTCGTAAAAGTTTAATTTGAAGCTTGCTAACTCGTCTGGATGTCTGCGGCCAAACACCACTTCAAGAATCATGAAGCGGTGTTCTTTTGCAAAAGATCATCTTGCTGAACTAAACATGTAAGTGTCACAAACTTGCCACAGAGCTTATTTTCTGCGAAAAATTCAGTGGAGAAAAATCCAAGTGGCTTTTCGTAGCAGGAACCTGTGCGATGCTAACTTGCGGGGTCGGC
The DNA here is from genome assembly GCA_032191485.1 of Leptoclinus maculatus. Classification (NCBI taxonomy): domain Eukaryota; kingdom Metazoa; phylum Chordata; class Actinopteri; order Perciformes; family Stichaeidae; genus Leptoclinus; species Leptoclinus maculatus. Next base: position 22,195,086 of record JAVDOI010000010.1, on the reverse strand, counting down.
CTTCAAAAAATATGCAGCACAGAAAACACTCTTATTTACAGCACAACACATGCACTCTGGGAGGGATCGCGTTGGGGGGGATTACTCGCATGCAGATCTCTTGGCTGCTGAACAACACCTTTGGATCAATTTAGAGGCGAAGCGCTTCACTTTTGAAAGTATTGCAGGGTATGAAACTAACTCAAATCAGTACTAGTCCCAAGGACTAGTAGGTTCATAAAACTACTAGTCCTGAGCAATCTTTACTAGTCCTTCATGAAGCTTTGGGGAATGTACCAATCACGGGGTGTAGGGATGTGTGTGTGGAGGAAGACTCTCCCAAGGCAATTATCTAACAGTGAAACCACAGAGACGCAAGGTACTAATCAAACGTTTTATTGTTTGTAACATTATGGCTGTACAAAGATTGATGCATGTTACATCATGATGTCGTGATATTATAATTACACAGGAAGCAGAAGAACAACGTCAAGGGTCCGGTAGGCTATAATGTTCATTCAGCTAGCATGGGTACATCAAGTTCAGCATTTATGTCTGCCTCCATTTGCTGCCAGTCTTCTTGATAATGAAACTGTGCAGGATCTACACTATCCTCTTGATCTTCGTCTAGGTACTCTGGCCTCCTTGCCCGTTGACCTGAATTCATCCAGAGATGAATAGAGTCGGAGGGTTCAAATTCTCCAATGGATGGTGTCTCCAGCAGCACCATCATACAGGGGTGGTACCTTAACAACACAACGACGCGTTTTGTCCGATGTGCCCGTGTTTTAGCAATGTCGCACCCCGTTGCGAAACCTGTCCGCCTCGAAACTGAAACCGAATTATCGGAATACAGCATCTTAAAATCGTAAAATATGCTTATAATGGTTTGGGGATTGACAATTCTTGCATTATTTAGGCTCGTAGTGAAGATGAAGGTTAAGATCACGATTAAATATTGTACAGCAGTTCAAATTGCCAAGTTGAGGAATTCCGCTATGGAACGTACCGGCTAAAAATGTAGCTATATTCCACCGTGGGGAGTAACAGCATGTCACCACGGCAGTTTAAGCAGTGAACGCTCGGTGCCCAAAACAATACGCAGTCTATGAATAAAGCAGGCATTTGTTCTAATTTTAGATGAAGTATTGTTGTTAGATCACAAAAAGATATTGGGTGTTAGTTCATGTGCTGCAGTGATAAGAGCTTCACCATCTATATTTCTTCCGCGGACGAATCTTGGCGGGCCGCTGGTGAAACTGAAAGAGAGGCCCGGCCTGATCGATGAATATAGTGCCTTTCACATTGCGTAAACAAAAAATTATAATCGAAACAAAATAGTCTAATATCCTCAATTTGGGGAATAGTGGAATGTTACATTTACTTATCGGGAAAGTCTTTTTCCGGACATAAATAACGAATAAAGCCTCTCAAATTTCACTCGCCATGAGGACTAGTGAGAATGATAATTTAGGTAGTCCCTCCAAAAATCCACTCGCCTCGGGCTAGCGGACTAGCGTTAGTTTCCGATCCTGTAGTGTATGAGAGAATACGGATTACTGCTTTTTATGAATCAAGATTTTTCCCAGCAGAAAGCTGAGTATTTACGGTCACAAGCTCACCTGTGCGTCCTTCAGGCTGTTGGAACAATGCAAGCAGTGCTGAGCCAAAGCTGACGTATTTTTTTAAAGAGCAATTATAAAAATTACATTTCGGATGGAGAAAAAAAAAAAAAAGAAAGTACTTCCTAATCTTTAAAGATTGTAGCATGGTTACGTAATATTTATAAATTCGGCCCTACGGCTGAGTTCGAACAAAAGCATGAACTTATTTTTTCAGAAACCGACATAAAACAAATCATCCAAATACACTTGAAGTAACTGAGGTAAAGATTCAAGTATGGCTTAGTAATGTGAACAAAGTTAGCCTCACAGCTGAATTTGATCAAACCTCCTGCTGTAGAAACATAACATGAAACAATAATCCATTGCGTTATAATCTTTGAAAAACACTTCACTAATAAAACGATGCATGATTCATACATTTATACATTCAACATCTTTTTGTAAGTATGAACTGATTTGACCCAACGCTGTACTGATGCACCACTGGACGACTTGGCACTGTCGATATATATTATTACCTCGGCCTGTACATAAAGCAGATGCAATGAAGTGCGTACTACACAGATACACCCATACTCCTACTGACAGCCATATTCTAGCTTCTTTATCAAGCAACAAGATCCCCCACTGCAAGTTCTCTCAGACCCGCCAAGGCCTAATGATGACGGGTGTAAAACTTTACAGCTATTTATGTAAGCTACATACGGGGTCAGAGAGAGAGATGTCGATGGGCTAAAGCAAACTGTCGTCTGCTAAAGAGAATACAACGTTCTTAAATTCACTCTCACAACACTAAGTTGTTGTTGAGCACAAACTATATTTCTCTGTTCTCAATGATTAAAGGCACACGCTAACATTTTGGAAAATACACTTGTTTACCTTCATTCTGTGGGATGAATGTGAACATTTATCGTCTTTGCATTCTTTCTTTTTTTTTTTAGCTTAGCTTAGAATAAACGCTACAAATGTGTTTTCCCACAGCTGATTGTCTAACTCCATGTGGCAAGTTAAACCTGTGGTTTAAACTAAACAACTTAACACCTGAAACCATCTAGTAACAGGTGCGACAAAACGAGCCGGACATGCTAATCAATTAGAGTCTCTCAAGCCTAGTGTCCTGAGAAAAAGGTCTAATCAGAGAGCATTTGTGAGAACACCTGTGTGAGTGGACCGTGGCTGTGTAGGGCCTGTAAAAGTGGAAAACTGTGGTTTTAGGGTAAGCTAACTGCTCGGACTGAAGCGTACTGACCGACCACAGCTAACTACGGGAGCAGCTGCACGCAACACCTCTGAGGAGTCCCGTCTTGTTTGTGAACTCCCCTCGCTAACCAAAGAAAGAAAACGGCAGTGACTTGTGGCTACCTCGCTAGCTAACAAGATACTGTTGAAATGTCCATTTTTGCTCTCGCCCCCTTTACAAATTATGCTAGCAGCTTTCTCCGCTACCAGTGCTAAGCTAGGTATACGTCCTGAAAGCTATCAAACTATTCCAACTTCCTGACAGTCAAGAGGCGCATTTTCCAAAAATTAATTCTTTAATGCATCATGTTTTGGTAAATGAACTCGTTGTTTCCCTTATCTGTTTCAGTAACAACGTTGTAGAACGCTTTAGCGTAATGCTAAGCTATGTTTAATGTATTTAGCTCATTTTACTTTCAAAGGTAAAAGCCGGTAGATATGTATCCGGTGTATATGGCCAGGTTTATACAATAACAATAAGACGCATGTATTCATTTTTCATTAAGCACGTTTTCATCTGGTCTGCAAGCTCTCACTTTCCAACTCGCCCAACATGTGCATTCTGCTAAGTTCCTGTTTAGCTCAAAAGAGTTTTTTAAGGATAATTTGGGATCAGTTTGATGTCATAAATGCTCATGGCATACATCGTCTGTAAAGTCTACACCTGTTCATTGCATACTAGAACTTAACTAATATGGAAAAGTATGATATTCCTTATCTAAAACGTTCCTGTTTTCTCTTTTTCTATGTTTCCTTTCTGCAGGGCCTATATGAGTGTGAAAGAGCTGAAGGAGGAGCTGCACCTGAGCGGCAGCGACACGCTCAATGTTTTCTTTGCCAGCAACTCGGTAAGAGAAGAGCTGGCAGGAGCTGCAACGTGGCCATGGGCGAAAGAGGCTCTTACCCACCAAGGTAAGTTAAACTACATCAAACTATTGTGAATTATATATAACTGTCATATTGTCTTTATTTCCATTGTATTCTCTTTATACCATTATCTCCTTTCCTCTTTCTTTTTTGCTCCTTTACCGGATTTGTCAATATTCTCTTTTTTTACTTTTTTTGATTCATCCCTTAATCTCTTCCCTTGCCCTCCATCCTTTGCTGTCTGCTTTGGCGATATGCTAACGAGTAGAGCAAGTAGAGCTGGCAGGGATTTTCCCGGCACATTGCCCCTTTCCTGTTCCAATCATTAGGCCTCTTTCCACTGGAAACGGCTAATCAACCCAACAACAACCAAACAAACAAACGGCAGTGTGGGCTCCTTAAAAGCTTTTTCGGGGGGGGGGCAGGTTTTTCCTTATCCAAAGGACAGAGGATGTTGTGTGCTGTACAGATTTTAATGTGATATTGGACTTGACTTGACCAGTGTACCATTGTTGCCACCAATGCCTAGCTGTTCTTTATTCATTATTATTATTGTGCTAGGACAAAGTAGTGAGTGGAATCAAAAGTAGGACACACGTGGGCTAGATGTACCTCCAGTGGAAGCATTCATCATTTAAAGAGCCCTGTAACAAACGAAATGTGTGAAATACTGCTACTTGAAACATTTCCAGCACCTTGTCAATCTCTCAAAAAGTCAGTCTGTCAGATGGGTTCCTAATCACGACCAGTTCAGTATGTTTAACTGAAATAAACAATGAAAGCTTCGTCTTGTTTTATGTATCCTACACAAAATACCGATGAAATGACTAGTCGAATGATTTTACGATTGACAATTCATTATTTATTTATCATTTAAGTACATTTTTCCAGAGGATTTTCTGCTTTTCCTTAGTTTATATAATTAGGAATCTTATATATTTATACATTTTTTGACGGTCAGATTAAATAAGCTGTTTTATTTAGATTTGAACGTCACTTTGAGCTCTGGTAACTTCTGCTGGGAAGTTGTTATTTAAAATGTAAAAGAACAAATTGATAATTGAGCGTAATCGGTTGATTCAATGAAAGTAATTGTTAGCTGTAGTCTTATCAGCAAAACACAGGTGGAGTTTTATAACCACATTACACACTTTTATGTCTAAAATCAGAATGAAATTAGGCCAAAATGATTACGCAGCACAATCTAAGCACAACAACAGCGCTATTAAACAAAATAAAAATATATTTGAACCAGCTTTTATCACATGATTAAGTTGTAACCCGTTGATTTAAAAAAAAATGATAGAAAGAAGAGTTGTTTTTCTTTCTTTCTTTGCCAAACCATTTTTGTTTAAAGTTGAATTAACAGATGCTTTTGCTCACGGAGGAGCTGGACAATAGCTCCCTGTGAACACAGGGTGTCAAATAACAAAATTAGACTTTCCCTGGTTTTATTGTGCCCAGCTGCTTTTTCGAAAAAGCTTTAATTCCATTTTGGGATAATAAGTGTAATTACACAATCTAATATGTTGTTGTTCTGTGGATGTATGAGCTGGAGATAGATGTCAATTCATATAGGAATGCTTAATGTTCCCGTTCATATTGTCAGAGTGGAATTAAACTGTTGCACTGAGTTCTCTCCTTTGCTTCAGTCGCTCAGCATCTGTCCCTGTTTAAACAAGTCAGTAGATGACAAGACGTCTCCGGAGGCCCTGTTGTTTAGTGTCTTCGCATTTAATGTCTTCATCGTTCAATGTCTTCGCCACGGAATACGCTGTTTCTAATTAGAAAACCAATAACTGTCATGTCTGTTCTTGATTCTGTAATTATCAGCATACTCCGTACCTCCACGTAAGAATGGCCCCAAAACCACAGCTGATTTTAAAACGGATTTCTTTGGAATACTTGATTTGTATTTTGATTTAGTCTTTCATTAAAGAACATTTTTATTTTTATGTATGCATTATGTTGTTGTGTCAAGAAAGTAGTTTTTAAAGAAATCCTGCGTCCAGATCCACACCTAAAAACACTAATTCTGACTTTCTACCAAACTGAATTGAGATCTGGAAACATATTTTGGACACATCAACAAACTAAATACACAACCTCCGGGGCGTGAGCAAGGGGCAGCAGGATCCAAGCACAAAGGAATATTGCAGAAGAACTTAGAGGATATTAGTACACAGGTTTAAACAGAGCAGGGTCATTAGAAAATTAACTTCCTGTGCTTATGGAAACATAAAGAAGCTATGTTTCCACTGTGTTCTTCCATTCAGTCTTTCTGTCTGCTTCTTAAAGAGTGCTTTTTCCAAGTTCTATGAACCGTTCATGGTCAGACTGGAGGCCTGATTTTCCTTCTGTTTTCTCGTTGTGATCTGTCTGCCTGAATCCAGCCTTCCGACCTTTTACACTGCGTTAACAGTGGCTCTCCTCCTTATATGCTAATGAGCTCACAATACATTTCTAACACGTCAAACATTCTGCTGCATCTTAAACACACTCATATAGTCTAGTAGTTATCTAGTTATATCGGCTTTCTCCATTGTTTATCAGTGATTTTGTGCTTTAGTTTTTTTCCCCCTCATCATCTAGTATAGCTTATTGCATTTTCAGTGGCATAGGTTGGTTCCGAGGCCATGGAACTTCTTCTTTACTAGTTAGACAATGGTGGTAGGTGTCAACTATTAGGAAAATGAGGCAAAATGACGAATACAAGGTTTCTGCAGAGCATTCCTCAAGATTCAGAGCATGTCCACCCGCAGCCACGTAACAGTATCCAGTTTCCTGTTTTTGGTTTAAAGTACTTAAGTTTTACTGCTTTTCTAATTGGTTTTAAATGTCACAGTGCTTACTGTTTTTACAATGGAGGTTTGTTGCTCTTTTGGAAATTCTGTGGCAGAGAGTCAAACTGGAGCTGAATTGCCAGGTGGTTAGAATCTGGACTTAACAGCAATACCACATTAGTTTTGTTGGGCGTGTCTTGCCGTAGAGCACTAAACCTGTTTGAGGTTACTTTTGGAAATCACGTCAGAGTGATGGAATGAGGTGTCACAGTTTTGAAAGAGAAAGCTATTTTAGATTTGTACCTTGCAATGGCGCAAAAAAATAAATCTCACTTTCCCGTCACTTGAAATATAAAAAATAGTCTTATCAAAAGACGAAAACATTTAGATAGTAATAATATTATGACCCATTTGAATTTGATCTTTTGTCCTCAGGTGGGATGGTGCTTAACCCGTCCTACTTTGGCACCATGGGCCACCACAACACCATGATCCATGAGATGGGCCACATCCTTGGACTGTACCATGTCTTCAAGGGGGTGAGCGAGCGGGACTCCTGTGATGACCCATGTCAGGTAAGACTGTTCAATCGTCTTCTCTTGATAATACTTACAACAAGTCCTCCAACACATATAACCATATTCAATTCAATTTATTTTTGTATAGCCCAAAATCACAAATTACAAATTTGCCTCAGAGGGCTTTACAATATGTACACATGACATCCTCTTGTCCCGGAACCCTCACATCGGAACAGGAAAAACTCCCCCAAAAAAAAACCTTTAACGGGGAGAAAAGAGGAAGAGACCTTAGGGAGAGCAACAGAGGAGGGATCCCTCTCCCAGGATGGACAGAAGTGCAATAGATGTCAAGTGTTGAACAGCATAACAGAATTACAACACATTCAATGTAATTTCAACACATTCAATGTATGACAGAACCACGGCAGGTGGAAAGACCAGGTCCAGGTACAACCCGGATCCAGAGGTACCTGCGAGGCGAGAAAGCACAGAGACTCTGGTGAAAAAGCAGGTCAATAATGTGCATTAATGGGACCGGTAATATGAAATAGTAATGTAAGTAATAATAAGAGTGTTATTTATTAGTGGGAGTCAGCAGGGTTAAAGCGGGTGGAAGGACCAGGGTCCAGATGAAACCACGATCCATGGAAACCTGTGAGGAGAGAAAGCACAAGGACTCCGGGGAAGAAGTAGAGTTAGTAGTGAGCATTATTGGGACATCAATTCATACAGACAGAGATGAAGAAGAGGAGAGAGGAGCTCAGTGTATCCTAGGAAGTCCCCCTGTAGTCTAAGCCTATACCAGTTTGTCTAAGGGCTGGTCCAAGGCAAACTTGAGCCAGCCCTAACTATAAGCACTATCAAAAAGGAAAGTCTTAAGCTTACTCTTAAATGTGGTGAGTGTGTCTGCCCCTCGGACTGAAACGGGAAGCTTGTTCCATAAAAGAGGAGCTTGGTAACTGAAGGCTCTGGCTCCCATCCTACTCTTTAAGACTCTAGGAACTACAAGTAACCCTGAATTAGTGGAGCTTATAGTACCATATTATCCTACTAGAGTAGGATAATATGGTACTATAAGCTCTTTAAGATATGATGGTGCCTGACCAGTTCGGGCTTTGTAGGTAAGTAAAAGAATTTTAAATTCTATTCTAGATTTTACAGGGAGCCAGTGCAGAGAAGCTAATACAGGACTAATATGATCTCTTTTCTTAGTTCTTGTTAGTACACGAGCTGCAGCATTCTGAATCAGCTGGAGAGATTTAAGAGATTTATTAGAGCAGCCTGAAAATAAGGAATTGCAGTAATCTAGTCTAGAGGTAACAAATGCATGAAGTAATTTCTCTGCATCGCTTTGAGACAGGATGTGCCTGATTTTTTAAATATTACGTAGGTGAAAAAAGGCAGTCCTAGAAATTTGTTTTATCTGAGAATTAAAAGACAAATCCTGATCAAAAATTACTCCAAGATTCTTTACGGTGCTGCTGGATGCCAGCGCAATGCCATCTAGAGAAACTATGTCATTAGATAACTGATTTCGAAGGTGTTCTGGGCCTAGTAGAATAACTTCAGTTTTGTCTGCGTTTAACATCAGGAAGTTGCAGGTCATCCAGGTTTTTATGTCCCTTAGACATGCTTGCAGTTTAGCGAGCTGGTTTGTTTCATCTGGTTTGATCGATATATATAGTTGAGTATCATCTGCATAACAATGACATTTTATGGAGTGTTTTCTGATAATATTGCCTAAAGGAAGCATATATAAGGTGAACAAAATTGGTCCAAGCACAGAACCTTGTGGAACTCCATAACTAACGTTGGTCCTCATTGAGGCTTCATCGTTTACATATACAAACTGAGATCGATCCGATAAGTAGGATCCAAACCAGTTCAGTGTGGTTCCTTTGATGCCAATATAATGTTCTAGTCTCTGTAACAGGATATAATGGTCTATGGTGTCGAACGCAGCACTAAGGTCTAACAAGACAAGAACAGAGACAAGTCCTTTGTCTGATGCAATTAGAAGGTCATTAGTTATTTTTACCAGAGCTGTCTCTGTGCTATGATGCTTTCTAAATCCTGACTGAAAATCCTCAAATAAACTATTGTTATGTAGAAAGTCACACAACTGATTTACGACTGCTTTCTCAAGGATCTTAGAGAGGAATGGAAGGTTGGAGATCGGTCTATAGTTAGCCAACACCTCTGGGCCGAGAGTCGGCTTCTTAAGAAGAGGTTTAATTACAGCTACTTTGAAGGATTGTGGTACATGGCCTGTTAGTAAAGACAGGTTGATCATATCTAGTAGAGACGTGCTAATTAATGGTAGCACTTCTTTAAGCAGTCTAGTTGGTATAGGATCCAAGAGACAGGTAGAAGGTTTAGAAATTTAGAAATTGTTGAAGTTAATTTATCAAGATCGATGGGAGTAAAACCATCTAAACATACAATGCCTATAAAAAGTATTCACCCCCCTTGGATATTTTCTCCTTTTGTTGCTTTTATACATGAAATCATGGTCAGTATAATTTGGCTTTTTTGACAAGAATTTGCAAAAAAAGCTTCTTTCATGTCAAAGTGAAAACTGATTTTTACAAACTAATGTCAATTAATTAAAAATATATAGTGTAAAATAAGTGTTTGCATAAATATTCACCCCCTTTAAAGTGACTGACCTAATTCAACAGAAGTCCAGCTAGTTGATGCCAGCAGTGTCACAAGTAGTGAAATGGAGATCACCTGAGTACAGTTGATGTGTGTCAAGTGATTGTAGTATAAACACACCTGTGTCTGGGAGGTCCAGTCTCTGGTTCATCAGTATTCCTGCTACAATTGCAACATGAAGACAAAAGAACACTCCAAGCAACTCAGAGAAAAGATCATTGAGAAGTATAAGTCAGGAGATGGCTACAAAAAGGGACATCCCACAGAGTTCAGTTCAATCCATCATTAAGAAATGGAAGGAGTATGGCACTTGTTTAAATCTCCTAGAGCTGGCCGTCCTCACAAACTGAGTGACCGGGCAAGAAGAAGACTGGTGAGGGAGGCCACCAAGACACTTACGAGCACTCTGAAGGAGTTCAAAGCTTCAGTGGCTCAGATGGGAGAAATAATTCACCCAAAGGCATGTGGGAGACTCCAATGTCAATTGGAAGAAGGTTATTTGGTCTGATGAGACAAAAATGTAGCTTTTTGGCCATCAGACTAGACGCTATGTTTGGTGAACACCAAACACTGCACATCACCACAAACACACCATCTCCACCGTGAAGCATGGTGGTGGCAGCATCATGCTCTGGGGATGCTTCTCAGCAGCAGGCCCTGGGAGGCTTGTAAAGGTAGAGGGGAACATGAATGCAGGAAAATATCGCCAAATCCTGGAGGATAATCTGACTCAGTCTGCAAGAGAACTACGACTTGGGAGAAGATTTATTCTCCAGCAAGACAACGACCCCGAGCATACAGCAAACGCTCCACAGAAATGGTTAAAAGACATCAAGCTGAATGTTCTGGAGTGGAAGTCAAAGCCCAGACCTCAATCCAATCGAGAATTTGTGGCTGGACTTGAAAAGAGCTGTTCACGTCCGATCCCTGAGCAATCTGACAGAGCTTGAGCTGTTTTGAAGAAGAATGGAGAAAAATCTTCGTGTCCAGATGTGCCAGCCTGAGTGAGACATCCACACACACTCAGTGCTGTGATAGCAGCCAAAGGTGCATCTACTAAATACTGAACTGAAGGGGCTGAATATTTATGCAATCATTTACTTTACCTTATATCATTTTAATTAATTGACATTATTTTGAAAAAAACAGTTTTCACTTTGATATTAAAGAGTTTTTTTTGTGCAAATTCTTGTCAAAAAAAGCCAAATTATACTGACCATGATTTCATGTATAAAAGCAACAGAAGGGTGAAACATCCAAGGGGGGTGAATACTTTTTATAGGCATTGTATATCAGGGTTTGCAGCTGTTTCTAAGGGTACCCTATTTGAGGAAAGATCGGTACTAGTCGAGGGCAGTACATTGTTAATGCTCTCTCTAATAGGTATGATCTTATCATTAAAGAAGTTCATGAAGTCATTACTACTGAGGTCTATAGGAATACACGGCTCAACAGAGCTGTGACTCTCTGTCAGCCTGGCTACAGTGCTGAAGAGAAACCTGGAGTTGTTCTTATTTTTCTCTATCAACGATGAGTAATAGGCTGCTCTGGCCTTACGGAGGGCCTTCCTATATATCTTAAGACTGTCTCGCCAGACTAACCGAGATTCTTCCAAGTTAGTGGAACGCCATGTTCTTTCAAGTTTTCGCGATGTCTGCTTTAATTTACGGGTTTGAGGGTTATACCATGGGGCGAACCTCCTTTGTTTTACTAACTTCTTTTTTAGAGGAGCAATAAAGTCTAGTGTCCTTCTCAGTGAGCTTGTAGCACAATCGACAAGATGATCAATCTGGGTCGGACTAAAGTTATCACAGGAGTCCTCTGTTATATCAAAGCATGGTATTGAGTTGAATAAAGATGGAATCGCTTCTTTAAACTGAGCTACGGCACCATCAGATAGACATCTAGTGTAATAGCTCTTGCTTAATGGCGCACACTCAGTTAGTAGGAATTCAAAAGTTATTAGATAATGGTCCGACAAGAGAGGGTTCTGTGCAAAGACTATTAAATCTTCTATTGAGATGCCATAAATCAGAACCAGGTCGAGGGTGTGGTTAAAACAGTGAGTGGGTTTCTGTACACTCTGACAGAAACCAATCCAATCTAATAATAAGATAAACGCATTACTAAGGCTATTATTCTCGACATCCACATGAATATTAAAGTCACCTACAATAATTACTTTATCTGTTTTAAGGACTTGATAAAAAACTGAGAAAACTCTGATAGAAATTCAGAATACGGACCTGGGCCCGGTACTCTATAACAAATATAACTGGCTGTATTGTTTTCCACGTTGGGTGTGAAAGACTAAGAACCAGGCTTTCAAATGAGTTATAGTCTAGTTTAGGTTTCGGGTTCAATAATAGGCTTGAGTCAAAGATGGCTGCTACTCCACCTCCTCGGCCGGAGCCTCGAGGAATGTGAGTATTAATATGACTTGGAGGAGTTGATTCATTTAGGCTGACATATTCTTCATTACATAGCCAGGTTTCAGTAAGACAAAACAAATCAATATGATTATCTGATATTAACTCATTTACTAATACAGCTTTAGATGACAAAGATCTGATATTTAAGAGTCCACATTTAATTATCCTATTTTGTTGCACTGTTGCGTTAGTTTTAACTTGGATTAAGTTATTTAGTACAACTCCTCGACTGTTTAGTTTTGATTTAATTAATTTAAGTGGCCGTGGGGCAGACACAGTCTCTATATGGTTTTGGGTAAGTAACTGCTCTAATGGAAGCTCAGAGAAGTGTGTAAGACTACAACTCTGCTTCCTGGTCTGAACTTTGGGTTGTCATGGATTAGGTCCACAAAGAAACTGGGTCAGATTTGCAGAAATGAGATCTGCTCCATCCAAAGTGGGATGAATGCCGTCCCTCCTAAGCAAACCAGGTTTTCCCCAGAAAGTCTCCCAGTTGTCTACGAAGCCCACATCGTTTGCTGGACACCACCACGACAGCCAGCGGTGGACCGATGAAATGCGGCTATACATTTCATCAGTGGTCAGATTCGGGAGGGGGCCAGAGAAGACTACGGAGTCCGACATGGCTTTTGCGTATGTACACACAGATTCCACATTAACTTTAGTGATCTCAGAGAGCCGTAGCCAGGAGACGGCTAGCAGGAGCTACGTCTGTTTGGTCCGCACCGGCTACGCCTGCGGTAGCCAACGACTTAGCCTCCATAGTGCGGAGCCGTGCTTCTATCTCACTAAGCCTAGCCTCTAGCCGTTGAGTTACCTCCGTCTGCGCCAACGAGCAGGGGCGAAGGGTAGAGGAAGCCCGGGGGATCCTCCTGAGCGTCTGATCACAGCCTCCTTCACTAACGTACGGCGGTGCTTCCCGGTGGCAGAGCGGCGAGTCGTCCGATCAGCGCTGGCCACAGATGGGATAGACGCAGACGCAGCGGGAGTATTGTCCGTCAGGATATGTGGTTGTTTGTTCCGACCAGGTGGCAACCTCTGGTTCTGAAAAGTGAAGCCTATGTGGAAGTGCCCCGAACCTGCATTCTTTTGAATGTCCATCAGGGGGCGACTCCTCTGGTTGTAAAAAGGGTTAGCATAGAGGGATTGTATAATGGTCTATTAGAAAATAACTCTACTTCTTACTTCATTTAAGACTTATTCAATACAGCATGATGTTCATTTAGTAAATTATGGTACTTTTAGAGTCGAATAGACCATAAAGCAGGGTATGCTTTAGGGCGGGGCTACCTTGTGATTGACAGGTCTCTATCACGGCGTTTTGCGGTCAGGGTGTTTTCACCTCAAAAAAGTGAATTGTCACATTTTGGTCATATAAAAATGTCTTATTCAGCGTTTGGTTGTACTTAGCTCTACCCTCTCGGGTCACTTCTGGCTGCAAAAAAACAAGCCGGCGACAGCGATCTCCTCGGTGAAAGTCACATGTTTGTTTGACCCATCTGTCCACACCAACCGCATCCCTGCTTCGTCGCGCTTTAAACCATGTCACCTGACTTCCTCCTTTGGTCCCGTCGTAATTAGTACAGCCACTAGAGGTCGCTGCCAAACAACAGTTAATATGGGTCATAACACACGGGTTGTACGAACAACCAATGGGCTCGTTTAATGTGACAACGGTTTTCCCTTTGCAAAGCTGTACTGTACTCACTTTTTGTTTCATATGTTTATTGTTCGGTATCATACAGTATATTGTTTTATCCAAAATGCTACTTCATGTGGGAAAGCGTCTACACTTGTAACGTTCTTTATATGAACTTCTTTCAATGTCTGCTGTCTGTAAAGTATATACATTGAGCTTTTCACTCTTCTGTGATCATTTGCTAGTAGTTCTGTCATATGCACTTTGCAGGAGACCACCCCATCCATGGAGACAGGAGATCTGTGTGCTGACACCGCACCAACACCCAAATCCAAAGCCTGCCACGACCCTGGAGCCGTCAATGATACCTGTGGACTCACCATGTACCATGACACACCTTATAGCAATTACATGAGTTACACAGGTACAGTGGATAATATAATTAACAGCAGGTGTACTGTCAGAGATATCGAAAAGAATCATTGACCCACAGAACAAGTAGACATGCACAGAAGAGCGAGGACATAAAGTAGACTCTATGTAACATCCTACTGCAAAATCACAAACGTTGCTTTTTTGTGCAAGACAAAATTCAGGAATACAAAACACATGGTTCTTGATTACAACTTGGTCTTGAATCCATATAGCTTGTTGGGGACATGTTATGACATGTCCTCATATCAAGTGAAAAGACATGAGGCTCTTATGGAAAGTAATGTACCTCTTGACATTTGTAACACACAGCCACACAAGCAAGTACAACTACGACATATACTTCATGCAAACAACTTGCATTACTTTTTAAAATTTGTTTTGTTAGGACTCAGCTGGCTAATTTAAGATATTTTTAGATGATCCGTGATGATTACCTGGACCTTTTCTTTGCATTGCACCCCGTCAGATGACAACTGCACCAACCATTTCACACCCAACCAAGTGGCCCGGATGCACTGTTATCTTGACTTGGTCTACCAGAACTGGCTGACGGAGCAGCAACCTGCCCCCATCCCTCTGGCCCCTATAGTGACGGACCAGAGCCCGGATTCTGTCTCAATCTATTGGCTGCCACCTATAAGGGGACCACTTTATCAGAGGTACGATTGCATGGGTTCTTCATTTCAATGTTTGACTCTCCAAATTTAGTTATGTCTGTTATCTGCAGTGTTGTCGGGGGGGAACTGCAGAAAATGACATGCTTGACTCAGTCTGCAGAGCCTTGAAGCCCCGCCCCCGCTGCTGCACGGAGCGCTGTTTGCTTGTTTATTCAAAGTTTATTAAAATTGAAAGTGTTGCGTGTCCAACTTTGACACTGCACGTCCTTGGGTCCCCAGCAATACACCCACCAAGTGTGAAATAGATTAGATGGACAGTTCTGGAGCTATGTGAAGGACACAGACAGAGAGACATTCCTTGCTTTATAGGTAGATATGTTACTATTCGACTCATGCAACGCATAATGAACAAAGGATTGCACTTGCCATGAGTGACAACAATGCCAGCAATGTGTTGCCTCTTTACTGGCATGCAAGTAGACAATTGAATGACAACTTACATGCCAGCTAAGTCCCAACATATGCACTCTTTCTCGATCCTGCTGAGACAAAGGTGCATTCAGTGGTTCCTCGTTAACAAGTTCAAAGTTTGTCACCAGAACGTTGCCCCCAGATGGATTACAGAATGGTACACCTTAGATCGTCCTGGGGAAGGGAACCAAGTTTGCAATAGGAATTGTATCTTAAAACATGACGGACACGTAACCAACAGTGTAACAGCTAATGAACATGTAATGAGAACAATCAGGGGAGGTAATGCCTGCTTCTACCTCCCAGTATCTTTATGATTGGTTCATGTTTCGTATTTATCAGTGCACGATGGACACATTAACACTTAGAATGTGGTCACGTCATACTCTCACTTTATGTGTTGATTACATGAGCAATAAACAACTGGCCCGTGTGCAACAGATGAGGGGATTCTCCACATGGTTATAGCTCCAAATCATGCCAAAAGATTTGTGAAGTTGGTCCTACATTATTCTAGGGCTGGTCTTAAGAGAGACATATTTGTGAAAGAAGATGTTTCCTAATCAGCAACCCTGTTCCCTTATGTCCCAGCTCCTCCTTCCATGTGTCTGGCATCAACTGTGGAGACTGTGAGACGGACGGCGTTTTCCACCAGTACGCCTCCGAGGCCACCTCACCTCGCATCTGTGACACGTCAGGCTACTGGACACCCGAGGAGGCAGTTGGTCAGTCAAAAACCACTATGTGTGTCCAAAGAGTGATCTGGACAGGAGCATTTTCACTGTTGCAACAACCTTTCTTAATGCACTCCTTGTTTTTTATACATTATTTGATCAAAATAGATAATTTTTCTACTGTTGGAATTCATTTAAATAAATAATGGCCAAGTTGAAATGAAAACCAGTAGAGACAATTGTTGATGACTCCTCTTTCATCCTGAGTCTGATACACTCTTCTCTGACAATAATTATTGACAGTGAGGAATGTGGCGGTTTGAGTTTGTGTCCTTGAGTTCTACTTGTGTCTCTGGTTTACACACACACACACACACACACACACACACACACACACACACACACACACACTTCTCTTCCTTGTAAACTTCAGGTGCGTGCGAGGCTAATGGCTCCTGGACGAGGAAAAAGCAGAAAATCATTAAATGATAATTGCCCTCAGCTACAGACTTCTCTCTGTCTCTGTCTTGTTTTAGCCAACGCGAGAACAAGGGTTATTAGGCGAGCCGTCTACTCGGGTAATGTTTGGGTGCTGTTCAAACATTGAACCTCAGTCATAAACAAAAAAGCCCCCCCCCCCACAAAAGTGAATCTTGTAGCACGTCATGTTAGCACACGGTCCTTGTTCCAATCAGAATTTCTGCAGAAGCCCGGGTTCCTTTGGCATGAGATGTAGAGTAACGGAGGAAAAAATAAAAAGGAACACAAGAAAGCAAAGAGAGAGAAAGAGATAGACAGAAAGAAAGATCTTGCGAGCACAATAACACTCTCCTTCTCCTCCGCGGTAACTCTACCCAAGTATGTGGAAATCCTCGGCTGGAATTTACGCTTTGAAAACAAGCGGCGAGGAGGAACAGGGGGGATTAGGGCTCCCTCTTTGTCGCTGCGGGACCATAATGATGATAAAGAGTCAATTACAGTCTTACTCTAAACAGTGGTATGCACACAGCTGAGGAGACAGCCAGTCTGCTGGCTTCCCCGGCTCCTTTTCACTCGCTCCCACTTCTGAAGAGGACAATGCCCAAGGTCACTTTGTCAGCCAACGGAGACGGGCAATATCTCCCCCAGCAGGGAAATTCAATGGGCCTGCAACGCAAAATACAAGTTTGATGGCAAAACACTGTTGGCTTGAATTGTTGGCAAAATTGTTCCTTTTACATTTCCTGAAAATGTTGCCTGTGCCACAACGTTGACTGGTTCTTGTTTTGAGAGTGAGGGGAAAACCTCTTGGCCTGTTTCAGGAGCCTGAGATCCCGCTGAAAAGGATTCTATTTGTTTATGTGCTGCTTTCAGCATTAAAGTGGTTCATAATTCAAAATGAGAAAGTTTAAAGTAAGTGTTCACTGTACTGCAATTTGTATGGAGATGTGAGTAGAGAGAGGGGATTAAGGTAGAGAAGTCCAGACCTGTGCGGATGAAAAGCTAATATCACATTTCTAAGCCGACTGATGGATGAAGATGGAAATGTATAATACGTGAGGAGGAAATGAGTTGTGGCCGCAGCAAAAGTAATAGTATTGGTAGAGGAAGAAAGAACATACAAAAAATGAAATGTCACAAACCACATATACACAGTGTAATGCTGGTGATAAAGTATTTTAATAAATATCTATAACTATTCACTTTTGTCCTGAAAGTATTGAAATACAACACACTTAAATGTATCAATAATAATTTATGGATGCAAACAATCCAAATATCTCTATACTTGACCATCATTGGAAATCTTAAAGCATTCATATACACTTTCTGGCCACATGGGGGCGGTGGAACAACACTTTAATATATTATGATCTTCTAAAGTTGTTATAGCAAACATGTTAGCGAACAGTTTTATATATACTCGTCTCTCAGACACAGAGCAGCGTCATCATCCCACTGGTTGCGTGGTTTCCATGGACATTTGGCTCGTTGACTGAAGTTAGGGCTTCATTCATAACGTTGACCAGCGAATTAGAAATCAACATTTGAATGCTGCCCAGTCCAGACAATATATGCCCTCATCACAACCGCCAATCATTTTAAAAGAAGGCAATGATTTTTAGTCTCTCAGTCAAGTCTGAACTCTGGACTAATGCAAGATGGAAAGCATTGGATTGACATTGACTGTTAAATATTGGCACACAGTGCTGCTGCCATAGCCTATAGGCTTGTTTCTCCAGAACTAATGGTATAATATTGTGAGGACTGGACTAATTAACAGGCAGCAGAGCTAAAACGCAATCTTATATTTAATCATTTTAGATTTTATATTCATCGAAATGAAATTACAAAATGTGTCCATCATTTTGTCATGCCATTAAAGCCAGATGAATATCATCACTCGCAGTAAATACATTTACTCTGGATCAGGACCCCCAGACTTGTCGTTAGATTGTCCCACCCTCATTCTCAATGCTTCCTACACCCTTTAACCTTTCAAAAACAACATTTTCACCCCGGTCAAAAAACTGCTTGCTGGAGAGCGAGGGCACGCTGGAGAGCAAGGGCACGCACTGATGAGTTATATTCATTTAAGAAAGTTGATTTATAAAAACAGACAAATTTAATCCGATGAATCCCTGTATTCAAACTGAGGATTTTTAAATATATTTTAGGGTGATGATGTCATAAAATATGACATCTGACATTCAAAGCTTCATTCAAAAACCTCAATAAAAGCTTTGAGATAACAATAAACACATTTGGTACATCCGTAACTGCATCCAAAACAGTGATGTTACCTGAATTTACAAGGATGATATCAACACGCAAACTGAGCAATGCGTAGGATGATCTTACCAGACTCTAGCACATGTGGCAGGAATGGCTGATCTTTATTAATATGTCTAGCACTTCAGCTGCTGGAAAACGTAGGCAGCTAATGGTAACAGTTTACAGTTCTGGTTCATTTTTTATGCCAATTTAGGCCGACGTCGACATCATTTAACTGGCGTTCATATGGCAATCCACTGTGCTTCAGACGGTGTGAAATGTGTAACACCTCATTACCATCAGGGCTTTTATTTGGCTTCCTGGGACACAGCTGATAATAAAACTACTGTAATGTGATTCCATTGTGCTAATCACTAACACTGTAACAATTATCAACTCATTTTGCCGGGTGTAATGGTGTTACTATTGCGTTTTGAATGCTTGCCATGTTTTAGGTCAGAGAGCAGGACTTTCTTTCGCACTCAACTGGAAAATGCTGCTCTCTCTTGTGAATAACGAGAGTGGGGTTTGCTGGTAACTGTTAAAAGTAATACTGAGACCTTTGTTAAGTCGGTCGCTACAAAAAAAGTGTTGGTGTGTTTGATCACATCTGATTGGAGGAACCATCTCCCCGTCACAGCTGTCATCATATTCAAATATTGATACATTTTGGTGCACAGAAGTACATGACATCACATTTAAGTAGCTGGAATCAGATAACTTTTGACTTTTTTTGTTGAAAATTGATGGATTAATCTATTGGTCATTGCAGTTGTAGTTAGATAGGTAGCAAGTCGAGCCACTGTCTAAATCTGATACACAGGTGAATGTTAAACTGCCTCTGCACTGTACTACTGTGTGTCTGATTGGAATGTACATGGCCACCAGCTTTAGGGTCATTTGAATGGATGAAGACATGAATATTGATGCGTGTGTCCGTGTGATGTCGTTGAACCTCAGGCCCACCTGACGTGGAGCAGCCCTGTGATCCCAGCCTCCAGGCCTGGAGTCCCGAGCTCAGCCTTTATGACACCAACGTGACCTCACCATGTCCCGACACGGAGGGCTGCACGCTCACGCTGAGGTTCCTCCACCACATCGTTCCTCACGCACTTACACTCTGGGTCACCTACGTCTCTACCGGTAAGTGTCACTCCATCACAACCAGGAGGCAACCTCCGCGTCTGCTGAGTGAAACCGATGCTTCATGTCTCCTGTCCACCAGGGGGCGACTCCTCTGGTTCTATAGAAGTCTATGAGAAAGTGACTCTACTTCTCTCTTGATTTATTACCTCAGTAAACATTGTAAACATGAGTTTATGGTCTCAATCATCCCCCAACCGCCCTGTGTGAGCTTTAGCGGTCTTTATACTTGCTATAAAAGCAGTAGTCTGGTACCACTGTCCACACACACATGAATCTCTGCACTGCCACAGACATACCAGCAGACACATTTAGCATGATCTCTCCGTTTCCCCGTCCCAGACAACCCGGCCCTAGCCAACGTGGAGCTGATAACAGACGCGGGGAAAAGCATCAACCTCGGACCCCAGCACGTCTTCTGCGACATGCCCTTCACGCTGCGCCTGGACACCCGCGGCGCCGCCATCGTCGCCGTCAAACTCTGCACCTTCGACGAGAAGATGGAGATCGATGCCGCGATGTTGTCCTCGGGCCCCGGCAGCCCCCTGTGCTCCGGCTGCCGGCCCCTGCTGTACCGGATTCGGCGGCAGCCGCCCTTCACCGGCATAACCCCCTCGCCTCAGACCCGGCAGACGTTCACTGACAGGTCAGTGACAGGTGTTGTCAGGGTGTTTGTAGAGGCAAGACCACTCTTACTGAAGATGGTCTCACATGACCTTGTTTTGCAATAATGTCTCTGAGGGGGACACATTGTAACAGTGATCCCAGCCTGGAGAATAAACACAAAACAGGTAGATGTAACCGCCATATGTAATGGGAATCAATTACCCAGGAGTCCCTCTGAGGCTGGTTTTCTCTCAGGTGCAGATGCTGGGTACACACACACACACACACACACACACACACACACACACACTGCCTCGTCAGACATCAGCAGCTTCAGAGGAAAAATAATGTTATTTAGGGACAACATGGAGTTTAGGTTTCACAGCATTGCCTGTGTGTGTGTGTGTGTGTGTGTGTGTGTCCTCAGATCTGCTAATCCACAGTTATCGGTCTCTAAAAGAGTGTTTGGGTCTGGTTCTGTTTGGAGCATGGGGATGTGGAGCTGAGGCTACTGATCCAGCATGCTGAAGTTTCAGGGCTGAAGTTGAATAAGTTTGTCCAGCGTCCCGTCTCGTGTTGCCGGGTGTCCAAATGTAAAGCCACAAGGCTTTTGTTTTTGTTGAATCTTACTAAATAGCTGCCGGGACATGATAGTTGTGTCCCAGGATTGCTGCTCATTTTGGGCTGAAGTTCAAATGTTGTGGCAATTTTATAAAGAAAAAAACCAAACCTGTGGCTCTTTTACAGAGCAAGGTAGATGTGAGGTGGACACAGCTTTAAAAAAAAGAGTTTATTTTTCAGCTAACACGTTACACAAGCTGTGTCTAAGTGCAAAAAGATGTAAGAACCGCTGGGAATTGAGTTATGTGGGACTGAGTAGGGCAGAGAGGGGTTGATGTGAGGAGAAGAGAGTGTTTGGGAGCAACGAGTTTGTAGACGAGGGAGAGGAGGGAGAACAGAGGGAGGGGAAGATGAAAAGGAAGAAGGGAGAGGGGAGGAGACAGAGGGGGATTGGAAAAGATATGGATACTGAGAGGAAGAGAAGAAATGAGGATATTGTAGGTGAGGAAGGGTAAGAGAGGACTACAGCTACAGCAGAGTTTGAATATGAACACAATGTGAGCGATTCCTCCCGATGAGCTCTGTGGTCAGCGTGACGAGGACAAGACGAACTGTTGAACCAATCAAAACACTTCACTACTGGTGTGTTTCTGTTAATCAGGTATCCTGATGCAGGACTGAGTCCTACGACCCAGAAATCAAATCCTTCGCTTCCTCCTCTGATCCATAATTAATAAAAGGGAATCCGTAGGTTGAGGTTCTGGAGAAACCGGACAGACCTCAGTTACCGGCTGATTTCTGCTCCTCCTGGTTAACTTTGGCACCAGGCGGATTCAGAAACACTGGGATGAGGACTCCTTCCATAGACTCAACTCAACAGATCAATAGTCCTGATACTGGAACACTGGGATGAGGGCTCCTTCCATAGACTCAACTCAACAGATCAATAGTCCTGATACTGGAGCCCCGGTATGGCTACACACACTTCCTGCTGCGGTGCTGTGAGGTCATGGCATACAAGGTTACGGATAGAAGCCACTGGTTCCCACTGCGATCCCACGAGCCACTGTTCACCGAGTCCATCTGCAAATACCATGCTTCCTCTCTACACAGTACCAAATACCATGCTTCCTCTCTACACAGCACCAAATACCATGCTTCCTCTCTACACAGCACCAAATACCATGCTTCCTCTCTACACAGTACCAAATACCATGCTTCCTCTCTGCACAGTACCAAATACCATGCTTCCTCTCTGCACAGTACTAAATACCATGCTTCCTCTCTGCACAGTACCAAATACCATGCTTCCTCTCTGCACAGTACCAAATACCATGCTTCCTCTCTACACAGTACCAAATACCATGCTTCCTCTCTGCACAGTACCAAATACCATGCTTCCTCTCTGCACAGCACCAAATACCATGCTTCCTCTCTACACAGTACCAAATACCATGCTTCCTCTCTACACAGCACCAAATACCATGCTTCCTCTCTACACAGTACCAATAAGCAATGCTTCCTCTCTGCACAGCACCAATGAGCAATGTTACCAGACATTGAGGTCATCCTCTACACATTTCATTGAGTCCATTGGTATAAACAAGCCTGTAAAGATTAAAGGATCAGTTTGTACCACAAAGCAGTAAAAACCTGGCTTACTGCTCCTCAGTAGAACACAACAAACCTTGGACGTCTACTTAATCATTTTACTATGCCAATTTTTTTTACATTTATTTATTTTTATTATAAATTTAAGCAATCACAAAACCCTTTACCCTCTCCTCTTTTCTGCTTGGTTCATCTCCTCTCCTTTCCTCTCCTGTCTCCTCTAATTACGTCTTCTCTCGTCTTCTCCTCCTGTCTTGTCACCTCTCCTCTCCTCTCCTCTCCTCTCCTCTCCTCTCCTCTCCTCTCCTCTCCTCTCCTCTCCAGCTCTGTAAGGCAGCGGGTGAAGTACCAGTACACAATCCAAGTGGAAGCAGACGGCCTCCTCAGCGACCCCTCCTCACCTCTCCTCTACAGTCATGGACAGTCCTACTGCGGAGATGGCTTCATACAGGGGTCTGTTGAACACGATTTAACACACAATGTGAATGTAGCCGACATGGGAGATGAAGGTGATGGTGGTGATGGTTTGATGGTTCTCTCTCTGCAGGACAGAAGAGTGCGACGACAGCAATCTGTTGGACGGCGACGGCTGCTCTAAGAAATGCCTCAAGGAGATGAGCTTCAACTGTAATGGTGAGTGAGAACATAGTCACACTACATCAAACCTCTCTCACACGTGAAACATGAACATAAACTTGTAATGTCACAGCGGCCGAAACCTCTCATTTGTGCATGCAGCAGTAATAAGAGAGAAATTCAAGTCAATCAAATTTAATTTACAAGACGTAAAAGCTTCTGGCTGGAACCGATTCCACAGCATGAGCGGAAACAGATGAGCCGAGGGGTGAAAAGTGAGCTCCTGCTTTGCAAAGTCACAAGTCTCGTTTGGACATCTGAACCGTTCTGACGTTAGGCTGGCAGAGAAAAACAGGTTTAACCTCACAACACGTCAGACGTGTTTCCTTTATTGAAGACGTTTCAGGCCTTCGTGAGGTTTCAAGTCGGCTCGGGGACATTGATGAATGAAGCACAATGATTCATTTCAGAGATGATGTTGTGTCTTTGTTAACAAAAGATGTTTTTCATCGTATTTTGATATGGTTCATGTAAAGTAAGTAACGTTTTCATTATGTCATCATTTCTTTTACACCCAACAAGAAGCTTGAAAGAACAACCGTGGTTAGGGTTTAGGAAAGAACGCACAATTTGTTCCCAGAATTAACAACTTGAGATTTATGGTAAGAAGAGAAACAGTTTAGATTTGTGGCGCAGTGAGTCATGTGACTGCCAGAATAAAACACTTGGTGGGTGTTCAAGCTTGAGTTACTGAAAACAGATCCACCTGTTAGGGCTCTATTTTTATCTTTGTGTTGGAGATGTTGTTCACTCCACATGAACACAGCGTGTATACAGTCGTATTAATGCATCTGAATCTTCTCCGATATGTGTGCGCAATATAATAATAATAACAGTAAATGCCATGAACTGACCCACAGACCAGCCCCTGTGTAAATTCTTTGCACAATAACAAAACATTGCAGTCCTTTTTTGTATATGAATCCAATATACAAGTGAGAGCAGCGGCGAAACGTTGGTCAGTCAACGTCCAAAACAGAAACCAAAAACATGCAGCACAACGTGGCCAAAGACAAACAAAGAAGCCCCCGTCGTCTTTAGATTCCACCGCAGGAAGACAATACTGAAGCACGCAGACGGGTCGTGCACACTGGCTTACGCACACTTGGCATATTCGGACGTCATGTTGCGTTATTAGGCGACGCCTCATGGCGGGCCGTCCCGGCCGTCCCACGAATGTCCCTGTTTCTCATTGAGAGGAGGCCACAGTGAGAAATCAGCACTGTCGTTTCGGTATGTGTTGTTCTCTCGAAGCCTTGAAACCCCCCCCCCCCCCCCCCCCCCCCTCTCTAAAAAATTGGGGAAGCTCGGTTGAATAAGTGTGGCTTTTATAACATCCAACTTATTTTTCTGGGGCGATTTCATGAATATTGCGCACGTTGCTGAGGAGGGAGTGACGGCTGAGTGGAGATGATGCTCTCTGCTTCCTTTTTAGGCCATGTGTTGTTCCCACTAGCAGCCCATTCATGCGTGGTGTGTGAGGAGAGTTTGTTACAGGGCGAAAATTTCCATCATCTAGTCAATTTATTTGTCAGCCCCCCCCCCCCCCCTTCCTCCTCTCCCGGCCAAGGCTAGCCATCTCGTGACTGAAGCTATTACATCTCTTGTTTTACAATGAAAGGCATCATGACTATAGAGTCAGAAAACAAGTTGGCAAAAACAGTTGTTTTTTTACAAATTGCAACACTTAAAACCAATTATTCAGTTGTACTTCTTCTTAGTCAACGTTGGCTTGACCCAGTTAACTCCAACTATGCCGAGTTGTCTTGCTCTTGCGTTATTTGTGCTAATAGAACGTAACGTGCCGTAGTTCTGCAGTAACCACACCAACTGCTTTTATGGTCATCTCGTCACGGCCACGCTGCATTTGTTGTTAGTTGTTAGTTGTATAGATTCTATGACTTGTCTTTTTAAATAAAGGTTACATTGCACGATATGATTACAGCATTGCAGACCTCAGATAAGAAACAGATGGTCTTAACTTCAGGTCAAAGACTGTCAGCTCGTCCTCTTCAGTGAGGCTCCACAGATACAGACTCGGAATTAAAAACACTTAAAGTGTTTGCAAAGCGGGGGGGCGGACTCCGGCTGACAGCAAGGCGTCAAATTGTGTCGGCCTAATTTGACTTTTATCGGAAACACGTTTCCGTGAACTAATCGAAGCCAATCGGGCAGAACAGACTCTCGGACACAGCTCCGTCTGTCTACCTTCTGCAGCTGTCCAGATGTTAATGAGGCTTTTATTTTACAAGCTGTTGTCTTCTGCAGCACATTATGTCATGCCCTTACTCTATTGCACTTATATTCATTGCTCATAGCTCAGGTGAGCATTAATAGCCTTTTTTTCTCTCCTGCTTCAATTCAAACATCATTAATTACATCCTGACTAAGCCTAACCCTTTAGCTCAGACATACTGCAGGGCCTGCTGGCTCAGGAGCACATTCTGTCCTTTGCACTATAAAGATTAGTAATGTAACAAAATCAAGCCAAACAAACTATGTGAAAACTTTGACATCTTGGAAAAAACAACTTTTACCAAAGCACAACAAAACGAATGAAATGCTCTGACTTTCACCTAACAAACACACCTCAGCATCTTGCTGCTGTCTCTGTGAGCAAACTCCAACCACTGATGAAGACCATGGTATGAAAAGCTAGCTTCTATTAACATATGGTCATATACCATGAACTTGGTTAGGTTTAGGTTTAGTAAAAGATGGTGGTTTGGGTTACAATAACGCTTGTTACATAGCTTTAGTTCTGTAGGTTCTGTACTCGATGTAAGTTAAGTGCTCCACGTAATTCATGCAACTTGAAATAAGTCAACGTTTGATTGTTATGTAACTTCAGTGACGTAGTCTACTTCACGTGCATGACGTGAGTTAAAATAGGCCGAAGTTGACTGTTGGTTTCACACGGGACATGAACAGCGGTCTCCTGGGTGACTGTCCTGTGTTTGTTTGACCAGTGACCCCCTCTCTATGCAGACTTTGTCGCTGTTCATACTACATAAAAACATATATAAAACAAATATTGGTGTGTGTTTAGATGTTACGATGCAAATAATGTAAATCTGTCTAAAGTCAAGATGTAACAAACAGAACAGGTAGAAATAGTAAAATATTGCTCTCTGTTAAGACAGAGATAGCTTCACTACATCTAGTCGAAATCTAGTGTTTAAACTTGGATGTGCAATGTATATACAGTGCAATTCATTAGAAATATGCTCAAGTCATATTACAAACCGTATCAGACGCCGAGGGCCATCACAACGCGTCGGTATTTGACGCCCTGGGAGCAAAGGCCAGGCTGGTGGAAACCACTTCAAAATGTTTCGTCCCAATATCCTCCAGCAGACGAATCGAGTCACGTTGAAACATCTCCGACAGAGCGTATGTGTCCATCAACAGCCTGCGAGTCAACTGGTCAACTAATT
Source organism: Leptoclinus maculatus (assembly GCA_032191485.1). Taxonomy (NCBI): domain Eukaryota; kingdom Metazoa; phylum Chordata; class Actinopteri; order Perciformes; family Stichaeidae; genus Leptoclinus; species Leptoclinus maculatus. Next base: position 22,168,398 of record JAVDOI010000010.1, on the reverse strand, counting down.
GGCGGCCCTAGTTTAACTGTCAGCTGTCCAGTAATGACAGCATGTATCATGTTGCATTAGATGTAACTCTGGTGCTCCACGGCTGGGGACAGGTATTTATTGCCCCCCCCCCCCTTGCTCGTTGAGTCAATAATAGACCCAATAATAATACCTTCTTGTCTGTTGTTTAACGTTGAATCATTGCTTTGACAGCTCTTTGCAGCGCGTGAAGCTGCTGTTGTTGCTTGGGTTAGGGTTAGGGTTACTGAGGGACTGAACTAACTGGCCAAGTCACATATAAGGCTCTCTCTGGTAACAAAACAAAAAATGTTGTGATCTTCAGTAATTAATTGAAGTCAAAGTTCATTTTTTACTGTAATTTACAGGCTGTTGAGAGTCAGATACGGTCGGGTTGACGTGGCTGACGTTGAAAGCGGCCAATGAAAATACAAAGTAGATCTGCTCGGATTTGGTTCACTGACAAATAGACTTGGATGGGAGTGTAACAGCGGGGGACGAGCATGTTCCCTGCCAGATTAAGAAACCAGGCTTTATATCCTTTCATAAATCCTCCTGTCTCATTCTCCTCTCCGTCTCCCCAAGGCGAGCCGAGCCGGTGTTACGTCTTCGACGGCGACGGCGTGTGCGAGGAGTTCGAGCGGGGCTCCAGCGTTCGGGACTGCGGTTACTTCACACCTTTGGGCTACACGGACCAGTGGGCTTCCGCCGCCACCGCTTCGCACCAAGACCCCGACCGCTGTCCCGCCCACGCCGCCACCGGGGAGCCGTCACTCACCAAGGTATGAAGCACGAACCACGGGGCGCATAGAAAGACTTCCAGATGACAATAAACTCCTCGTGGAGGCCGTCGTGGAAACCCTGGACAATGTTAGCAGCTTGGCTACATCCCGAAACAACCGTATCCATCTCTGTACAGGAGCATATAGTCCGGCCTGATTTATTATGGCTCCTGTTACACAAACACAACTGCTCAGTGCAGATACAGTCAAGTCCATTCAAATCACATTCAAGGCTGTATTATGCTTTGAAATCAATATTTCATCCAGCCTTTGGTTTTTACATGAAACCTCAGTAGTAACACAGATATCTCTCTTGTTTGCTCTTCCTGCCTTTCACTCTCCTTCTGCATTACTTACTTTGTTCTAACATGGTGAGCGATGACTCAAAGTATAAATCAGCCTTTCTATGAGAGAAGAGCCGAGACATTCAAATGTAAAACAAAGCTCTTAAAGTGACCCGCATGAGTCAGCGCATCACCGGTTAATATGAAAGTATTTTTACTACTTTTATGAGCAGAATAAAAGGAAGGGCTTCCACTAGAACTTTAGAGGACAGCACAGCGACTTTGAATACGGCATAGCTCCTTTGTTTTAGTCTTGTAGTAGTAATACACCCTGAACCCTCCCACTGCAATCACACGAGGCCTCTCAGCTTGAAGCTGCTCGGACGGGCAAAGAACATTAACTGTTGTTAATCTTCTCATTTGTACTTGACTGTTTTTTTTACGTTAAATTCATTTTCATTTAATTGTCCTTTATTTACTTTCTTTTTTCTTAGATTTTTTATATTTCTATAATTCTTTATCTTTTATTAAATTCGTATTTATTTGTTTTTTTACATCAAATTTGTATTGTATTCTTATGTGTTATTTATTATGATTTTTTTTTATTATTTTGTATGATTATCTCTCCATGTTTGGAGGTATTCATTGAGACATTTAGCTGTCATTGTCTGGACATTGAAACCTAAAAACAGAAGTGCTGATCTACGTATGAAACTTCAATAAACAAAAGGAGCATGATTGAAGGTATCTTCATCATGGGAGGACAAACTGGTTCCAGCAGGTTCTCACAACTGGCAAATCTCCCGGGACCTTTCACACCAACCAAAACCAACCAAAGTGTCATGAATAAAGTCAGCGTGGATTATCAAATGCTTCACTACCAGAGGAGTTTGGCTCTTCTCAACACACAAAATAGTCTCACGGAAGTTATGAAGTTATGAAAAACATTGTGTGTTCTGTGTGAAGCTCTGCAGGTACCAGCACCTGGAGGTGAGTGACAAACTGCCCACAGACGCCTGGTTCCCTTGCACAGCCCAGTCCGACACTAATGACCTGGAACATTCCTTTTGGCTGAAGGTACGTGTGTGTGTGTGTGTGTGTGTGTGTGTGCACATCTCATATCTGTTTTCCCCTCTGCTGAATGACTGCGGGTGGCTCTTCCATCTTCAACAGCTTCCAGCACTTTCCAATACTTTTAAAATAATGGGTTTTGAAGGGCCTCCCACACAGTCTGCATGGCTTAAACCTACACACACACACACACACACACACACACACACACACACATTCCCAACATTCTTCTAACAATTGCATGATTCATACAATGCTTTTTTTTTCTTTCTTTAATTACTCTTTTTCCAGGACTGCAAATTATCGTCACTAATGATCCGTAGACGATTACTCAAATCATGACTAACCGTCTACTTATTCGTTATTTACATTTGTGCTATTTTTTACTCAGTGGCTACTAATTATCAAAATATTCAGCAATGACCATTACCAGTTAACTAACAGTGGAAGACCAAGTGTTATGTAATTGATATATCGTTCATAATTATATACCTAAAATAAGTTTTAGAATTTTTGGCATCTGAGGGAATCATTTTGTAATTATAAATAGATGGTTAGGAATACATCATTTACAAGTATTTACTTTATTATGGCCACAGAAAATGCAGACCAACCAAAAAAAGTAATTATTTATGATCATTAATCCTAAATCCACTTACTAATTGTTTATTTGTGAATTAAACACATTAGAATTGATGACATTTGACGTTGGCAGACAATTACAATAGCTGCTGTTGCCGTTAAGATGATGTCCTAATTGCCCTGCTTATCTGTGCAGCACCGATACTCAAGCCAGCGTTCAGAGGGATGTCCTGTTTGTTTACTGCACAGTATTTTGGACCTGACTTTCCATTCCCCACCTGTGTCTGGTTCTCCTATTTAGTCGTGGTTGTGCGATTTAATCTTTCCACAGCCACAGTTCCCACAATCCACTGTGCAGGTCCAGACTAAGCGTAGGCAAGCTGTTGATTTGAGTGATCACTTCAAAACCTTTTGGTCCGTTGTGCTCCGGATTATCGGCTCCTTGAGTCATGAGTCTGCCTCTTTTTTTTCCTTGCACATTCATTTTTTTTTCTTTCCCTCTCATCAATTCCACTTCTTCGTTGAAAGAGTCATCTTTACATTCCTTCTTCTTTTATGGATGTTCTCTTTATCAGGCACATCTCTAAACCTCGTTGGAGGGGCCGCCTTCTCCTAAAGACTCTTTCAACGTCTGAAAGGGCCTCCATGATAACACCCGTATCTGCCAGCTCTCCCTGAAACACTTCAAGTGTTCTTTCTGTCTCTGAAAGGCCTCCCTCGCCTTAAATATCTTGACTCACTTTATCTGAAAAGCTTTCAGCTGTCATATCCATCTCTGCCAGCTCTCTAAAGCCGCCCGTCTCATTTGACAGTTCTTACTCTTCCTTTGGAAGCCCTTCTTCATTTTTATGAAAGTGATACTCCAAAAATCCATCTTTTGAGGATGAAACCTCCGCAGTCTGTCGGCTAAACAGGTGGCTGTAAAAAGTTGAAGTTCCGTCATAGAGAGCAGAGGCCGAGGCGGAGGAGTTATGACATTGGATTTCAGACCCTTCGCGAAGCCACGAACCCTGCTGCTACTCCATCAAGCTGTCAGAGCCACCATGGAGCCCACACTGTCACTAACTGCACTCCCTGAAGAAATACGATCTCTTTTTTGGATAATGAAAAAGTGATTTCAGAGAGAAGCAGACAGAAGGGTCTACAACATGCTGTTCAACATGTGTTTGAAGGATAAATCCATGATGTCAAACTGAAGCTAAAGATAGAAGCTAAAGCTACAGATCACAGTGTGAAAGTGAACCAGACAGAAGAGAATGATATTAAGGAACAACAGTGTTCCTGTAAAGACTGGTAGGTCTCAATTCATTCAAAAGTGCAGACATTCAGTAGACCTTCAGTAGCTAGCGTAGCATAGAAGTGCTAATGCTAGGTAATGATGTGCTAATGTTAGCTCCACAGGTTCTGCTTCCAACCTCTCCAGTTAACAAGTATCTCTGTTACACAACTTAAACCGTGACTCACTGAATCCACTGAACCAGCCTGAAGATGAAGGAAACATTAAAACACTGCACGAGAGTCTTTGGAGCAGAGCCGGGTGGTCGTCAGACCCTGGCCGGAGCTGGACGATGCTCTGCTATAATTGGCTCGTTTGCCTCTCAGCATAATGCAAAACCATGTGTTATTCTATCTGTTCACATGGTCGAGTGAAGCCGCCGCGTTTTTGTTATGACAGAAGCTAAGGAGGATGTCAGGTGACGTAGTGTAAAGTGCAACAAAGTCCGTAGACAGAGGCAGTCGAGGTGGATGGACTGGTCAAACAAACACAGGACTTTCACCCAGGAGGCCGCTGTTCCTGTCCTGTGTGAAACTTACGTAACATAACAAACAGACTTATTTTAATCCAAACCATAATCTTTTCCTAAAACTAACCAAGTAGCTTTGTTTCAATTCACCACACGTTTAAGACTGTTTGTGACAGTAGGTGCAGTTTGCCTCGTCTGAACCAATGAAATGGCAGCGATACCAAATGATAATGGCCACTGAATGGGTTGAAAACATTTGAAATGGGTGCACCAGCATGTTCCACCCCACACTGTGCTAGAACAGCGACAAGGACAAGTGTCAAGAACCCTTTGACATCCAAACAACAAACCACCGTGTTCATTGGAAAGTGCAACCACGCTGGGCCAAAGCTGAAGGGTTATTGCAAGAATGACGAAACGACAAAACCCCACATTGAAGGATGTACAGTATAGTTCAACTCTGCCCAACATCCTATTCTCACAGGACTTTCAATGACAAGTCCAGATGTCTTCTCATAGCATCAGATCAATCTTTTTTTTCCTTCAATCAAATCAAATCATTGCTGCTTTTTTTTTTACTGATCCAGGTGGGATTTGCCCATCCCGGAGTGGCAGCTTCTGTGATGGTGTACCTGGCTTCAGATGGGTCGTGGTCTGGGGAGCAGTGTCGGAGGACAGCTACCATCCTCCTGTCCGATACTACTGGGAAGAACCACTCACTCGGTACTTTTTACTTGTATTGATTTGTACGTATTTGATTATATGATGAAGTCAAAGCTAAAGGACTGCTCGAAACCCTTCCATCCACCTAGGCACACATGACCTCTCATGCCATCGGAACCCGTTGGTGGTGAACGTGACCCATGACCTCTCTCGACCCTTCTTCATCACGGCCTCGGTTATCCTCCTCTTCTCCTCCCCCTCTGTGGCAGTGGGAGGTGTGGCCTTGAGGACGTCCTGCCACTTCAGCACCTTCGCCCTGACCGGGTGCGCATCAGAGGGTGGGCTCTCCCACAACTACCTACTACACACACACACACACACACACACCGTATGCTTTCACACACACACACACAGCATGTCAGGTTTCATACAGCGCTTGAAAAAGGGACCATATGTCCACATGTCATCATATAGTCTTCTTCTTATTTGTGTTCTTATAATGGCCAATAAGTGCCATGAAGGGGCATGAGACTACAGAGCGGTGTGCACACAAAGAAAGAGGGTGGATCACCGGACTCCAGAGATTCAATAACACTTCAATAGTTCTGACGTGGAGGTACAAATGAACTGTCATATTTAATAGCGTCAGTAGTGGATATAAAATAACACCAAAAAGATGTATTGGATGCCATCAGTGTTAGTGTGTAGACCATAATGTTTTGTAACATACCGTGGAAACCTTTTTTAAACTTTTCTATATTTATTATATATATATATATATATATATATATATATATTAGGGGTGTAACGGTTCACAAAATCCACGGTTCGGTTCGGTACGATACAGTGGTGTCACGGTTCGGTACGTTTCGGTACGTTTTCAATACAGTAGAAAACTATAAATGCCAGAGAAACGTACTTGATTTTAAAATATATTTATTCATTAAAACTAACATCATAAAGCTATTCTTTGACTTTGAACAATGATGGAACTATACCTGAGTGACCCATCTTCTGGGGTAAAAAATGTAATGTAGTATTGTTACTTACATCTTCTCCATCATCATTTTAGTATGAACAATGATGGAACTACACCTAGTGAACGTAGCTCTTCATCTCATTCAGTGGTGAGGTAATGTGTGTTACAGTCAGGTAGCGCTGTGTCTGAAGAACATGACTCTTCATCTCATTCAGTGGTGAGGTAATGTGTGTTACAGTCAGGTAGCGCTGTGTCTGAAGAACATGGCTCTTCATCTCATTCAGTGGTGAGGTAATGTGTGTTACAGTCAGGTAGCGTTGTGTCTGAAGAACATGACTCTTCATCTCATTCAGTGGTGAGGTAATGTGTGTTACAGTCAGGTAGCGTTGTGTCTGAAGAACATGGCTCTTCATCTCATTCAGTGGTGAGGTAATGTGTGTTACACTCAGGTAGCGTTGTGTCTGAAGAACATGACTCTTCATCTCATTCAGTGGTGAGGTAATGTGTGTTACAGTCAGGTAGCGTTGTGTCTGAAGAACATGACTCTTCATCTCATTCAGTGATGAGGTAATGTGTGTTACAGTCAGGTAGCGTTGTGTCTGAAGAACATGACTCTTCATCTCATTCAGTGGTGAGGTAATGTGTGTTACAGTCAGGTAGCGTTGTGTCTGAAGAACATGACTCTTCATCTCATTCAGTGATGAGGTAATGTGTGTTACAGTCAGGTAGTGTTGTGTCTGAAGAACATGGCTCTTCATCTCATTCAGTGGTGAGGTAATGTGTGTTACAGTCAGGTAGCGTTGTGTCTGAAGAACATGACTCTTCATCTCATTCAGTGGTGAGGTAATGTGTGTTACAGTCAGGTAGTGTTGTGTCTGAAGAACATGACTCTTCATCTCATTCAGTGGTGAGGTAATGTGTGTTACAGTCAGGTAGCGTTGTGTCTGAAGAACATGACTCTTCATCTCATTCAGTGGTGAGGTAATGTGTGTTACAGTCAGGTAGCGTTGTGTCTGAAGAACATGACTCTTCATCTCATTCAGTGATGAGGTAATGTGTGTTACAGTCAGGTAGCGTTGTGTCTGAAAAACATGACTCTTCATCTCATTCAGTGGTGAGGTAATGTGTGTTACAGTCAGGTAGTGTTGTGTCTGAAGAACATGGCTCTTCATCTCATTCAGTGGTGAGGTAATGTGTGTTACAGTCAGGTAGCGTTGTGTCTGAAGAACATGGCTCTTCATCTCATTCAGTGGTGAGGTAATGTGTGTTACAGTCAGGTAGCGTTGTGTCTGAAGAACATGACTCTTCATCTCATTCAGTGGTGAGGTAATGTGTGTTACAGTCAGGTAGCGTTGTGTCTGAAGAACATGGCTCTTCATCTCATTCAGTGGTGAGGTAATGTGTGTTACAGTCAGGTAGCGTTGTGTCTGAAGAACATGACTCTTCATCTCATTCAGTGATGAGGTAATGTGTGTTACAGTCAGGTAGCGTTGTGTCTGAAAAACATGACTCTTCATCTCATTCAGTGGTGAGGTAATGTGTGTTACAGTCAGGTAGCGTTGTGTCTGAAGAACATGGCTCTTCATCTCATTCAGTGGTGAGGTAATGTGTGTTACAGTCAGGTAGCGTTGTGTCTGAAGAACGTGGCTCTTCATCTCATTCAGTGGTGAGGTAATGTGTGTTACAGTCAGGTAGCGTTGTGTCTGAAGAACATGACTCTTCATCTCATTCAGTGATGAGGTAATGTGTGTTACAGTCAGGTAGCGTTGTGTCTGAAGAACATGACTCTTCATCTCATTCAGTGGTGAGGTAATGTGTGTTACAGTCAGGTAGCGTTGTGTCTGAAGAACATGACTCTTCATCTCATTCAGTGATGAGGTAATGTGTGTTACAGTCAGGTAGCGTTGTGTCTGAAAAACATGACTCTTCATCTCATTCAGTGGTGAGGTAATGTGTGTTACAGTCAGGTAGCGTTGTGTCTGAAGAACATGGCTCTTCATCTCATTCAGTGGTGAGGTAATGTGTGTTACAGTCAGGTAGCGTTGTGTCTGAAGAACGTGGCTCTTCATCTCATTCAGTGGTGAGGTAATGTGTGTTACAGTCAGGTAGCGTTGTGTCTGAAGAACATGACTCTTCATCTCATTCAGTGATGAGGTAATGTGTGTTACAGTCAGGTAGCGTTGTGTCTGAAGAACATGACTCTTCATCTCATTCAGTGGTGAGGTAATGTGTGTTACAGTCAGGTAGCGTTGTGTCTGAAGAACATGACTCTTCATCTCATTCAGTGATGAGGTAATGTGTGTTACAGTCAGGTAGCGTTGTGTCTGAAGAACATGACTCTTCATCTCATTCAGTAGTGAGGTAATGTGTGTTACAGTCAGGTAGCGTTGTGTCTGAAGAACATGGCTCTTCATCTCATTCAGTGGTGAGGTAATGTGTGTTACAGTCAGGTAGCGTTGTGTCTGAAGAACATGGCTCTTCATCTCATTCAGTGGTGAGGTAATGTGTGTTAGTCAGGTAGCGTTGTGTAGCCCTCGACGTCCAGGCATCCGTTGTCAGAGCAGCAGCGGGTGCCTCGACATGTGATTCTCTACTTGTGTTTTTGTATTCTTGTACAAAGCGGGAATTACGGTTTGGCTGAAATGGGCTCGTGAAGGAGTAGTGTAACGGGGCTCAATAACATTCAGCAGGTTCATAAAGCGTTTTACACTACAGAGTCGGGTCTCATGTCCGCGGCTATAAATGTACCAACCGCCGTGGTGATCGCTTTAGCCCTCATCGGCAGGGAACAGCTGCTTAAATCTTCAGGGAGAGTTTGAAGCGTGTGTGCTGCTCCAGGTTTTCGTTTACTTCCACCCACTGCCACACTGGGGTGATGTCGGCGTAAATGTGTTAACATGTTTGAGATATTCCCACTGATGTAGCCGACACTCGTGTAGCAAATGCGACATAGCGTTGTTTTTGTATCCACCACTCTCTCACCATCGCCCTCATAGTTCACAGAGAAACCAAAGTGGCTCCAAACACCAGACCTGTAGGCCGTTGGAGGATCTTTTATTCCTGGTCTATTACTAGCCATGTTGCACCGAGCTAACGTTAGCTTCGTGTAGCGTGTCTCACAGCGCAAAGTGCCCGACTGGAGTAGGAAGTGTTTCTTTGGTGGTGGGCGTGTCAGAGAGCACGCTGTCCGTTACGTCATGTGTGTTGCCAGTTTGAGAACAGTGGCTCCACCGAAAACATAATATTTCCCACAATTTAAGCTTCTGCATTTCCAAATGCACTAGTATGAACGTATTGTTCGGTTCGTCATGCGTACCGAACCGTGAGCCTCGTACCGAACGGTTCAATACGAATACGCGTATCGTTACACCCCTAATATATATATGTATATATGTATATATGTATACACATATACGTTATATTTATATACAGTTTTCCCAACGCTTTTCAAATGACTGCACTTATTCAATTACTGCACCGTGTATGATTCAAGTACACTATAATAAAGTACAGTACTGTATATAGAATAAAGCTTACTGGAGATCACATCATAATTAGGCAATTGAATAAAACAGTGTTCTGATGTTTACAATTACAGTAACTTTAGTGTAAATATGCTACTCAGCCACAGTTTGGCCTTTCAAAATGATTTACAGGCCTGAAAATAAACTGCAGGTTTATCGTTGCCTAATATAAAAATACAATATAAATTATATCCATTTTGTCCATATGCTGTCATGTATGAAAAGACCCAGAATGTTCTCTTTAAGGGGCTTGAATACTATGAGCAGATCATTTGAACCGTCTTCTGAAGAACAGTTAATCAATGAGGCCCAATGGTCACATTTAAGTTAAAACATAAATCAATATTTTAATAATATATTATGAAAGGAATATGTTTGGGAGTTTGACACATTGTGTTATAAAGAGATAAATGGACGATGGACAATTTCGATTTAAAATAAGGATGAAAACCAATGCAGCAGAAGCAGATCAACGGCCTCTTTAATCCCACACATTCTTCTTTGTTGTCAAAACCTCACGCCTACATTGCCCACAATGCAACTCAACCATTCAGTCTCAAGCAGAGACGAGGAGGAGCACGGCTGCAGAGGTTTGGGGCTGTACACCCCCTGGATTCTTTTAAATGTAAAACTCTGAGCCTTCAGCTGACTCCAGTTATCTCACATGAGACTCCACGACACCATACCTGTAAACAGACACTTCAGTAGGAGACAAGTTTAGTCTCAATAGGAAAAAGATCATTTGCAGTTTTTAAAAACCTCCCTCTCCCTCTCCTCCCTCTCCCTCCTCTCCCTCCTCTCCCTCCTCTCCCTCTCCTCCCTCTCCCTCCCCTCCCTCTCCATCCTCTCCCTCTCCCTCCTCTCCCTCTCCCTCTCCTCCATCTCCCTCTCCTCCCTCTCCTCCCTCTCCCTCTCCTCCCTCTCCCTCCTCTCCCTCTCCCTCCTCTCCCTCTCCTCCCTCTCCTCCCTCTCCCTCTCCTCCCTCTCCCTCCTCTCTCTCCCTCCTCTCCCTCTCCTCCCTCTCCCTCCCTCTCCTCCCTCTCCCTCCTCTCCCTCTCCCTCTCCTCCCTCTCCCTCCTCTCCCTCTCCCTCTCCTCCCTCTCCCTCCTCTCCCTCTCCCTCTCCTCCCTCTCCCTCTCCTCCCTCTCCCTCCTCTCCCTCTCCCTCCTCTCCCTCTCCCTCTCCTCTCCCTCTCCCTCTCCTCCCTCTCCCTCCTCTCCCTCTCCCTCTCCTCCCTCTCCCTCCTCTCCCTCTCCTCCCTCTCCCTCCTCTCCCTCTCCTCCCTCTCCCTCCTCTCCCTCTCCCTCTCCTCCCTCTCCCTCCTCTCCCTCTCCCTCTCCTCCCTCTCCCTCCTCTCCCTCTCCCTCTCCTCCCTCTCCCTCTCCTCCCTCTCCCTCCTCTCCCTCTCCTCCCTCTCCCTCTCCTCCCTCTCCCTCTCCTCCCTCTCCCTCCTCTCCCTCTCCCTCCTCTCCCTCTCCTCCCTCTCCCTCCTCTCCCTCTCCTCCCTCTCCCTCCTCTCCCTCTCCCTCTCCTCCCTCTCCCTCTCCTCCCTCTCCCTCTCCTCCCTCTCCCTCCTCTCCCTCTCCCTCCTCTCCCTCTCCCTCTCCTCCCTCCTCTCCCTCTCCCTCTCCTCCCTCTCCCTCCTCTCCCTCCTCTCCCTCTCCTCCCTCCTCTCCCTCTCCCTCTCCCTCTCCTCCCTCTCCATCCCCTGAAACAGCTGTTTGCGGCAGCCGTGTCAGCTGGACAGCTGCGCCCCCCCCCAGCTAGAGCACGCCTCTGTCAGGTAGGCTCTTTGAAATGAAACCCCCGAACAAGTGAAGAGAGCGGAAGAACAAACAAAAGAGCTATCTCTATATATATCGGTGTGTCTCTGCAGGTGTACAGGAGGAGGGGAGTCCTCCTACTGCTCTGTCCAGTGTCACCGCGGATTCAGCATCACTGTCCTCAACAGCAAGGGAACCCTTCCTCACCAGGTACACGGAACATCACTGTTGGAACAACACCATGCAAAGTCCTTTGTCCTCCTGCATCATCAGGTCCCTCGTGGGGAATCAAAGTTAGCAGCACTTTGATGCTTCTAACGTGCATTCCCACAAATTCTAGAGTAGTACTACAATCATTTATTCCACTCGTTGTAACATTTGTGGCTGTATTCCCTTTTGCTTCCAAAATCTGGGGTAACTCAAGCCTCTTATGAATTATGAGGGAAACAATGCATACAAATAAAAAACTAAATAAATCACTTCTAAAGATTACAAAGGGTTGAGGCAAAGGCTTGAATATTGAGATGGAAACCAGTAAGGACCTCCCACTGTCTTCATTATTACATTTATAATATAATGTGTCATCAGGCATGTTTGTTTTTCTGTCGTTCTTTTTTGAATCCTTTTGGAAACGAGACAAACTTCGTCTTTTGTTCCAGAGAGAATCACAGCTGGAGTGCTTCCATGGTTCGTGGGATCGTGTAGTTAGCTGTCAGCCTGTAGACTGTGGCCTGCCCGATCAGTCTCACGTCTACCACGCCATATTCAGTTGCCCCTGGGGGACCACCTTCGGCAAACAGTGCTCCTTCACCTGTGGATCACCAGCTATACTGCAAGGTAAGCCATAGATACGTCCATTCTAATCTAGTCCATTCGTGCTAGTCTGGTCTGCTGTTAGCATGTTCTTTGTTAAAGGGAGCATTTGCCTCCTTTTATATGGATGTCCAATCAGCTTTGAAGGGGAAACGAATTAAAGAAGTCCTCAGCGAGTGCTATATTGACAGAGAAAGCAGAACCGTGCAGACAGTGCCTACATGTACCAGAATGCATTGCTCGCCAACACTGATTGGACGTCCACACAAAATGTGGCAGATTTTCCTCCTGACAGTCACAGCTCGTGGTAGTGAACTCACAAACCTCCAGCAAGATGCTCCCACTAGTCACAGTCCATGAAATGAACCTTGATTTTACACAATTACACTTTAAAATTGGCTAGATTTTTGGTTATTTTTTTACAGGGCGCATCCTGTTAAAGTTAAAGACAGTGTTTAAAACTAATTAGTTTGAAAAAGCAGGGGAACTAATCTACAGTGTTCCAATAAAAATCACAGAGGGAATGCCACTTACAAAATCACAACCACGGCTTCCCTGGCTCCTCACAGCGCTTCTCTTTGCTTTATGGCTTTTTAAAACGTCAGTGGGGACTGTAGTTATTTAAAATTCAGGATGAACACCGACAGAAACATCTACATGGCATATTCCTGCTCACACACACACACACACACACACACACACACACACACACACACACACACAGCCTCCCTCCACTGGGATGTCCACAATGATTTTAAAAACACCACTTGCACCATAATGAGTCAGAACAATGATGGCACCTGTAATTTGCAGTACCGCCACACACACACACACACACACACACACACACACACACACACACACACACACACACACACACACACACAAATTCATATTTACACACTAAAATAAAAAATAAAAACGCATTGCCCCTTTCTGGTAATGCGAGTTACGCAATGTAGTAGATGCTTCTTGAAGCGATTAGATGGAACACACACTTGTGTTTGTGGTTCAGAAAGAGTCAGCACTTAGAACCCATGTATTCATGATCCCATGTACCCAGATCGCACAGATATAATTCTATTTGTGGCTTTTTGGGTTTGGTGAAATGTGCTCGAAGGCCGTCATGCATCGCTCGGCAGCAAAGAGCACAATGTCTTCGGTGCACACCAGTGCAGCTGTGATGGATTTTGATCACCGCAACACCGGCGCAATGTTTAAATGGCTAGTAAAAATGTAATGCCATGTTAAAGATTCATTACGTTTTATAGTCCAAATAAAACAATGCGAAAGGTTGAGTGGGTTGTGATTCTCCGAGCGTACCGACGCTCGTGCATCATGTGAGGCTATGCAGGCGTAGCAACTATTAGTCTCTTTTCTCCTCAAATGAATCCATGCTGTTGACCTACTTGTACTTCTTTGTGTACTTCTTTGTGTTTTAGCTGTACGGAGTTCTAAACAGTGTGGTGTTTGCAGCTTTCTCAAGAACTGCTCGCACAGACAACTTCACACTCGACACATTCTAACACGTTGGAACTTTTGAAAGAAGAAATGACAAAATCTTCAAAGTAAAAGTTGAATTGTTAATCAATGAAATAAACCCTTGCTCAATTCAATACACTCAGACCTTTTACTTTGGTAATGTTTGCAAACTTCATATAGATATTGCTGTGTAACCAGGCACCAACCTCCAGTTCTGACGAATAAAGCTGATGCGGAAGTTTCTTAAAACTGCATTCTCTCTAGTGTCCAGCAGGGGGCGACTCCTCTGGTTGTATAGAAGTCTATGAGAAAATGACTCTACTTCTCTCTTGATTTATTACCTCAGTAAACATTGTAAACATGAGTTTATGGTCTCAATCTCTAGTTTCAAGTCTTCTTCAATACAGCATGATGTTCATTTAGTAAATGATGGTCCATTTAGAGTCAAACAGACCATAAAGCAGGGGATGCTTTAGGGCGGGGCTACTGTGATTGACAGGTCTCCACCAGAGACGTATGCGGCGGTGAAGTCAGTTACATGTTGGTGACTTCGTGACTCTTCTCTACTTGATATGGTCACACTTCATTTCATAATGTCACAGAAACATTTCTGTGGTTTTATAAAGAAAGATAAGACGTTAAACCACCAAGAGACATGATTGTTGTTTCCTGCTTGTGGTCCCATTGGACTCACTCTGTCAGGGGTCACTTTCACATGTTATATAGTCTCCAGTGAAGTAATGTCCCATACAAGCTGCACTTTAAATCAAGGATTCACTGGAAAAGCTGTCCTGAAGTGAAACGTAACACTTACTAACTCTTCCACATAGATTCTATGGAAGCTCTCCCAACCACACCAGTCAGATGAGCGTTACAATACAAACCAACATAGCTCACTGCATATAGATCAAACAAAACCAATTCTGTACCATCATTCCATTAATGTAAAATAATGTGTATCTGCTCCACAATGTAATGGCTTCTTCTTCTGCCCATCCCTCACCCTTGCACCACGACAATGGAGCCCGTAGTTTTTCCCCATAATCCCGCTTAAACTGACCAATGAACCGAACCAAACACATAACCTCGTTGGCGGCGGCACTCTTCCCACCCCCCCCCCCCCCCCTCCTCCTCAGGTGACAGCGACAGGTTGGTGTGTTTGGAGGACGGCCTGTGGTCTTTCCCAGAGGCCTACTGCAAGATCGAGTGTCCCGAAGTTCTGAACATACCCGACGCCAAGCTGCTGACAGCGGACTGCCTGGCCTCGGGGCACGACGTCGGTTCCGTCTGCCGTTACAAATGTAACCCAGGCTTTTATGTGATAGGGAGCCTCAAGAAGAAGACACCCAGGTAAGTGCTACAGCAGCCAGTGTTTGGAGGGCATCTATACCAGCATCGCTCATAAAGAAATGTCTGTATTACATTACATACACACATCGACATGTGACTAGCGGAGCCGGGAATCGAAGGACGGCCCTGCTCTCCACTTATTAATAGCAGTACATGGCATCTTAAATAATCCGTGGTAGAGCTGTATAATCTCCTCTGTTGTTTCTTTCCAGTGGGTTCTATACGATTGACACCTTGAATTATCATATAGATTGATTTTTTTCAGGCATATCATTTATTTTTAACAAAACAAGCACTGCAAGAAGAACGGATCACACGTTGTGGTCTGTGCTTTAAATGCCTGTGGAGACGGGGTTTTACATGCTCCCTGCGTAATGGAGGAAAATCCTCATTCTTTATTTTACAAGACTCCCGTTACACACTGCTTGATACAATTTGCTTATTTGATTTAAGCATTTCATGCAACGGCGTAAGAACACCCAAACCTCAATGTTGTTATAAAAAAAAAAAATATGGATACAATTTAAAGAGGCATTCTTTTTTGTTTGGTCCACCACCTGCAACTCTGTGTTGGGTTTCGCTCACATTAGGGTCTAATAAAACATGTACCGCTGTGTCATTACTCAGCCAATTGTGTTCTTTTGGGTATCTGACCACAGTTCACATGTTGTTAATGAGACGAGGGGGTCCTAACAGGAGGAGAACCAGCCTCTGAGGACTTTATTATCCTGCTTCAGATGGACTATATATATTATTATATATATATATTACACATTTTCCTTGCTGTCCTGAATTGCAGTTAAAATGCAATGTATCAAATATCTAACGAGTTGACTTTTACTCTCGTATGAGGCCAGCGTAAAAAAATACATTTTATAGATTTGTACACACTAAATTTCCACCCAATACGGTGGAAAACCATCGTCCACCAAGATCCATTTGCAGCTGACTGTCTTTTTATGAGTTACTCTTTCTCAAACATAATGTGTAAACATTTTAATAACCCCGATGCTATATTAGTCCAACATGTGAAAGTGAACAGCAGCAGCTATTAAAGAGCTTTAAACAGTACATGTCCCAGTACTGGCTGCACACCGGCCTCCAGTTGTTTTGGGCACATGTATTGCTCCAAAAAAAAGAAATGTAACTCTTTGAATGCAATTCAAACTGGTGCTGTTCTTTAGAATTAAGATCACTCAGAGATTCACTCTTTTGCTCTCTAGGAAGTACTTCAGGTTGGAGTGCCTGGAGGGGGGGCAGTGGGAGGAAACTAACTGTGAGCCCATATCCTGCCCGGCCCCTCCTGATGTATTCCAGGGCATGTACACCTGCACCAACGGCCTGTACTACGACACCCTCTGCACCCTGCAGTGCCCAGATGACACAGAACATGTAAGACTTTCAACATCTGTCCGTTTTTTTATTTTTGGTCACATCACTATCAAAAGTACATTTTAGATCAGATCAGGGTCGGACACTTGAGTCTTCTATACTGGATGCTGTTTAACTTGGTCTCGATGTAGTAAAAAAAACATCTTGTGACGGGATCACACCAGCTTCGGCACAAGGACTAAGGGCGTAAAGTGGGAGGGGCAATACCCCATTCCTCCTCCTTGCTTAGACCACGTGGTACGGTTTGGCGGATGTAGTTCGGTAGAAAGAAAATAGTTCATTCATGAAACTACTCACAGCGCCGAGTGCCATCTAGTTCTATTATATTGGAGACAAGGCAGACATCTCTACTCCCAATATCTCCAGCACTTGGCAACTACTAACTAACTAATTATAGTTCATTGATGACCACCATGGATTTTAGTATCTGTCTTTGTCTCCAGAGGGAGATTCGCTGCACTAAGGAGGGTGACTGGACTGCACAGTTCACCATGTGCTCCAAGCTCGTGGGATCGTGCTCTCCTCCGGCCGATCTCAACTCTGTAGAGTACAGCTGCGACCAAGGGATGGATGTCGGTGAGTGCAACCTTCTTTGTCAGGGATGAGAGTGTAATCCATCAAAATAAACAGTCCTGATTATATTCTCTCCCTTCTGTTAAACAAAATAAAGCCAAGCACAGGAGCCCGTCTTGTCTTTGGCTTCACTAGACTGAATAGAAGAAGCAACCAGGGCGGTAGAGCACCTTTTTAACACTTACAGTGGACAGACAACTCTACAACTCACTGTACCGACCCAACTCAAGTATGAGTCAAATAAATACTCTACTTTAAGATGTGGTGCCATCTAGCAGTGAGGTTACAGAATGCAACCAACTGAAACTTCTCCAGTGTGCCGAGCGTGTAGAACGACGTGGCCGAAAAACATGAAAACACCAATGTCCCTTTCTAGAGCCAGTGTTTGGTTTGTCCGTTCCGGGCTACTGTAGAAACATGGCGACAGGCTTCCGCTCCGTATGATCCCCCCACATGCTGCACATCGGACCTGTTTGTTTAAGAGCACATTCTGTAGTAGCTTAGAAGTGTTGAACTGAAAAGTAAATCATGATATTACACACTGGCAAGCAGACAATGCATGTGTTATGGAGAGTTTGTCGAACTATAGTTGAAGTTCATCGACGTATTACGGGAGATTATTATTAAATGCTTTGGTTTTAAATGTCAGGATGAGACACCTGAAAACCAACTGACACACACACACACACACACACACACGCACACACAGTAAAAGCCCTCACAGTGATGGTTGCTAAAGGTCCAGACCACAGGTGACTGTGTGGTCTCTAGTAATGTGGTCTGTTTTTTTCCTCAATGTCTGAACATGAATGTATTCAACAGATGCTAATGAGGGTTAGAGGTCAGTGTTGTTTGATTTTTCTTTTTTCAAACTTTTCCTTGCAGGTGCTGTTTGCTACCCAACATGCATTGTGGCTGTGGACATGGATCTGCGTGACCCGGTGGTTCTGCCCAATGGCTCTACAGTTGACTCGTTAAAGCACTGGATGCTGCCCACCAAAGTCCAGGTGAGACGTCTGAGGGTTAGGGTTAGTCAGTTTGATTTGTCTCCAATGATTCTATTTGAGTTCACTTCAGTTTTTTTCTGTTCTGTACCGTCGCTGAACAAATACAAAATAAACCACAGTAATAAAGTGCACACTTTAGTGTACGTTTTTTAATGTCCGTTCCGCACAACGTGATTGGTTGACCTTTATTCTTAGTGCCAAAGCTCAGAAAATCAACCTAGTTCCGGAAAAGAATGATGTTGCTTTCTCACTGTGTAATATTGGCTTTATGTATTCATGACATCATTAACAGGTAAATCTTTTTTTTTTTATTGACGTACAAATGAATCGCCCCCGGTGTGTAAAGGCCTTTTGTCATAGTCAACGTTAGCATGGCTTACTAGCACGTTAGCTAACATTAGGTTATGCACGTGACGCTTACGATCATGTAACCCAATCTCCAGTTTGAAACGCAGGCTTCCTGTTAAAAATGTGCTGTGGGCTCTTTGGCATGACCACTGTGCTGCTACAGCTGAGAATTTAAAAGACCTACTGTTGGCAGCTGAAGGGCAGTTTTTACAGAGTCAGTAAGGAAAAAAATATCTATATTTGTCAAAGACTAGTTTTATTCACAAACTGGTATTTAATATATACTTCTACGCTTCAAATTAATTTCCATTGGATCCAGTTCAACAAAACGCAGAGCTTAGAGGAGGGTTGCCGTACGGATCAGCTTGCAGAACCGGTTGCACCTGTTGCTGTTCCGCGTTGCTCGACGGTGCACGATGTGGTGAAAAATGAGAGCCTGGTTGGTTTCATTAACCACAACTGAACGAGGGGCTTGTGGAATTCGCTACCATTCGGAAACTCTTGGCAGGCTTTGTGAAACGCTCCTTGTTTTGCTCGCTGCCATGACAAACAGCGCTGAGTCCCTTCGACACAAAAACACCCATCAGAATGAATAATGCATCCAAACATCTGGTGGTCTGAGCAGCAGCATGGCGTGCACTGAGCTACTGCTGCAGACCGCTCGTTTCAGAAGACAAAGAAACTCATTTGGGGGACAGTCGGCGTAAAACAACAAACATCCGCTGCTTTGCATGTTTGCAACCGAATTGTTCTCACTTTGTTAGCTACCTTCATAATTAATACTTTACTTATCTGACCTCATGTCTTCATGAGCCGTAGTGTCTGGTTTCTGCAACATTGAGAAACAAGCTCAATAAGCAATGAAAAGGGTTTGTGCTTTGGCAGTTTAGAGCTAATGGTGTGTTAAAAGAGAGATGAAGGGAGACGATGACTTTTGACTTTTTAATTAGCGTAACTTGAACTACATGGTTATGAGCTGCAACACATCCCCATAAAGTCATGCACCTAAATACCGCTCACACTGGAAATACATTTCAAAAGGAGAAAAAGTTGAAAAGATGATATCCTGCCGAGTCTTCAACAAATGTGTGAAATCGGTCAATAGGTTGAGATCATTTCTATCTTTTTCTAATAGAGATCAATGATTATTCATTTCTGGACTCAGGTCCTTTGAATCTACTGAAGTCATCTGCCACGTTGTCTGTCCCCACTACAGACAAGTATTATCATTTAAAAACGTTTTAATTAAGACCTTTCCAGTGTAAGTCATATTTCTTGAACCTCCATGACACCAAAAAGACTTCTTGAACTGGACATATTTTGCAAGAATTGTAGTAAAATAAACACAAAGTACAGAAATGATTTTAAATTCAAAAGTCTCTCTGAGTAACCGAGAATGCCTAAAAATCTGTCAAATGTCATCACAATATGTGCAAATGTGTTTCATATCAGATGTTTGACTGAATCATTGGCAAGACAGTATCTTTAAAACATTTGTAATTCCCGGCTAACCACACACTATCACACAACCCGATCCCACTCGTGTGTATGCCAGAATGTGTTTGTTATCATTCGAGTGTTTTTGCATTTCTGGAAATCACAGGCAAGATAGACGAGAGTAAAGGTTCCAGTTGACGTCAAGCTTTTCAGGAAACACACACATCTCACACACGCAGTGTATACAAGTCACCGTGAACGAACTCGAGCGAACTCGTAGGAATGTCAGATCTTGGGTTGTGAGTGAGAGGGCTGTTGTTTGGCCTCTTTAAGGCGGGTCATGTTACCCAATATCATATCTCAGGAATCGCTTCTATGTTAATGCTGTTGCAAACACTGCTCCAGTTTCGCCTGACATTTTGGGTGGTCCGCCAGGCAGTTAGTCCGCCCTGGCCAAAGTCAAATACTTGGACGGAGGTCCGGTTACTTACGCCATATCTCTGGCGCTGCCTCGTGATTTCGAGGCATTGTGTTATTTCAAATCTCAGAATCGGCTCTCCCTCGCTGGGCATAGGGAATCACAGGGGAAGGATCCACTTACTCTTCAATGTTGTGTTAGTCAATCAGCTATCTGCTAACCACCTTGTAAACTCACGGGGTCAAATAGATGACAGAGGACCACAGCCTCGCCTGGTTTTCACCACGCAACTTTGAGTTTGGCATCCACTTAAGTTGTACGAGACAATTATTTTTCTTCCATTACGAGGTCTTCATGCAGGCAGACACAGCAAAAAGCTTGAAATTGTCATAATGTATTGCATATGTCCGTGACAACAATGCAATATTTGCAAGTCTGCAATCAGAATGAGTGCAAGATGTAGTCTTGTTCATGTTTTGTATAACAAGGTAAGGGAGGCCAAGTGCTAGCAGATCATTGGCAAAAATGTACAATGACGGCGTCACTTATTGTTTCGTCATTAGAAATAATAAACTATAAGTTCCCAGAAAATGTGTGTTTTTGTTGATCTCCCTTCACCTTTTTTTCTGGTGTGTCTATTTACACAAAGATTAGAGGCAGAACACCATCACATTTACAGCACGCATTCATTGTCCCCAGAGGATGAACACTCCACGAGCTCTTTCCTCCACACCACCATCATTAAAACAATCCAATAGAAGTATTGATATATACATGCATGCTCCCAGTGATACAATAGCCTCCTTAGATTTGAGCCACTCCAACATTTCACTGGATTTGAAATGAACACGGAGTAGGATTTGGGGAACGATCTCACCACGAGGGAAAATCACTCCATGAGTTGGTTGCCATCATGCTCCATCTATGGGTACTTAATGAATGTAATCAATGGTTATACCTGAACACCACTACGCCTTATGCTTTAGTTACTGAGTGCTCAATTGTTTCCATGGCAAACACAGTGGTTATCCATGTCCTAAGACTTGTTGCTCAATTGTTCTTCGAACACGTTTTGTTTTCCAGAGCATAGTCTGCACAGGGATGATGAAGTGGTACCCTGACCCTCAACACATCCATTGTATCCAGTCATGTGAGGTAAGAGTCCAAACAGCCGAGCCGCCCGGCTCCAAATACACAAGCACATGCCAATAGTTTCCATCCAGATGTCAGTTTCAACAAAGGTCTTTGGCCAAATACAGTATCAGTCAAGACTAATACAGTCATTCACTCATTTAACAATTCCAAAGAATTAGAAGCGGAGTTGCTGCAGCTGAGAGTACCTGAGTTAAGATGTCTTTCCTGCTGATGTGAGGGTTAGAAACTCAACTGAACTGGGCTATCTGGTGGAAACGTGCCATTTCTGAGCACCAAGGGGCTTTGGGAACATGGTGTTTGATAGCTCTTGCCTCCAACCGCTGCGTCTCTTTTCCCAAACATTACTGCAGGTGAAAGTGTAATTCGGTTCTTACGCACCGTGTCAGCTATGTCCACATGTCTGCTTGCTTTCAAAGCCTTCGAGGTCAGGGAGACCTCAGTTTGGCTTTCATCCTGTTATTTATCAAGGAGTACTTAATCCTTAAAACAATTACACCATTTCTGGGCATCAGAGCATTAAACTTACTGCCCTAGCCAGACTTTTCCAATAATATCAAGAATGAAGCAAAACATGCCGAATCCCTGCTGCCATCATTACTCAAGATACCAGAGCCGTGTGCAATGTGCTTTACATTTCATGATGACAAATTTATATTCTCACACTTCAAAGAATCTCTTTCGAATATGTCTGAAGAACCTTTTTTTTTGTTTTTACAGGGATCTTCTTGTTGCCAAATGTTGTTCTAGGGCTTCCAAATCGAATGGATTACCTGATCAAATAAAATAAATGAATCACGGCATTATGTTACATTAAGATGAATCATTCAGGCTGACACAAGCCTCAGACACGAGACGTTTATATGTGTCTGCCTTGTTTAACCACTAGTGTTCGCTGGAACTCTTACTGTTTCACAAAAAGGAGCCGGATAAAGTTTCTTGTTTGTTGACAAGGTATCAAAACCTAATTTCTTGTGAATTTCCATGTATTTTTAAGAAAATTAAATTACACTTGTATTGGAAACAATAGCTGGATACTTTTAGTAGTATAGTACAATTGTTTAGTTTATATTTTTGACTGAGACAGTCAATTAGTCATAAAAGTCATAATAAGTCAGTATAAGACAAAACATGAGTACTGTTTGCTGGTAACAGGTTTAAAATGACAATTATAGATTTTTTCTTGTTTGATGTTGTTCACCCACGAGCAACGCACAAATAGAGAACACAAAGAAATACGGGAGAAAACCTTTCCTGTTTGTGGGAGGGTCAATAAATAGTAACCAAGTTATAAATAGACAGTATAGTTCAGTATGTGAGTTGGTCCATCCAACACTTTTAAAAAAAAACTAAATATCTTACATCTCCTATTTCCAGCCAGATAATTTGCACAAAAGTCCTATTTGTGACATAACTACATCCTGTCGTCATCGCCCATGTAAGCTGCGTCTCTCTATAGTCACGGCTGTGCTTCTGTTGTCATTGCTCGGCCGTCCTCTCTCATCCTCTCTCTCATCCTCTCTCTCATCCTCTCTCTCATCCTCTCTCTCATCCTCTCTCTCATCCTCTCTCTCATCCTCTCTCTCTCCTCTCTCTCATCCTCTCTTGTATCCTCTCTCTCATCCTCTCTCTCATCCTCTCTCATCCTCTCTCTCATCCTCTCTCTCATCCTCTCTCATCCTCTCTCTCATCCTCTCTCGTATCCTCTCTCTCTCCTCTCTCTCATCCTCTCTCTCATCCTCTCTCTCATCCTCTCTCATATCCTCTCTCTCATCCTCTCTCTCATCCTCTCTCGT
This sequence comes from Leptoclinus maculatus, assembly GCA_032191485.1. NCBI lineage: Eukaryota > Metazoa > Chordata > Actinopteri > Perciformes > Stichaeidae > Leptoclinus > Leptoclinus maculatus. The sequence continues at coordinate 22,145,240 of JAVDOI010000010.1, read as the reverse complement.
ATCCTCTCTCTCATCCTCTCTCATATCCTCTCTCTCATCCTCTCTCTCATCCTCTCTCTCATCCTCTCTCTCATCCTCTCTCATCCTCTCTCTCATCCTCTCTCTCATCCTCTCTCATCCTCTCTCTCATCCTCTCGTATCCTCTCTCTCATCCTCTCGTATCCTCTCTCATCCTCTCGTATCCTCTCATATCCTCTCTCTCATCCTCTCTCTCATCCTCTCTCTCATCCTCTCTCATCCTCTCTCTCATCCTCTCTCTCATCCTCTCTCATCCTCTCTCTCATCCTCTCTCGTATCCTCTCTCTCTCCTCTCTCTCATCCTCTCTCTCATCCTCTCTCTCATCCTCTCTCATATCCTCTCTCTCATCCTCTCTCTCATCCTCTCTCGTATCCTCTCTCTCATCCTCTCTCATATCCTCTCTCTCATCCTCTCTCTCATCCTCTCTCTCATCCTCTCTCTCATCCTCTCTCATCCTCTCTCTCATCCTCTCTCTCATCCTCTCTCATCCTCTCTCTCATCCTCTCGTATCCTCTCTCTCATCCTCTCTCATCCTCTCTCATCCTCTCGTATCCTCTCATATCCTCTCTCTCATCCTCTCTCTCATCCTCTCTCTCATCCTCTCTCTCATCCTCTCTCTCATCCTCTCGTATCCTCTCTCTCATCCTCTCTCATCCTCTCTCATCCTCTCGTATCCTCTCATATCCTCTCTCTCATCCTCTCTCTCATCCTCTCTCTCATCCTCTCTCTCATCCTCTCTCATCCTCTCTCTCATCCTCTCGGACAAAATTATTGAAAAGTGTTGACGTTTTTTCCAACTGACTCATCACACTCATTCAATCATTGTATTTTGTTGCATTGTTTTACCTTTGTCCAATTCTGATGATAGCCAGCCAGAACTTCCTGTAATGGGTCCGAAAGTCCGAACCATTCTGTTGAAACAAACCGAGCCATGGTTCATTTATATTCGACCGTGACCACCTGTTTTCGTCAGACCAAGGTTCGGCTGTTTGGTCCCGACCGTGATCCGGGGGTGGTCTTGTTACAGATCCAGCTGAATAGTCACGATGTCAAAACCAAATGTGGTCGGTGTGAAAGTGCCCTGAGGCTCTAGTACATGCATATCCTCCATAGCCACGACGTAACCACTTAACGCAGAATTGGTTTGGTATGAATATTCACAATGCACCACTGTCAGCTCAGAATTGACCCTTTACCAATACTTAAGTTCATGAGAATATAGTAACCAGGGGTAAGTTGGGTTTCTGTGAAATAGCCTCGGTCTAGTGTCCACTTACAGTACGAGCTTCGTTCCAGAGTGCTCAACTACATCTCACAGTCTTCATCAACAGCTGAAGTTTGCTTGGTTGGCCGCTGTAGCACGACTTTAGACTTTTGGTATTGTTCAATGTCATCACATTTCTGTGTGCTGTAGTTTGTATCATAATTGAAAGTTAGTTGCAATTTAACGTCCATCGCTGCTCATTAATATTCTAGCAGTGACAGTAAAGCATCTAAAGTCATAAACCCAGATAGTCTTTATTTGGCATTCATCCGTTGGGTTTAGAACTACTGGAACTTCTGATGGAACACATAAACTGTTGATGTCTCACGGTATTAAAATATTCCTCCTACCTGCCAGCACTACATTTTCCCCTTCCACCTTTCCTTGAATGTTGCTAGGCAAAACAGTTGCTTCTGACCCGCTCCTCCATGACAACACTGTAAATTATACCAGACCACATGTGCTGCGTAGTCCACTATGCCAGATCTCATCCAGATGCCATTGCTCCCAATCATTTTTACTCTGCCTCTCTTTCCATTCTTTCTTAAAACACGATTGACAATAAATGTAAAAGTCAGCACAGCGGCTCCTGTACCACTGCCAGTCTGAGACTCTTCTGCACTGGTTTCATCTACTTTATAGCCTTAGAAAGAGATGCATCGGTGACTAAAGTTTCTTTCTTAGAATGTTCTCCGCGTGATTAAAATGTTCGCTGGACCAATGAGGAGAAAGAATTTGATAACAGACACCCAATTAAACACATCGACTCATGCATCACCTAATATGAGGCATTTTGGCAAAGAGGACAGAACATATTTAAACCATTTGGTTGGTGGACGCTGTGTTAATCCCCTTGATCACATCATGAAACACCTGTGTAGTAGTTTCCCAGTCACATCGATGATTCAGGATAGTTGAGTTTACATCACAATAGTTCTGCGTGAGGATATGCACCAATGGAACATGTCTGATTTAAGCTCTCCACTGGCTCAGACAGGCTGAATGTTTGCTGTTTGCTTTAGATGGGAGATCAGGGTTGAAGTTAGCCGAAGACTAAGTAGACCAACAGTGAACTGAACAATGTATCAACACCTGAAACAACACCTGAAAACCTTCAAGGCGATTGCCTTGTTCTATACGTGGCTCTGTTTCTTCTGAAACACATACTTGTTTAATTGAAGACAATCACAACCAAAGCAAATTAATCAAATGAGTCTCTGTAGACTAAAGGCAGCCAGAAGATTAGAGACTGTTGGACAGCAGAATAATTCATGATTTGTATGTTAAATATACAGCAAGTGGAATTAAAGTGATCCAAATGGAGTAAAAAAAACACAGGTCTCTCATTTGGGAGAAGCTTTCTCAGCTTTCCGTATACAAAGCTTGTCATCCAAGAAAGAGTCAAGGATTCTTGATCAACTTAGATGGAAATATGGGACAGATTTTGCCCCCTTTTTAATGGAAATGACAGATTTTACTCAGCTGGAGCTTGCCTCTCTAGCTATAATGATTGAATGATACAATGATTCACCTCTGGGTGAATTCCTCCACAGCTAACCATCCAATCCTTTCTCAGTAACTTTTCCGGGTCCAATTCATAGTGGCAACAGACTGAACAGAAAAGGCCAAACGCGCGTTGCCCCAGCCATATCTTCCAGTGTTCAAGGGCCATTCGGTGAATGTTATATCTACAGCTTGTTCTGGGCCTTCCTTGAGTCTTCCAGTTGGACTTGCCTGAAATATCTCCACAGTGAGTTACTCAAGAGGTAACCACTGGGAAAATCTACCAACTCCACTCTGAGCTGCTCCTGGAAACCAAGGTATATAGGGCAGTACCATCCACCCATTATCTAAGAGGCGCTCTACTTCCTGTTAGAGCTGTTTGATAATGTGTTAACCCAGGGGGCTTAGCGATTACTGATGGTATCGAGGACTGTGAGTGCTCAAAAGCAGCCACTGGTGCAGTGGATTTTGAGTGAAGTCATTAGTTCGATTTAAAATTGTTATACAGTTTGGGACATCTGCACGACCGTATTTCCACTCAACAGAATGGCGCCATTAACTGGGTTGTGTTCCTTGTGTGTGTTTTAGGAGGTTTAAGGTTCACAGGTGGAAAGGTAGAACAGACCTGACCCTGTACCCGACTGGCAGCATGCAGTCCACTGGGAGGATGACACAAGGACACACAGTCAGCCAAATTCTGGAAAACATGTGGTAGAGAGGTGGTTCTTCCGTTAAAATGGGGTTTAACAGGTGACCTGGTGACACATCGTGTTTTAATATGGAAGTACAAGCAGCGAATGTTGGCAGTCAACTGGCAGTGAGTGGCATTTTGAAGTGCAGGAACCAAACTTCAATCATGTGTTTATGTGCACTTGAGTCATCTGATTATTCGCAGATTTTGGCAGTAATCTGATTTATTAAACATAGAAATGAAAAACCTGGTTTCCTTTTTAGAAGGTTAAGGAATTAAGACAAACCCAGCTCGGTTTGTGAAACTTGATTTACTCCTTTACGGTTAAACAGATTTCTAAGGCTTTTTTTTGTTACATGCACTTGCATATTGGTAAATAACTGTCTCTGCATTTGATTATTGTTTATTCAAGTGTTAAAATATTGTACATGCAGTTATATAAATGTAAAAATATATTTAAGCACATTTCTGTTATTATAACTTAAATCCTTTTAATTTAGGGTTAATAAACCCACATTACTCTCAAACTATTAAAGAAAATATCAAAGACAAATATCAAACACAAGTTATTACAATAACTTTGTTCAAAGCTCAAAATCCTTTCAAGGGTGCGTTAGCACAATCCCACGTGAAGTATTTCATGTGTTGTAAAGACACGTTTAAAGTATCTTCAATGTACTCACAATACATTACATGTAACATGTAGAGTAACCTACGAAGAGCTGCTTCTGTGACTGTGTTTAAGTATCTCATTAGGACTTTCTATCTCATCATTTCGACTATAAATAATTTAATAATTTAATCATTTTTTTTGCTGTCGTCTTCGCGGGCCACATACAATGACGTGGCGGGCCGGATTCGGCCCGCGGGCCTTGAGTTTGACACCCCTGATATAGACCCAGAATGAGGAAAGTATCACTTTGGCTAGATTGCAATGGGAAAGACGCCAAGCTCGCAACTTGTTGCTGTGCATTCCAAAGTCCGACCAAAACTGAAAGGAAGTACACGGTGAAGTTCAACCATTCAATAATGTGGTTTCTACAACCAGCAGGCTATTTGTCCAAATTCAAACACAGCAAAAAACTCACTGTGTCTTCAGTCCAACGCTCCGACCATCAATATTACAAAAGTCTTTAACAAGCAGGTTTGTGTTAGTGAACAGGTTTCACCAGTTAACATGGTTCTTATAGAATACGCCAATGTGATGAGATAAACAGAAAAAAACTGAATAAACTCGGCTTTTAATTCTTTTAATTCTGAGCATATACAAATAGCCAATGAGTAGTATGGCCTATATATCTTGTGTCTTACAATCCCCAGACCAACACACACACACACACACACATATATACAGACCTCCCTTGAGGTCTTTCCTATCAAAAGGTAAAACGCGGAGTCAGAAGAGAACCCTCCCCCAAACTGTGTTCAGAAAGCTGTGGGCATGAGGGGCGAACGGGGCGAAGGAGGGGGAGATGATAGAATGTCTGCTATCAAAAGATTGATACAGATACTTGGTAGAAAGTGAAAAATGAATATGTTGCTGCTTGACATGTTTGTGTTTTATAATGTTGTGATGAAGAGCTTTGCCGGTGCTGATGACAGCACTAGAACCAGCCAATGCCAATAGGTGGAATGTTTATGTTAGCGAGGTGTGGGGGTTGGCTGCTGCTGCTCTCTTTTACGCTGATTTGAAGGGAATTACTGTGTAATGATAATACACAAACCGGTTGACCTTTTAACCACCCATTAGGGGAATAAGGTACGCAGCCAACTCCGGCTGGTTCAATACTCTTCACGGGTCAGTGCATTTCTGTTGAGAGTACGGTATATGCTGCCTGGAAGGGAATGTAAGTAATAATGAACCTCAACATGAGCCCTGACCTCAAAATTAACCTCACGTGGGCAACGTGGTGGGTTCGCTAATTTAAACAGTCTTTATCAAAGAAAGACGTGAACGTAAAATGGAGATCAAACTCACAACAAAGCTCGACTATGGAAATATGTAACGTTTAAATAAAACTGACAGCAGGTCAAGCAAGTATGCATTGTGCGCGACTCTCCGAGGCTGTAAAGGTAATTCAAAGATTTACGCACTACTAGTGATTTGGGTGAGGCATCTGGTGCAATTGCTGGTAAAGTATTTACTCAGAAATGGAACGATTAAAGAGATTTATTTATGCCACGGCAGTTTAGCTGGGAGAGACATGGGGATTCGTCAAGTAGGGAGTTCTTTGAAGTGAAGAGAAAATGGCAGAAATCTTCTCAGCAGCTGCTCTCTTCCCCCCGCGCCGGTTAGGTAGAGCCCCGCGTCTTTGAAATGACTCCATCAGCTCGCCGGAGAAAGCCAAAAGTGTCTTTGGCACTCAGCACTTATTTTCATATTGTTGGCACTTCGGGGAAGCCCTCAAGGTTTTGCCGAAAACATTAAAAAAGGTTTTCATCGTGACGTGTTTGAGATTCTATGTAACTTAAATTCCACAAATTTGCGTGCCACTCCGGAGTTTCTCCAGAAGGACTCCCACACTGGCCAACGTATACTTAGAAAAAAAAACAGTTTGAGGAATTGTCATTAATAGGTATTCCATGTAAGGTGAAGCATACCTGTCCATCCACTCTATCTATCCTCCGTAAATAAAAGGTCAGCTAAATGAGTAAACCTCTCTTTGCTTAATTACACTGAAGACTGACCTCTGTCAGTTTGTCTTATTGTTTATCCCGGAATGCCAAAAGAAAAAGCCACAATATTATATTTTTCTCATCTTCTAAAAAGAGAAATTAGTGTTGGAAGAATTCACCTGTATGAGTCTGTCCAGTCAGAGTCTAATGACTCTGGTCTTTCTGGAAATTTTTCTCTTTTGGAGATCGTCCTATGATTTCACTGTCACAACTCTCACTCCAACAGTCCTGCTCTCTCTCTCTCTCCTCGTCTCTCCCCGTGTGTCACGGTGTGTGTACATCTCACTGAGTCAGGAAGCTTGTCAGAATGCCCATATTTGATTGGCTGAGCTGCATCACCTGATGTGATTCACAACGCATTGGTCGGTGTTTTTCCTGCACCGCTGAACAAGTGCCGTAAAGGCTGAAATAATTACGCTGCATAAAAAATCCCCTCCAAAATAAATTCACAACATTTTATTTTTTTGTCAGAATCACTGCTCTAGGGGGCCAATACTTCGGGGGTTCCGGTGTCGCGATAATGAATAAAAGGTATCCAGGCCAAGACTTGCCTCTCCGTGTGCTGGTGATTCATTGCAGTCCAATGCGTGAATGTAGTTTAAGTAGCGAGACGACGTATACGACCAGGTTGTTTCACAAGAAGCCAATTAGCCAAGCTAATGAAAAGCTAAATCGTCGTCAGACGTTAGCCGATGGCTGGCGACCAAAGCTGGCTCAAACGTGACTGGTCAATACTACTTGGACTGAAAACGGAAAAACAGAATGCTTCCGATACCCAAATCTTGTCCGGTTGCTTACGGATTCTGCAATCACCTGCAGATATCTGTTTATAGAGATCAGGCCAAGAAGCCTTAACCAACATCCTGTCCGCCATCATGATATGCAAACATCATGCAAATGTTCTACAAAGCTACCGTGAAGGATAAAAGGCTGATTAATCGAGAGAACTATGCTAATGTAAACTGACCTTAGGCTGAGTTAATGTAGTCACTAAAGTAAAGTGCACGAGAACTCTTTGCTAAATAAATCACTGGCCTGCTTGTGCATTGAATCGAAGGCCCGCCTTCATCTAGTTCAATAGACAGAAGTGGCCCTCTCTCATTGGCTGCTGAGTAAGCTTTGTCAGAGCAAATGAACAACTTGGATTGGACTCGGCTTTTACTGCATGAGTGTTTATTTTGATTTGTTTCATGGACATTTGCTCCAAACAACATCAATGAATATGACAAATCTTTTTTTCTTTTTGGCCTCCTCGGCCGTCCATGCTGTGTGAGGGCACATTATTATATTGGGCAGACCATTAACACTGTTTCTTGTTTGTAACTTGTCTCCAGCCTTTTGGAGGGGACGGCTGGTGTGACACCATCAACAACCGGGCCTACTGCCAGTATGATGGAGGAGACTGCTGCCCGTCCACACTCTCCACCAGAAAGGTACACAAACAGACATTTCCAGCGCCACACCTCCCGTCCGGCGTATTTGCGTAGGAGCAGAAAGATTGGTTTCCATCACTTTCTTACCATCTGTTTTTGTTTTAAAAATAACAATATATTTTCAACAGATATGATACAACTTCACAATTTCCGTCCACTTTTGTTTAAAAGGTGGCAAAGACGTTGCTTGGCTGGCTCCAGGTCTCGCATCTTGCAATCGAGATGGAGCTCAGAGGCCGGGAGCTGGATTCAAAGCCAGATTCTTCCTGTTTACTGTAGTAGAAATCTGTCTCTCTTGGCAGGAGCGCCGCGCCGCTACGCAGGAGACTTCGACTAAGCTAACAAACACAAATCCTGCTACTTTCCCTTCTCTCCTGTTAACGACTGCGCCTATTTAGTCTCCCTCATCTGTACTTAAAACAACAGAGACTTGTGCCCTCCGGCTTTTCCACTCAAATGGTAAATAAGCTGGTTTTCACCACCGCACGCTGCCGTACGCCTTCTCCCCTCTCGCGTTAAAGCTCCACTGCAGAGGGAACGAGTCGGGGTTCAAGACGTCAGAACACTTGCCAGGGTCCAGACGTTTGAATCCGCCCACTCCATCGAGTCAAATTGTGTCCGATACTAGAACACACTTAGCTATGGGCTTAATATACCCGATGAGATGTTCTCCTGTTACACTGAAACAGTTGTAGCTGACAGCATTGTGTTACTGCGGTGGCTTCATTCAAAGCATCTCAAGTGGAGATGATGAAGGTCTTTGTTTGGGATGTAGGTCCGCAATCCAACCGCTTTCTCAAATGAAAGAAATGTTTAACTTAATCGGTTTGACAAATACCTGGAGTATCTTCATGTTTGTCCGTCCTAGCAAACGCTCCCCCGGTGACAGCTCGCTGGTGCTCGCCACAAATGCAAATGCATCACATTACATTAATTGCTCTCAATGATTGCTGTGTATGTTGGGTGGCTAAGAGGAATGGTATGAATAATAATGAGCAAGCCGCGGGGTCGGGCCAGCGGTGGAAACCAGGCCACTCGTTCCCTCAACTGCTTCTACATAAACACCTCTTTTATTTTTTTCTCCCTATTTTTCTGTGCTTTCACTAGAACTTCTCACCCATGTGGACATTTGGGAAGTACCCCCCCCCCCCCCCCTCTCTATACCCTATTTGGCTACTGTACAGCCACATATTCATGACACTCATTCACGGGGGCCCTGCCTATTAATTCATACGGCCTACAGTTGGCCGGGTCTTCGGCTGTCTCCTTCATGTCCGCGGCACGCCATGACTCACTGGCAGCTCCTTCCTAAATGAGAAGGAGTTCAGCGGGTCTGTAGCTGCCATCACAATAAATGAGCTGCCAGACTGCCACTAACTGCTCTTTCACGAGGGGGGGGGGTGTATAGGGGCGGGTGCAGCGAGGTGTCGGTCTGCGGTCTAGTCGGTCACTGTTCACTTGGCGAGGGAGTCAAGTTGAGCGCTGTGAGCGACGGCGTTTACAGAACTCTGTTTCCACGTGGCTCGACTTGTGCAGGTGAAGGAAATGACAGGTTTCTAAAAACCGCATCACGTATTTTCTCTGCCGCCACACAGGAAAGAAAACCCAAACAATTTGCTTTAGTTTTGGTACGTATCCATCAAAACACACACAGACAAGTTGGATTTTTTCAGCCTTATCTGCAAGTGACGGGGCTTCACAGATTGTTCCGGTATCTGGCGGGATGAGTCACCTGCACATGAACTCCATCAAATATTTGAATCAATATTCATATCTGCCAGCTAAACTGCCAGCTGGGGCCTTTTTATGGAGCGCCGGCAGTATTGGTTTTATTTACAGGGAAGGATACGTGAGAGATGATTCAGGTGGGATTCGGTTGTCGGCCAACAGGGGAAAACTCCAGAAGAAAAGATCGGAGCTGCCACACCATCTATGGAAACACACAATCTCGTTTTGATTTGTGAACTGGAGTCTGTTTGAGTCCAACAAAGGGCCAAGGTAGTAAAAGCAGACGGACGTGCGTTTTTGATCGATTGCGAGGGCTGAATTCATCACTTCGAGAGGGTCTCTTGTCACATGAATTGCCGCTCGTGAATGTGTTGCCGCAAACAGCAGGGAGGCAACGAATGCAGCCAGAAGACTTGGCTTTGGTTTCTGCGGGTGAGGCAAAAACAAGCTCTCTCTCTCTCTCTCTCTCTCTCTCTCTCTCTCTCTCTCTCTCTCTCTCTCTCTCTCTCTCTCTCTCTCTCTCTCTCTCTCTCTCTCTCTCTCTCTCTCTCTCTCTCTCTCTCTCTCTCTCTCTCTCTCTCTCTCTCTCTCTCTCTCTCTCTCTCTCTCTCTCTCTCTCTCTCTCTCCTTCCAGAGGTTGTTAGGAGGCATCGAAAGGCGGAGCGTTGCTTGGCTCGCTCTGCGCCCGCGTCGATGAATCAAGATGTTAAGGAAACATTTAATGGCCGCGGCAATTCCTCTTAAAATGGGACGGCTGGCATTTTTAAAGTGAAAGGCCTTTCTGCCCGAGAGCCCTCGGCGAAACCGTTACCCCGCTGCCAACCCCAATCAGTCGCTGCCTCCTCGCAGCCGTCCATATGTGTCTCTCTCTCTGCCTCCCACTCTCCTTACCCCCCTCCCTTTTCTCTCTCCCGATCTCCCTCCTCACTCCTTCCCTCCGGGAGCGAATGTTTACATTTCTAGCAACAGACTGCTTCGCGGGGCACCAGAGTTTATTTTGCAACCTGTGGTGATGGCTCGCTTCCTAGACCAGAGCTGGCAGCCTCTCCTTGTTGATTCTTAACATGTGTTCATCCGCTCAACCCCCCCCCCCCCACACACACACTCCCCGAAGACCCTCAAGGTTTTCTCGCCATTCAGAGACCCGGTTGAACCATTTGACATCATGCGCTTTATCGGCCTCCGGGGGGCTGTTGGAGTTCTCTTTGAAACTTTTAGGAAACACAACAAGTCCACTAAGACCGACGCTCGGGTTACTAAGCGGCGCTTTACCTTTCAGTGCAAACGCGATGGACGAAGCCGTGGACGGCGTCCACTAGCCACCGGGGTCGGTTTCGAGCGAATGTATTTTTATCGTCTGTTTTTGCCATTTAAAGCCGTGCTCTTTGCTACAGTTGAAATGTTACAGCCCTGTGGGGAAGAACTCCTGAACTAGTGCATTTTTCAGTGACGTTGCTCTCACTGAAAGCCCTGATGTAATATTTCCTCTCACCCCGCTGCTATCCATCCTTCTCTTCTAGGCTTTTGTTGCACCTACTTGCACTAGAGTATATATATATGTATATATATACATATATATATATATATATATAAGTGCACACAATTTGATCAGATTCCAACAAAGACATCTTTCACAGGGAAAACCGACTGAATGTTGTGCTTGTTTGCCGACAGGTCATTCAGTTCGGGGCGGACTGCAACCAGGACGAGTGCACTTGCCGAGATCCGGATGCCGAAGAGAATAAGAGCAGAGCCAAGGACTCGGGAGGAGGAGGAGGAGGAGGAGGAGGAATGCAATAAGATGGAGGGATGAAAGAGGCTGAACTTGAGTCAAACCACAGACTACACACCACAACACACAAATAACAAAAATATTACATTTGTAATGCGGAGAACGCAATTGAAGTCAGAATTCACACGATAAAAGCCCTTTTTTATTTCATCCTATGCGATCTTGCTGTCTAATGGCACTACATCTGAGTCATGTTGGTTTCAAAAACGGTATTCCTTCCCTCACAAACATCCACATGTGATGAAATTGTTTTTCTTTTTTTCTGTGTAGAAGATTCTACTTATAAAAGGAAACCCCTCAGTGAGGAAACATTGAGGTAAAACAGGTATACAGACTTTCCAATAAGGGCTACTGCTACTAACGGTGTTCACCGTGGCATCCAGTTAGAGGAGAAACAGCATTCCATGGAAGTATTTCAAAGTACCGCCTTCAAAATCACTTATTTAACTCGTCGGACGGCTTTTCAAAACCAAAGGAGGACTTTTAAAATCTAAGTGGAGTAGACAAAGGAGACAAGTCGCCTGATCACTTGGCGAACCAAAAGTAATCCTCCCAAATACTAAGACACGCTCTCCATCATCAGATCCTTCAGGGATGTAAGCGGATCCATACCTGTAAAGATGTATAGACTAATATATTTGGCTCACCTAACATATCTTAACAGATCACGTTATTAGTCAACTCTATTTATGCCACAGATCCAGTAACACAATCTCTACCAGACGTGTTTTTCTCATTATGTACACGTCGTTCACGTCAACATTTCTGGAATTACAAACGATTACTTCCAAATCTAAGTCGGGCAAACGTTAAATATCAGTGTCAGAATTATTATGGCTTTCCACTGAAGCGAAGATGTACTTCATATTGTAATGTTGGAGTCAGAAAATCAGTGGTGGAACGTTAAGATGAACCAAAAATGAAGATTTAAAAAAGGCTTTTGGGAAGGAGGGCATTTCTTCTGCTCAACACGGACCTGAAGGTTGTCTCCTGCTTTGCATGTATGTATGTCAGCTTCTGGTATCCGTTAGCCAGGAATTATAAAGTACCACATGTTGTAACTATATAAAAAAAAAAAGAAAGAAGTGTAATCATGTTCTCTGTGATATTTTACAGTACTTTATACTCTATATGAAATAAATAGCAACTTTATATCGACCCTCATACAGTTTGGATTGATTGATTCATGCTCATTAACAGAGGACGTGTCTTTTGTTTGGTTTCTATGTCGCATTTTAATATATAATAAGTACATGCAATGAAACACACACATTTTTTGGCCTGATGCCTTTTTTTTATATATATATATATATATATATATATATGCCGACATATGCAGTGATCAATACTCGCTCAGCTTTAGATTTGAAAGGTGCTATGTTGTATATTTCCATTACTGTGTCGTGGGTTGTTGAGTATAAATATGGACATTCTATTGATTGTGGTTTGTGGACAGTTGAATATACATTTTCTTTGAGAGAGGGGAGTCGTCTGTGCTGAAGAACATGACAGACGATGTGTACACGTGTTCTTGAGGACCTTCGCCCATCAGAGTGGACTTTGATTCAGAAACAGCAATCTATTGTCAAAATGTAATGTGCAGCAGGTGTAACCTGAGGGTACAATGCATACGGATGTTCATAACATGACACAGAAAGACCAAGAAGATAAATCATGAGAGTATATGTATCTTCCAGGACCTTCGCCTCGCTCGGAGGCCGTCCTGAACATAAGAACGCTACTTTAGGCCACATTCAGACGGTTTTGCACTTAACATTTGTTTTCCTCACAAATTGATGATTTAATAATTTTCTAAATTTGTGATTTTTTTTTTCTCATAAATTTGCCATTTTAATCTCAGATAACATCCACGTCCGTAAATGTACTTTACAAATTCAGATTTTTTTTCCCCCTCGGAATAATAACCGCTCCTGGCTCCATGATATATATATATATATATATATATATATAGAGACCCCACTGCCTCTGATCATTTTCATATATATATATATATATATGAAAATGATCAGAGGCAGTGGGGTCTCTATTACATTTTGTTTTATTTTCTTTAACATACATTACAGATTAGATAAAAGGCGTATTTTGACTGTATCTCACCATCAGTTCCTTTTTCTTTGGAAAACCTTTGACTTGATTATTACATCACAGTTGAAGTGTTGAAGTGTTGACTTCAGAGCCGGGTTCAGCTGGTGTCGTCACCAACAACCGCGCCGATCCAACTGCAAATTGATCGTACCGTCTTCGAACTCCCCAAGTATGTCTCAAGAGTCTTTTTTTTTTTTTAAGCGTGTAAAACCAAGTATCGCATAAGAAATTAGAGAAGATTTCTTCTGACATCTGACGGCTGAAGAACATCCATACAGCCACTTTTCGTAACATATTCTTTATTGTCCTTTGAAGTAGCAAAGATCAAAGTGAAAAAAGTGAAGTTTATGATCGCCACAGATATTATACACAAAATATTATCATGCAGATAGTAGATGGTTGCTTCATATTTCTCCCAAAGGTCTCCATCTTGGTGCATTTAATGTTCAAGTCAATTCATTTGAGCGTGTAAAAACCCTCTGCTCTTCACTTCACAACTCTCCTCATGAACCCATTAGACTAGACTACGCTACACGACGATACAACAAGACGATAAAATATATAAAATATCACCTGTTGTACATTTCTATACAGAAGAAAAACACTGCGCTTGTAATGTGATGCATTCATGAAATACTCTGCTGCCTATACAAAAATCTACAAGTGTTCATTTTAGTATTCACATATGAGATTTGTTAAAAACCAACAACTAATATACAATTTTCATTTCTTCGACATTAATCTCCAACATGGCCACTGCACAATGACAGAAAAATAATAACAGAGGTTGAGCAAAAAGTTATAATATACTCAGGATAAAAGCACAGTATTAGTGGAAATGTCAGATAAATCGTATTATTGCACGAAGTTTTAATACACAGAGAAGCAGTTAAACACAATAAAGGGGAACTTTGGAGCTTTTCAACTTGGACCCTATTTACAGATGTTTTTGTGTCTCAGTGACCACAATGTTTGGTTCTGGACTTCTTTTCTCTATATCTTGGCTGAACAGCTCAGACGTCCATTTGCAAATGTTAACTGAATATTGCAATAAAACTCTAAAAAGGACAAGCTTGCTCGGTTTGAATGAATCTTTAAAACTGCCGCCACAAACGAGGTTGAGATTCCGATTCCAAACTACGACTGATAAGTGCAAATGTTTGAGGTTGCTTCAGTCTTGACGGGATCGTGGAGACACTGAATGTTCTGTAACGATTTCAACCACCGGCACAAAAACATAGGAAGATAGGGTGGAGCTCGAAAAGCAGCAAAGTGACCCTGTAAGACACGGTTAATTAGCAGTTTCAATGCAGAATCAGCACTTTGAAGAGTGCTCATTGGTTGGATTTTGAAGGATAAAAGAAAATACTAGTTTGGCAGGTTTTATTGAAAATGTAGAGAAAATGAAGTCATCTGTGAGCTTCCTCTGTGATGCCTGTTATTCAGTAAAACTCCTTTAAAACCACTTCACTTATAAATGCAAACATTCAATACTACATTCAGCAGGATATATCGCTAAAACATGATGATAAAGCTATGTACAATGTTGGTTCTGAATGTCTACGCTACTGAAATAACTGCCAGCAGACCATATATCTATTTTTGATCTTTCTCATAGAAACACGGTAACTCTTCTACATGCCATCTCACTGCATTAACTCATTAACCAGTTTGTAAGTATTAGTTCAAAAAGACAAGTGATAGCTAGACTGTAGAAGCGACTCCACACAACGCTCACAGCTGAGATACATGTGACCGAGTGTGTTGGTTTTCCTAATAAATGCGTACGACGAGCATCAGAAGCAAAACATTAACGGACGGTCGGAATGTACCGTTGAAACTGAAGCTATGAGGAATTTTTTTAATTTCTACAAGACCCAGAATCTCCTGGTTCCATTTTTCATGTAAACAAAGCGTTGACTGTCAGTTAGAGGTCGGTTCAAAGGAGCCGTTAGCTGGATCCAATATGTTTTTGGCCACTAGTTTGACATCAAGAGTTTGTATTTTGTAATTTTTCACGAAAAAGTCTTACGACATGACTGAGTTTGGATTTAAATAGACGCTTTCTCATTTAGATTAGAGTATTAAAATCTCTTTGTTTTAAAACAAAGATTGTTGAGTCCAACAAAGAAATACAGTGAAATAAAATGCACGTTTAGTTATTTGTTTTTCTAAGATAATTGCATTTAATGTCAACACAAAATGTGAGATGGAGGTTTTCAGGCCTCCTGCACTTGAATCATAAAAGTCTTGACACGGCATGCTGCAAAAGGTGTCTCGGTTTCCCAAATTAATTCTGATCCACTTTGGTTGTCCGTGCTCTTGAGGTCCGTCCATTCCTGCCTCGCAAAATGTCACACTAAACGCCAACTACGGATATTAAAATTCATCACATACATTTAATCAAGTAAAAAGGGTGTCTAAGTAAACACTTGAAATATTGTGCGTGCAGCTGCTTCACAGTAAATGGCTGTATTTATAGATGGCTGCTTGACAGTTTTCCCCCATTGACACATCTACACACCGGCAGTGAGCTGCCGTGTGAGGTGCTGGTCGACCACCAGGAGCACGTTTGGGGGTTCGGTGTCTCTTGGGGACACATGGGGAACCGGCAACCCTGTGATTAAAGTAAAGCTTCACTCAAGCTCTATTTGCTTCAGTCCAAACCAGAAGACATGTATTCTGATTAAGCATCATACCGTGATGACAGACGGAAGGCTTGTATTGTGAAGCACCTGCTGAATGTGTCAAGTTTGCGTTGATTTCGACTCTTCATTGCAAGGGAGGAATGGACTTCAGCAAAGCTCAAACAAAGTACAGCAAAGAGCTGTGGACCCACAAAACCCCAGTTTATTAGAGGATTATCAGACTCATCTCCTACATGGAAGCTGTGATTAAACTTTTAAATGCATTTACCAATAATGCGGTGAAGCTAAATAGAGCAGTTTGAGGCATTTCAAGTAATTTGCTTATGACACCATAAATGCATATAGCTTATGGGAACAAATGTGAAACTTGCATTTTATTTGTTCCTTTGTTGGGTTTGACGGCTCTCCCACATCCGAACTGAAACCCTCCACTAATTTCACAGCTCCTTTGGCTCGCCGTAGTCGTTGTACATGACGGTGAGCGTCTGCTCGTCACAGGCCTTGTGTACGTCCTGGCCCATGTTCGACCAGTTCAGCCCGAAGGCCTTGGTGTCGGTGTAGCGGCAGGACAAAAACTTGAGGGACATCCTACGGAGGCCGATCTTCTGCTCCTGAAGAAGACCCTTACACCACGGGGACAGTTCATCTATCTGGGAGAGGATGAGGCCAGCCTTCCTGTTGGAACAAATATGTTAAGTGGGTTTTTGTTTGCCTTCCAGGCCTTAATAACATCCACAAACGTGTCATAAGTATCAGAGCAAGAGCGATTTTCATTCAAATACAAAAAAAAAAAAAGACAATATACGCATACATTTGATATTGTTTTATGCGATATCAGAGATTATTATATGGTTGTGCCTCTGTCATATAAAGTGCCAAAATATGTCTTCAAGCCGCAAGACCCAGCACAGCCGCTGCCCACCAGCCTGCTCTTCGGCTCATTTTCTGTAACGTGTAGAATGAAAGCATGGTGGAAATAGCAAGCTAGCTAGCGAGCTTGCTAATTCCATCATTCTTTAATGCTACACAGGTACGTAGAAAATGAGCCGAATAAATTGTGTCTCATGTGGTGGAAATAGCAAGCTAGCTAACTAGCCAGCAGTCTGGTAGTTAGCTAACTAGCTAGCTGTCTACTAGTTAGTTAACTAGCCAGCTGTCTGCTAGTTAGCTAGCAAGCTTGCTAATTCCACCCTGCTTTAATGTGGAGTTAGCAAGCTAGCTGTCTGCTAGTTACCTGGCTAGCAAGCTTGCTAATTCCACCATGCTTTAATGCTACACAGGTACACAGAAAAGGAGCCGAACAAATTGCGACTCATGTGGCAATAACAATGTGCTTTGCTACTCCGCGACAGGCATCGCTAGTCGATGAAGCATTAAGTTGTGAAATTCTACTCATTCTCTCTGGCACTCTGCGTTTCGTAACGTTACTACTCCGCTGCTCATTTGAATGATTACTGAAAAACCAAACCTCATCGAGTCCGCAACCGACCGTAAGTCGGTTAAGTTTATATGGAAGTTATCCAGCTACAACGGTCGCAATGGCTGCTGCTCACATAACAATGACCACCGCTCTGAACATCCTGCTACATTGATGTGAATGGTCTGTTCTACTCCTATTGGACATTGGACTGTCTACTGTTTCAGAATGACATCACTGTGTGACAGAAACTAAAACCTTCGGCTTCCCCGAAGGAGCTCTCAGGGTAGGGTGCACTGTTACTGAAACATTCCACCACTGACCCAAAAAGAGCTGGTCCTGTGGAGGAAAACAGGCCAATGGACGGCTGTACTACTGTGAGGCAGCCGAGGAAATATGAAATGCATGAACTTGTCCTTCGGCCAAACCAGGGCAGCTGAAATATCACCTCCATTAGTAACATGATGCATCGAGTTCACATAAATACATAGGGACACCGAGTGCAATAAATAATCATTAAGCCTGATGCAGCCCGTTTGGCCCTAGACATGAAATCCTGTCAAGTGTCTGCAGTCAGAAAATGGCAGCGGGAGAAGATTTCATTCATTCCACACACACTTTCTCCTCATTCCTCAGCCAAACCAGCACTTCTACAGCCCGGCGTCCTCGTTCTGCCAAGCCACCGGAGTCACCAGAGCCTCGGCACATTCTGCTAAACTGATGACACATCGGAGCGCCCGGGCTGCACATTCAATACGCACAAGTTAGAGGGAATTAAAGGCTCCTACTGATGAACAAAGAGCTAAGTGTTTTTACCTCTCCGTCGCTCTAATTCTCTCGATTTCCTTTTCACATGCAGACCACTTTCAGCAGATGACTTCACAGAGCGCGCTGCCCTGCAGCTGTTTGGTTTCCCTCCCGAACACATCAATTTAAATCAGTTTGGAGTGCAAAATGGGCCGGAGAGAGCAAACCACACAGTGAATTCACAAACAATACAATGTTCTGCTAATCATCAGTGGGCACTCACCTGGTTGTCTCGAGGTGGATGTGATGATGATGATGATGATGATGATGATGATGATGATAATGATGATGATGGGCATGCAAATGATGATGGGGAGGTGGGAATGACGAAAACAGAGATGACACTGACAAGGGAGAAGATGGCAGGGGACGTAATGGAGTTGATGAAGTGGTGATCTCAAAATGACTGATGATGAGAAAGTTCAAAGCTCTTGACCTTCATCAGCAGAAGCCGATGAAGTTCATGATATACGACCTAAAGCTCAAGAAAAGCTGCTCAATGGACCATGTGGTGTGATTGTTTTCTCAACTGTTGAGATACCGATGGTCTCAGGCATTAAAGTGGTCTAAAATCATTTACATTGTCATGACAAAGGTGTAAAAACCATCTGCTAACGAGGACCATGTGGTATGATCAAAAGCTCCAGAAGAGCTGCTAAATGGACCTTGAGGTGAGATCGCTGTCTTACCTAAAGACCCTGATATCTCTACAACACAAGTCTACAATAAATACATGTACTAGTTCAGCCGAGTACCGTTTGGAGGTAAACATACATTTGCTGCTGTTCTGTACTAAAGTACACTGCTGAGGTACAAAACGTGTATGTGGCTGTTATTGATTACAAAGTGCTTTACAAAAACCAAAAATGAAACAACGAGAAGCAGAAGTTAACTCTTATCTTTAAATCAATCCTGATTATCCTGTATCTGTTAACATGTTAATGGTCTTTTCATTACATCACTAACAGCTACAGATAGTAATAGCAAAGCCGAGTAATACATTTTTGATTTTGGAGGTTCACATTCTCTTCAGGGTGCTTAAAGTTGTTTTTGGGCACTGTTCCGGGGTGGTGGTGAAAGAAGTTAGTCTGGTGGAGATCTGCACTTTTTCTAGTTAAATAAAGTGGCACATGGTCCACTCTCAGGATCCAAATCGTGATCTAAAACCAACCATCAGCAGAAAGCAAGAAAATATGTTTGTTTTATTTGTAACTCCGGTCTCTGTGGCGAACAAATATCTTCTTGTCAAACATCCATTCAAATGATGACCCACAAGTCTTTTTTTTTAATTTCATTTTGATGTTTTCAACTTAAAGTCGTCACTGACCGACACACTGTAACAATACAGACACCGTGTGGTCCGTGGCTTCATCTCCCGTCTCATACCGACTCAGAGTCTGACAGCACATCACCACATTAGTACTGCATGCCAAAATGAGCCAACAAGTCATTTCAAATAGGCCTTTTTGGCATTTGTCTCTTACTTGCAAACCGTTTCACATGGAGAGATACTTGAGAAGTTATTGAGTTGTTTCTGGAATCGGAGTGTATTTTGAATCATATGCATACATATGGGCGCTCAGCAGGAGGGCTTCCCCTTTGCTAATGCGTACGGACTGAGGCCTAACAGCGACCTCGTGCCTTCTGCTCTACAAACTGCAGAGAGAGAAACAACAACGTCGAAGATGTCTTCTCTTCTTCTAGTGTCTGTGCTGCCGTACTGTCGTTCATATCATTTTTATGAAACCTCTTTATGTTCCCGATATTTTGCCACAGGTTTTGGTGGGTTTGGGGGAAAATCGGGGTGTTTATGTGCTTTTAAAAAAAGAAAAAAAAAAGTGGTTTGTTAGGTTTTCTTCTTTTTTAGGAGAGCAGGGGAATGTTTCACAGGTTCCAAATAGCAACGGTTGTTACCATTTAAATCCTTGTGTGTGTGTGTACGGGAGTGGAAAATGGTCTCTGAGATACAACGAGAGGGCCCTTTAAGAAGATTCTCCCCCCGAAACGTATGACTGTGCACGTGCAAGCATGCATGTAGACAAGAAACAATGCACTGCATACATACAGACATGCTCACACTTAAAGGCACACATTAGAATGGCACACACACACACACACATCCCAGACTTAGAGTAGACTTTCCTGTCATCACTCTACTGTGGCTAATATTAATATCAATAATAATGACAACTTTAATTATACAGCACATATCTGAAAGGTTACAAAATGCACAAGAATAAAACAAACACAAAACCCTTCACAACAAAGTTATAATGATTCAAACAATAACTTTGAAAAAAAAAAAAAGGAATGAGCAATCCGGCATCAAAAAAGCTTTCCCTATAAAATATGATTCATAGCAATGATGTGAATATAGTCACAATACAACTATCCTCAGACAATGGTTGGTATCCTACATGAAGTTACCAACACGTGTCGATGTCCTCTCATTACGTCTGGGCTTTTGCGGTCTTAATACTTGCTCGTTGATGATTATGTGCAGAACATACAAAGTCATTTCGATGCATTAAACGATTGCTGGACGAGACCAGCCTGAAAAAGAAGAAAGATGCCACTAAAGAACCATCAGAACGACTGAAACACTCCAATACCATTGATATATGTACTGTATACACAATACATTTGACTGGAACCAGACAAAGCAGCACCGTGGATCTTTCCTAGTATACTTTGAATTGTTATGTAAATTCACAAAAATCCATACTAATATTGATAATTGGATATTATTTTTACTGTGAATTTATATCACAGTTTGTGAATCTATCTATATGTTTCTGTTCACTGTTCAGTGTGACAGAAAGCAAGCAGCACTTCTACTTTGGCTTCTTGCTTTAACAGTTGACAGAAGGACACAAACACACAGAGAGCAAAGTAAACAGTCTGCTGTGATTATGATTATGATTTCCTGAGAGAAATTCCAACCATAACAATACTTATTATCGCAAGCGCTCCTCTGATTAGAGGGACTGTCATGTAAAAACAGAAAGAAAATCACAGACTTTTCAGTCCATCAAAGGGCACGGAGTCTAACCAAGGACCATGTTGGGGCCGAGGCGGCCGGGGCCCAGCCAAAACATCTTCGTGCTCATGAGTCAACGGCCCGGCGATGACAGGTTCAAGCCTCGGAGAGACGGCCTCACGACGACTTTATGGTTCCAGTTAAAACGTCACGCGATGCTGCGTGAAAAAAAGACGACAGAAATGTCGTCCGCGGGACGCCGAGGGGTCTCGTCAGTGAGATTCAATACCTTTCTAAAAACAGCCGATCCGAACATCCGCCGCCACAAGACAGATGAAGCCACATTTGTTCATATATTTGTCTCCATATGTTGCTTACTTGGCTGATAGGAGTTTACATTGAGTCGGGGGCCGAGCGCATCTCTTCTTATCTGTGCTTCAACTCGCTAACGGAACTCTGATTCAGCCCTGGTTGTTTGAGACGAGGAAACTGAGGAATTCCCTTCATAAAAACATTGAGCTGGTTTGGGAAGATGAAACTGTGTGTGTGTGTGCTGGAGGGGAGTCTGTCTGCTCTGTTTACTGCGGTACCACAGATTGTTTGGGTGGGAGAGGTGTATTCCTTCTCAAGAGAAACAAATGGTGATTTCAGAGAAAACCACAAACAAAGGGGACTTAAAGAGGGTCTGTGATGGGGGACAAGGACCGTCTCGCCTCTGGGCAGATTTAGCTGTGGTAGAAATGATCTAAAGGTTCCCAGTGGAGTTCCTGACCTCTAGTAGCGCTGTGGAGTTCTTTTTCTACGAGTGGATTCACGTTTTATCTATTCCGTGTAAAGTTTCGGTAAAGTTTACCGCTTCAAGCTTTCGGTGTCCCTTTAAGACTTTTGTCAGGAGCTGGTAGAGGACAGTCCTCCCCAACACAACGGACACATAGGTCGTCTGTGCGATCGGTTTATTACTAAACATATTTAAGTTTGTCGTAGGTTGGAGGCCTCTAGTGGCCATAGTAATTAAGACAGGAGCAAAGGAGGACAGAGTCCATGTGACGAGGTCGGACTGGATGGACGAGTCAAACAAACACACTCCGACTCAGGAGGAATACATCAGTAAATAAGGTACTAAAGTTACGTCACATAGGTTACATGCTTAACTTACACACATACGTGACCTAACAATACGCTTATTTTAACACAAACCATGATCGTTTTCTGAACCTAACCTAACCTAACCTTAACCTACCGTATTTTCCGCACTATAAGGCGCACTTAAAAGCCTTTAATTTTCTCAAAAAACGACAGTGCGCCTTATAATCCGGAGCACCTTATATATGGATTAATTCTGGTTGTGTTTACTGACCTCGAAGCGATTTTGTGTGGTACACGGCGCTCTGTCAAAATGTTTTAGTACGACTTTGGTAAACTACAAAGCCGCACCGCTTGCAGCATTACGGCTACCGTAGTCAGGAGTCTCACCGGTAGTTCTGGACGAGGTGTAAGCATAAGCATGCATAAGTATCATAGCTCGCTGTGTGAGTCACGCAGACTCCACTAACTGTGTGTTTACATGTCTGTAATCATAAAGCTACAGCTGTCTCAGAACGCTGCCGTTAGCAGACGTGCTAACTAACGAGCTAACAAACTAGGGGTAATCTGCCTCTATCTCTCAAGACACCTGCCCAGCTGTTCACTTGTTCTCACAACACAACTCAGTTTCTCACTGATGGCCATTATTTATTCTGTGTGTTTACATGTCTGTAATCATAAAGCTACAGCTGTCTCAGAACGCTGCCGTTAGCAGACGTGCTAACTAACGAGCTAACAAGCTACACTACACGATGTAAACAGTCCGTCCCCCAGATCGTCACATGATGAACTGTAAGCTCGTCATAAGCTCGTCATATGCATCACATCTCTCTGTGTGAGTCTCGTACTATCTCGTGAGAATACGGACACGGAAGTGGAGAATCTACAGATTTCTTCAGAGCGCCCGCGCCTTATAGTCTGGTGCGCTTTATATATGAAAAAAGATCGAAAATAGACCATTCATTGACAGTGCGCCTTATAATCCAGTGCGCCCTATAGTGCGGAAAATACGGTAACCGTAACCTAACCTTAACCTTAACCTAACCTTAACCTTAACCTTAACCTTAACCTTAACCTTAACCTTAACCTAACCTTTGAAACAGAAGGAAATATCAGGTGTACCAGCTGATTGGTCAACTGGCGATGTCACAGGTCTGTGATATCACCACCAAAGAAGGCAATTCTGAGGTCTGATGATAATAATGATGATATTCAGCACCTAACTTTTCTAGTTCTTGTGCTGAATCAGGTTTGTATACTACCGTCTTGATATTAAGTTTTCTAGAAATTCCAAAATGGCATTATTTTGGTTCGGTGACGACAGACAGCATCCAGCTCCGCGTCAGTCCTCACAGTCTCCCCCCTCACACCGAGCCACCATAGGAGTCTATCTGATGACTCGGCCAAACAAAACACGCTTATGCGTCCTTCCCTCACCTTGAATGCACTTCCCTCCTCTGCGTTTCCAGGTCTGAGGTGCCCTTGATTAACACGGATCAGCCCTCTCTTTCTCAGTAAAAAAAAAAAACACTTCAGCTGCAACTCCCTCAATTACATCAACTCTTTCCAGCATGGAGCCCATTAAAAACAAGCTTTGGTTGAGGGCGGGGGAGCCCACAGACGGAGAGGGAAACAGAGTTAATCAGTTTCACCTGTCAAAGTGAGAGCATGAACCACAGACCGGACACATGGCTCTGTTTATGAAACATTAAGCTTCAATTTTACATTACGGGTACTTATCCGTAGTTTGGGGGGGGGGGTACTAAATGGCCCTGGTGATGTCACAGAGGTTTAGTAACTGTACTTCACACACACGACGGCCGACAATCAAAGACAGCGCTTTGGAAGCTGGGAGCAGAACATCTGGCCACCTTTGAGAATCAAAACAAGTCCCGATCCCATGGAGGTGGGTCTGTGTGAGCCACCTCCATGGGAGGAAATGTAAGTTTTTATTGAAAAATGTGAGAAAGAAATGCTTTGGCTTAATACTGCAGAACTATGTTTTTTTGGTGGTTTTTTTTTAGTGTGTGTTTTTTAAGAAGAAGGGCTGCCCCCTGTTAAGACGTCTTACTTGTTATTTAAAAAGTACAATTGCGGGTTTAAGTTGTACACAAGCGGAGAACAGAATGAATTCTAGCTTAGTTTCACTACTAGGGCATTCAGAACTGTCCTGAGAAACAAAGCAGAGCGTCCTCACCAACAAAACGTCCGATAGGTCGTCTGTGTAAGCAGCTTATTACAACTCATATTTACATTTATTGACAGGCGGCAACCTCTAGTGGCCAAAGTAAGAACGAAGGTGATGTAGTTTAACGAGCGTCAATCATTGTCACAGAAAGTAAGGTTCAGCAACAAAACCACGTAGTTAGGTTTACTAAAAGCGCGTGGTTGACGTTAACTTTACCGACTAACGTCCACATGGCTAGAGTCAAAAGTCGTTAGTCACGTGACTCACCCAAATTGCTTATGTCTGAGAGAAATTAATGCACCGCTGTCGGTGGGTTGCTGCAGTTGTCAAAGAAAGCTAAAACAGCCTAAACGTGACTGAAGCTCAGTAGAACAGCAACATTCAGTCAGGCCATAAGTGGTACATAAGAAGTGGACAGCGTCACCTTAACGTCACCCGTCGGTTTGTGGACTGCTTTTTTAAAGCCTCCAGTTCAGTATTTTGGACTTTGCCATCTTAGGTTTTGGCTGTTGCCATTTGGGGTTTTTTTTGCAATCAGAAGTGAAGCGAGAGGGTGGAGCATCATGCTGTATTGAAGAAGACTTGAAACTAGAGATTGAGACCATAAACTCATGTTTACAATGTTTACTGAGGTAATAAATCAAGAGAGAAGTAGAGTCATTTTCTCATAGACTTCTATACAACCAGAGGAGTCGCCCCCTGGTGGACACTAGAGAGAATGCAGGTTTAATATGTATCCATTGAAACACTGTGTCTCATTGATGTGTTTTCAGTAGTTCTTGGACAACGATGGAGGTCAATGGCACAGAGGAATAAGACACATCAGACTTTGATACACACATTCATTCATTCGTGGTTTTGGTCTTTTCATAGGATCATTGGGAGAAATTTGGGGTTCAGTATCTTGCCCAAGGACACGTCAACATGCGGACTGGAAAAGCGAGGGATCGAGTAGCCGATCTTCCAATTCGTGGATGACCCACTATACCTCCTGAGCCACAGCCAACGCAGGAAGTCTTTACAAGTATTTGGCATTGTAAATCAGGTCTATGGCTCGCTGTTCAGATGTTAAGAGTTTCAAACGACCAGTCGGGGATATAGCTACCTTCAAATCTGCCCTATGTTTAATTCTTATGGCCTGCAAACAGCTAAACCAGAGTCTGAGTTTTCCCACATGTAGTATTTGAAATTGCTGGTGGCTATTTCATTTCTGAAAGCTCCATGTGCTCAAATTGCTCTGTAAAGTGGTGTTCACACTGAACCCAGCCAGACTCTTTTTTGTGTAGTTGCCACTTTTCTGCAATCTTGCGGGCCGGGCTGTTATTGTTCAAAGTTCAGTTCGACAGATTGCACTTTCATGGTGGGAGGGCAACTCATAAATGGAGTAGACACACATGCACACACTGCAGAGGCTGATTATGGCCCACACGTTGTTAGAATGGTAAAAGTGTGACTCGGGGGCAGAGCTACTGTTCTGAGTCAGCACCAGTCATGTCGTCGGGCCCTTCTGATAAATATGACCATAAAATGAATGAATACATCATATTAGAGTTTACATATCAGGACCCTTCTGAAATACAAACACAACTCCAAGCGGTTGGTCTTTTCAACGTATTTCCCCGTTTCCGTCATTTCCCTTTCTTATCTACTGCAGTATCAATGCACAATGCTGCTTATAATGTGTCAATCAATCCATTTACCATCATCTAAAATTGAGAAATCTTTTGTTCTTTGCTTTAAAATCAGTTTATTTTAAGACAGACAAATCTAGAATACATGTGGGTCAAATGATAACTGGGCCTGGGTCAGATCGCGATTTATTGCAGATGACTGATATTTAAAAAATTAAATATTGAGTTTATGTTAATATATAAATAATTTCATATATACAGTTATGCTGACAGAATCTCTCTCCACCTCCCTACACTCGTATTTTTCGTATAATTTGCACAAAAAAATTCGACTTTCTTTCCATTTTTCCATATATATATATCACGATAATATTGTTATCGTTAATTCCTTTGGCCGAGATCATGGCGTAGAGGAAATCTGATAAGGTGACAGCCCTACCTGGGTCCCAGCTCATCCTCACACCTCCAGGTGAATTCCCCGAAGCTCTCGTAGCGCTGGTTGTAGTGGTAGAGCACGCGGTGGAGCGTGGGAGCCCCCAGGTCCATCAGAGTGTTGTAGGCCGTCTGCTGCTCCTTCCCACTGGTGTAACCGTTGAACAGGTTGTAGATCTTGTCGGCTATTTCTGGAAGAACCAACACATTTCTTCAGCACAATCAATGGGCCAAGCTCTCTCCTTCATCTCTTTATACTGCAGCCCCACTTTGCATTTTAGATTAATAAGACAGATGTGCTTCTACGTGCGTAGCCATGAATCATTCTCAACAGATCCATGGGATACGATGTTGATTTATTTCATGAGGTAAGGAACTCGTCCACCTGTCCTGCTTAACAAACAATAGAAATCTGTTCAAAAACAGAGCCACAGAGGGGACATATTGTATTTCACACCATTCACGTGTTTCCATTCAGTAGAATCAACAGCCAGTAGTATCACACTTCACTGGTTGGAGCACTTCTTTCTGCAACGGCAGGATCCGCAATCACATCTTTGCTATAAATCTCGCTCTGGTTCATACAAGATTTTGACTTTCAAACTTCTTACATTTTTTTCCGACTATATGGAATAACAATTACATTTTTCTTAGTCAATATCCTCATGGACCTGTGATTTACAGTGTCCATAAACAGTCCTATTCCAGAGGGGGAAACTCTCCCTGTGACTTTATGACTTGCTCTATCAACTGATCTTCAACATCTGTTTTGTGAGGTCTTGAAAGATAACTGCAGACAGAAAGAACAAACGTCTGTCCTTTGAGTTAGCTACTCTTATATTCTGTTTCTAGAAAATTGAGAAACATCATCTCCCCAATTTCATCCCTGACTCACTATAGTCCATAAATCCAATAGTCAAATTGACACGAATGCGGCAAAATGCAGACGTTAAACCTCCACTGTTGGAACAGTAAAAGTCATCCCTGAGCCACCTGCGATCACCTGGAAGATGATTCACCTCTCTTGACTTTGGCACACGTCTCTCTCCTCACCTTGTGCTTTGACGTCATCCACAGTTGGACACGGCGTTTTGATGGTGACCTCACTTGGACTGGAGCGGCGCCCGGTGTTGTCTACCGCCCACAGCCGGAACCTAGACACGTGTGGATACACATGAAAACGGATGTTTGTGATACATGTTGAATCTAATCTAAGTGATACATGTTACATGTTACATGTTTTGATACATGACGGTCGTACAGATCCCCCCAGCAATTGGACTTTGATGAATCTGCTGTACCGGCATCATATCATCATTTCATGCAGTTCATTATTTTTTAAACTGAAAGCTTGCATTACCAATGCAGGACTTGCACTAGTGCCAGACTGGCAACAAGCACTTCCTTCACAGGGCTGAGAACTTGTCACTTCACTGAATGAATATCTCCACCTAGTGAGAAAACCGCAAACTGCATCCACCTGCAGCACCAACGATTTGCAAACGGTGGCTCAAGATGCATCACATTTCCCTCATCGGCATGGAGATATACGGAGATATCTTTCTCAGATTGCAGTTAGAAGTACGCGTCCACGTTAGAGATTGGCACGCTCCACTGAAAAGAGATACTTGATATCTCCAGAGCAACGCACTTTTAAACCTCTCCAAACGGTCGTAGCTGTTGCAGAGTATGTTTTCTGTGTTCTGCTTACGTAACAGCATGTGCACGCCGCACTTCTCCCCAACACAATACATTCCCCCCTCTTACAAAGCACCAATCCAAAGCCTTGTAAGGGCTCTGCTCAGTCCGAACAGAAACTATAGTGAGTGAGCAGAGCCCCAAAGGGGGAGACGACGCCTCTGCTCGGAGAGATGAATGAGCAGCCAGACAGGATGGAGAGCGCGGGAGCCCCGCTGCTGCCGGGATTAAAAGGGCATGTGTCGCTGCTCGCTCAGCCCACATACATCCAAACGGATTCTTCCCCTTCTTGATCTTTTTCTCTCACTCGCTCCCCCTCTTCTTTCCTTCTTTGCCTCCGCTCCTCCATTCTTTCTTTCCCTCTGCACCTTAATCTGCCTCGTTTCCTCTGTACAAAGTGTGCGCGGCTTCCCTCCTGGCAGCCCGTCTGTGAGATAAGTGTCAGCATGTGTACGGGAGATCTGGTGTGGTTACGTACACAGACAGAACACATGTGGATGTAACATGTAGTAAAATACAGTTTGTATTTGTTATTGTCCTATAATTTTATGGAATATCTTTGAGGGGACTACAAATTAATTTCAGATTCTCCTGATTTAAATTGTACTTGCCAATACTAGACCAGAAACTCACCTTAGCTGTGACCCTTACATTAGTGCCGAGCTCTGAGATAACCCTGACTTGAAACTAGAGGTTGAGATCATGAACTCATGTTTACAATGTTTGCTGAGGTAATAAATCAAGAGAGAAGTAGAGTCGACTACTATACGTACAGTACTGGAGGCGGGGCCTCTTTCTTTCCAGAGAGTTGCTCAGTGGCTCATGAAGCTCAAAAAGTTTGACTGCCAGGTATAAATTTACCTGGATCTTGCACATCATCCATGGGACTATGGAGCAAGTGCATTAGCGTTTCCTTTAGCCCCGCCTCCCAGCCGCGAGGTCTGGGCTCGCTTACAACAAGCTCACAGTGTTTGCACTGGAAAGTTGATTTACCTTAAAATAAAAAATAATGTATATATATATGTATATATATATATATATATATATATATATATATCCACTTAGTTACAGACTAAGTTCCAGATCTCTTTTCAAATGTAAGTCTGTGAGAAAAATCTTTTTTCTGCCCCGGAGACTTCATCTTCTCTGTTAATACAGTCGATGCACATCAAAGGCACCATGTGTTTGGTTTAAAGTGTACATGATCTGAACGTGGTTGAGATGCTTAAAGGAGTAGCTGAGACACTCATTTGGTATCTCACCTCACATTAGAAGATCAATGTCCATTTTGTCTCCGTTTGTCAAGACAGCTTGCTAAGCGAGGTTGCTAACGTTAGCCTAGCTTGGCGCAGAGTTTGTTTCATGATAGCTAGCTAAACAAACGCTGACGTCACAGAGAGAAAGATGTTTTTCCAGAGATGATTTCTTGTTGGTTCTCAATGGTCTTTTCTGGAGCCGTCTCACCACATTAGAACAATTACTCTAATCGTTTCCAGCTGTGAGTTCAGAAGCTCCACCATTTTATTCGTGCAATGCATTGTGGGACGATACTTTTCAGCAGCGTCACACTCAAAAAGTGTTTTTAGTCTGCATAGTGAAAATGTGAGTAATTCAGGCACAAACACAATACGTACTCATAACTTAGAATTGGAACACTTTAGTCAAATTTGTGCAAATAAAGTGAGGCAAATATTTGCTTTTCCTTCAACCTGAACACATCTGACATGTGCAGAAGCTTCTTTGAATATAAGAGGGACTTACATGTATGTGGTGTCAGGCTCCAGGCAGCGGATGATCATGCTGATGGACGAGGACAGGAGGTTGGGGATGTCCCCTAACATCACGCATGGAGACCTGGCCCCAGACAGGATGTCGTCCACAAAGCTCAAAAGGGTCTCTGCGGCAGAGAGAGAGAGAGACACATCCTTGTTGAGAAGTCACGACTCACCCGAGGATTTCACCCCAAAGCGATTCAGTTAGTGTAGGATTGTAAAAAAAGGTTTTTGTCTAATTTCTATTTCTAATCTGCTATTTTCTTGATTTTCTTTTTTCAATTTCCCATAAAGAGTAACTTCACTTTGCTTACTGTTATACAAATCAAGTTATTTAAACTTGACAACTTATCAAACACCTACTTACAAAACCAGAAGGTTGAGCAAACGTCAACATGGTGAATTCAATTTAGTGAATTTAAACATGTTTGAGGTACTTCGAGGTAAGATAATGAAGTACAGGCTGACCGCTGTGTGAACAGACATCTTACCAAAATGTAAAACAGATACTTTCCTCTACCACAAAATAAACTTTTGAGTACAGTATGTACTTGTCGGGCCTGTCCATCAAAGTACAACGATTAGCTGCTGTTTTACAGATTTCTAGCTAACTAGTGCTGATTTTTATCCCAGTGAAATGGAAGTCGGAGCGTCTTTATCGTCTCTATGTGTTCCCTAGTGAAACGAAATATTTGAGCTGTGCACAATTACAAGATTGATTTAAATTAAATCCGTCGCATTTGATTGGACTGCCAAAAACGTGGGCGGGATTAGAATACAGAGCGAAAGAGCTAGAGAGGACTGTGGCCCAACACATACTTTCCTGGTCCCTACAAGTTGCAGGTTGATTAATGGATGCATGGAGTTGGTATAAGCACACGTCATATAATACCTCTCATATCAGTCTCGTATCACACTTGCAGAAACGCACAATGCCATGGGGTTAAGCGATTGGTTGGGTCCATGCAGCTAAACTACTTGGCTAACTTTGGAACAAAGATCCTTGAAAGATCCCGAAAGCTTGAAACCATAAACATGCCTTGTCCTATTTTGGCGTAACGTTTTTTGTTCTTCATTCAGTTGTCCTTGTTGGTGCATGGCAGCATGTCTCTGCATGTTATAGCCTCTTGTGCATTAGTGGGGAAAGTGCGACACCATTGGTGGGGCCGCGTATCGCTTGCCTCCTGCCCTTTGCTTATTTCTCGCATGTTATACTCATCATACTTTCAATAACGGCCGCGCAATGTACCACATAATGCGCTCTGACCGATGCAACAACGTTGACATTCAACATAGCTGTGGTTTACAGTACAACATTACATCATCCGTGAGAGTCGTGCCGTCTTAAGAATCTACTCAGGGAACAGTGAGATCCCTTTCCATAGCTGGTATCCAGCTAACCGTGCACATGCCCGACTATGAATGTGAAAACGAACATACCAGGCACATTATTAAACTTCGTCAGCAACAACACACCAACGACGGCCGCAAGGCATCCACAGACTAAGAGGATGTCTGTTTACACGGCACGGCGGGGTTTCACAAGTGTTGATCGACGCCATCCAGACAAAGAGTTCAAGCTCTTAACCAGGAGGCTCTGAACACACCACTGCTGGAGAACAAACAGCACATTCACTAGGCTGTTTTCATACCTTATACGGGGAAATACTGGATTTTTTTACTCCACTGCTTTTATTTAACAGATGAAGTTTACTTTGCAGATACAAATTTTAACATTCAAAACATGTGATCATCTTAATAAATGATGCATTATTTGAGCTGCGACATCCAACTGCTGCTCACGTGCATCAGAAATTATAATCCAACAATTGTAACATGACTTGTCACAATGTAACTGTTACCTGCTAATACTTCTGCGCTGTTAAATGTTGACTGCAGGACATCTTGTGGTATTAGACTTCAGTAAGAGGGATGGAGGGTACAGTGTACCTGCCAACACACCACTACACGCTGAATGAGGGATAACACGCCTGAGAGAGAGAGAGAGAGGCAACCCTTCGACCTCCTCCTCCTTCATCACCTCCTCTTCAGGGCTTCTTTTACCTGCTGCCCTAGGCTCGTGGTGACACATGCAGCGAGCTGTGTTTTCCCAGCTGTCACTGTGGACGTCAAAAAAGGGCATTTGGCCATGTGTGTTTCACTGTGAGGGGAAAAAACCCTCTTGGAAAATCCAAGTCTATATGTATGTATGTGTGTGTATGTGTGTGTGTGTGTGTGTGTGTGTGTGTGTGTGTGTGTGTGTGTGTGTGTGTGAAGTGATGGGTGCTCTGAGGTGGTCATCTGCGACCCCTCTGCTACACAAGCAGATCCTGTCCGTTTACACAACATGTGTGTGAATTGACGGACTCTCCGAGACGGTCACCTGTGCCTTCCCTCGACAACAGCCTCCCCTGTGCCTTTTTTAATTTTATTTTTTAAATATGCCTTCGTGTGAGTGATGAAAGCTCAGAGGTGGTCACCTGCGTCTACCCCGTCGTAACCCCCGGCCTCCGTGTCACCGGCTGGTAAACAGCAGCCGGAGGGCCACGGAGTCACGGGGGGAGCGAGCTCCGGGATGAAAGAACGGTGTGCGGCAGCTGTCAGAGAGAGAGGCAGGTGTTTACCCGGCGCAGAGACTGACACGCCAGTGAAAGACATAAACAGCGCTTAGGGATGTAAATGAAAAGTGACATTGTGAGGCTTCGTGATAACTTAGCATATTAATTGCGAATCCGGTTACGGAATGTCTGTCTTAAAATCTACAGTTAGAGAACATAAATGCATAGTTTGTGTAAAGTCCCTTGTGCATTTATATCCAACAGTGGACTCTGCAAGTAACAATAAAATCCTCCATTAAAAGAAAACAGTCCTTTCAGCAGCTGTTAACAGTCTTGGTGTAACTTCCAATTGATGTCCTCTCTTTTTTTAACCATTCATGGAACAAATTCAGTTTCTTTTGGTGCAAATAGGAGAAAACAGCATGGAGCTTTTTTTCTTATTACTTTCCCTTTCAGCTGCAGTAGAGGGCCAGATCAACACAGGACAGAAAGGGGTTAAACAATTTCCTGTGCCTATTTCCTGGCTGCCCATTTCTTTTGAAGTCACCTCATGACCACTGGACCAGAACACGTAGTGCTTTTTGTACACGGCTTTAACCAGAGAGCTGTGGAGCTAAATCCAGGTCAAAAGTTTTGTTCATTTGAAAAAAGTTGTGGTCTTGAGCATTGAAAAATACAGCAATGTATTCAAAATGAAAATAAGTGAATGAAAAGTTTTTTTGGGTTGAATATAATTTTGATTCAGTTCTGGAATTTTTTTTAATACATTTTCTTTTTTTTCATTTTTCATTTGAGTTCTTATATTTTTCAGTTTCAGATTTTATATTTTCAGATTCAAATCTTTTTTTCAGTTCAGACTTTTGACACTGATCTAGCGTGGGGGGCGTGGCATCAATAGTAGTATACCTTCAGTAGCTAGCGTAGCATAGAAGTGCTAACGCTAGGTAATGATGTGAGCCTCAGAGCGCAAAACTGTAGCAATGCAAGCCATCGACGGACTTTCATTGTTCCCTAAGTAGGAAAGTTAGACAAGGACGGCTTCGCATTCGGTGGCTCACGTTAGCGCAGTCTTAGAAAGGGAGGAGTGAAGATCTCTTCAGTTGGTTGCAATCTGCAACCACACCTCTAGAGGCCACCAACTCCTACACACTGTCCCATTAAGGCAACTTAACTGAAGACCTTTATGCACCAGGGGTGTGACAATTAAACAAAATAAAGATGCGGAATAGTCTGACCGCTCATAGCTGTTGCTCTCTGGGACTTCATTGTTGCGTCGTCGGTGTGCTCCTGGGCCTCAGAGATCTGCTGTGTACAACGTGAACCAAAATGATGGCCAGAGCAACAAACACAAGACCCCAAGTTGCGATACACAGGAATTCTCCTCCCGTCCAGAAAAAAGTCAGTTATATTGCTCTCTTGAACCTTATTCCACGTTTTGGCCTCGCCTCAATCGCGGATGTCAAGAAACAAATTTTGCCTTTTGGCAGTGTCAAATGGACTGTGATTAAAAAGCTGTTTGCCAAGTACACATGGGTGATCCATTTTCACATACTCACATCCCCGTCTGCTCTCACTCCTCAACATGTCGTAAAGGAGGGAGACTGGCTCAGAACCGACTGTTCATGAATCCTTTAACAAGTCATAAGCTCATTAAAACACAGCGTTGGTGCAGATATGGGCATCTGAAAATACCGTTGAGCCTTTTGGATCACTTTAGACTTGAGGCGCTTAACAGTATTACTCTGTTGGTTTAGGAGCTGCCATCCACTCTTTATCTGTCCAATCTTTTCCTGCCAGTCTCTCCCGCTAACCACCTGAAGCAGCAGGACCTGCGGTACCAAGCCCAGTGAAAGGAGTTTGAGGAACCCTGCTGGTTACTGTCCTGACGAGAGGAATGCTTCATGTGGGTGGCCCTGCTGGCCGGGAGAACAGAAAGCGCACCTAACTCGACTCTTAACAAATATCTCAGTCAAAAGAGACGCCGTGTGCTGCCATGGCATTTATAGACACGACTCAACATATTTTAAAAGAATTACATAGAAACAAAATGTTTCTCTACTGCGTTGATTGCTGACAGACAGTTTTTAAAAAAAAGTGAAATTGATTCTGGAGGCGAATCAAAGCAAAACTTCGCCCTTGGCGGCTGCTGACCTGGCGAGCTCGTGACAGGTACTGAGAACGGGACGAAGCCCGAGAAAATAGCATGTGAAGAATTCTGACCTCGCGCAGATTATTTAATTTATAGGCTTAATTCCTGAGCCATTTTGTCATAATGAATCGCTGCCCAGGTTGCAAAAGTGTCTCCTATAGTTATAAGGATAGATGCAAAAGCCTCCCCCAAGAATGCAAGAACTTTACTAGAGCAAGGAGATCTTTGATTTACTGTGAGCAACCGCACAACGAAAGAACAGCCATTCCTCATCGTAGCACGGACACAATCGTTATCTATCAAAACCCTTATAGTCTCAATGTGAGATCAAATATGACATAACAGAGAAATATGTCTTTTATATCGTGAACAGATTACAGATTGTGGCAAAACAGCAGCTGAATGAAACGTTGAGTCAAGACGTGGCTGTTTGGAGTAGCTCAGACTTTTCAAAAACATATTGAAATGTATTTTCTCTACAGTTGGTGTAACAGGAAAATTTCACGCACTTCATCTCCACCACACAGGCTGGCCAGCCGGCTCGTCCGGATGACATTCATAGACTTGTTTCAGGTTCGGTTGGGAAGTGTTGTAAATCTGTCTCTGAAGTGAGATCAGTACATCTGCTTGAGACAGGACATTGTAGCCTGATAGCTCCTGGGTGGGCATCAAATCACTCTGGGAGATACTGTGAATGTGAAGCTAAATGTTGCCTATTTAAGCTCTACGTCTATAGGCACAGATCTGCTTTGTTTTGCATATGTTTTCATTCCACAAACCTGTGAACCAGACATCCATGAAATTGCACTTTCATGCATGTTACAGTCCAACTCCAGGGCTTTCATGTGGAGCAGCGGTCGACTACTATGGAGCAGTTTGGCTCCAGTTGGCGGCGGATAATATGTGCCAATTATATTATCTTAAATAATAGTAATAGTTATTGACCGCACATGAAACCCATCCTGCAAACTACTGTCTACCGTGAAGTGCAAATGTTATCATGTCCAGCACACGACCTGAGGACCCACAGCGGTGCCCTGGTGGTCATGTCATCACTTCGCTACATTACTTAGTGGCGATGCAGGTCGCTGTAACATTCACTCTGTGCAAGTCACGATGCTGCTGCATCAAAGTGCTTTCTATTTGGATTGTGGAAGTTAACGCTCCAGCAACTCCAGCTAAACTTGCAACACATTTGCCAAACTCATTTTTCATCGTCATATCCTTAGTTCAGCATCCTGTTTGTAAAATGCAATTAACCAAACTGTCAATTCCCTGCGATGCACAAACTAAAATGCTCCAGTGTCCAGTTCTTTTAAACGAATCATCTCTTTGAAGATAATGGGTCTGTGTCCGGTTCAGTAAAAGTCCCATTTACAATGGAACATCATGTTCTCTGCAGAGCGATACGTTGACCTACACCGTGGAGACCCAGCGAGTCGAGCGGGAGAGACACGGTTCTGAGGACCTTGTCATTCAGCTGGAGTTGTTTACCCTCAGCATTCTTACAGTATGATTTGTTGGAAAAAATTAAGGATTGCCAGGAGACTGATGTGAGTTATGGGATGTCTCACCTTTTGAAGTCCTGCCTGCTGTCGTCAGTTCAGTTGTGCAGGCCTGGACCCTGAGTGCATGTGTGTGTGTGTGTGTGTGTGTGTGTGTGTGTGTGTAGACCCCTCCAGCCAATCCTCTGCTGTTTTTCTCCCCTTAATGGAACGGACAGGTGCTTTAAAGATGATTATGTTTTAACTGTGGAATCTTAATGTCTATTAGACCTGTAGTCCTATAAGGAAATAGAATAAACAACACGTAAACAATAGTGTCAATTAACTCACTTTCATGTATTTCAGTGTTGTTTCATGATTTCTAACCCACTCAGAGAGATAATGTTAGGTTGAGTTACATATCTGAGCTATTTCTGTTTTACAAACAATTTATTGAGAACATGTGATGAGGTGCCCTCTAGGATTCCATTCCAGTGGAGAACATATGGTGATGTCGCCTTTAGGATGCTGACTGCAGAAATATGATGGAGGAAGCCAGTAGTGGAGAACAGTGAAAGAAGTCGTCATCCACTGAAGCAGAAGTCAGCTTTAGAGAGGCACATATCATGAACCCCATGAACTGAGAGGAGGGGGGAAAAGAGTGTGAGCGATCTAATGGGGGGTTTACACACACACACACACACACACACACACACACACACACACACACACACACACACACACACACACACGCTGCCTGTAAAGGTAAACACTTCAACCTAAACGTTCTCCTCTCTCCATCCTATAACAGGTTTCACTATGGGCTGCCTGGGAATTCATCCACTACTGTTAAAGCAGACAGCTTCCTTGTAACTAGCTGTAATTGGCAGCTACACCCACACACCCACACACACACACACACACACACACACACACACACACACACACACACACACACACACACACACACACACACACACACACACACACACACACACACACACATTTGGCAGTAAAAGCCTGAACAAATAACATCTGGACTTGATTGTCTACCTTTCCATTAAATAACAGGCAAAGAGACCAGCGACACAACAACAACATCACGGACAAACCCTTCAGTGTAGTTTCTTGGCACGTCAGCGCTGGTCACAACCACTACCAGACCCCGATGATTGGCCACACAGAGAGGATAGTTTTGAACTTTTGAAGACCCACATCCCATTGGACAGGGAGGGGTAATTGTGGAGGAGCAGAAGGATAAGGAAGATGAGGATAGAGACGGTCCTGAGGCCCTGAGGTCACTCCAAAAAAAAAGTGCTTTCTCACATTTGCTGATTGATACGTGCGCTGCCGAGCTGCCATTTGCGTCACGGCAATCGTAATTCATAGAACATTACATCTTCAGAGAGGCGATAAATTGTTCTATAATTTGATGGACGTGCGTCCGACCAAATTGATAGCAGTTGCTGTGAGAGCGCTTCGCACGCCAACTGTAAATTTAGCCAAATGCGTCAATAACAGAATGAAACACCTTGGACAAAGGCGGATACAACAGTCAAGAACACACCAGCAGCTCTTGAAAAGGGCAGAGGGCTGCATGTCCGTCATACCTTGTAGACAACTAAACACTTACAGAACAATAAAACCAAACCTGCAGGTCCATAAAACGGTGTATGGCGTTTATATGAGGAAGGTCAAGATTTTGGCCTCTCTCAACACTTCTTCCATCTCTCTTACTTTCTCTCCCCTCTCCCTCTCCCTCTCTCTTTACGTCTAAATCGAGCTCCCCTCTCTCATGAGCAATCCACACTGACAACATCTTTGAAGTGCTTCTGGAGTGTTCAGGCTGTCAGCCGTTTGTCTCACGCAACCAACTTCTATTTAGACAAATGTGTCAGTTCACCCCGACTTGAGTGACGCACGATCCCCACAGGGATCCATTCAGATCACGCAGACCCCCACCTTCTATGAACTGAATCTACTACGATCTATCGAGGCCAACAGCTTCACAGTGAACGTTTTCCTTCACAAAAAACAACGTCTTTTGATCCGAGCAGTAGTTTTGGTGGCATTCCTCATATGAGACAGCGAAGATCACGGTGAAGACATTTCAGTCGGCCGCTGTCCTTTCAGCACCAAAGGAGCAGCGCTGATAAAAGGACAGCTGGTTTTGTGGATCGGGGACTGAGTTTATATAATGGTCAGTTTGCTTCTGTGGTGATTTTACATCCTTCTTCTCTTCCTTTTGACAAGCCGATCCTTAAGGACAACCCTGAGGTCTTGGTTAAGCCTCCAGATCCTCCTGGACCAGTGTTGAGATTATCAATCTTTTCCTTATTTGACTTGGATCTTACACGAGTAAGAAGTATACAAAATGTATACAATTTGTATGTGTGGGAGCATATCCGGACCCCCCTAAAGAGTCTGAGGTATTACGTCATGGAATTGCATGTATTTGACTCTGTTCTTCATAAAATCCAGCATTTATACTCTCAGCCTATGTCTTCAGTGAAGGAGTGAAGGTTGTGTGTGGAAAAGTAACAAATCCACATGCAGGGTGATATGAGAAGGGCTTTTTTTATTTCAATAATTCCATGACCACATGCCAGAGCCTCTGACATATACTGCATTTATCTTCTTCGTGATCATGCCCAAAGAGGCCCGTCAGCTTTTCAATAAAGGTTTCAGCCAAAGTACTGTTTTGTAACTGGCAGTTCAAAGCCACTATCAGAAATAACGCAGCTGTGTGCCATACAATAATATGGAACAGATACAATTAATTAGACTAAAACCTGATTTGTGCCACCAACACTATGAGCTAGGTGAGAGTTTTAAATTAAATGACAAAGTGTGACACTGGCAGGAAAGCATTCCTCTGAGATGAGGTGTCATTTCTTTCACCTCGGGGAGACATTGACTTACTACAGAAGGTACTTTAAATACGTCTTTTACGGAAACACAAGCAATTAAAAAGGATGCATTTAGGGGTCATTGATCAAATTCTTTCAACTTAAATTGCCGGTATGATAAGGTAGCATGGCCTCATAGTGCATCGTGCATTGCAGTTTAGCCATAAAGGAAGCAAGATAAATACAAAATAAAGGCCTTAAAACAATATTACTTTTGGTGCAGTGTCCCTCCAAATTTGTAGCAATAGCGTGCCCTGATAGATTACAAGCATTAATCATTCCAATGTGATCTCAGTCCTTTGTTGAAGGATTCAGTATGTGTTGGTTCTCTAGTCAAGCGGGCGGGCAAAGTAACAGAGCTCTTAATGGCCTAAAGCATGTAACATATAAGATAGCTTACAGTATGTGAAACTATCTAATAACGTCAACCCATGAGACATTGTATGATTGACATTTGGCACATTCAAATGTCAATCATACAATGTCTCATGGGTTGATGTTATTAGAGGTAATTAAAAGCCCCTTGCAACACCGTGCTGACAGGGAGCCTCTGGTAGAGTCTCTCATGGCTAATTAGTGCCTGATGACGGATCATGACACAGGCCAGGGAAGGGCCTTGGTGCAAAGAGCCCTGGCTAGGCAAACTAGCTATGGAAACATGGAACATTTCTCTTTTGGGGATACGCATGCACTGATCTGACTGGACCCAAACTACTTAATAGGAACTTGGATTTGTCCAAGGAAAGATGCACTGGGTGTTGCGAGGATATGCAACAGTCTCTAGCGATAGGATGTACTGCTTTTTGCCCTGCAGTACAAGAGGACCACCTGTTGCGGAGAGGGAAGCTCTTACTCCCATCTGTTCTGTATTGAAGAGGAGTTCTGAGAACCAAACCCCAGGCGAGGTCCTAAAGAGGGCTCTTACTTGAGCCTGTGATCCTTCATAGGGTTGGCAAACATGGAGAAACCCAGTATCTAAAAATAAAGTAGTACTTTGTTATTGTGCAGCACAAGTAGCGGACTAACTAACACCGTGTACAACCCTGAGGTACTTCGTAAGTGTACGTGGCCACAGAGCATCAGGCCAAAGGTTCCATGATTCATTTTGCAGTCATACATCAGATCTGAAGCGTGTGTCTTGGACACTCGAGTAAAGAGAAATGCAGAGCTGTCAACTGACCTGTGGTTAGTTGGATCAGATGATCGGGGAGGCTGCTAGACTTGATAAAGCTCAATGTGCTGTGAGGCTGAACTGTTCAGAGAAGAAGTCCTACCTTTGCTTTTTCCTGCATTGGAGGCTCAGCACCTCCACGTGTCCATGTTACTCTGTAGCGTTGTGGGTTGAAAGAGAGTTGCTGCCCCAGGCAAAAGGTTTTTTTAGGGTCCTGATCATGAATGAAGATGCTGGCTGAATATTGACTATATATACAATCATAGAATATATCACAGACCAGAACCACTCCACCAATGCATTGAAAAAAAGCTTCCAGGCTTCTGATTTGGATGCATGATGTACACCTTCCTGTGGAAGTATTCTGAGTGCATCTAACTAGAACATGAGCTGGGGGGGGGGGCAAACCCAGGACATGCTTGAGTCTAGCCTGAGAATGCTTCTGGATTCCCCAGGCGGAGCTCCAATGTGACTAGTAAAAGGGGCCTCCGGGCTGCAGTTTCCTCAGCAACCTGGACAAAGCAGGGCAACGTGGTTGGGTTCAAATGTGAGGAAATTATGAAATGAAGGGACCAACTTTTGATCACTCAAGATGAAGACAAAGCAGGTGGGACGGGTCAACCAGAGGTGACTGAGAGGAAGCTGGGAATCGTTGTGGGGTGACACACATGTCCCCCCCCCCCTCCCCCCCCCCCCGTGTGATACAGATAGGTGAGCAATGTGTTTATTGATTGGAATCCCTGTTCCACTGACCCTTGAGCAAACCTTGCCCTTGCTGGGTGATCAAAGCTGTTACATCATCGAATTGCTCACAGCTCTGGGGATGTTTGTTTTCGCAGCGAGGCCGGTCCAGCCGAGCGGTGCCCTGACTTAAAGCAGACTTCCTACTCAAGAAGTTTCCCCACATCTGCCGGGGACTGTGTGTATATGTGTGCGCTTACACTATGATCTCACCTTGTGTGCCTGAAGCTTGTTAAGGGAGAGATTACTGCACAAACAAGCTGTTGTCAGCTGCAGATCTAGCCGAGTCCTGGATGCTATAATCAGCAGCTGTACGTACGCAGACTTATCTAATATTACATAACCACAAACAAGATTAAAGAAAATACACAAATGCAACCGTGCAGCCGTCAACAAGCATATGCTCTGCGTACAAACAACACAGCTTTGAGGATGTCTTTGTGAGGAACGGGGGGATATTCCAACATCTGTTTCTGATGAACCTCCGGAGAAAGTTAAGGGCAGATATTTGGTCTTTTGTTTTGTTTCTTTCACAGATGATCAGTAGTGCCTGTTCGGATCCTTTCCCGTAAACGGATGCTCTGTTTTGACTGTCCTTCTGGAATTTATCATGCAAGACGTTCGGGGGTTAAATTCGGGGAAGAAATAATCTTTCAGATATTGAAGAAGCATCAAGCTGTTTCCGCGAGCAGTGAGAACTAATTATTCATAGTGGGTTAACATGCAGACCACAGCGCGAACAAGTGATGTAGACATTCTGCTTTTATTCAGTACTCTTATGTATCT
The DNA here is from genome assembly GCA_032191485.1 of Leptoclinus maculatus. Classification (NCBI taxonomy): domain Eukaryota; kingdom Metazoa; phylum Chordata; class Actinopteri; order Perciformes; family Stichaeidae; genus Leptoclinus; species Leptoclinus maculatus. The sequence goes on along the minus strand of JAVDOI010000010.1, from coordinate 22,103,574 downwards.
GTGGGTGGTAGAGTAGGGGAAGATGCACACAGGTAAGAGGACCCATGTAGGGGGGGGGGGGGGGGGTCTCTGGATGTAGTACACCCACTATCTCCTCATCCATCACATCGACACAATCCATTTGGACCTGGTTTTAAAACCATGGCGCTCTTTTTACTGTTACATATCACATTTTAAAAACTGGAGAGAAAGAGAGAAGATATGAACAAATAACAACCACTGAATCCAAAACATAGCAGATGTACTCATCTTAAAGTTTAGGAAGGTTGATATCATCATCTTAAGTTATACAGCAATTAAAACCCCGAGGCCCGTTATCATCAACAGAACCATATTAAGCTGACTTATCTATCAAAATATCCTCCACTGATACATTATACGTATCTAGAGGTGGGGATTCCTTTTGATGTGCATTACCACATTACACAGTTACATCAATGCCTGTTAAAGTAGCATTGAAGCTGGTGCAGAGATACTGTGATGCATCAATCATAACTCCTTTTATTATCCTGTAAAACATGATGTTGTGACTCCATGGAGCTAGGAGTTCCTATGTCATGAGGAGGTTGTGATAAAAAGCTACTTTAAAGGGGTGGTTTGGATGTATGAGGTACTTATCCATGGTCCGTGTATACAGTGGATGGCTTTCGGCATGTTTGGAGAAACAGACAGGAAGCAAAGCAATCAAGATCAGTTCAAGTGTACGCTAAATTAACAACATTTTCAGTGGTATACCTTGCTTTGAGAAAGCTGTACAGTCTTTGTTGTCGACGCGGGACTGAATCCGTTATCTAATGCTCTCGCCAAAGCCACCAGACTCTACTGAAAAAACTCCATCGCTGAGTTTGTCTGTGTTATTGTGTGAATTTGGTGTTTCGTTAATCAATCAGATTCACCAGTCATACAACTCCTGTGTTCTGCTTGGTAACATTATTCATTTCTCTCTCTGTGAAGAGAGCATAGATGGATATAACTGCTTCAGTTCCCAGTTGAAAAGGCCCGTCTGACTTTCTGACTGAAATATAGCGTACATTTAAACTGATATATATATATTTTTTAGGTGTCTAAAATAGGTTTTTCTGCTGCCCCGTACACAACACAACACTACTGCTGTCTGTTTCTCCAAACTGGGGGCGTGGCCTACCGCCATCTAATAGGAAATACACGGACTATGGAGAAGTACCTCAAACAAACCCACTTCAAAACATCCATGCTATCAATGTGTAGAGCTCCTCCTGCACTATAGTGTGTTTTAAACAGATACGGTTGCCTGGAAAAGTTTGAACTGTCAGCTGAGTGAATGTTGTGTAGTTTTTTTCCACATGTGAAGTTGAAAAAAAGGGAGAAAATGAAAATGAGGGAAAGAAGTTACAAGAAAAGGAAAGAGGTAGATAAAGAGGTAGAAAAGATAGAGAAGTAAAGAAAGAGGAGGCCAGATAAGGGGCAACTGGAAGGACTGGGAGAGAGAGGAGTAGGACAAAAGAAAGATTAAAAGAGAGGAGATAAGGATTTTAGGGGGAGAAAAGGCAACGGAGAGGAGGAACATGAGATGAGAGGAAAGATGAGGGAGTGGTGAGGGAAAAGCAAAGAGCCGGGGGAGAGAGAGAGGCAGCCAAGGGGAGATCTGTGGAGAATTATACATCAGCTCATGTGAGACTGACTCTCCGGGACGACAGAAGACTGACAGCCCAAATCAAAACCACTCCGCTCAGCAGGCTTTCCAGATCCTCCCATATTTTTCAATCTCCCTCCTGTCTTTTCTGTTTCCTTCTCTCTTTCCCTCGCTCGTCTTCTCCCCCTCGGTGGTCTTTTTTCCTCCCCTCTCGTAGCTCAACCCAACGACCGTGCCCGGGCCACCTTCGCCTGTGTGTTCACGATGAGGGTGCGGCCTCCGAAGTGATCAATCATCCGCTGAAGACCCGATGCATAGGTGGGAAGCTCTCAGAGACTCTCCAACATCGCGTGTTTGTTTCTCTATCTTCCTTGAATGCAGCCCAGGCACACCGACCAGAGCTGGATCACTTTCTCTCTGTATAATTAGAGCCACGCCGGGCAATTTCTCACATCGGAGAGTCCGATTGGCACCGAGAGGGAGCCGTCAGAAAGTTTTGACAACTTTAACGCCCAGAAGTCACAGAATGCGATCTGTAAACCGCATAATCCTCTGACCTGTGCGTTATCTGGCGGATGTGCGGAAGGTGAAGGGGTTTGCAAGTCTACAGCTTTGTCCGGATGCAGTGCTCGCTCATTGCTCTTTAGGAGGATGTTTGGACAGCCATCAGCAAACTCCTATTTGCATTAAGAGGGTCACATCTATCGCTCCATCATCCTCCGACTATATCAGGGAGACGTTTTGCAGCTCAACTAAATTACATTTATCGTGCACATTAGTGCCAAAATGAATGATTCATTCGGACTGTGGTGTTTTGGCCTTTCGGTACATGGCCTGTGCTGCTACACAGCCTTGCACAATAATAAAACCTTCACCTTCTCCCTCCCTTTGACTATTACTCTGATTATTATCATGCTAACTGCCAGTGATTGAGATGGCATTCAAAGCTATATCTGTATATCAACAGTGGGCTACATGAGCACATTTGTAATGTAGTGACAAACCCATAGTTTGCCCCTCCGCTCTACAGGTTTAGCTGCCATGTTTCTCCAGTACTACTGCAAACCTGTAGGCTATGCTCACCTAGCATGCTTGTGTTACCAGCTCTCATACTACTACTTTTGACGTTAAGACTTCCTGTATGCCAAACTGCTACCGGTACATGGAAAAACACCAGAGAAACCGCTTGGAGGCTTTGGGCATTGGTGCCAAATTAATTTATATATTACCATACAATGTTATAACTGAATATTTGGGAAGGACAACAAATCATGGATAACTTTATTTCAATTGGTATTTTGGCAGGCCCTGCACTCTTCTTGTCAAAGACTCTACCCATTTAGAAGTCTGCATTATGTACAAACTGAAACAGATGTGGTGCACATCCCAGCACAAGTGCAAATCTTGTCATACATCTTTAAACCAATAGTTTTTGTAATCCTACTTTGTGGCAGTTCAAAAGCTGAGGCCAGTTTTAGGCCTGTTATTTCAGAGCCAGTGCTTTTAAAGAAAGAAAAAAAACATTTTGGGTGTTTTTGCCAAGAAAGGACCTCAAATACAATGTTATTTCCCATTAGAGAAGCTTTGATGTACTTCAACTTCGTCCAAAGTGAAGAAACTTGGATGCTGGATTCTCCCTACACTGCAACCAGCAGCACAACAACAGACGTCTCTGTATGGTCGCAAAGTCAAAACAGCTGCCCCGCACTTTAAAACAGCCTGAACTGATGCGGAGGTCTTTTGCAATTCAGGGTGGACTAAAGTCCTCGCCAGCATCAATGTGCTGCAGCAGAAAGGTACAGGTCCAGGAGCTCATCTCTCTCATACTACTTCTAACTTAATCAGAAGAAAATACTCCAGGCATTGTCCAGCATTATAAAACAGTAGAGAATGACATTGATTAAGTAAGTTCACGGCACTTTCACCCAGGCAACAGCTGTTGACTTATTTTAAACGTACTTAACTGACATACTTATTTTGCATAACAAATGTACTTATTTGAACCCGAACCATGTTCTTTTCCTAAGCACAACCAAGTCCTTTGGAGGTTTATTTTGAAAAGAGACTGAATGCATGTGTTGAACAGAAACGGCCACGCTATTCCTGAGTAACAGAAACTGCCACGCTATTCCTGAGTCCAAAACTGATGCTAAATGGGTACCCAGAGCGTCAAGTTGGGTCAAAGCTGGAATGAACATGTGTTGGATTAAGATACAGTATTGACTTTCACACACAAGGTCCAGAAGACCTTATGTTGAAAACTAGAACCTACTCAGCTAACAGTAGCCGCAAACAGACATGAAAGTGCATATTATATATAAAAGGTATTTTTACTCAAGCAGCATAACTAGAGTAGTTGTAAACTCAGCTTTTTAACAGTGTAATAATGTCATGCACTTCTCGTGGACAAAATGGGGCTTTAGGCAACAAACAAGTGGAGTCGGATAAATTCATCCTCTGCTTCGGTTTTGTGGTGACGAATTGCACCTCCCGGGCGAGCGGTGTGCCTGTGAGTTTGTTTTGAAGCAATTAATGGAGAGGCTGGAGTCTGTTTTTCCAATGAGTTCGTGACACAATATCTGTGCCATCCTTTACCGGGGCCCAGAACAAGCAAGTGATTAGCTTTGGAGCTGGCTGGAACATTGTGAGGAAATTACCCTCGCATGGAGCTGAAGGGAGAGTAAAGACCTCGTGTAAGAAAGTAGCCCCCATTAGTTTAATGAGGATTGGCTAAAGTGCACCATGGAAACTCACATTGTCTTATTTAGAGTGCAACAGAATCGGTAAACTGGAAAAGCTCAGCGTGACAGAAACAGTCCACCGAGTGGAATATTCCTGTGCCACAGTTCCTGCGTGTCTTGCCCAGTTACCAAAGCTAATTTCCATGAAAACACTGCCATAAGCTCCGTGGTAGATACAGTTAGATACAAGAGCTGTAGGACTGCTTATCTGATTGGAATGTCATTCACTATTTCTTCCACCACTCTGTATCAACCAACAAAGTGATAACAAAGAGGCATCGGCAGGTTACTTTAGCAGTAACGACTTCATCGGTACTCAGAGACTGCAGCAGTTCCTGTTTGCGTCTCAAAGAAATAGTTTCCTTCAATACGTCTGATCGTGATGAACTCTTTCCAAAAGCTGTAAACTTTGATGTTGGACCAAAGCACCGTTCTGATGCCCCGAAAGATTGGCTTTGTGTCCAGATAAGAACTTTGTTTGAACTTTAAGTCTTCAGTAAACAATATGTCGAGGCACTTGCAGGCCCCAAAATGTTCTCTCAACCGCAGAACGTCATGCTGGAGCATCCACCGTTTCTTCATCTTCCCTGTTTATCGCTCTGACAGCGCAGATTAGGGGATGGGACAAACATTTGTTTTCTTGGGCTGTGGAACACAGTGGTAATGGGGAGCTCTTTAAAGGGCGAAGGAAGAATTCCAAAAACGTAAACTGAAAGGTCACGTTTGCCGTTGAAGTGACATTTCAGTGCTGTTCTCCCCTACATTTCACTATACATTAGCACAGAGGTTCCACTGACGGTACACTTTCCATTTCTTTGCTCCCACAAGGAAGAAGCATGAGCTTATCAACGGTAAAGCTGCATAACCACCCTGGCAAAGTGGGTAACTGCCCCGGGGCCACGAAAGCCCCAGCTTTAACACGGCCATTTGTTTGTGGTAATGGTAATTAAGTTTAGAAATACAGGAATGTGTACCACTCATGCACACCATCAGCTGACACGATGAGGGCCTGTAGGTTGGTAATGACGAGGCTCAGCCACTCACTGAGATGATACTGCGCTCAAAGGACCACAAAGTTAACCTGCATGTATGTTTTATTACAGAAGAGAAATACTTTACAGGGACCCAGACAATTATTGTGTCCGTGTAGCCAACTAGGCTAACCGAGCCATGCTGTGACATACTGAATAACGAAGCAATAAACATGATTTTCTTTTTTTAACATCATTTCCCAGGACTTTTCTAGGACATTTTCAGTGATGATCTAATGGTGTGAGAGACAGGAATAGTCGCTGCAAACTAATATGTTCTTCTCTGTGGAAGTGTCACTTACATACTCCCCCCTTTGAACTCCGTTTTGATCTCCGCCATCTCCTGACAAAAAGACGTGCCACTATATTCACTAACTAGATGCTGACTTTGTCTGTCTGCTGTCCGGTGCTACGCGGGTAGAATACAGTGACTGAAAGCAGCGATCAGGTTTACATTGTGTGGGCCTGAAAACTAAAACAACATCAAGATCAAAACAGTTCAGTGGAGATGAGTGAAACCTGTGGGTTCGTCACAATGAGGGATCCTATTCGAATGACATAGTTATATGATTGACTCTATACCTTTACCACATGATGATCTTCCTGTTTCTTTCATTTTGTGCTCTCAATGAGCTTTCCAGGTGTTACAGAAAGTGTTGAAATCCTGCTTGTACACTAAAATCTAGGCTTTCCATTCAAAAAGAGCTCCAAAGACATGATGAAAACAATAACTGACATCAGGGACATTAGCTGACTCACAGCAGGAGGTCAGGTGAGGATGCATTCAGGTTGATCCGGGGGTTACTCCACCGTGCAGGCTATGCAGCACAGTGAACTTCAGTTTGATATATGTACAGGAGCCACACAGCCGTCACTAATGCCTGCTTTGATTCTCCACCCGTAGAATGGAGGAGTGTGGATATATTTAAGATAAGATAATCTTATCTTAAATATATCCACACTCCTCCCGCTGTGTTTTATTCAGAGACATTCCAGAGATCTCCACGGCCGGAATGGACAAAACTCCCGTTGCACTTTAGCACCATCCAGTATGATTTAGAATGCCCTCTGATCATGGGTTACATCTTCATACGCTTTTGCTTCAGCAATCCACGACATATGTACTGAATCCCTTGAACTACGAGAGGGGAGGAAGAGGCAGAGTCATAGTTTATCCGTCCCTATAGATACAAGTTATGTTACCGGGCAAGTTCTTTTAAAGCACACAAACGGCTATAAAGAACATTACTGCTGCACCCATAGCTCATCTCCCTCTGTAATAGCACCGCTCTCCTCCCATCTGAATATGCTGCATTGATTAAGGATGCTCACCGCTCCAAATAATACGCTTCATTCTCTCATTAAGCGACAACAAACTCTGGTCCTCGCAGGGAACTGTAACCGTCTCCATTATGGATTTGGTTCATGACTGCTAAAATAAACTGCCCCTTGTTATTCCAGCTCCCTTTCATATAGGTCCGTCTGTTATGGATGACAGAGCTACAACACACACACACACACACACACACACACACACACACACACACACACACACACACACACACACACACACACACACACACACACACACACACACACACACACACACACACACACACACACACCTCCTGTGGCTGCTTATATGATTTCCTCCTTTTAGTGAAAACACGAGGGGAAAACAGCAGAATAAACAAAACACTAATCCTCATGGATTAAAGTGTGCAAACAGATAGAACCCTTTGAAATCACTTAAACACACAGTTGACTGTTTCACGCTGTCATGTGGCTAATTTGTCACAACCACTATGACAAATTGCAAGACTCCCTTTTCTGAAAGCAATTACTGTAGTACATCAGATAAAACTGCATTACATTAATTGAGTACGACATATTTTATGAAATCTGTCTAATAAACTAAATACTTTAAATGACTACTTCACTTCCCCATTACCATTATTACTGGTGAACGCCATCTTGTGGAGGCCTTAGAAACTACAACAGAATTAGGGTCATAACAAATGAAGTGATGTGTGGATCTGGGCCTGCGTGTACGGCCATGTAAAGGACACGTGTTTCACACGGACCACTGGTATTGTTGAGTTCATTCATTGATTACTTTTGTAGTAGAAGGTTTCCTGAAGTACAGGGTTGCAAACTGTAGACCACCGACGTACCTGTTTCAACTTTGGAGTGGTCGGTCCTCTCCGTCACCTTCTCCTGGCTAATGAGGTAATCGACGATCCGCACGCCGATTGGCGGCTCGGTGTGGTTCCACTCCATGATGACCAATGAGCTGCTGGGCTCGTAGGTGTACGACAGCTTCAGCCTGGCAACAGAGTGACAGAGATGATGTCATCGAGCCGGTCTCACCGGCGGCTAACATTATTCCCGGTTAACTGCGTCACAGTGGAAAGACATTCTGCAAAGTCACAAACACGTCCGGCCAACAGAAAATACAGCCGATTTTCCCCCTTTCATTGATAAGCACTCCCACGCTGTAATAGAGGACACATTTTAAGACCCCCACCCCAACCATTCAAGCAAATCCACCCATGGCTGTAATATCTTGGAGCAATAAAAACCGGTGTACACGTGCATCCTGATGGCTCGAGACCATCGCGGCATGAGATGGAGGTCTGCCAGTTAAACGACGGATGGTACCAGTTTGGAGAAAGGTCTCTTTTTATGAAGTTACTAACATAGGGTGGGGGAGAGGGGCGCAGGTGGGCAGTCCGTCTGCGCCGGAAAGCACTGGAGTCACACCGACACCAGTCATCGATGACGTCACCTTTCCCTGAACACCACAGCATGCTCATCATCGCCTGCCTGTAGAGACTACGGGAGAGAGAGAGAGAGAGACAGAGAGAGAGAGAGAGAGCGAGAAGAGAGAGAGAGAGAGAGAGACAGATGAGAGAGAGAGAGAGACAGAGAGAGAGAGAGAGGAGACCAGAGACAGAGAGAGAGAGAGAGGAGACAGACAGAGAGAGAGAGAGACAGAGAGAGAGAGAGAGAGAGAGAGAGAGAGAGAGAGAGAGAGAGAGAGCAGAGACAGAGGAAGGACAGAGACAGAGAGAGAGAGTAGAGAGACAGAGAGAGAGAGACGAGAGAGAGAGAGACAGAGAGAGAGAGAGAGAGACAGAGACGGAGACAGAGAGAGAGAGAGGAGAGACAGAGAGACAGAGAGAGAGAGAGAAGAGAGACAGAAGAGAGAGACGAGAGAGAGACAGAGAGAGAGACAGAGACGAGAGACAGAGTAGAGAGAGAGAGAGAGACAGAGAGAGAGAGAGAAGACAGACAGATAGACGAGAGAGACAGAGAGAGAGAGAGAGAGAGAGAAGAGAGAGAGAGAGAGAGTGAGAGAGAGAGAGAGACGAGAGAGAGAGAGAGACAGAGACAGAGAAGAGAGACGAGAGAGAGATGAGAGAGACAGAGAGAGAGAGTCAGAGAGATGCAGAGAGAGGACAGAGACGGAGAGCGAGAGAGAGAGAGACGAGAGACAGGAGACAGAGAGAGAGAGAGAGAGAGACAGAGAGACAGAGAGACAGAGAGAGAGACAGAGAGAGAGACAGAGAGACAGAGATGACAAGAGAGACAGAGAGAGACGAGAGAGCAAGAGACGAGAGACAGAGAGACGAGAGAGAGAGAGAGAGAGAGAGAGAGACAGGAGAGAGAGAGACAGAAGAGAGAGAGAGAGAGAGAGAGACAGAGAGACTGAGAGCAGAGACAGAGACCAGAGACAGAGAGAGAGAGAGAGACAGAGACGAGAGAGAGCAGACAGAGGAGAGGACAGTGAGACAGAGACGAGGAGAGAGACAGAGACAGAGAGAGAGAAGAGAGAGAGAGAGAGAGAGAGAGAGAGAACAGAGAGACAGAGACAGAGACAGAGAGAGAGAGAGAGACAGAGAGAGAGAGAC